>JAXCHB010000005.1:1405000-2605000 GCA_036926305.1 Uropetala carovei
GTGGAGATGATATAAATAATGCGCAAGGAAAATAAAACGTGAAAAAATAGGTTTCAAAGCAAACTATTACGTGAAAAAAACTTCCAACTCACATACGGACGATAATATGACACAATAATCTCCGTTTCACGGGAAGAAGATCCATTTTTAATACGTAACACGTTTATAGCCGATAACCGCTATAAATTAACGTCCACAGGCACGGAGAAGGATAACGTTAAAAAATTTATTTCCCTACAATTCTTTTTTTTTTAACCACAGCCTTTCCATTTACCGAGAGAGATATTTTTAACTGCGAAATAACTCTACCCAACTCCCCTTACTCTAAAATCCATTTAATTTTACCTTTTCGAATGAATGCCGTGCAGATTTTCGTGCGATTTAAATCCTCTCTCCATCTCTCTCTCTCTCTCCCTCCCCCCTCCATGGGTGGGAGAATCGTATTTAAAACACGGTATACGGTCTACCGGTAGATTTAACGCCCTCATGCACAGAGGGACACTTCTGAAAAGGGGCAGAAAACGGAAGGGAAGAGCGGCGGAGCCGGCGAGAGAGAGAGGGAGAGACATGGGTGGGATGATGCGGACGTGGACGAGTTTGGCAGTAGTGAGACGGGAACTGGGAAGCGAGGATAAGAGCTGCAGTGCGCAGGAGATAGGAGAGGTGTAGAAGAGATATAGGAGAATGGTGAGACAGAGGGATAACAGGGGGAATTTTAGAGGGTAGAAAGTGGGAGAGAAAAGAGAGGAAGGGTAGATGACAGAGAGGTGGGAGGAAAAAGTAATAATAAAAGGAGATTCGTTTGTATGTTGTAGTGGCTAATCAGCCACTTGGACAATTATAGGAATTATAATGAAGGAGACAGGAAGGACCATATATAATAGATAGAGGGATAGAAACCGACTGAAAGGGGGAGCGTAGTGACGAGGGTGCTGGTCTGCTACGCTGAGAGAATACCCGGTACGAACCGGGTACGAATCCTGCGAAAGTAGGATTTTTTTCTGAGGATTAACGATCCCTATTTGCGTGTTTAGAGGAGAACACGCAAATCAGCGCTCCGTCCTTCGGAAGGGACGTAAAGCCGTTGGTCCCCTTAGTGCTTCTCGATAAGATCAGGCTAATGCCGGCACCGGGTTTATCTCCTCCCTTAAATTGTGATTTAGACTGAGAAGCCTACCAGCGCTAGAGTCGTTTGAAGTCACAAGGTCCCACAAGTCACAAACCGACCGACTTTGTAGGAAATGAATTTTAAATAAAGTAAATGTACGATTCAAAAATTAAATATTACGCAACTTGGAACATATTCGACAATAAAATACTTGCGTTTACGTGTCATATCACACAATTTCTACGAAGTCATTCAAAATTTATCTCTTAAATAGTGCATTAAAGTTACAGAAGGAAAGAGTTCCGAGGGATAATGTGGAGGTAGACATATGAGACGGGGAAACGTCAGATAGGAAGATGGAGGTGAGAAAATGGAAACGATAGACAAACAACGGATTCCATTTTAGGTTAGACTGAGACCTCCTCCATATTTAAACGGAAGAGAGAATGAAAAAAAACGGAAGAGAGAATGAAAAAACAGAGAGAGAGAGAGAGGGAAAATATTTGTGGATGGAGAAGGGAAGCAGCTGGTGTTTGGAGGGTGGCTCTTCCGCAGGTGTCAGGATTGCAATTCCCCCGCCACCAACTGCAGGTCCTAATTCACTGCGGTTAATCGCACGCGGACCCAGCAATTGAGGGCGCGCGGGACCACTTGTCCTGGAAGATTTGCTCGTCCATTCGTAAAGAGAGCGTCAGGTGGGGGGCAAAAGCCGAGAACTGGCGATGCATCAATCAAGCCGGGGTGTCTGAATCGTGCGGGAATCCAATCAGTTGTTTTAAGGGGGTGGGGAAGGAGTTTTCGATTGAATTTCCCGGTTGGATTAAACGAGAAACAAGGGAAGATGATAGGTGACAATGGAACGGAAGCGAGGATATCGACGTCGTGCTGAAGAACGGGGAAATCCTCTTAGAATCTAATCTTCCTTTCATTCTTTCCTTTTTACCATTTCTGTCATTCTTTCTTCTTCCCTCTCTCTTTCCATAAACAAGTTAGGAAAGTGTACAACGTATCACAAATGGGCGCGTTTCGTGCAATGGAATGTTAAAAAGAAATCATATACCTGTACGTAAGGGAAACAGCGTTTTAAAGTTCTTTTCTTCATCATAAATAATCCATTTTCTTCCTATTTAAAAATAGTGCATGCACACGTAAGTAAATTAAACGTTTGTTTGTGAGATTGTTTATGTTAGCAACAATGAAGAAGTAACCATGCAAGAAAATTTCCAAGTTAAACTCGATTTAAGACGTTTTTGTTTGATTTTCTCGATAACGGCTACTTCTACGATAAAAATGTATAGGAAAGGAAATACTCTTCTTTACCAGTTCTACAACTTTTATTTGAAAAATATTTTGATATGAGCAATACTTTACGAGATGTGACGAAAATTGCATATTTTGTCACCAGTAAAGTGGTATCCCTGATTGGCGTACGTGATTCATTTTTGCGATTTTCTTATTATATTTGACTGTAAGTCTTTAATATCAAATTTCATGAAAATCCATTCAGTAGAAGCCGAGAACGAACATGCGCGCGGACCGACGATAATAGGCGCTCATGCTGTAAGCGAAACGCGCCTAAAAAATCAAGATCGAAAAATATGTGTACAATCGATTACTTCGTATTAATGTTAAATATTCGTGCGCTGTTTCTATCATTGTAAAATAGGGTTAAAACCTGTGTTCGGTTTAGCTCAAAGAGAGTTCTCCAGGATGGAATGAGGGGTGCTAAGAGGAGAGCGTGATTACAGGGCAAATGGGGGCACACTGAGAACCGTTTCTATGACAGCGGCACTGAGCAACTGGCTCGCATATAAATGAACTTGAACCGTAGTAGAACTGGTAGTTCATCAGATTCAACGAGATACAGCAACGTAGTACTTCCCAAACAGACGCTTCCGACTAATCAAGAGCAGTCCTTCGGAGAATAAATTAAATTCTCTATTTAACACGCACGGCGATATTTAAACACCATCACACCTTCCTTTTCACAAATTTCCAAACCATGGGAAAAACCCAGTAAGAGATTCAAAGATTCCTTTTTTTAAATTAGTAACCTACAAAATACTGACATTCAATTGACTGGTAATATAGCATATTTTTTGTGCACTAAAGTTTAAAAATTTAATAAAAATCGTTTCCACTTCCTACAATTATTTTGATGTGGCGACATCAAAAAAGCAATTATCGACGTTACTATTTTTGCATAAGATTAAAAAATTACAATTTCTCAAACGTATATTTTCTCCAAAATTAAAAACAGCTGCCTTACAGCTAAATATTGCAGCCGTTGAAATGATTAAGAATTTCTAATTTAAAGTCTACGTCAGACTCTTACGCTTGGCTAACGAGATATTACCCAGCAGCTTCGCGAACAAACGGAAAGGGGACACTGACAAATCATCCTATCGTTTTATTCTTCCTCGCATAATCTGCATCGTTTAATTTCTGAGAAACTTGCAGGATGCGAATAGCGTTTATTTCATTTTCGTGCGCGTGATTAGATCCGGAAAGTTAAAAAGACACCGACTCGTATTTCACCAAAGACCATTCCGTTCGAAACATTTCAAACCGATACGACGTTCCCATTTGTGCATTCGTTGGCACAATCCTCCTGCAACGGACATACAGAAAAGGCGAATGATTAATCACTTTCCGCATCGCCTAGAACACGGAGAAACCACTCAGAAACACTAATTATATCTTGCGGCGAGGAACGAACGGCAATATTTTCGCTCGATTTCATGGCATCGCGGAAAATAAAATATAATTTCCTATTATTCCGCCCTCGGCGAATCACGACACCTTTAAGTGAGCATTCGTTCGCAGGTGTCAAAATATGGGAAAAAACAATGCGCGGAAATAGGGAATGTTAAATCAATTCTGCGTCACATCTCCGCCCCTCGCTCTAAAAGCATTTATTTATGTGTTAAGAGCGTGAGGTTTTTAAACTATTTTTTTTAACCAAATGAAAAACGTGGAGTAAAAGTACGAATAACGTTGATGTAAATGCGTTTTACTAGAGGTGACGCCCGCGTCATACTCGTGCGGAAGTACTCGGGGGAATGCTACGGTAATTGAGAATTATTAAGGATAAATTTCGAAGAAAAAAACGACTGCGCCTGATGTGTGGGTGGACTGGGCCTGACGGCTAAGGCGCTGAAGGGAGGCAACGGTCGGGGAAAAAGATGGAGCAGGAACGGGGCGGGGTGAAGAGTCGAATGTGGGGAGAAAATGGGACGAGAAATGGACGCAGGAAAGGGGAACGGAGGCGAAAGTGATGACGCAGGAGGGTAAAGTGGAGAATAGGGACAAGAGAAAGGCGGAGGGAATGGATGGAGATTAAGGATGAGATTTAGAATCGAAGAATGGAAAATAGGATGATATTTGGGAATATAGAGAAAGAAGAGAATGTGAGAAGCATTAGAGAATGAGTATATCGTAATGTGCATATATGTATACGTATATTTAGTGTATAATAGATGTTAAGAAATCTCTCTATATTATAAAATCGTAATGATCATGATGCGTAACGCTCTATTTTTGTGAATAACTCGATTATAAATAAACTCAGAAGCCTGAAATTTCTCAGGGTTTCAGTGTTGGTGAATACGTTGTGGGCTGATGCTTTCGGGAGGCACTGCGTGGACGGCATTACTGCTCTCGACGTTTCGCCTTCGATGCGGAAGGCTTCTTCAGGAGTGAAGTGCAGGGGCAGTCCTGCGTCGTCTTATATATACCGGAGTCGCCTATCTCTATTGACGGTTGGAGTCGTCGCGGCCAATGGCCGTCTGTCTGAGAGTTTCCTTTCTCTTTTTTGCCGATGTTGTCATTGCGGCCATTGGGAGAGTGGTCGTTCCTTTCTCTATCGTCCGTTGGTCTGGCGCCCTTAACCCGCGGATCGAAGAAGTGTCTCCACGTGTGGCTTAGTTGGTAGCCGTCGTTTCGGTTGAAATTGTCAGGGCGTTTCGCGATTTCGATGGCTTCGCGGATTAAACGTTGATAATAGTACTCCTACTTCGCTAGTATCTTGGCGTCTTCAATTTTTATTTTGTGGCCGGGGTTTGTGGAGTGTTCTGCTACGGCGGAGTCCTTCCACTGTCTGTTGTCTATGGCTCTCTTGTGTCCCTTTAGTCGGCATGCGATGGATCGACCGCTTTGTCCTATGTAGCTTCTGCCGCAACTGCAAGCGACTTCATAGACACCCTCGCTTTGCCGACGGTAATTCTTCTCTGATTTTTCGCACCGTGTTGCGGCGGACGGCGTTTTTTGTCTTCTTCCCCTCTTTTGCATTTCGTAACACGTTCGATGTATTTCTTTTTGTAGCCATTACTCTCGAGGGCTTTTAGTAGGTGTCTCTTTTCGGCTTCCAGTGAATTCGCATCCGAAACGATCTTGGCTCGATGGAATAATGTTTTGATGAGCGCTGCCTTCTGCTGCGGATGATGGTGGGATGCAGCATTCACGTAACGGTCCGTGTGCGTCTGTTTACGGTAGACGGAATGACTGAGTCTGTCTTTGGTTTCTTTCTTCACTAGTACGTCAAGAAAGGGGAGACTGCCGTTGCTCTCTACTGCCATGGTGAACTGGGTGGCCGGATGGATGCTGTTCAGTTCTTCGTGGAATGATTTTAGTTTCTCTTCTCCGTGTGACCATATGACGAAGGTGTCGTCGATGTAACGTAGCCAGCATTTTGGTTTTTGGCTTCATATCGCTAAGGCTTTCTTCTCCAAATCTTCCATGTATCGGTCGGCAACTGCCGCAGAGAGGGGAGAACCCATGGCTGCAAATTATAGGATACTTGAAAACAATTTCATTAGATAAAAGCGTTGTTTATTTTCATGTTTAACAATATTTTTATTTTCGTGAAATGTTTTTCTTATTTTACAAACGGGGGCTCAGCAACGCCGGAGGTCTGGGGCCCTTTAATTGATCTACTCCAGGCAACGCAGGTGGAATTGAAGAGGCACTGGTATTTGTGGGAAGAAACGATGCAGAGATACGTAACAATACCTTAGTAAAAACCCACATTAGCAAAATCATATAGATAACAGGGAGAATGGCGGAGAAAATGATTGAAGAATGGGGAATGTTTGACAGTTAGGGAAAAGGATGTAGGACAGGAAGAGGGTGGAAGGATGAAAAAATAGTTGAAAAGAATGAGAATGACGTGTAGAGAGAAAGCCTAGGACAGGAATGGATGGCAGAGTTGGGATGGGGAGGAGAGAAAAATGGCGCTGGGATCAGGCGGAGAAATATAGAGACAGATAGAACGCAAATGGAAGGGAATCGCTGTTGTCGAAATTTCGTGACTGCTCAGAGGAGAATGCAGATGTTTACGGTTTGAGGGGATCACTCGAGAGCTGTAATTCATTTCGCGTAGACCTAATCCTAAATATCAACTACCGCTACCGCAATAGATTCCATTTTGCGAGAAATTTACGATTAACTGTTCAGAGTAAACAACGATTCCTTAGCGAGCACACAAGCCAGGATGGAATTAATGCCGTTATTATACGACTGTTCGAAAGCCCTTCTTTTCAGGCGAAATTTACGTCTTTGGTGATACTGGGCACTGTTTCTTTTGTGAGGATAGTTAGATGTTAAAACTAGAAATGAAACATTCGGAAAAGTGCTCCAATTTTTGCTAACAATGATCTGAAGCGAATATTACAGTCATTTACGCACAAAATCTCTCAAATACTAAGTCTAATTAATATCTTACTTGATGAAATGCGCCACCGACATCTTATTTGAATAATAATCCTTCAAAGTTTTAGGAAATACTTTTTAAAATTATTCAGAACAGGAATTTTCAAACACAGAGTACGCGTTTTTTGTCATTCATTAGCGTTTCTTCCTGGCTATTTGGACAACTTGAAATGAATATTTATTTTTTTAAATAAAATAACTAACATATTTCCTGTTCTGGGATTCATATACTAGTTATTAAAAATTTTAAATGTAACTTTATATCATTTCATTAGTTTTAAATTGCACACCCGTGGTCTTTTACAAAGAGCTTTTTAATTAGTAAAAAAGGTAGTTCAAATGATTTTGACGTGAATATCATGGATTTCATTAATCTAATGTAACCCTTAATTATAACATGTATTCCACTATATTCTAAAGGAGGATAAAAGGTAAATGGAGAAAAACTTAAGTGATATTGACATAGGCAAAAGACTGCCTGTAAATGGGGTAATTATTTCTTATTATACAGATAAACATTCTAAACTATAGCAATTCCAGTTCCTTGAAAGAAAAGAGAGCTAAAAAATACATCATTAAAAGATCTCCTTCGTTTTAAAAAGAAAACAGCTAAATTAAAAAGATACGACAGCCATAAAACCACTTTATTTGAGAAGCAGAATATAATTTCCTAAAAAGTATGCGACTGGATAGATTAAAGACAGTGCAGAGGAATGCATTAATTGTGCAGGAAGACAAATAATCAAAGATACGATAAAAAGATTGATTAGAAACCTTTCACTAACTTTTTTCATTTTAAAGTTCAACTGGATGTCTTGACATAAAACAGTCGGTATGGTTCAAGTTTTTGTTTCAATTAAAAATGGCAAATGCCATTCGTAAAAATTACAAATCTGACAATATCACATGCAAGTTAAACATGTATAACAAATCAGAATGGGCGAATAAAACGAGAGAAAAAGAAACAAGCAAACATAGTTTTTATTCTCGAAACTTGATCCGTAGCTGTTAGATGACCCACATCGGGAACAAGCGCAACACCAATGGAAAATAAATGATATTTGGGAGTGAAATACGCCGTTAATCGTGAAGCTGAAAACTAGAATCCAGAAACATTTTAACGTCCAAAATGTTCCGCAAAGTTCATTTCGCGAAAAAAAATCCCTAATAATTTTCATGGTCCTGCATTTTGCGCTTACAAAACTGAGTGGCAAATCTTCGCCCTTATACGTTCGTGTTGACCCATAACTGAAGCTCTTTTTGTGGCGAACGAGTATTTTTCAACGAAGTGATGGAGTGAAAATTTCTTTTAAGACCGCGACTAGAAACGTGGAAACCACATTTTATCTGGAAACCTAGTCAAAATCACGATGGCTCAGTTTGATTAAATAAATTTTAAATCGATGAATTAAGACCAAGTGTTTGCAAAATAA
Source organism: Uropetala carovei (assembly GCA_036926305.1). Classification (NCBI taxonomy): domain Eukaryota; kingdom Metazoa; phylum Arthropoda; class Insecta; order Odonata; family Petaluridae; genus Uropetala; species Uropetala carovei. The sequence goes on from JAXCHB010000005.1 coordinate 1,413,251, forward strand.
TAATCGAAATTCTTCGATAAGAGACGGATCATTTCTGATTAGAGCCATTTATTAACGCTTTAGCTGTTGATGGAGGGCCGTGGAAAAAAATTGTTTAAAAAATTAAAAACTCCGGGCTTTAAAACGTAATTAAGATACTTCATAATGATCTTTAGTAGTATGTCCGTATTTATAGATTTAATCGAGATAACCAGGTCGATCTATCCTCTGTAACCGTATCCAATTATTATCAACCCTCTTCCTTCTTTAAATAGCATAATATCTGCATAATTTCCTTACTCTTCTGCTTTCAAATTTCCCTTCGATCTCACCTCCTGATCGTGGATTCTTGGTCTGAAGAGAAGGGAAGCTAACACATAATTCCGTGGTATTGATTGCGAGTGAGATACTCGAAGAAGCCCTCGTCGGCAACGTTTTCCTCTCACTTACGGCATCTTTCCGGGGTCCACAATATTAAACTTCACGCGGAGAAAAAAAACTCTCGACCCTTTGTGGCTACGTTAGGAGCGGTAAAGGGTTTCTTGGCAGGGTACAATACCCAACCGAATAAGGACCCGCGAGCACAAAAGGAAAGACTCCGCCACGCCTCTCCTATCTCCTACACCCTTATTCCGTTAGCTATTACCCTCGTACCATTCGCCGAGGGCCCTTGAAAGGGCGCATCTGCACAGAAAGTCACAACAAGCCACTCTTGTTACCGGACCGACATAAAAAGTAACTTGGCATTCTTAGTGAAGAAAAAAGGAGTTTGACCCATCGACCTTCAATCGGCCTTCCATTACGCCGTCGCTAAAATGGCGTCCAGAGGATGCATTCCCCAAAGTTCGGTTTTTGCGAGAACATCGTGTTGCATGCTGACACGAATAAAATCTATCTTTTTTTTATCGTTGACGTATATCTTAAAGACGGGTGGCTATATGGATCAGATGAATCAAACAGTTCCACAGTCATCATGTAGCGTACATCAATAAAAGAATTACGGCCAAATGAGTTAACCGATTTAAGCTTCGTTTATCACCTTCCATTTTTAGAACGACAAATAATTCAACAAAATGACTTATCGAAGACTAATTTCAATGCCAGATAAAATAAGCGTGTGCAGGCACGTTCGCTGTTTACGCAAGAATGCAAAACACGCAAGAGATTGTTTTTTTGTAATCGTCTAAAAACGTGCAAATTGTCAACATCCTCTGTCGAATATTTCCTTCAAAACCGATTCTTAATTTTCAAATACCAGCGGATACCAAAAAGTTGATAGCGGATAAGGATATCAAATTTTTTCCTCTTTTTATCGAAATTTATTACGCACGGTGCGATCGCAAAAAAGAACGGCTAAATATTAATTAAATTCTAATTACTTCTCGATTAAGATCGTTTATCAAAGTAACGCGAGTGAGGAGCTTAAAAAAGGGCAGCTGTATTAACAGGGTGCTTGTCGTAACATCTCCCCCAATTCACAAACGTTAATACTCAATTTTAATCATACTTGTACGAAATACAATTTAATTTTAGCAGAGAAAGAAAGTTAATTTTTATTAAATATACGTTTAGCCCTAGAAAGACCAACATATAATCTGACACGCGCAGGTCCAAGGAGGGGGGGGGGGGATCCAAAAGTTTCCGCGGTATTTTTTATTCCTACAAATTTCTACAAGCAGCTATCTTTCATTAAATAATTTTATTTTAATTAAAAATGGTATTAATGCATAAAAAAGTATTTATTTACAAAGTTTACATTATAAATTGTGTAAAATACTTCTTTTTTACACGTACTAATCATCACTATTGCACCTTGCGCATACAATTGCTTTTTTGGACTAATTATTACTGTTACATTAATTTTACAATACGCCTGGCGAAATATTTTTTGAGAACCCATGATCTAGAGAGCCGGCTTTATTTTCTTACTGCTTTTCTTTAGCATTTTTTTTCTTGCGACGATCCACTTCTATGAATCGCAGCTAAGTCAAAGGACTCAAGTAGGTAAAAATTTCAGCCTGGTATCGAGCCGGGTAGCAACGTCGAGATGTATAGTTTTCCTTGAATCTCCTTCTAAATAAAAGCTAAATGGTGTTTGCATCATTCCTCTACGACAAACAGTTCATGAGGTATGGAGTCATGATAAAACGAAAATCATATCCTTGTCTCGAACCCGGGACGCTAACGGAAAATATCTTTTACTGGAATCTGCTAATAATTTGTAATAAAATGGCATGGGGTATTACAAAATTAAAGTTACCTGAGGTACAGTTGGGAACTGACTAACCTGAAAAATTCTACATAAGAGAATTGTGAAGTCATTTCTCCGGGAGATTACCTTAAAATGAAATACAAATATGATGAATTGCAGATCTAAATCGAGAACATTAATTATATACCTCGCTTTATTTTGCGAAAACTCTGCAATTTATTTGGAAAATTCTTTCAAATACAAGTCTAAGGGGGGTTTAAGAATGGTTGCCTCATTTCATCATTTTTTGCCAAAATACATTTTGTGATATTTTCTTGAAAATCTATAGAACATAGGTAAACATAATAATTGACAATTAGAAAAATCTGAGCTGGATTTTGATAACTCACTTCCGCACAATCAAAGAAAGTATATAGCGCGGGCACTTTTGGACCCCTCTTGGTCTTTCTAGGGTTAAGCAATAAAAATAAATATTTCTTTGTGACGAAACTTTACATAAAATAGCTGACATATTAGCCTAAAACTATTACTTCTCAGATAACACCGCAATACAATACATCTTAGCGACATTTCTTGTTCTTTTGAAGATAAATTTTGCAATTCAGATTTTCAGCCCGCTTCATTAAAATAATTAAAACGTCAAATATCAAGATATAAGTAGACGTTTGCATAATTTACTCATTCTCTGCTCTGAAACTTACACAAAAATTTTAAAATCTTAAAACGTACCCACTTCGTTAGAGCATATCCCTTTTTAATTAACCACTTTCACCAAAGGATGTTACAGAATTCACGAAAATTCTAATTTAATGCCGCCACCGCGAATAAAAGGAACAAAAAAGAACGGACGGAAAGATTTAAGAAATAACGACGGGGAAAAAACAAGAAAATATGTTTTAAAAAACTAACCAATGCAACATAAACAAGAATACGAGAGGATAATGAAGAAGAAGAAGATAAGGGCGGTTCCGACATATGATGGGAACGTAAAATGTCGAAGAAGACGTATGGCACTCGAAAGAATGAAGGAGAAAACCCCCAAGAGGCAAGTAGGGACAAGATGGGGAAGGAAATAATTACGAGAGACGGGCCCAGAAGAGGGCATTCGAAAGAACTGTTTTTTTCAAAGGGGGATTGAAGTAAATGATCCAGCTATCCATCATACGGCGAAAAAAAGGAAGAATGGAAATGAAACTTCCATTTTAAGAAGACAAATGGTCTCAACAACACTCAGAAATATTACATACGAAAGAATTAATCGTACTTTACGTCCATTGAGCCTTTAAATTAAACACCGACTTCTATTTATTTCGTGAATATTTATATCAGTAAATTTTAAAATGCAATTAGCGCAATTACATCGTTTTGGGATTATTTTTTTTACTCTACGTAACACAAATTCCAGTTGATTTGGATTCACACCACTTTGACTCAATCAAGAATTGTCGTGCCATGCGATCGTGAGAGGAGATCATGAAAAATTGCGAATCGGGTCAGTGGTTTTCGCCTTTCAACGGAGCCGTTGCGATTAACATGGACATTAACAAGCGAAAGGGGAAAAACGGGCGATGCAAAACGTTAAAGCGGGCGCCACGAGACGCGAAAAGAGCGCTTTCTGCAAAAAGCGCCAGATGCCAGCGGGTATTCGCGGAACAGACGCGACGCCTAGCGGACACGAGGCCCGACTCCGCAAGAGGACGACGATTTGGTGCAAAAGCAACGAGTAATTTTCGCGGGAAAGGGAATTGAAACGGGAAAAAATAAAGAAAAACAAAAAAGAGGAGGAACAGAGGCCCGTGATTAATGGGGCAGACAATGGAGACACTACACAAAGGGCATAATGGGGAAAAAAAGCTTACCAAGCCGTAAGTATTTCGCCAATGCGATCTCTTTCCCCCTTTTTCACAAAGTGGGAATGACAACGCCAGAGGGAATTTGGATAAAATTACGAGTGTTTTATCAGCATAAGATAAAAATATTCAACCGTCTCCCGTGTCCCGTGGCAAAATGCTCCAATCCTTTAATAAACGGAAGCAGTGACAATTTGAACCAGTGCCGATAAATTAATTTGAAATAATCTGTAATTAAATTACGTAAATTCTTTGGAAAATGGAACATGTATACGTTTGGTAAGGCCGATGACAAAAAAAACGTTATATGTGAATTTATATCCTTAAAATAATTTTTTTTATTCAACGCATAAAACTGAAAATTTGATTTTACCGCGGAATTTAATTATTTTATTTCGCGTTGCCAAAAGGTCGCTTTTTGCTGTTTTTCGCGAAATGATGAAAGTGGAATTTCAATTTATTTAGTCCATCGGCGGGTAAAAAAGTTCACATTCCTGGCTATGCAAGCCTAATATTAAATTTCTACAAGGAGAAACACGAAATAAAATCCAATTTAAAAAAAATGCGGAACATTATTCTAGCGACGGAGCCTGTTTTTAGAGAATCCAATTTTTGTTAAAGATGTCCATGAATAAACTAGCCTTATATTAAGTTTTTGAGAAATATGATGTAGTATTATTGCAGACGTATACTCAAGTAACTGTAGGAAATTTTATCAAAATCATGGTAGCCGTTTTAGAGAAAATGAAATTATTGTTCAAGTTGCCTAGAGTAAACTAGCCTCATTTTTCATTTTTTGAGAAATATGAGCTATTTGGTATTACTGAAGACGTGAACTCAAGTAACTGCACGACTTTTGACCAAAATAGTTAAGAGCCGTTTTTAAGAAATTCAAATTGTTGTTAAAAATGCGTAGAATAAACTTCCCTTAATTACTGAGCAATGTCAACCATTTCTTCATAGTCTCTTCTCTTTATGATAAAATGCCCAAGTACGGAATTTCATTAATTTTCGCTCTACCGTTTAGACGCTAGAGCCAATAACAGACAGACAAACGACATTCCGAAAACCACTTTTTTCGGACTCAGCTACTTCTAAAACATATATTTCCGACAAAATCTCGAGGTAGAATTTTTTCGCGATTACAATACTTTCTCAATATACTTCTTATATGAGAAAGTAAAAAGAAGCAATCTCATTTCTAAACAAAAAGCGTGAGGTGTTATAATCGCGCACCATGGAATAATACTTATTAACATACGAGTATACCATTTGACTTTTGTAACCCGCAAATAAAAATTATCAATATGAGTAACATTAAAATATAACATACGAGTTAAGAAATTAATCTGTAGATGTTTCTTACTCCAGTGAATAAATTAAGTGACCCATAAAAATTCCTAAACAGAATTGCACATTCTTGAAATTCTTCAAACGCGTATTATTTCACAGCGACACTAAAACGCCAATAGCTTTCCACACGCTCCGGTTAAGGGCGCGTCGCTTCGTAAAAGTATTTACGAGTTTAAAAATAAAGCAATTAAAAAAACGTGGAGCCTTAAAGTCTGCGTCGGTTTAACCTATCAAGGGGCTCGGAGAAACGAGTATTTGGAGTTCGCTTCACGAGCTCTTACGTTTCAGTGACACTCGGTGACTTCAAAGGAGAAGTTTAGAAACTCAACGGTGACTGTACGGCAGTGTAGTATATTTTCCGCGAGTTTCCACTCCACTTAACATCTTGACGAGATGCAGATGCTTAAAATGTGGTAAAATAGCATTCGAGGAGAGAAAGGGGAGGGAAAGTAGAACGGAAAATGTTGAGGGAAATAATGACACAAGGAAAAGAGGATATAGAGGAAAATATGTCGAAATAAGAAATAGGGTCGAAAGTCGAATAACTAGAAGGGAAAACTACGGCCCGCGGGCCACATGGAGTTCGAGAGAGCATTTTATGTGATCCGCGAATCCATTACGAAAACGATTCGTTACTTTTATTCTTGTCGCTTAAAATTAATTACGGAAAATATTTAAGCGAAATTACGACGTTAAAATGCCGTTTTAAGAGTCGCTTTTCGCTGACAGTATCTCACGAAATCTAATCCAATGTGAACTTTAATGCGGCCTTCCAATGCATTCGGAACTCCTACCGTTTGCCTACCCCTGAACCACAAAGAATGGAGACATAAAAGACCGCAGGGTAAAGAGAAACCACAGAAAGGGATTGGAAAGATGAGAGCGAGATAAGGGGACAGGGGGAGAGAGGCAAAAGAAGCATCAAGATATGAAAAATAAATTAGGTTGGATTACACGATGTTTTTGTTAATTAAAACAATGTCCAACGGACATCAAACGTCTACAGCGAGAACTCGCTTCCAGTTTTGAGCCCTTATACCAGTGCTCTCCAACTTTTTTTGCTCCACGGCACACCTTCATGCATGCTTAAAAACATCGCGGCACACCACAGCGCTCCTAATTAGTTTCACTACGTAAATACACATTTTAAAGAAAAAACTAGCGTAAAACAAGTAAAAGTCGCAATTATATTAAATTGTTATGATTGGTACAGTAATATTCAAATAAATGTATAATTTTATTGTAAACTAGCAGAAATGCCCGTCGGTGCTAGGGTTGCTATGGTATTTAGCATTTTCCATTTCTACAGACCTATAAAGAAATCATTCTTCATGAGTAAATACTACATTTTATGCGAATTCAGGCTTTAAAAATATAAAGTTGATTCTTTCAGATTAATGAGTGCTTCAATCCAGAGTTCGTATCCTTATTTAAGTAGTTTAAATTTGCAAATGTTGCGCCTCAAGCAATCGATTTTTACGTGCTATCTTATGGAAAATTGTCAATCCTCTATATTGGCAGCAATGACTAATCCCGGTTGACCAAACCTTGACCGTACACTAAGTAAAGATGTAAGTAAGAACCGTAATAAATTTGGTGTTTCTATGTCTTATTGTTAGAGTTATAGCGTGCTGAATGATTATGGAAGAGTATTAATCCCGTATATTGGCAGCACTGACTGGTCCAGGTTCACCAAACCTTGACGAAAACCTGGCTCGAACTATAAACTTCCTTCATTTAAATTTGGTGACTCTATCTTTAGCCGTTCTTGGGTATTAAGCGGACATATAAACAGACAGACCAAAAGTTTATATCTTATTAGCAATAATCCTGTTTAGCAACAATTCAGTTCCATCGCAACGATAAATTTTCACCTAACAAAACGTTAAATTTTTGTATTCAAAACTAATTTATGGAGAGATTCTACGCGCATTTAAAAAACGACAGCAGGAAAATGAATTTTTATTCTTTCAGGCGTTCTTTCGTCCAAGTCCCAACTTCGTACGATGATTCTAAGTAATTTTAAAATACAAATGAAAAATATGCTGCACTCGTTCCCGATGCGAAGTTTGTTGTTTAGTTTTTATTTAATTTTTTGACTCCCCCCCCCCCCCCCCCACCCTTTCCAAGCCAAAAATTTTTTAAAAAATAAGCCCCAGGTGCACACCCTCAGGTTTCCCTAAGTACACATGCCAAGTTTCAGGTTTCTAGGTTTATTGGTTTTGGAGTTACAGCGTCAACACACAAAAACACATTCTATTTTATTTATATGACTAGCGATAGTTTACCCAGCGTTGCCCGGGTTCCGAAGTGTAAAAATGATCTAATTAAAAAAACACGAAAATCTATATTAATTTATTTTTATTATGTTTACAGTAATTAATTTTTGAAACATCTATAATTTTTATTCGTATAGAGCTTCAGGATATACAATGTTGCTCGTTTTTTTCATTTGGGGCCAAAACTAAATTATGGAGAGAGAGTTTAAAAACGACGGCAAGAAAATGAATTTTTATTCTTTCAAGCGTTCTTTCGTCCAAGTCCCAATTTCGTATTCTAAGTCATTTTAAAATGTAAATGAAAAATATGCTGCACTCGTTCCCGATGCGAAGTTTCAGTTCTTTAGTTTTTATGACCGTTTATTTAATTTTTTGACCCCCTCCCCCTTTCCAATCCAAAAATTAAAAACTAAGCCCCAGGCGCACACCCTCAGGTTTCCCTAAGTACACATGCCAAGTTTCAGCTTTCTAGGTTTATTGGTTTTGAAGTTACAGCGTTAACACTCAAACAAACTAACACATTTTCTTTTATTTATATGGTAAATCAAAATGTACAACTTTATCTGAGTAAATGTAGCTACGAAGAGAAAAGAACTATGTAACTTTCAATATTAAAAATAACGTACGTGCCTATTCTGATCTAATTTTTAATTTATGCGTGAGCGTACTTGCGTTAGTAAGCATTACAGGTGTATAATATCATAGTTTTCCTTACGAAAAGCATAAAATTAATGATAAAATTCCTTGATGAAACTGTTAGAAACGCTTCCCAGACGCAGTCAACAGTATAATTATCTTTAAATATTTATGTTGCTATGCGTCATTAATTTCGATGCTTAAACAAAAGTTCGAAGCGAAAAACGCTTTTCTTTCGTCAATTTGAATGTTTAATTGGAACTAATTGAATCGGAGACAACAATGAGAGTCTCCTTGGCAACGCCCGGAATGAGTACGAAAAATCCGCAAAATTTCGCAAAAGAATGCGTATTTCTGAAATTTCGACGGTGTAACATGTAAACATTGCAAGAATAAGATAGTATAGAGTTTTATCAGTCGAATAAAGCAATAACGAAGAAAATCGGTCCATATTTACGTATTTTGATGAATGAAGGAAAAAAACCTTGCACTCTGAAAAATCGAAAATCCCGTGTAAACTTATGGGAAAAGATAATTGTCTCCTGGTGTTATTCCAAGCCAAAAATTAAAAAAAATAGGCCCGAGGTGCACACCCTCGGGGTGCTGTTAGTATGTATGCGAAGTTTCAGCTTTCTAAGTTTATTGGTTTTGGAGTTACAGCATTAACACACAAACACATATTCTATTTTATTTATACTAGCTGATCCCGCGCAAACTTTGCGCGGTGAATTTTCAATTGATTTATAAAAAATGGTGAAGTATGTCAAATAAGTTCATCTCAATAATTCACATTTAACTCTAAAAAAATGCATTTCCTTACACAGTAATTGATCGCGAACTTTTGTTTTTCTTTTTATTCAAATATATGTCCTTTCTTTTTTATATATCAATGCAACCGTTTATGTAGATTATTAATGAAGAGAAGATATCCATGTAATGTGTTTAAAAAATAACGTGTCCCTATTCTAACTGAATTTTAAATTTATGCGTGAGCCTATTTGCGTTAATAAACATTATGGATGTATAATATAATGGTTCTGCTTACAAAGAGATAAGATTCCAGCATTCACACGATGATAGGAAGATTCAACTGCATTGACTGAATCGTTAGAAACACTTCCCATACGCAGTTGACTGAATAATTACCAATAAATATTTATGTTGCTATGTATAAATATTGACAATGCTACAGCAATAATTTCGATGCTTAAATTGCGAAGCGAATACCGCTATTCTTTCTCATATTTGAAGGTTTAATTGGCATTAATTGAATCGGAGGTAACGAGGACGGTCGCCTTGATGACATCCTGAAAGAGTACGAAATATCCGTAAAAATGTTATGCTCTTCGAAGGAAAATTTAGTCTTTCCTTTTTGTACGAAGACTCAATAATTAGAAAGAGCTACAAGAACTTCTACATCTAGGTTTAGGCCCTAGAGTCAATAATAGACAGACAGACGGCATTGCGAAAACCACTTTTTCGGACTCTGAGCTAAACCTAAAGCGTATATTTCCGTCAAAATATCGAGGTAGAATTTTTTACCGATTTTACTTTATTATATACTTCGTATATGATAAAGTAAAATCGGTACAACATACATTGTACAAACTTTCTCAAATACTAATGCGTCGTTTAGTTATCTTTTGCAAAATATGAATTATGTATAATTATTATAAACATCAACTAAAACAGCTATACGAAATTTGGTGAAAATCGTATGAGCCAGTTTTTTAGAAAATCCAATTGTTGTTAAAGCTGCCCATGAATAAACTAGCCTTATATTAATTTTTTGAGAAATATGAAGTATGTAGTATTATTGCAGACGTATACTCAAGTAACTGTACGAAATTTTATCAAAATCATGGTAGCCGTTTTAGAGAAAATGAAATTATTGTTAAAGTTGCCTAGAATAAACTAGCCTTATATTCATTTTTTCAGAAATATGAACTATTTGATATTATTGAAGATTTAAACTAAAGTAACTGTACGAAATTTGATCAATACCGCTATAGCCGTTTTTGAGAAAATCAAAATGGTGTTAAAAATGCGTAGAATAAACTTCTCTTAATTATTGAGCAATGTCAACCATTTCTTCAAAGCTTCTATTCTGTATGATAAAATACCTTAGTACGAGATTTCATTCATTTTCGCTTGACCGTTTAGGCCCTAGAGTCAATAAGAGACAGACAGACGGCATTGCGAAAACCACTTTTTCGGACTCGGGTACACCTAAAACGTATATTTCCATCAAAATCTCGAGGTCGAATTTTTTTTTCGAGATAACATTACTTTCTCAATATACTTCGTATATGAGAAAGTAAAAATACAAAGGATATTAAAGGAAATGAGATGCATGCACTGTTATAATCGGTACTTAAATGGTTTTCTCAACTTTCAATGCAGTAAGTGTCACATTTTCGCGACATACACTTTACTCCGCTCAAATAGCGATAATTAAACGTCCTTCACTATTCTCAAACTTCCTTTCCCTCTTCTCCGCCTCTCAAAACTTCGTACGGTCGCGCGTAGCAACAACTAGCCTAATTCGATGACAAACTTGTCAAGGCAAGAAAATGTAGCGCCATTTGTGAGTTAACGAGGAAATTGCGTTTCTCAAATGTTCAATCCGATTAACAACGACCATTGCCCAGACATTTTGGTCGATTAATAACACACACTAAAGAGCTACACGCAATTTGAAGCGAATTCAAACGAAAAGTAAATTGCTAGAGGCGATATCTTTTTCAAGGGAGCAGCCACCAATATAACATACTTTTTCGTAATATTCGTACCATTCCAAAGCAAGTTTCCCTGCCGGAAAATAAAAGCTAACTTTAACATCTTTTTTTATTTCATTTCAGTTTTGCATACAAATTTCATTATGATTGAAACTACTCAAATTGCTACTGTGCGTGACGAGCCAAAATACCAGAAAAAGGCCGCTGACAGAATTACAGACGGAATAACGACACGATCCCTATCGTGAAATTAAGATATTCTGCGATGATATGTACGTGTTGGAAGAACGGCATATCCCAATCGATGCCCCTCGCTAATCTTCTCATTTATCAAACGTAAAAATTCGAGGCTGACTCAATTACCACGTACTTCGGCAATGCCATTTGTAGAAGGGCTCAGCTTCAGTCAAATAAAGTATGCAGCATGCGAAAGGGAAGCATTTCTGTTTATCGTTTGATTTTTACTTTCTCATATAAGAAGTATATTGAGAAAGTATTGTAATTGCGAAAAAATTCGACATCGAGATTTTTACGGAAATATACGTTTTAGGTGTAGCCGAGTCCGAAAAAGTGGTTTTCGCAGTGCCGTCTGTCTGTCTCTTATTGACTCTAGGGCCTAAACGGTAAAGCGAAAATGAATGAAATCTCGTACTTAGGTATTTTATCATACAGAATAGAAGCTATGAGGAAATGGTTGACATTGCTCAATAATTAAGAGAAGTTTATTCTACGCATTTTTAACAACATTTTGATTTTCTCAAAAACGGCTATAGCGGTATTGATCAAATTTCGTACAGTTACTTTAGTTTAAATCTTCAATAATATCAAATAGTTCATATTTCTGAAAAAATGAATATAAGGCTAGTTTATTCTAGGCAACTTTAACAATAATTTCATTTTCTCTAAAACGGCTACCATGATTTTGATAAAATTTCGTACAGTTACTTGAGTATACGTCTGCAATAATACTACATACTTCATATTTCTCCAAAAATGAATATAAGGCTAGTTTATTCTTGGGCAACTTTAACAAAACTCGGATTTTCTAAGAACCGGCTCATACGATTTTCATTTTCTAAAGACTAAACGACGCATTAGTATATGAGAGTTTGTACAAAGAATGTAGTACTGATTTTTTTCATTCGTGCCGATAATGCAAGTTAGTCAACGACTTGAGCACCTAGAGCCATAAAGAATTCAACAACATAAAAAAATATTAATGTCAGCAGACTTTTGAGAGCCAAAAATAGCAAACATCACACAAAAACGAATCATGTTCCGTCCACTGATCGAATTCAGAACGACGGCTATACGAATACAAATTTTTCAAGAGTCAATCACGACGGAAAATAATATAAATCCCAGGATCTTTGATGAAATAATATTATTCAAAATTAGAATTATAAAATACATACCAAATAAACTTACGTAACTTGTTTCCATAATCAAATCATTGAAAAAGTAGCATTCAGATAATGGTAGTATAAAACTAGAAAACTTCCTTATCTAATAAACCATTTCCTTACTTTTCGCTTCTAGTGACAACTCTGCCAGATATTTAGTAGCATTTTGGTTATGATAAAGAACTGAAATTTAAAAACTGTGATAAATTGCAAATGGGTTTTTTATTTAGTTATTAGATGGATGAATGTTCTCATGCAGTAAATAAACAGAGCTCAAAAGATGAAAGGTGAATCACATTACGCATTTTTTTCAAAAGGCTACAAACATTTCCTTTGAAGTGATAAAAATAAAGAAATTTTTCGACAATAGCTTTAGGCAAGACCATTTACAAACCTTTAATGACACTAACCCGCGCGCTTTCTATTCTAATTAGCATATTTATGCCCTTGTGCTTAAATCACTGTCTATAAAAAATCTATTATACACGGGACGGATCATAAACAAAAATTGTTGATTTTTATGGTTTGTTATTGTAACAAAACCTTTTTCCCATAAGCTAGGCAGAATATTGACCAATTGCTTTGAAGATGAAATTCGCATATTTGGAAAAATGTCTACAGATGAAAAATGGCTAGGCATCATATAAAGAAGACAAAATAGACTATGGAAAAGCAATTTATCGCTCAGTCAACTACGACAGTTCAGAGTTTTTTTGTTTTTAGTGGATTCACCTCCGTAAACAATGCTACAAAAGGAGATCAGAGGAGAGCCGCTGGGGGTGCTGAAGACACACGAAAAACCAAAAACCACACAAATATGGAGCTTTCGGGCTGACGCCCTTCTTCAGCAACAGTGAGAGTTAGTCCACATCTTTCTCCTTGACTCTTTCTCCCCCCCCCCCCCCCCGTCTCAAACTCCGATAACCCTATTGGCCGTCCCTCTTCCCCGTCTCCTCCTATCCCCGAACTCCTCTCATTACCCCCCCCCCCCCCCCACATATCCTCCCCAGTGTGTCACTTCAAACAGTACATGTCTCTCCGTCGCTGAAGAAAGGAGTCAGCCCGAAAGCTCCATATTTGTGTTGTTTTTTGTGTTTTTCGTGTGTCTTCAGCACCCCTAGCGGCTCTCCAATCTAGGTAAGCGTCCACTGGGTTTCCTCCAACACCTTGTTGCCACCTTTATTACCTTTCCTTTAAGCATATATATATATATTATTATTACCCTTCCTTTTCCTTAAGCATTTATATATATATATATATATACATATTCCAATAAACGTTTCATCAACTAAAAATATTTTGAACAGGAAAAAATTACAATGCATACTAACTGGTGCAATCAAAATAATTTCGTAACTTACACTTCCTACTTATTAGATTATCGTCAATACATCACAGAAATTAAATGAAACATTTAGATGTTAGTCTCTGTCAACAACAAATAAGCTGTTTATTTGTTTAAAAATTAAATATATGATACGACAGCGATAGATAACTTTCGAAAATTAAAGCACAACTAAAACCAACAAGATAAAGAAATAGGTTTTCTAATAAAAGATGCAAACCTGTATTGTAAACTTGGTAGAAAGTAGGCTAACCCAAAAAATAACTATAATTAGAATTTTAATGGTTTCATAGTTGTCGAAGTTCTAATTTCCACTGCACATCCTCCATCCGCCTCTTCTTCGTCCTCTCACTATTTTAATCAATCTTCTCCCTCAGATGTTCAAATTGGAAAGGTCGTCACATAGCTTCAGTAAAACGGTAACACCGACACGCTTGCGGTCGCGCCCAAATAAAAAGACACGAGACACGCGCGTGATAAATGGAGCGAAAAAGAAAAGAACGTCGACAGGTTCATCTGCAGGTACGAAGACGAGATATCCCCGACTTCGTGTTTCAAAAAGGCATCAATTCGGGAAAGCGTTTGTTTACAAAAAGGCTATTTCTCCGTAGACCAAAGCCATTTGTCGCGCATCATTGGATATGTTCTGCCCCATTGAACAACAGGGAAAAGAACGACAAAGATTCTCGGAAAGCGAATCACTCTCCGTTAAAGTCTCAGGAAAAAGAAAATTTTTCATTACTCACGCAAACCGGTAGAGAGCTTAACTCCGAAAACAACTTAACAATGACACTTGCCTGTAAAGAAAAGAAGATAATGAAATTAGTATGTTAATCAAACACAAATGGAATCTTAGACTAATTATAAATTTAAATTGCTAATAATAGTTTTGTTGATAAATTGTTTCATTATATTTAATTTTCAAATTTTACTATTCACCACAAAAAATCAGAAAACTAAATATTTACCTAACAAAACAAAGGCGGTTAAAAGGATATTATTATTTAGCGCAAAATGAGCATCGTGTTGAACGATGGATGAACGAGAAGAGAAAAAACAATTAGGGTTAACAAAGGCCCCAGCGGCTCTCCTTCCGGTGGTCCTCACTGGGTTTCCTTAACACCTAGTTCCCTAAATATCCTTATTTACCTTTCCTCTTCCGCAAGTATATATATTTTTTTAAGTGATTAAGGCGGAGGCTCGTGATTGGAATCGATTTTATAAATACTTTGGATATTCCAGAGCATTTGAACATTGCGACATTAGTCTTAAAATTCAAGTTTTGTTTTAATTTTCAGATAGACATTTGATATGGAAGTCCCTGACTTAACAATTTCTTTTACATTTATAAGTCACAACAGAAACAGTATTGTGATTAAATTTTGCCACCATACAATTAACATTTTCTGCGCTCATTGATTGCACACGTGCCCTCATTGAGCGGTTAAAGTTATCGTGAAGGGAGAGTTGGTACAACTAGCTAAAAAAATCCAAGGATGATACAGAACGATTTGACACGTTATGAGGCCGTTAATGATATAATTTAATTTAAGAGTACAATTGTGCCGAAAATCCTCTTCAGATACTTTTAATTTTCATTATTTTGTTAACTACCTCTCTGGCATTGGACTTAAGGAAATTTAATAATGTAGAAATTTCATGAATCTACTTCTCATACATCTAAATAAATGTTATTATCATCAATAAAAGACAATATTTTGCCTTGCTCGAAATTAATTTTTGAAAACAACTTTTAATAAGCAGAGAGACTGTAAAATTCCGAAAAAATAATTGGTCCCTTGGGTTTTCACTTTTGAGAAGTTTTACTGTACATCCCATATTCTTATCATAGAATTCCAGTCTCTGCTGCAAACAGAATACTATGTAGAATCTCATAATGTCACAAGATATCGACAGATCAGTTCTCAACATATATACAATAATAATATTAGCACAAATAACCAAAATAGTACATAACATAAGTATTTCACAAGAGAATCATCGATTGATAAACTATGCATCTCCAATAAACGTAAATAAGTTATGAAGGCCAGGACAGCATTGCGACTATGAAGCAGAGGTGAATCACCGATAGCAGAGCGTAAAAAAGTTTTTTTATAATCCACTATCTGTGAATTACCTCCGAATGCGACTGCTTTGTAGCCGCTATGCACATCTGGTTTTACCAACCTTTTTACGGCTATTGGAATTACGTAGCTTATCAATCTCACAAGTGCTTCTCGGATAAACACCCAAATTTTACTGCCTTCGAGAGCGGAATAGAGCAAAATTACTAGGTCTGTAAAATCTATCAATATAGGTATTCGAAGATAAAGCAAAGCACATTCCATTAAAAACTTGTTAATTAAAAGCCTGGAAAACAAGGGTAACAAAAAGCGAGGAATTCTTTTGGATCCTATAGCACTCGACCTCCTTCCTCCCTCCCATGAAAGGCACTTTGGGCCAATCAATTAACCCGTTTTCACGTCACGTGACGGTCCAAATCCCTCAAGTGATACAAAATGGCCTAACCCTAAAGAGTTCCGACGTTGCCGAGATATTTAATTAACCCTTCTCTCCCTCTCCAGCGCCTCTTCCTGTCATCAAACTCTTTCCCTTTCCCTCAAACGATCTCTCACTTCTCCCTAAACATTTCAGTTTACCGTCTGTTACATCAATCTTCCTTCCTTCACCCTTCTATCGCAACCAAAGCCTACTTCAACCTCGCCTCATCTACCGCTGATATCAACTCGTCCTTCTTTTCCTCGCCTTGATCCTTCTTCGCTTCCCCCCATGCTTCTTTTTTTTATCTGCCCTCCGTTCTTTAATATATATCTTTTTTACACTCCTCAGCTTCTCAAAAACTAACATCAGTTTAACGAAAGTTAGCTCCCTTTGAAGTTTCGGATTAAACCGTTTTTTTTTAAAACCTCAAGTGATTAAATTTCATTTCCAATCCGATTGATAATAAGTAATAGATTTTGCAGACGTCTCTTCGAAACTTTTCCCGTGTAAAAGTCTAACTTTACGGAAGATATTTTTGCTCTCGGAACCTTATGGCGCGAAAAATTTCTCTAGACCTTTATTTTTTGTTAATATAACTTATCTCTCTCTCTCTTCTTCATTCTTTTTCTCCCTTCTTCGTTCTTTCTCTCTTCATATTTTTAAATTATGTGAGGCCGAGATTATAAAACTTACGTCTTTAGCATCTATATTACAAATTTGCAACCTATTTTCCGCCGGTGTAGAAAATCATTTACGCGTAATATTGCTTGGCTAGCGACAAAACGCGAGGTGTGTACGTATGCGTGTTTTTGTGGGTACGGTGAACAATACCGTTTTTATTCTCAATTACACACACGCAATTTTGAATCATAATTTCTGCTTTCTTCCCTCTCTCTCTCAGCGCACCTTCGTTTCACGTCCCGGGTCCCTCGGCATTTTCCACCCCTCTCACCCGCCGGCACCCTCTATACCGCTCCAATTGACACGCCTAAAGAGGGAGATCCTTGATTATTAGGGCGGCGCGTACCAAGGGCGTGAAGGACCATGCAGTTTACGACACCATTTTGTATAACGGGTTCCTTACAGACGTAGCCAGGGCCATTGTTATAGCAAAGACGATAAGAGAGATGGGGGCAAGATGCGGGGGAATTGGCGCGATGAAAATGTGCGACAGGGCGGAGGAAATGAGAGAGGGAGGAAATTCTAGAAGTTGGCCCTCTTGCCTTGCAGGCGTGTCGAAACATCAGACAGCGGGGGATGATGGGAAAGAGGACGAGGAGAGAAAGAGGGAGGTGGGGAAGAAGGAGAAGAAATGCAAAGGGATTGGGAAAAGATGAGGCACGAGAAGAGAAGGAGCAGGCGACGAAGCGTAAGGAAAGAGACGGGAAAGAGAACGACTCGGGAAGCTCTCGATTATGAGGGGAAAGGTCAACGGAGGAAGGAGAAAAGGTATATGGAGAGGAAAAGAACTGTCTGAAGAAGAAGAAGAAGAAGAGGGCGGGACGACATAAAAAAAATAAAGAGGCGGAAGATGGAAAATAAAATGAGAAACCGCGTAAAGACGGGATAATCAACGCGTCCAAATCGAAGGGAAAAGACTTCATCTCGTCTTTCTCGTCCTTGGGGAACTTAATCCCTCTCGCATTAAGAATGGTGGGAAAAGTAAATATAAATTTCCGTCGGAAAGTAAATTTTTGCATTCGGGGAAAAAGCGTCGGATAGCTAGGTGGGGGAGCTGTTTGCTGGGAAACGGCAATTCTTTTGCGGTGCCACTATGGTAAATTTCTTCTCGCAAAAATAGAGGGGACGATTAATCTTACACACACGAATACCATGTCAAATGCAAAGTTATCGGGTTCTCAGGAAGATTTTTGAGTGAAAAACAGAAATTTCAGGTAAATGACTTGAATGATGTTATGTGTAGGTATTAAGTAGAGGAATTACGAGTACAAACAGATGTCTTTATATAGAAGAAAAGGTAAAAGCATAGCGCTCAATTTTTTAGATTTGGCAGAAAAAATTAATAATATCATTTAAAGAACATAAATATGCATATTAGGGTGGATAAATTAACGGTATTAAAATATTTTGGTAAATAAATGAGATAAAGGTACATAATAATAGGTATTCATGAAAGACTAGCGCCATATATCACTTTAACAGAGATTACCTACATTTTAAAATATAAAAACAATAAGCGCCATTCAACATGCAATGTTCAATGCGATTATTGGAGCGATCTAGTTTATCAATTGTATTTCATCCATAGATTTCTCAACAATTCTTATTAATTTATAAATGTGTAACTATACTAAAACTATAGCGCCACTCGGAGGAATTGTTGAATTTAAATGAAATTCACACAAATAGAAGTTTTTATAAAACAACTTTCATTAAACGAATCAAATCTTAACATAAAAATCATGATTGCATTATATCTTTTCCACATCATTCGGAGGCACAGCATTCCAATCAATACTACAATATCTCTGTACAAAATTATGTGTGAGTACATATACGCATTTGCATACGCGTGTGTATATGTATTTTATAGTCATGAACACCTAAAATTTGGAAAGCTAGGCAGATACTGACAGATTGGAAATGAGGAAGTCCCAAAACAAGGAGAATAAAGAGGAAGAAAGCGAGTGAATCGGGCAGCGGAAGAGATATACGAACGAGGAGGCAGAGGTCATGGACAGGAAGTGAGTTATGAGTGGGCGTGGGGGATGGGAGGCCGATGGCAGACGATCCGGAGGAAAGAATAAAAAGAGGAAGACGGGTCTCAAAAAAAGAGGGCCAATATTTAAGTGCCTGAAAGAAAGTTCAGAGGGGGTAGAGTGCGGGAGAAAGTAAGAAAGAAAGGAAGTCGAATAATGGATAGGCCAAAGGCGTGAATTTGAAAAGTAGTGCGTTAACTCCGGAGATATGGGGTTTGAGCGTTTTCTTTCGAGGATGGCGTAAAAAATGAGATAAATGTCGCGCTTACGCTCAAAATGGGGACGGAAGAGGAAGAAATAAATGACGGACGAATACGATTGGGTGAGAGGATAAACGCAGTAGAAAAGATGTTAACCATATGATTGTCCGTTATCCGGTACAAGATCCATTTTATACTACCCTTACTAAGAAGACCTATTCGAGTTTCATTATAGTCGTAAATAAAGCGAAGAATTTTATAAAGCCTATAGCCGTGAAAGAGGATAAACAAAGCCATAAATCGTTTCTCCCAAATGCGACGACGCAGAGAAAATAATTTTCAAACGTCTAAATGGTTTATCGCCAATCACTTCTGTAAACCTTTATATTGAGACTTTCCATAATCTCCACTCATGCGTATAACACTCAAAGATACCGAAATGTAAAATAAGATTAGAAAAATGGCTTAAAACTAATTTCAGACGAAACGAAAGGATTAAAAATCTGATGTGGCCAACACATGACTTTCTCCATATTTGGGGTATAGATATTTAAATTATTATTAATAGCATTATGAAGCAAATTTATTATTTCGTACCGTAAAAGAATACAGACGTCCTTATTGCCGTGAATTATATTTTGAATATGTTTCAGAATTCACCGCTACATGGTGGTGGCGCTGTATACTGGAAATTACGAAAAAAGTTGAATATCTCCGAAATGGATGGTTCTACGAAAATATGTTTCAAACAAAACCTGGAAGGAATATTATTCTCTACAATTTTGGTCCTGACGAAGATTACCAATGACGTTTTAAAGGAGATATTTGACGGAAACCGAAAAAACCGATAATTTTTTGAATAATTCCTAAACAATAACTTCTATGGAAAATTGTTTCAAATGAAAATTGTAGGAAATTATATTCTTTATAACATTTGTATAGAATTGTATATAGAATAATGATGTTTTAACGGGGAAATATCGCAAAAACCGAATCGAGTTTCGAATAAACCTCGACTTCCGGTTACCCGGTATTGTCCAAAATCTAATCAGTTCTTTGTGCTCATGCTAAAGTGTCATATATGAAGTTTGGTAACGATATGGCAAGTACTTTTTGAGTTAGAGCGCACACAATCACATAAGCACACACGCACAGACATCATTCCGAAAATAGTCTAAACGTGTTCTAGGGACCTCAAAACGTGTATTTCCGTTGAAATCCCGAAGTCGATTTTTTTCGTGATCACAATACTTTCCCATTACTACGTATGGAGAAAAGTAAAAAATCTGATGTGGGCAACACCTGACTTTCTCCATATTTGGGGTATAGATATTTAAATTATTATGAGTAGCATTATAAGGCAAAATTATTATTTCGTATCGTAAAAGAAGACACGTCGTTGCCGTAAATTACGTATATTTTAAATGTTTACAGAATTCACCGCTACATGGTGTTGGCGCTGTAGGCTGGTATTAAGAAAAAGCGAAATATATCCGAAATGGTTGGTTCTACGAAAATTAGTTTCAAACAAAACTTGGAAGAAATATTATTCTCTACAACTTTGGTCCTTACGAAGATTACCAATAACGATGTTGTGAAGGAGATATTTAACGGAAACCGAAAAACCGGTTATTTATAAATAACTCCTAAACAATAACTCCTATAGAAAATTGTTTCAAATGAAAACTGTAGGAAATTACATTCTCTATAACTTTTGTTTAGAATTGTATATACGATAATGATGTTTTAACAAAGAAATATCGCAAAAACCGAATCGGGTTTCGAATAAACCGCGACTTCCGGTTATCCGTTATTGTCCAAAAACTAATCAGTTCTTTGTGCTCATGTTAAAGTGTTATATATGAAGTTTGGTAACGATATGGTACGTACTTTTTGAGTTAGAGCGCCCACACTAACATACACACACACACACACACACATCATTCCGAAAATAGTCTAAACGTGTTCTAGGGACCTCAAAACATGTATTTCCGTTGAAATCTGGAAGTCGATTTTTTTCATGAATACAATACTTTCCCATTACTACGTATGGAGAAAGTAAAGAGAGTAGAAACAACGGAAACCCCTGGTAACGTTCGTGACGCAACCCGCATAGCACGGACGTCGCAGGGGCTGCGACTATTTACGGCTGAAGGTAAAATGGAGGATTTCCGCTAACAATGATTTCGATACCTATAAAATTAAATACGTAAGGTAGGTATAAAATCATGTAGTAAAATAAATACAATAGTACATTGCTGAGCCATGATGTACCCTGAATCCTTAAGACGCAGAAAGTCGTAAGCATGCAAAACAGAAATAAAAGTTCCTTTAGCGGATAGTCAAGGGGATAAATAATGTGATATTATTCCATGACTTCTCAGTCGAATTTATTCGTCTTGTGTGCGATATCACGCATCACCCTTTCTTTCTCTCCCAGAACTCCTGCGACATCATCATGGCATCTTCCGTTGGCACGACCTTTTTCTTTATTTAAACACGTTAAATTTAAAAGAAAATCTTTCACATTGCCGCAGTTCATGTCATATTAATGGAATTAGCGAAGTTATTTTACTTCCAAGAAAATATATCTCGTGATGAATAAGACAGTCACAATTTGCATAAAACTTCCAGGTTAGTATTTAAAAAAAATCATAATACGATTACCTTACATTTATCATTTAAAAATAAATTTGTTTAAAATAAAAATACCTTGATAGAAACGATATGAGATAGCGTAAATAATTCTATTCGATTAAATTAAATTTTTACTTTTATATTTAAACTAAGGATAATGCAGATGAAATACAGCGACTCGGATACCTCATTGTGTAGCAAAAAAGCTATGAATAGCGGCGTCCTTCGAAAATACGCTGAATAAGTATAAAGGACGCTAGAAAAATCATTCTTCTGAGGAAACGACAAGAAAAATGCATTTTTTCGTTTTAGTGGACTGACTTGAAAATTTCGCACTTAAAAAAAAATAGGTGCCACTCTGTTTGTCTACCAGAATAAGTAAGGGAGTGCATTTTAAATAATAAAAAATCCTAAAGAACTTCGCATATAATTCCAAATGCAAGAAGATTTTTTATCGCCGCCTCGTTACTCATGAATATTTTAATTCACGGGAGTTTCGTAAAGTAAGAAGTTATTTAAAACCGATAATGAATAAATTTTAAGGAGAGGGATGTTGAAACGTGTGCTACGGTGAGCATAAGAGGAAGAACTTATAAAACTGGGGAAATAATTGTTTACTATAATGGGACAGTTAAATATCTTTAAGTGAGAGATTCCCTGAGAGTATACATTCTTAATATAGCCTAATATCAATGGAAAGAAATCAACCAACTATAAAAAGAAAGATATTCCAATGAAAATTTTAGTTTGAAAAGTTTTTCGGTATGAATACTATCTAATCCGAGATTACTGAATAGGACAAATGCCGTAACTTTTGCTAACAGACTTTATTTTCTGGTTTGAGGATATACACGAAGAAATGGGTTGTGTTTATTGCAAAATATTAAAGCTTTTCTATTTTTTAGTCATTTTCTCAAACAATAGAATCATGCACTTATTAAATGAAATAAATAATATTTCCAAATAATTTAAGACATTACACATATGTGTGCGTGTGTGTGTGCAAATAAATGTAAAGGAAAGTTCCAGCCAGAATGTCAAATAATGACAATATTTTCTTGAATCCTTTAAGTTTTTGAAAGTAAAATAGAAAATATTTTTTATAAATCATTTATGTAAGATGCTATATTTAACGTAATGATAAGATATTGACGGAAATTCACCAATTTGAATATCATGAGGGAATATAAGCTGCTTCATCAAAATTCTCATTTTTGTCATAGTTGCTGATTTCCAGAAGATTTCTACAAAAATGTGCCTTTGCACTGAGTGATATTTTACGTTCATTTAATTCAATACGCCACCCATACCCAAGAAAAATCCTTGAATATTACTCACTGCCTTCAGAGATTATTCAGTATTTTATTTAATCCCCAACAAATGGTACGATAATAAATCCGACGAATACATTTTAATCAAAATTATTTACACGAGAAGCATCTCATTTCCAAGCGAATGTGGTCTACTGAAAGTTACAATCTTCTCGGTTTATAATTAATAAACAATTAATACAAAATAAGCCCAAACAGCCCAACCGAAGTCAACAAAATGGTTCTTTAGTAGTATTAGTAGTAATTAGGTTTTTAGGTGCGTCAACAGCTAAAGTTATTTTGCACCGTCAAATTCTCTTAGAGAAAATCAACATACATCACAACATCCATCCCCGAAGCGGGATTCGAACCCGTGACCTTTGGGTTAGAAGGCAGGCGCACTGCCTACCAGTCTAACTCGGCCGCCCTGGTTCTTTAGTTCTCTCGAGATTACGTATTATAAACGGCCCTATCTCTTATGAAGTGAACCAGCATAAACAACAAAACAACGCTTGTACAGTAGAACATGTTTATGACGAAACGCTCGTTTGATTTTCCCAATATTTTTATGGCTATCGAAGAAACTGTTTTTTATCTTTCTTTCAGCCATAATGTTACCTCCATAATTTCCTAGAATCCCACGTTTATAAGAAAAAACAAGCAACCGAAATCCGATACTTAACAGCTTTACATGCAACCGAGTTCGAGTGTAGTTTTAGATAGCGACACATATGAGTACAACGTGGAGACAGAAGAGGGAAGTCAGGAAATATAAGACACACAAGGGTCACTTACGTAAGAAAAACGAATGGAGAGAAAGTCGAGGTCGAGTGGAACGAACAGATAACCCCGCGACCTTCCCGGACGGGATGACCCCTTTCTCTCTTTTCCTTATACGATATTCAATCAATCTCCCTCCTGGGAGAAGTTTTGGACGTGAAATTTATACCCGAGACGCGAGGCGAAGAAAGATAAAAAAAACAATACCATAGGCCCACCGCGGCGCACGTGTCTTCACCTCCAGCGATGAAATAAACCAAAATGGACCTCTATTTTTAAACAACTCACGCTCTTAAACACGCACTTTTCGCGAGTGGCCTCGTTCGCGATCGCGAGATAACATAAACGTCGCGAAGAGATTCGAGTTTTGGCCGTTCTGGGAGAGACGCGACGGAATTTTAAACATTAGTGTTTACAAGTTCCGAAAAAAATGATAAAAAGAAGCGAAACGCGTTAAAAAAATAAGTAGACGCTCCAACGCGCCATACGATTTCCCCGGTTCGGAACATCGGATTCGATCCACGCTACCCCTTAAATATTTATGCTCCCTAAGTCCCGAGCTGGCTCACGGATGATAGAGCGGAAAGGGGGTTAGTTCGGGGAAGGGAAAGGGCGTGCAGCGAGAGGAATGCCTAGGGGACGAGAGAGGGAAATGACGTAGGAATGAGAGTAAGCTCGCCAGAGGAGGATTGGTGGTATTAGCATAGGACAAGAAAGTACTGGAGTGGATATTAGTGACAGGGGAGTTGAACCAATACATTTTAAAAGTATCGGTCGAGGGCAAAAAATCTTAGGGATACGAATACGCGCGTTTATTGATTTATTTACAGTATTAATAAAATAGTTTTAAAAATCGATAAAAACGTCATATCCATAAGCTTTAAATCCAGGGGTGTCCAATGACGTTGTTAATCGCTACACGTGGCGAATTAAAGTTATTCATCAGTTATATATTTCCCTCTGCTTTACTGCCAGATTCAACAACATCGTTGAAATAAAAATAATGAAAAGTATTTCGCTGAAGGTTCACATTCGCAATTAAAAATGAAACATCTAAATTGACAAAAATAACGCAATCTTCATTGTTTCACGATATGGTTCATTTCAACGTGGCCTCTATTACGGGCGATACCCTTAATAAATGTTTTTTTTATTTTTGTTAAACTATTTATCCACTAGAGCGACGCAAAGGCTACAAATGAACAGAATTGCAAAAACCACTTCTTCTGACCAGGACTTCTAGAACGTGCATGAATATTCATCAACAGGGTCGGACAAACCCAGGTGCGTTGTCAATTGGCGACAGAAAATTGCACTATGTCGTCTATACTTTAATATTATCAGTTCAGTATAGCTACTAAGTATGTTATATTTTACGCCGTACGTACGGTTTACAAAGATTTAAAATCCAGGTCCCTGCATTTTAGAACATTTAGATTCGAAACAGATTTTCAGGCCTGCTCGTAAAAATCTCGAAGTCGGATTTTTCCCGGATAACGTGCTTTCGCTAGACACTCTATGCGAAAGTAAAAACGGCGTGAACGTTTACGGTACATGACGCAATTTGTGAAACCGGACCGCGGTAAATCCTAGATATTAATTCTTTTATTCGAGCTGAAAGGGAGGGGCATCTAAAACCGTTTGCCTAGAGTGGCTGTTAACCTTGATGCGCTCATGGGTACGGAAAAGGGTGGTGGAGAAGTAAGCGGCGAGGTATGGCGTGAGATGAGGGCGTGATGGAGAGGAGGGTTTTTTTTTAAAGGAGAAAGGGTGTGATAAGGGAGGTAATATGTTTAGGGAGGGAAAGGCCGTAAGCATGGGGACGGCTTGAAGCAGTTGAATGCTCATTGGATATAAGTATGGGAGGAAAATATCGTGGCAAGTCGGAGACTGAAGAAGATGCTACACACAACGCTGCGATAAAATTATTTATTGCGAGCGAGATAACAATGCACGAACATGCGGCGAATGCGATGACAGGGTGCGAAGAATAAGATAACGAAAATAATTGCCGTCGGGGGGATAATAACCTTCCCTAGAAAAACAGTTCGTCCTCGACTTTTTGCGCTTAACCGTCGCACATATTTCGGTTCTTTTTGACATAAAAGTCACGCAGAACTTGATCATACGCCAATGAAAATTTAATGCGATTGTAAAAATCGCCCAAAAACGGGTGATTCGCGTTTTTTTTAATTTCTGCCAACTGAAAAACATTTTCTTTTTTCGAGGAAACTTTTTAAACCCATACGCTCCGCACGCATTTAAACGACGCGTTAATAAACTAAACCGATGATAAAACGACCGTACATTTCCCAATTAATTACGAACATTTTTCGCACACTCGTCACGTACGCTCGTGCAATTTACGACCGAATCGATGGGGCACTTGGGATCGAAGTGAAAGGAGGCAGGGGTACAAAGCGATGGAGGGGATGGGATCTGATGAGTGGGAGGACACTAGGAAGGGGAGAACGGGAGGAACGCCGGGATATGGGTTCTACCTCCACGTCAGGAAAGAAGGAAAACCCATAAAGCGCGGATCCGCGGCAGAATGAATGACAGACATCTTTACCATTACAAGATACCGTCGGCTGGTTGCCAAATAACGAAGTAAATTTCTTCAAAAAAAAACACGAGTTACCACTTCCAGACCCCACGTAAGAGTTTACTGACCGCTGTAACTTCCATCTATTTTTATCCTTTTAACGGTGGCTTTACGGCGAAAAATCTTGCATTCTCGGGTATCCCCGAACTGACAAAATAAGTAACGCGTCGCGGATGCAGAAGACTAAACGACCGCAAAGACAAGTGAAATACGTAGATTCGAGGAAATTACTCTTTAAAAAAAACGTGAAATAGGAAGAAGACACGCAATTGAATGGTAATTGCGAGGGAAATAAGTTCATAAAACAAACGCTAGAGTTTTATACCGAAAGGTAAACTTGACTATTTTTAAAGATTTAAGTATCCAAACAAACAAGCGGGCGACTTCAAAATAACGCTTTTTTAATTTTAAAATCAAAATAAAAACGGTAGTGTTTATGTCTTTTCTGATAACGTTCATTGTAATCCACTGGGTTACACTGTAACTTCAATGTATCAGTCTATTAATAAATTTATTTATAATATTATTTAGTCAACTATAAAATTATTAATTTTTTCTACATACAACTTTAGCTAAACAGTATAGCCACGAAAAATAATTTCAACTTAACTATAACACATTTTTTAAATATTTTTTTTATTTTCAAGCAGAATTTTGGTCATCGACGGTTAAAGATAAAATAAAATAAAAATAAAACTCGATAGATTATGAGAAGGTAGGAATCATACAGGAAAGGTATTACTTATTTAAGATCAAGAATGGAAGGGCTTCATAGAAATGAACCGAAAAGAAGAAAACCATCGATCAATAAATACCGAAAGGAGACTTGTCTTTTCATCGCATAAATTAAGTAGTCATCAAGATTCGAATTATGTTAAATTCTTTAAACGCCATCGTAACCCAAAACTTTGAATGATATTAGCATATCAAAATTTACCAGATCTCCGAGATCATAACTCAATAATGAGAAGTTTCAGAAAGTTGTCATAGTGTCGAGGCAATCAAACAGCTACTCAATTTGTAAATTTTAACCATTCCAATAAGAAACACTTGTGTCGAAATAGCTTCCAAAGTGGTATGGCTGCTTGTCAACATATTATCGTCACACTTTCACATCTCGATAAAACATTCAAAGTGGTTTAAAATGTAGAAACTGCCATTATATCCACTATGACAAGGCAAATAAAGTCGACTTTTAAAATCGCTTCATAAAATGAAGTGGCGAGAGAGAGAGAGAGCCACGGATAACATTT
Source organism: Uropetala carovei (assembly GCA_036926305.1). Taxonomy (NCBI): domain Eukaryota; kingdom Metazoa; phylum Arthropoda; class Insecta; order Odonata; family Petaluridae; genus Uropetala; species Uropetala carovei. Next base: position 1,441,056 of record JAXCHB010000005.1, read on the forward strand.
TTCACCGTTGCACAAAATGGAGGAAATTCCATTAAAAATGTTTATCTGACTCCTGCATTCATAAAACTCTCCGTAGCCATATCTTTTTATATACCGTCTCTCCGTCTCTTTTTGATCCAGGTTAATCTTCACCATTCTATCACTCGTACAATAAAGTCTACTCCGTCTATTTGCGCTTCTCCTCCAATCATTTTCTCTTTATACCGAGCGAGTGTTTAAATCAACCTGTTTGACTGAAAGGTTTCACTTTAATAGGGTATCAAAAGATCTCCGTCCCCTACGCTGTAGAAATTCCATTATTTTCGTCACGGGCCACCCGATCCGGAAATCTGCGATTTTTAATGCATATTTTATGAATTCCCTTTTCCTCGTCACTTTTTCCATCCTCTTGCTTCCATTTTTCTCTATTTCCTTCGTCTTCTCATTTCATCTGCATGCTTATGCCATCCTTTTGACGAAATTCTAACACTCCTAAAAATTGGAAGAATTTAGGAGAAGAGTTCTTGAACGATAGCGTAAGGACGTTGACGGGCGCCGGTTAAAGATGTCAGGCACGTTTTTCCGTATGATGCGCGCACTTCGTCCCAGTTTCCCGCGGAAATATAAGTAACTGGATTAATAATTTACGGGATGAACAAAAACATGTTTACAAAGGCAAAAATAAAATAAAATATTAAGGTGAAATTATATTCAATTATAAGAATAATCACTTTCTGCCAATCTCTGAAGCCATTATCTTATCTGGAGATCGCCGGCAAAAATAACTATAATCCCTGGAATGAGGGAAACATTTTATTTCCTGCTATACCTAATAGGCAGACAATTTTATTCGGGCAGCACTGAGGCCTTTCAAAGAGTATGAGAAAGATTGAATTAACTGTCTATGTCAAACATTCTGAAGAAAGCAACACAGGAAAATAATGAGAGAAGTTCGAGCGTCTTTAGGGATGTATCACCGTTGCTGTTACGGACATATTATTTGCCATATACGTTTTTCTGTCTGAAAATAGCAGTGCGCTCTGGCTTACAAAATTGTTTTCGATAATTTACATTGAAGGACTGAGTAAAAAACTTCGACTTTGGCCTTGCTACATTTTACCGAGATAGAAAATGTTCTAGCAAGTGGAAATTTAATTACCTACAATGGAAAATTTAACTACAACGGGAAATTTGATTAACACGAGCCCTCAGGAATTATACGCAACCGAGTATTTTCCGAAATTATGTCTCGCTTTTCTCATTATCAATTTTGATTAAGTATACGTATAAAAGTAATCTGTATATCATTTTGCAGCCATTATCTGGGCTTTATGCGTCTATTTATAGCAGGAAGTTTACTTTCCGTTCTTGTTTAACGTGGACCCAAAAATGTACAAAAATACTTGTGAAGGAGACGCAGTTGTTTCGAAATAATATAACACTGGATGTTTATTTAACGTAGATGGAAACAGTGAGAAAAGACAGAAAACAGAAGAAGAGTAGAACATAATGTGCAGAAAGGGAAGTGAAAGACGAAGGATGGTTGGCACGAACAGGAACTGAATGGACGCTACGTGGCAAAAAAAAGGAATATGGTAGGTGGGGAAGGAGGAATCCAAGAAACCGCGCGGGAGTAGTGCAGGTTTTTCGGATATCTGCGATGAAGAAACGGGAGAAGGACTGTAAAAAAAGCTATCTCGTGGAAATATGACGGTACTTTCTAGGGATTTTTTTATACCTTAAATGGCTAAAGCTACTCTCTCGACATGTTTCATTTCTAAAAAAATCTTCCAAGTTCTGAGGAAAGAATGATATTGGCGTTTTATGATCGATATATATGTATATGTGTGTGTGTGTACACACACACACAAACATATATATATACACACACATGCATATATACACACAGACACCTTTCTTTTAGAAGTAGTCGACGCAGTTTGAAGTTACACATCTAAAAAAATGCTTTCAAATAAAAAAGTCATTATTTTCAAGAATAAGCACTTCAATATCAACAATTTAAAAATTAAGTACATATCTTAGGTATCTCCAACAGCCATACGAAGGCTATGGAAAACCAGATGTGCATTTCGGCAACAATGTAGCCCTCCTTTCTGTGTGTGTGGATGTGTGTATATGTGATTGTGGGCGCTCTAACTCAAAAAGTCTTGTCATATTAACACCAAATTTCATATATAACACTTCAGCATGAGCACAAAGATCTGATTAGTTTTTGGACAATAAGGGTTAACCGGAAGTCGAGGTTTATTCGAAACCCGATTCGGTTTTTGCGATATTTCTCCGATAATACGTCATTATTGTATACATTGACCATTACAAAAAATGTAGAAAATATAATTTCCTACATCTTTTATTTCAAACAATTTTCCATAGCAGTTATTGTTTAGGAATTATTTATAAATAATCGGTTTCTTCGGTTTCTGTCAAATATCTCCTTAAAAACATCGTTATTGGTAATATTCGTGAGGATAAAAGTTGTAGAAAATAATATTTCTTCCAAGTTTTGTTTGAAACAAATCTTCGTAGAACCATCCATTTCGGACATATTTTGCTTTTTCTTAATACCAGTATACAGCGCCACCACCACGAAGCGGTGAATTCTGCAAACATATTCAAAATATACGTAATTTACGGCAGTAAGGACGACTGTATTCTTTTACGATACGAAATGATAATTTTGCCTCATAATGCTATTCATAATAATTTAAATATCTATAACCCGAATATGCAGAAAGTCATGTGTTGGCCACATCAGATTTTTGAAATTGAAATCCTTATTCATGAGCTTGATAATTCTCTAGTGAATTCATTATAGGCATGATTATTTTTTAAATAAGATACAGTAGCTTAATGCGCCTTTCTAGACCAGCACCGCATCGTTACTGTTTCTTTTTATTGAGCAGCGCGAGAAATTGAAGGTGGGGGTGCAGATATATTTGCCTAGGGAACGTTTTTCCGGGAAACCAACCTCTTATGGGATATTTTGTCGGACGTCTCCGCGCTCATCTCCTAACCCGCCTTCCAATCTGTCACACGTAGGAGATCACGAACGCGGAATACATTTAAAAACTCCCCGGGCTGACGAAGATAGATGCAGGCAGCTTTCCAAATCCATCAAAACGTTTTACTCTGGAATGGGGAATTTATGCGGGCGACGAAAAATCAAGCTTTACTCGTTTGAGAGGGAGAGCTTAGAGTTATTTCGTTCCCCCTTTCGCCATGCTGGATGATCTTATGGCCCCACCGATGCGATTATCAATACAATTCTGTATACAGAGATATTTATTTCAGATGTACGATTCTACGTGATGCGTATTTCATAGTTGTATCATACTGTAAATTTCTTCCAATCCACATCGACGAAATACGTGTATAAATAAAACTATCGTCGATAAAAAAATTCTCGTAATAATGAGGTATGACAGGAATATCAGCGTTGCATTTTAAAGACATTACGAAATTTATTAATTATTTTTCCAAATCAAAACGATAAGAAATTAAATTAAAATTACATAAGCAGAAAGGGGTACCACGTTGCTTATAAAATATGCCAAAGACTCTTGCACGCGGTAAATACTAATTTTCAAAGACTAACGTTTTATAAAAAAGACTAATTATCATCCTCCAAACCAAAAAAGTGACTACTGCTCCACCCACACCGATAAATGCGGCCAATTCTCTCATCAATTAATAAAGGATTCACAAGGCTTGAAACTAGATCCTTAGAATTAAAAGTTTCAAAATGCTGATCCAAAAAAAAAAAACAAGGCCTCAAACGGGAAAGTTCCAGAACGTACTGAATACTTTAATACGAGCAACAAGGGCTTCAGACAAAAATGAATTTTCTCCACATTTTTAAAAAGCAATCGAATGAACTCTGAAGGATACCAAGATCCTTGAACGACTTATTGATTGCGTTAAGAACTACATCCGTGAATATGATAATAATTCCTCAAGTTATAAAATAAAAAAAGATTTTTCTTTCCTTTTACCTTAAAGAAGGCGACTGTGCTTCCTGCGTTTATACCCTAACTCAGCACTCGTATCACTAGCCATGCCCGCAGAATTGGAAGCGCATACTAGATACGTCCAATTTCCAAAAAAAAGTCAGGTTTTCGATAACTGTATCAGAAGAGATTTCCCTTTCGTCAACTTTTAAGAGATAAAGGAGAGAGAGAAAAAGAGCGCTCAAGACGACAAAAGACAGTATTTGCATAGCAGCGTAAATGAGGTTCCTCCTTGATTGAGTGAGCAGTGAAGCAATGTCTCGTGAATGAATGGCTAAGACCCGCATGACAACGACGCCGGAGCAAGCGACTAGGGTGAAATGGGAAAGGACGTGCCCGGACGGTAGGAGAAGAGAGAGAGAGAGAGAAATGAGTCTAGTAGGCTATCCACTATACGTGGACGAGTTACGACGAAGATAGAAAGAGACACGAGGAAAATGGCGGTAATATGTTTCAATCTAGTCGAGGAATTGCGTACGAGTGAAGTGTATCTCTCAAGGTGTGTTAATAGAGGATGTTCCGAGGGGAAACAGGAAAAGATACGGTGAGATTGAAATAGAGGAAATGGAGAGCGTGTGTATCGGAGAGAGGGAGGTAATAGAGGAGGGTCTAGGGGACGGAGAGAAAGGAGATAAGAGCGGAGGGAGGAGGGAGGGAGGGAGAGACGAAAGCTGAGAGGGAGGAAAGTTGGATGCGTTGGCAGATAAGGAAGATGAAAGGGAAAAGACACGGGTTATGAACGAGAGAGGGGAAGAGGAGAAGGATGTTAAGAGAAATGGCGGTTAGAGGAGAAAAACTGGCAAGGTCGGAGAGTCGGGAGAAACTGGAATAAAGGATATAGAAGGTAAATGGGGAAAAATAATAAAATTAGCCTACGAAAAAAAAAACAGAATCTAAAAGTAGAACACAACAGACAAGGAGGAAGAGAATAAAAGGGAAATACCGAATAGGAAGGTCAGGAAAGTAAATTGCGCGGAATGTCTGCCACGGACGGTTTTTCCTGTATGGCAAAGATAGAACTTCTAAAATCGTCCACACACACGGGACGAGATAGGTCACCTTGCCGAAACAACGGGCATTTGAGAAGCCGAAATGAAAAAAATTCCGCGTGTCACGGAGAAAAATACGTCGCATTCGTTTATATTCAAACCGTATTTCACTGGGATTCAACTTTTGTTCCAGACGAGAATTTTAAATCGTTCCGAGAATACAGAAAGGATATTTGCTCGTCAACTATCACGAAAATTGCTAAAAAGAAGTTTTGAGAAGAAAACTTGAATGTATGCATGCCTTTTCATTCTTATAATTTAATATTTTATTTTGGGACTGCATTTAATTTGGCACAAGAATGGTCAATAGAGAGACTCGGATATTACTAGCGTACTACTGTAATTTTTCGTCAAAAATGACAGGTTTATACGCATATGATATGAAAGTATTAAATTAAAATAAAGCGCTTCCTATCCTCCCTCTTTTCCCCGTCTTTCTCTCTCTTCCCTATATATTGTCAAGCGTGACGGAATTGGTGACGTCGTCGCATAGCTCATTATTTACATATATAGATGTGTACATATGCATTTACGTTTATACATATATTAATTTTTTCACGAATTTCCATTCGTAACCTGTTAAAATAAATATATCAGCTATACAAGAGAAAGTATAGGTCAGGAGTCGGCAAACTTTATAACTATACCCACTTTTTCAAATTATGCATTGCACGCCCATAAGAAGAGTCGCAGCCATCCGCGGAACCACGTTGTTTTACTTTTTTTTATTATATAAATAATTCACAAAGCGAATTTATTACGGGCGGTTTTAGATGTTTTATCAGGGAGCTCAGAAGCCGCGCGCTAGAAACATGAGGCTCAGGAGCCGCAGTTATAGGGCGAGGTAAGATGGGAGAAAGGAAGTTTAAGGAAATGAATATCCGCGTGAGGTACGGCTGAAACTCCTCAACTTCCCGTAACTAATGAGAGGAAAACTCCAAACCAAGATCAAATAAGAAACTAATAGCATGAAAGAAACCTCTGCGAGGTATTTGTCGATGGCGAGAGGCAGATGGCGAAAATACGATACGTGATGGAGGGAGGAGAGAAGCGGAGGAACGCCTTATCCTCTCACGGTGAAAATCCGAGGAGTTCAAAGGTTTCAAATCGAAGAGAAGGGAGATACCTTTTTGCCTTCCCGTAATATAGGTCGTTGACAAATTGTATGGGCGTGGCACCTTACGGCGTTAACGGGGGGAACAAGCCGATTAGTTAGTTAGTTTGGCTGAAGGACGGAGTTTGTAGCGGAAGGGATAAGATAACAATCTTTATTCGGATGATGCAGATACTGTTGAGTACCTTTTATGTGTATAAATCCAAGCATAAAACACGTGCAAAGCCACGAACGGAGTCATTAAAATTTGTTACCAAATAATCTTTAGGGAGCGCGGATTTACGCGTTTAATGTCAGACCTTTGATTCGCACGTCCAGATAGCGTAAAAGGATCCATGAGAGCGGAATGAATCGAGATTTTCAGGGTTACCTTCGCGGGAAATGACGAAAATCTAGCAAATTCCTTTTGAAAGCAGACTACTATCTCATTTCTAATGTATTTTCTCGGGATGAATTCTCCATTTCCTATCCATTTCAGTCGAAGTTAAACCACACGAATCTCCACGTGTGGTATTATTTTGGTATGAGCGATAAATAAAATCAACCTTTTTTCCAGACGAAGAGCGAATTAAAAAAATAAAATAAAATAAACTGGCTGTAAAATACCTCGCCACGCCGTAAAATATCCAAGTAATCCTCGACTCCATCATGTGTAATGGAAAACACCTCTTATCATTTCCAAAAAAAAAACGGTCAACCGTATAAAAAAGTTAATTACCACAAAAATTCCGATCTTGGATCGGAGTCGAACCCGGGACCTCCACTTGCGCGGACAATTCTCGAACACTTAGCTATCAAGGCTATAAAAAATTTATTTAAGCCGCGCCTCGGTGAAAGGTTTGGGAAGTTTTACTAGGGTGTAAAACCTTTCACTTCGTGCTATATATAATACGCTGAAATTCCTTATAAGAGAGAAACATTTTGTCTTGATAGCTCTGAGGTAGAGCTACCGAAGAGACCCGGGTTCCGCTGCCGGGCGAGATCCCGAGGATTTTTCCACCCTCCCCTCCCCCCTCTCTCTCTCTCTTACTCTCTCTACCTTGAATTTGTGTTTTATTACGCAGCCTTTCTAATAAATTCAGCGAAGAGGAAAGTGCTCGCATTACGAATCACGCAAAGAGAGAAAGCTCCGTTTCAAATGGTCCTCAACATGAGAAATAAAAGCGACGTCTGCGTTTCCCGCTATATAACAGTAGAAAGAATCACGCAACAGCAAGCGCGGAAAGTCACGATACGCAATAAAAACAAAATAAAACGTACCGAATTTTTGGTAGGAGCGGAGGAAACAAATACAACGGAACGAAGTTTACCTTTTTTTATGCGTCTCAAAATAAAGCTCAACGGAAAATATATTCATCGAACAACGTCGACGGAGGCATTGAGGAGGGGAAGGTTAAACATACGAGAAAAAACTTATATCCCCGATTCGGCAAGATACTGGCAACTTTCGAAAGAAGTTTCGGGTTCGGGGAAAAGAAAGATTATGACAGTGGGCTCGCTGGCGGTTTAAAAAATAGAAGGGGATGGTCGCGGGAAAAAAAGAGAAAAAGGAAAGAGACGGGAAGATGAAGGGGCTAAAGAGATTGGAGAAAGGACGAAGGAAATGCGGAAAGAGATAGGAGAAAAGAGATTGCCAGGAGAAGAAGATTGATGGGCGTAGAGGAGAAAAGAGATTTGAGCGACGACAAAGGAAAGAAAAGGTAGACGGAAGAGGTACCACAGAGAGGGGAAGAGAATGGGGAAGAGTACGTAAAATAAGCTGACGGGAGGCGAGACGGAGGAGAACAAGGAAAGACGGTGAATAAGCGGAGGATTATAGGAGTGCGACACTGGAGGAAAATCGATACGCTAATGACGCTTAAACTCGTACTTATCCCAATTCTCAGTAACTTCGCAACTTCAATTTCCTCAATTCAATCCACTCAGTAAACGCTAGCGGTACTTCCAAATTACTCATTCCTATACATCGTAGCAGCATGTAGAGTAATTTATTTACAGTCTCCGTCCGTAAACGTTGGAACTCCCTTCCAAATATCATATACTCCACAAAACATATAAACAACTGCAGATATCGATGAACTGCATAATTAAAAATAACTTTATCTAACCCATATTTGATATGCTTCTATCTCCATCAGCGCATATACGTTTCATTATTTTCATTTATGACTATCACTGCTCTATTCATCTTTTCTTTTCCTCATCCACCATCTTTACAGCAACAAAAATACCGATGCATAATCATTAAAGAAAAATTTCCGTAGCTCTATATCGAAACGCCTTGATCTCATTATATTTTTGGTTATTTTCCTTGTATTTATGCTCATTGCGGTCAGATGGAAGAAAGAGTTGCTTTTCCCCATCCTTGTCAATTATAGTCGGTTCACTACCTAGTCTCTTGGCCTTGAAGTTAGCCAGTTAGCAGCAGCCAATAGGAGACGGTTTGTTTGGGAAGTTAGTGGGGAGGAACCCAGTCTCACTCCTGCTCTCGAAGAGTTGACATTTCTACCGCCATCCAAAGCCCGGATCAAAAAGGATGGGAAGTATTTTATTTAGAAATTGCGTAGTATATCAACTGAAGGCGAAAATCCGCAAGAGCTGGCAACGCGCACCGGTATCTGCTCTCCCGCACGAAAGTTGAGAGGAGCGATGGAAGGGGAAACGTTCGTGATTGGCTACTTGCTCTAAGAAGGCCAAGAGACTTTAGATAGTGAACGGACTATAAGTAACAAAGACAGAATGCCGGAGGATGGAATGGGGAATTTTCCTAAGGAAACAGAAGATGGGGGATTTTATGACGAAAACTATGATAAAAGAGCAAACACATTGGCAATCAAGGATTATCTGTGTGAGAAAGCGAGGAAAATAATATATTAGAAAAAGAAATTATAAAACAATCAAATATGGTAACAGTTTTTCAGAAACATAGATATGCTCCAAAATCACACTAGTAAACAAGTCAACAATTATCTTGCCATTCAGGAGCATGGGGTAATGCATACCACCGCGAATGCATTAAAATATTTAAACTGCGTATACATAAATAATGTGCTGTAAATGTGCAGAATGTGTATGAATTATTTTGCATTCTTCCTCCCTTCCGGCGCGCCAGGAAAGGAGGTAAGGTAATGTGAGGAGGACTGCTGATGCAGTCCTCACATTACCCTACCTCATATCCTCCTATCCGTGAGAATGCCTACCCAACCCACACCACCCTAACAGCCTTTGCACACCTACCCAATAATGATGTACGTGCCGAACTTTGACCACTAGTGGCGTCATTATTAGCCAATGAGAACACCACACGGACAGTCACGTGGGGACGCCACTTGAGGACGCCGAGACTACAATTGTAACGGCGGGTAGTGTGTAGAGAGCGGTGAGAAGAATAAAATGTTGTTGTACGTGTAAGAGCCTGTCATTTACCCTGTTCCTCCGTGTTCCCTCGCACCTCCCCGGCGAACCCAATCTCAGCGAACCATCAAGCGATCGGAATGTTAACAGTGCATCGGTTATCGTTAGAAACTTTTAATTTTTAACTCTTTAAAGCCATTTCGTGTTAAAAATTGACTACAGAAACTTGAGCTAGGGTGTAAAATCGCGTAACCCTCCCTCATTTCCACCCCTCAACAAAAGGCTGGGGACATAGGAAAAAGAAGATGCGAAATGTGAGAAGGATAAAAAAGTTACAAAGGAAAAAAGTGTAATACACAATGGGAAACGTTAAAGAGAAAGAGAGAGGGAAAGGGAGGGGAGAGGTTCAAAGGGAGGTCGCCCACCCACGCAGGAGAGGTATCCTCGAGAAACAAAATTAAAAGAGAGGAGGTGAGGGAAGCCAGGGCTGCGTGACATGGGTTTAAGATCAGAGGATGTAATTATGTCATCGGTTATCCCTCGGAGTAACACACTGAAGAACGACGAAAAGGGAACTGCGTAATTATTGCAACATGCAAAAAATCACCAATCAACCTACCTTAATGTTATTAAATTAATGGTATTAAAAGAAGCGAATCGGATCAAGCTACAAAAGCAAAGATTAAATTCTTACGATTTTATTATCAGTTAAGATTACGTTCCGTAGCTTCCTTCGGAAAATGTGACCCTGTGGAACGATGGATAAGAAATATAACGCATTCATTTAACAGAATTCGATGATATATCGAATATGAAATGTCGATTATGATAAAAGATAACCAAATAAAAATTCCAAAACGTTAAATCGCAAAATGATGAAATTGAAGGCCGCCTGCTACATTTCTATAGTCATCCATGGGAAAAATTCAAAAAGATGTTCGGATTAAAACTGTCACTTGGAAACCTCAAAGCATCTCGAGGCGTACCTAAGGATGCCTTCGTGTTCTATCAAAGCCACTCATTTCGGCTCCGGCATAAAATCTCGCTCCGTTCGCATTAACGAATTTTCCGGCACGCCGACTGAAAATATTCCGTTAAAAGGAACAAGGTTATAGCTGGCCTAGAATGGAAATTTCAACGGTGTTCATTTCCTTAAAGACCGCCTCGTGCGCGGTTAATAGCGCCGGTCTCTAAAAGAAAATAACGCAGAATGAAGTAGGGATAGGAGTAGTCTTTCGAACGAAATCTGTCACGGGGTCATGGAGTACTATTTAACTTCCTTAAGAAAATGGTCGCGTACTTGCAAAAATTCCGCTAATCACAAAATATAACTCAAGACGGCGAAAACTGTATTAACGGAGACAGGAAGCTTAGTGAAGAGAATGGATCATCACAACTTCTTTTTCGAAGGCAGATGTATTTATATTTTATACCATTTAAAATTTATCATATTTTTCATAAATCGAATCCACGTCTTGACACGTTTTATTCCATTACATTACACTGCATCTAGCGGAATTTCACAACAAAAATGACGGGTGCACATGAACAAAATATTAAATTTAAATTAAAATACCTCCCTCTATCTCTCTCTTCTTCCCTTCCCTCACCCTCCCATTCCTTCTCTTCCATCTCATTCTCCTCCCATTCTCCCTCCCACTCTACCCCCCCCCCCACTCTCCCTCCCACTCTGCCCTCCCACTCTGCCCTCCATCTCTCCCCTCCCTCTCTCTCTCAGCCTGATATATACGTCCCTTGATCTTATGCCGCCGGTGGAGCACATAGTTGAGCGTGACGTAAATACAGGTGACAGAATTAATACACGGGACATTAAGTATTTCGTTGGAAGAAGATTAAATATGGAAATTCAAACGGGAATTACAAAAGAAGGGAATTGTGGCGAGTCTTGTTATGCTATTCGCGCGACTGGTCATTTAACCCGTTAAACTGATTTCCTTTGCATGGTTGGAAATACCTTTATTACTGTGAAGATATCGTGACAAGATCTTACGATATAATATTTTGCATACAGCCAGCATCAAGCGATGAAATATATATAGATAGATCGGCATTTTTCATAGAGGAGAACTCCACAAATTCAAAGAGACGTGACTTTTCATTTCTCGTAAACTTCATCAATTAGAAGTCTCCATAATACCAGTATTTCGTGTTTTTTCTCTAATCCTTATAAGAGTTCCCTGCGGTTGATTCATATCTTCTGATGCTGACACAATAGCCCACTTTGTCAAATTATTGCTTACTGATTTAACTAAATGTATACGCGGATTTTATAAAGGTTGCCTTTAAACACACTACATTCCGGAGTACATAAAATTAAATGAATCTTTACGCAAGGCCTCCAGCAACTTGAATTTCAAACTGCGTCTGTGAAACGTAATTATTGCTGTTGATGCATACCCGGATGTAACGGACAGTTGGAATGCATTTATTAAAACGATATGCGTACCCGGTGGTTTTATGGCATTCTGTTATCCAGAAAGTAGACCTCCGATTCTCACGCTATCCATATTCACGTAAAAATCCTCTTAATATTTTATCGAGAAGTCGGATTTGTTTCGCATTTGCGATAGTTTCACAAATCCACGTATTTCGTTAATAAACGCGGAGGAAACGTCCTCCAATTCTGAAAAACTCCTCGAAGATACCGTTCAAAATATGTACCTCTAGTTCGAGAAATAAATCATCGAAACACCAAAGAATGGAAATAGCTTATTCCGTCGCCGTCAAAAGAGAACGAGGCCCACTTGTCACCAACATCACCTCTCCCCTCCTAGCCAACCAAAATGACTTGGCGAAATATTCGTCACAAGAGTGCCAAAAACAGGAAGCTAAGGGTCTCTCGAGGGATCACCGCGAGACGTCAATATCGGAGAAGTTGATGGTGACACACACCACAACGCATTTCCTTCTTCTTACCCAGTTAAGCTTTTCTCCGCCGTCGCCCCCTCCCCTCCACATGGCCCACCACTCCCTCCCACATAGCCACTTCTTCACAATAACCACCCTTTCTTTTTCCAGCCCATTCTTTTCCCTCCTCCTCATCCCCTCCCCCGCCACTTTCCGCTCTCCCCTTCAAGCCGTCGCGGAGAGCGACTGGCAGCCATCGGAACATTTTCGAAGAACGCATCCCCCCCCCCCACCCCTTACTCTCCACCATACCATCTCCACCTCGCAAAAGAGATTAATGTTTTGTCCGGAAAGATATTACCCAGCCTCTCTCCCTTTTATATCTTTTTTTCTCTCTTTTTCTATCCCTGCCTCTTCTTTCCTAAACATCATGAGGTGAGACTCACCAAAACCGGATCCCTGCCTAGAACCCTCGTGGATATCCTCTCTCCCCTCCGAAAGAAACCCTTATTCCTTCCCCCTTCTCTTTTTCCTCTCTCCCTCACCATAAACCTCCACCAAAGCTTCGTGGTCTCCCGCTCGCAAATACACACACACACACGCACACACACGTAGGAGTACTCTTTTCGCAAGACGGTTTCTCTCCCCTCACGACCCCTGCGAGACCACTGATGCCCTCTCGGAGATTAATTTCCCCGGCGGAAAGGAAGTTTTAGTGTGCCGACTGAAGAACGGGGCCGGAACGTAAGAGAGTGGCGTAGAGAATAAAGATGGAGTGGAAGGGAAACGTGAACGAAAAGGGAGATGCCGATGGAAGAGAGGGTAAGCAACCGAAACGGAAGATTGGTTTATGTGGAGGGTAGACACAAAGGCTATAAGGCGATTTTTCCCCTTCACTCCCTCGTCCAACCGAACTCCATCCCTGAGACGGAAGGGAGAAAATGAAGTATCCCCACCTCCTAAACTCTCGTTGTAATTCATAGGAGGAGCTTAGCGTCGTCGTGAGCGAGGGCGACGTCACGCATATTCTTAACGGGCATAATCACGTCCTTAAGTTAGTCGTCGCGTCGTGAGTTGCTTGCGTCGAGGGGATGAAAGAGCGCTCACTTCGGTTTAAAGGCCCTTTAACCTTGACTTTGCAGGGGGGGACCTTTTCTGACGTCAGAGGAACGGCAATTTGGCCTAAATAAGTATGCAACATGGGTGCGATGTTTAGGAGAAAGAGGGCGAATGTGTGAAGACGTCAGATTTGAAGGCGCCGATGGAACGTGACTCGTAAAAAACAGTTTTACGTCGTACAGGGTTTCCTTAACAGACATCTAATTAATGCGACGTTTAAACTGAGCTAGCTTTTGAGAAAGATTTAACCAGAAAGTCTGATTACATTTTCGCATTTTCGTTAAATCCAAACAGGTGAGTCCTAACTGAATTAAGATTTGCCGGCCATGCTATAAAAATTATACGTGATAAGAATGAAATGTTTCTACCTAAAAATAAAGTTGCGTCAGATAATGCGAGGGTTCTCCGCGCAGAATCGTACGCGAGGCTCCGGGTAAACCAATATAATTGGAATTATAAAGCATCATGTTTACAGGAATGCCAAAACGTTTTCTTCGAGTTCTATAAAACACAGTTGTAAATATTCGGTAATATATCATTCATATGTTTCAGAATTTACCATATGCTGCAGCCATCTAATAATACTGTTATTTTAAATGCTTTCATGAGCTCCTCCTGGGATAAACGTCTGCTGACGTTAAAAATAGTAGTGCGACATCTCCATGGTATTTCATTGAAACAATTACTTCCCTTACACGTCTACATGCTGCAGAGAAAAACTACGCATGGAAATACTAATCGAAATTCATCCAAAAAACCCAAAAAACTGATATTAACAAAATATAAATGTCACTTTACCTAAATAGATAATTCGATACACGCTCGCCTATCGCTCCGTAATGAGGCGCGTTAAATTTTCGCTCCCGTGAGATCGATTCTGACGACAGGAAAGACGATTCGTACACGAGCTTTAACTAGGCAGCTCAATAAGGGAGTGACGTCGGAATGGCCGGATCAAGGGCAAATTCCCGAAATCTCACGCAGATCGTTGCTCGCTAATAAGATACATCGCGTTCGCACGCATGAGAAAACAGCGCTTTCTGGAGATGTGGAGTGAGTGATTGATGATTTTCAAAAAAATCCTGCGCTCATCTCAAACACAAGGAAGCGCGGATGAATAAACAGAGACACACGAAAATCACAGAAATTCTCGTAACAGTTAACACGCTTTGCAACCATTTATTGATAACTCATTCATATTCGTGGCAACATCCGCCTACGAAAAGAACGCACATAATTGAATTTTATACGTTTTGAGTATATAAACGCTAAATTTATTTGACTGTGTACGGTAAAAATCCGCGTTGGGGAAACCCGCATTGGACAACGTTTTACTGTACAAATACACAAACACACACATAAGAGTGAAGGAAAGATAATCAATAATTGCTAAAAAGCCTAAGAGAACACAAATGAAGAAACGAAGGAGCCATCGAAGAGAATGTAGTTGGATGCAGTAGGCGCATGGCCATTTGGAGGACGAGCCAATGAAGGAAGACGTCCAACCATCCTTCATCCCATTGCCAATTTTTTACGTCTTCCCATAAACGCTTTATATCATTCCTACCCTTCGCCAACCGGAGAGCGAGATATAGAGAGGTAAGAGGAACGACATAAAGAGCGAAGAGCCGAGAGAAAGTGAGTGGGTGGGTGAGTGAGAGAGAGAGAGAGAGAAAGAGGAAGGAAGGAAGGAAGGATCGCATTTTTCATTCTAACCGGATTCTATCTTAAAGTTAACCTATTGTTGCCGTGTTCACTGTAGGGAAGCACGAAGAGTAGGAATCTCTGGGAAAGGGGTGAGAGGAAGATGGCCACCAAAAGGAAGGGCGAAGGGAATGGGGGAAACGGCGAAAGGAGGGGCAGGCATGCGGTTTTAGGATCCCAAGGGGCATACACGTTCCAGAATTCGAGAGGGACGGAATGGAAACAGGAAGGAAATTAAACACTCTGTCGAGTAAGGAAGAAGTTAGGAGAGGTTCTTAAAGGAAAAAAAAACTACCACTAGGAGAACTGCACCGGTAGGAGAAAGTAATGAAAAGAGATTGAGTCGGTGTCGAAGCGCTGTGTATGCGGTCCGATCGAGGTGAAACGGAGGAAAAGCGTGTGTGTGTGTGTGTGCGCGCACACGAATAGCGACTGGAAGCGTGAAACATTTTACAGCGAAACGATGCGAGGTTATAAAAATGGAAATTTTTGGATCGTTTAATTTAAAAGAGTAAACAGACTTGTATTACTAATGGATAATTATTCATATAAAATAATTATTGGAAACTCTATCAAAACTTCACATTCAGCCAACAGAATTTTTGCATTATTTAAACTTATATACATACACTTAACGCACAATAAGTAAAGGTATATCCACGTTTGGAAGTCGAGGAAGCCATATGCAAAATGGCAAAAAATTACTCAATTTATATAGATGTTTACAAAAATGTATATGCGGCTCAGCAGTAACTTGAAAAAAATTTTACGTAGTATTTTCAGCATACCAGAAACGACGACAAAAAATTACCCAATAATAACTTTTTCGAGGCCTTCAAAAAGTAATATCCCATATAATGACGCTTCCATATAGCTCAGAACTACTAAGAACCTTTATAGCGCGAGTTAATGAACGGATGACACTAAATGAACTTATAGTCTAGCTCGCGTTGCAACGAATACAACGCAGACAAGAGGATGACAACGGCGTGAAATTATTAACGCTCTTCATAACCAAGTTTGTCATAATCCAATATAATACAAATAAAGTGATTGAAGTCAAGGGTATTCATCACCGCTCGTTAAAGCGGAGTTATCGCAGACACCGCATACAATGAAAATAATGGAATAATGACATGATGGATACCTTAACATGGCTCACCAATTTAACGCTACTGTGCTTTCCTACAGAGTTAAAGAATTTGGTTAATCAATATTAATCAACAGTGTATGAGGAAAAACACGCGCGCGCATCTATGAACGCACAAACATATTCAGTCACGGAAAACCATTCGTGTTGTTGAACTTAAGCGCCGACGAATATGAATAATAATGAAAATAAATCATACTCTAATGATCGAAAACTCGATTGGGAGAAAACGGAAATGTAGAGATTTAACTTAATACAATATAATAAGGACATTAAAAACTCTTATTACGTTTCATAAATTTTACTTAGAGAAAACCGGTTTCGAGGTAGTGCGTCATCACCAGGCCAAATAGAAAAGTTTTCAATTTATTTTATCGTTAGATATGGATTTCCAATAAACTTTCTGCTAATTTAGTGAATTATATAAATACAATATAAATATGGGCAAATAATAGGAAGAAATAGTTACAGACAAAATTATGTATATAAGTTATAAAAGCCTCAATATCCTATTGTTGCACCGCAAAATCTTCGTAAATCTCATTCCATTTTCCTCCTCCCTTTTTACAGGTGACATGACTCCTCCGTTGACCCTCTGACCATGGAGGCCATGGGCTCTAAGGATCTCCGTCTGCGCCACGCCAACCACCGGCTCCTCCAACAGCAGATGAAGGAGCAGCAGAGGATGGCAGGCGCGGCGACCACTTTCGACACCTATGACCCGTCTCCCACCAACGCCGCGACCACCGCAGCCGTCGCGGACACAACCATCTCCGCAGCCACATTTCCCGCCACCGTAGCCACCGAGGAGGCCATCGTGGTCTCTACCGCCTCGAACAACGCCACCGCAGCTGCGGCCGCCGCTGCAACGGTAGCCGCGGCGACGGAAGACATGGAGATGCGAACCTACTACATCGCGGGAGCCACCGTACTCATCGTCGTTTGCCTCATCACTCTAGTCTTCAACGTCGTCATCCTCGCTTCGGCCTTCTGGATAAGGAGACCCATGTCTCCAACCCTATCGCTAAGCGTCAGTCTAGCTGGGGCCGACGCTTACAATGCCCTCTTCATCGGTACCGGCCTGTTCGTCAATTCCCTCCTCCCTAAAGCCTTCAACATCTCGGTCGAAGGGACCCCCTTCGGAACCTGCGTCATGTTGGCCTTCGAGGCCATGCGGGTCGGAGGCGTACTCGTCTCTGTGGCCCACCTCCTTGCCCTCGCCATCAACCACTACCTCGGTATCCTCAGACCCCTACACTACGCCGCCACTCTGACCCCGAGGATAACGTCCATGCTTATCGTCGCCTTGTGGTTTTTCCCCATCGCCTTCTTCTTCGTGTACTTCGTTTCCGAGGAAGATCAGGGCTTCCGCTCCGCCAAATGCGACTACAATTTCATTCTCCAGGTCAAATTCAGAACCGTCTTCAGTCTCCTCTTCTTCGTACCCTTGACAGTAATGATCGTCATCTATTTCCACATCTACTACATAGTGAGGAAGACCCAGTGCACGAGGCAGAGATCTATGCTCGGCAACCTCGGCAGGGACAGAGACGACGGCGGAAGGACCTTGATGAGGCCCACTTCGGGAGAAAGCGGGGTGGAAGGCGGCGGAAGCAGGGTTACCACGAGATCCCGCCAGCTGGCGCGGAACTGGAAGGCCGTCGTCACCACCATGCTGATCCTCGGTACATATCTAATTGGATGGATACCCGCAGTACTCCTCTACCTCCTGGTATGCGACGACTGCCCCATAAAGCGCAAGGACACGGAGAGGAAAACGATGCTCTTCTTGTACTGCTTCTTCAACCTCCTCATCATCCTCAAGTCCCTTTCCAATTCGATCGTATATGCGGCCCGCATGCAAGAGATAAAAGCGGCCCTGGGAAGGATGAAGGAGTCCATTTTCGGTGGGAGGACGCTAGCTGGTGCGGCTTCTGGTGGCGAGAGCACCCACGGCTACGGACGAAACAGGGGAAGCGGCGTGCAATCCGGAGGGTGCTGCACGTGCTGCCGTACGTCTCCAGAGATGGACCGAGTCATTTACGGAAGCGACATCTCGAGGAACAGGATGTCGACATACGCCTCCACTACCTCAGGAGGAAACGCGACGGCTATGTCCAACAACGTGGTCCTCTGCCGCATCAAATCCCTTCACAACCCCACCGCTAACGGCGGAACTAAACGGATTAGCGATCCGAATTCCACCGCGGGTCAACTTCATAGGAGCAGCACTCGAAGCCAACAGAGGAGGAGGGATGACTTGAGGGACAGGATCACGGGAATCTGAAGTAGCTGAAATTGTCGAACGCGCGACAATGGACGCAATGCGGGGCGCATAATCTCTTCGAAACGAATAACACGGGTCTATCTAACGTAGGGAGATGTTTTGTTGACACATGGTGCCGGCATATCATAAAAGTTTTAACGTGTAGCATTAAAATGTTCCGTTTAGGGTCGGAAAATGGCCTAAAACTTTTGAAACGGCTCAATGACCACCGTAAATATGGATAGCGGTTCAAAATGTGCAAAAACGACTGGGTGGGAGTGAAATGTAAATGTATTTTTATTCGCATATGAGAATAAGAATCGATGAAGGTAGAGTAAGACTCGTGACAAATGTGTGTGCGGGAGAACAGGATCAATACTTCTATAAGCAGACATAAGAAGAGAAAATTATCATGAGTGGTTTATAAAACAGAGGTGCTGCATAGTGATCGTCTTAATCGCATTACTTGCCAGATGAAGGCGATTACATACATGCTCCGACTTGAAATGTTAATGCAGACAAATATTGTGCGTATCATAAGTAAAAACTACATCCTCAGCAAATCAGGTTAAATTTAAACGTCCTCATTCATAAATCGTTGCAACTCTAGCTATAATAATTCGTCTAATTTATCAATCGTCAACAAAGTAAACAAAAAACCTTCAACTTCATATTTTGTCATAAATAATACATATTAATAAGCATTTCGATCAAATTACATACATATTCGAACCAAGATCGGCTCTAAGGTGTCTCCACAAAAACATAAAGTTGATCTTATTATTGACTTTTGCAAGAAATCTACACATTCCTCGAGAAGCAAAAAATACGCGGTACCTCTCTCAAAAATTCAGTGTAAATAAAGTTCACATTTTTCATAAATATTTATAACAAATTATGACATTCATTCGTTCGTGCTAACTAGATGTATTGAACTATATAGCAGGAGTTGGGGGGTTTCATATCGATCGCATTAAGCTATTAAAGGGAACAGATCATTTTCGTGATACGTGTGACGACGCTTTTAAAACGTGTCGCCTTCTTCAAACATTAGTTTTTAGGCGTGAAACAATAAAAAAATCTTCCATTTTCGTGTGTCAGGTGTAAAAATGTAAGAATGTTTCCGTTTTAAAGTTTACAGGGTAAATATAAAAGTTGGAATGTCTTATTTCGCTATAAGTGTTACAGCCATCTATTCGGATGATGTGCATCTGCGATGAATGTTTAAAATTTCGCTCGTCTATTCACTTAAATTATCCTACATACTTTCTAAAGAACATAAAAAGAAACAATTAAATAAGCAAAAAAAAGTTTTAGTTTTTAGTGACAAACTAATTTATTCAATTTTGCAAATTTCACTGATATACTAATTTAATGACTGTGGATGTAAATTAATACGAATTTATGAATAATTTATCACATTTTTTGTAAAAAATATTATTTAATGACTTTACTCATGTTTTGTTAATAAATTTATTCAAATTATATATTTTTAGCATATTACTGCCGCTCCAAAACTGACATTCAACGAAGCAAACGCTTCATTAAAGATTTTAAAACATTGTAAGTTTCAAACAAGTTAGGAAAGTGTACAACGTATCACAAATGGGCGCGTTTCGTGCAATGGAGTATTAGAAAGAAATTATATACCTGTACGTGAGGGAAATAGCGTTTTAAAGTTCTTATATTCTTCAAAAATAATCCATTTTCTTCCTATTTAATAATATTGCATGCACGCGTAAGGAAATTAAACGTTTGTTTGTGAGATTGTTAATGATAGCAACAATGAAGAAGTAACCATGCAAGAAATTTTCCAAGTTCAACTCGATTTAAGACATTCTTGTTCGATTTTCTAGATAACGGCAACTCCTACGATAAAAACTTATAGGAAAGAAAATACTCTTCTTTACAAGTTCTACAACCGTTAATTGAAAAATATTTTGATATGAGCAATACTCTACGAGATATACGAAAATTTAATTTTTTGTTCAGTAAAGTGGTACCCCTGATTGGCGTACGTGATTCATTTTTGCGATTTTCTTCTTATATTTGATTGTAAGTCCTTAATATCAAATTTCATGAAAATCCGTTCGGTAGAAGCCGAGAACTTACATGCGGACGGACGGACGGACAGACCGACGATAATAGGCGCTCGCGCTGGAAGCGAAACGCGCCTAAAAACGACAAAAAGTCATAACAAACGATCACTTAAGTCTATCGTTTCATGACATTTTTCAAATTCAAACAGAAAAATAAATCATAATTTTCCGTTTTATGAGTCAATTAATGCCATTTCGCCCCAAGTCCTCACATAAAGCTGCAATGACATTATCGTGAAAAAGGATTTCATTTTTTTTTCGTTTACATTGCATAGGACGGCTACATCTACATTCATCGGCTTCTTAATTAAACGAATGGGCAATAAAATTAATAACAGCTTATGGAATCGACGTGACACTTTCCTAGGGCATCGTCATCAAAAAAATATAAATCTGACAGAGCGCTTATTTTATTTTTTATTTAAAATCTATATTTTGCATACAATAGTCAAATCCCAACTTCGAAGAATCGCCCCATTTTTAATCAATTTCGTAACTTGGATCCTACATTCTCTCAAACATCTCCTATATAATTTGCTTGGTTATGCGTCATGTCTCAAGCGTAATGCCGCGTGGCCTGTCAAGGTAAATGCACCATCGGTGTTATAAGATACAGGGACACAGTATTTATCTATTGTGGAGAGAGAGAGAGAAAAAAGGAAAATGGTAGGGAGGGAAAAGGAGAAAGAGGAGGAAAAAGTGAGGAAGAATGGGAAGTTTTAATTTCATCGGTCATGCCTGCCCGTCATTTTTGACGGGCATTTCCACTAGTATAAAATATTTTTGCTCATGTAATTAGAAATGTTTGCATTCTTGATCAAATACAGCTCAAATAACATTTTCGACGTACAATTACTCAGCTCTAATTACATACAGTTAACGTTATGTTAATATTATTTTGATAAAAAACGAAAGAGATGTATGACCGAAGTCGATCGCGTACAAGTTATCTCGGAGTTTCACGCAACCAAGCCCGCTCCTTTCGTTAATTAGTAATTCGCGGAATTCCACGGAAGAGGAACGAAGAACTGCTCCGAAACCAAAGACGACAACGTAAAAATCAAAGATTAGGTAGTAGTTTTATCAGCGTGGAAAATCAACGCCGCTTTTTCGATCGAATCGCCCACGAGACGCATAAGAGGAAAGGAGGACGAAGACGAGGGAGAAAGTGCGTTAGACAAGAGTGTTCGTGTTCGGTTTGGGCCCTCTTCGGCCATGGGAGAACGTGGAAAAGACGTCGGGATACAAAAGGGTCTACGGCCCTTCCTCCCGACAGACACTTTACGTGGCAAAATAAAGGTCGGAGTACTGGAGAGGAAGGGAATGAAAATTAACGCCCCATAGGAATTCCTGTACGCAAATTAAACCTTCTTTCCGCAGAGGTTGAATTTACTGTGTAAACTGCGAAGTTCGCTTTGGGTGAAGAGTTTCCCGTATCGCCCGAGTGAGGAGGGCTTGTTTTTTTCCATAATGACTTTCCAGAGACATTCCTCTCATATCGTCCCTCTCACGCGTTAAAAATAAAACGCTGTAGTTGACAGAAGTGGCTGGAGAAATCTCTCGAAATTCTTCACGGTATGTGCGACCGTGCATAAATTACGCCAGATATTTTCATCGTTTCATGATCGAAAATGTTCCGAAACCTAGTGGGGCAATTACAGCGATTTCACATTCTGGTTTAAGTGCAACCAAAACACAAATTTTTATCTCCACGAGAGATAAAGTGAGAAAATAATTTTCTGAGGGGTGAGAAGAACCTCATACGAAAAAGCAAAACCGACTGATTTCCTCCCATGATATTATTATTAAAACAATTATTTAAAAAACATTCAAGTGGTTCCTTTAATTACATAGAATTAAATTAGTAAAGGAACGTGAGAAATAATTCTCAAAGAGGATCGAACAACACAAAAATTCGAAAAGGATAGAAATGAAAGCAGAATAAGATTCCAAAATTAAATATTTGAGAAACCATTTGTTTTTCGTTCTTCACAAAGGAGGGATTCCACGTATTATGATGAAACATCATCAGCAGAGAGATTGTGAAACTGTTCGTATGTACGTTGATAGCTACTGAATCGATAAATTCAAAATAAAATAGTGTTGAACACTGGATATATCATCGGCTTAGATTTTGATGCGAGTAAATTTGCTTAAAGATTCCAATACTCCCTATGGACCATAGTGGTTTCTTTGTTAAGCGGTATTTTATTGGGTGAAAAAATTTTCCGTAACTTTTTTCAAATCATTTGATGCTATATAACGGGGAATTATTTCCGTCACAAATCGAAATGTTTTCAATTAATTCGACGAACGATCCCCTTAGATGTGATTGTTTTTCCAGTCACAGTAACGACCCCTCTCGACCCTTGACTTTCCCTACCTTCCCTAGCTTCCTCATTTCGATCTTGAATCAACAGACGTTTGTCAGGAAAACGATTACGTTATAATTATATCTGCTTAGAGATACATTTCACGGTAAACAACTCTGTGGACTCAGTATATTCTTTTATTTCATGAAACTATAAATAGTGATGAATAGTGCTCTCCAACAATTCCATTCCCATCAGAACGAAATTTGTTATTTACGCGGGACAAGCGCAACTGGAACTTCCTTCATAGTTTGTCAATTACCGCCAATCTCACTATACATATTTGCAATTCCACCCATTATTTTAGCATCTTCACTCAACTCTAAATAGTCTCCTTAATGCACCTTTGGATACATCAACGAATTCTCTATCTTATTACTCAAAGTTATCTTCAGCCTAAAGGTTTAAAATACTATTTCAAAAATCGGTACTATTTACGTTACTAATCTCCGGAAGAGGAAAATACGTTCTCCTATTGATTTTCCGCGATTATTTCCGATTTATTACCAGCGACTTCTTTCCATTTAACATTACAAATATTACAAAGTTGACTGCTACCGGCAGCGACGTAAAGTGTCGCGATTAAAAGTAGTTTTTGTTATATGATGACCAAGATGCAGCAAGGATCTTGAATCGTGGCAGTAAACGCTCCAGATATTTTAAAAACCGGTTTAATGAAAAAACTATGCATTTATAACGATTGAAATGCCATTAATATATAAATTTTTAAAAAATATTACTGATACAAGTAATACTTTTTTAAGCATCTTTCATGTTCAACCAGTGGAGGAAACCAAAGAAATCGGAATGACATTCAGCGCACCAACTTTATCATATCCGTACGTTCGATGCAATAATTCCAGCGTAATTTCCAGACGTATTTACGCGCAGAAAATACATTGCCTCAGTTTTTCTCGTAGTTTCTGAGCTCTGACTCAATTTATGGATAACAGACTGGAGTAGATACAGAATGGGGAGGAGAGGACCTCTAAAATGAGGCTCGTCGGATAACGTCAGTGGCGTGGAGAGAGCTTGATGGTAGCTGGTCATAAAACTCGATATATTACAATGTCAAACAATAAAAATACAATTATTTTTTTGGATTCTGTATAATGGCACCAATCTCTATGACTGGATGGATTTAAATCAAATTCCTAGGAGCTATAGACATTTTATGAAAATTAAAATTATTCAGTTCAACAAATTTTCAATTTCAGAAGATATTCTGTATAAGTAGGAGATTTATTAGATTTTGTGAAATCGTTTAGACCTTTGAGCCGCGAAAAGACGGCAGAATATTGGATGGCAAGAGAGAAACCACCTTTTTGATAACGCGTATAGCCATCAAATCTCGAATTCGATTTTTCCCACGATAACCATCCTTTCTCAATATACTTCTTACACGAGAGAGTAAAAGTATAATGATTTTCAAATAAAAACCAATGCGTAGAGTTTGCGACGCACCCTGATAAAATGGAATATAGTATTCAATGTCAAATAATTTCTAAGAATCGGCAACAACAAATTTTACCGCAGAACAGAGGTGGGGGGAAACTACGGCCCGCGGGCCACATCAGGCCAGCGGGAGCACTTTATATGGCCCGCGATATCATTACGAAAACGAACCATGAAATGTAATTTCGTATTTTTTGGTTAAATTAGGGTCGGAAAACCTTTTCTTGTGAAGATTAGACGATAAAATAATATTAATAATCAATTTTCACATAGGTACAGAAACCTTCGCATTCTCTCAAACAACATTCGATGCGGACCCTAATGTGGCCCGCCGAAGCATTTTCATCTGTTAATGCGGCCCACCTAAGCAACCGCAATGGCTAATGCTAATGTCCACAGTTTCCCCAACCCTGCCATAGAACCTAAAAAAAAATTCATTCGGTTTCGTAAAAGAATTACATCCTACCATAAACGTTTACCATTTCCAATTTTATTTCAAATCAAATCAAAAAACAATCGGAAAGGGTACAACCGGCCGGTGTTCTAAAAATTTAGGCGAGAGGCTACCCGTCAATTACGACGCTTTGCGAGGGGTATCGGCTTTCCCAAACGATCAAACGGAGGAGAGATTACAAGAGAAGGGGGCGAAACAGTTCCAATATCCGTTCAACAGCGGCCACAAGGGCAAAGCGCCGCAGTTTCGGAAGCGACAATCGACGCTAGTGGAGCGGGCAGCAAAGGATGGTCTGGAAAAAAAAACCATTCCCGCAAACGACTTGTGGGGATAAATTAGAAAAATATAGCTCTCCATTATGGCGCAGCTTTTACCCGTTAGAAAATCTGGTCAGAACTGGTTGGCTAATACGAGATATCGGAGAGGTATCAAAGAGAGAGAGAGAAAAGAATGTCCAGAAATGAGGAAAATTTACAGTAAGTTTAGGAGGATGGCGTGAGCAGGGCCGTTTTAAGACCTTCGTAGGTCCTAGGCACTCTTGCATTCGAAGGTTCAACTCTACGTCATATCAAATATATTAAAATGCACCCACGTTAAATCTAATTTTTGGCTATTAAAGATATTCGAAAGCATATTTATAATTTTGCTTTTGAAATTATTTCAACAATACTTCAACACGTATTCAAGCATCAAACATTTTCGTAGGCCCTAGGCAGTGCCTATTGTGCCTAATGGATAAAACGGCCCTGGGCGTGAGGAAAAGGGAAAACGTATGGGAGAAGGGAGAATAAATACGAGAATATTAAGGAAATTGGAGTGTAAGATTTGGAGAGGAAATATAATTGACGGAAAAGGGATAAAGTGAAGAAGAGAAAGAACAAAATGGAGGGTTGAAAGTAAATGGAAGGATAGGAGAGTACGAAGGTGCAATCTGTAAAAGAACTACAATATGACTCTTTACAAGACGAAATGAGTGCGCTGCGTTATAAAAGAATAACTCGATATTGGGTAAACTTGTAGAACAGAAAATATAAGTTTGAATTTTAATCAGATTTATAGAGCAATGACAGTAACGAAAGAATTGTTGTAATTTACACTAAAAAATATTTAACCAACAGGCGAATATGCAGATGATTCTGTAAAAGACCAAACCAATTAAATCTCTTTTAGTGGAAATTACGATAGTTATTTCATTACTATAATGCAGGGATGCACAAAAAGTGCTCCCAGAGCGCGAGCGCTCAAAGTGCGCCCGCGGGCGCACGGCAGAGCATATATTGTGGTGATAGCGGGGGAGGGGAAGCTTCGCCTCTCCCTGCACTCTCCTCACTCTCTCCTACTATTATTGTCCTTTTCTAGTCTTATGAAGCTTGACCTTGACGCAGCGAGTAGCCTATTAGAGCGTTTTCCCCCTCCACCACCACTTTAAGCTTTCGAGAGGCGCGAATATGCAGTACACCTTTGCCAAGTTGCCAGCGATCCGCTCTTGATAGTAGCATGGAAAGGAAGCGTAAACGTGATAGATCTGGCAACACTGTCGAACTCGGAGTGATGTGAACAACATAGTAGTATTGTGCCAAATACTGACAGATTAGTTCTTAACAAGCACTAGAAAGTGAAAATTAATAAATAAATTAAACTAGTGAATGTCTGAACTATAGAAGAGAATTAATGAGAAATTATTGTTATTATTAACGCACTACACACCTGAATAAAAAGGTATTTTTGTTACAACACCGTGGTCACTCATGAATCATCTCCCATCTTAACAATATCCGTGATAATATTAGAACTGGCCGAGCGCGTGAAGATGCGTCCCTAGCTCTCTTCTGAAGTCGCGTGGTGGGGGTAACGCATTCTCTCTTGCACACTGTCTGTCTCACTCGGGCAGAGCGCGCCGTCTCCTCGGGCGCGCCCGCGGGCGCTCCGCGCGCTCTCGAGCTGTGCATCCCTGCTATAATGGAATATATATACAACCGTAGCCTTCCCAAGTGTATATATTTTCACTAAGTTATGTGAATAAAGTTACAACGTTTTAAAAATTTTTGTTTCTGATTGGAACAATAACTATGCCATTACATAAACGCCACAATTTCTCCGAGACACAGCTTTGTGGATCCAGCCATTCGTGGTCAGGGAATGAGAACATTTTTCAACCTTCCACAGAAAAATTATTTTTATTTCCCTAAAGCCTTAAGATGGTATCACTTTAACGAATACGTAACGAAACATTTTGTTTGGAAGTTTATTAAGATCTTAGCCCTTTAATTAAAGACTTTAAATAAGCCGTGATTGAGAATTATTTATGGCTAAATGTGGATGGTCGACTAAATTGGAGAAACCCATTAATATACCAAAATTTTAAATAATTAAAATAAAGCAAAGAAGATATAAATGCAAATGGAAGAAATTCAATTAAAATAAGAAGAGAAAGAAACAAGCCGAGAGAGAAAGACAAACAAGATGAGAGGACGTGAAGCGAATAACATTAGGAGAAATAAGAGGAAAGCAAAAATCAATTAATGCGTAAAACAATGAAATAAACTGTAACTGCAATCTCGGAGAGAGAACGTGGAAAAATACAGAACTGGAATGGCTAAATGTGTAGGAAGAGAGAGAAAATAAGAGGATAATAACCATGATATAAAGGCTATGGTTATGATGAAAATTAAAGGAGGGATAAAAGAGCTATAAAAGCAAAGAAAGGAATTAGTTTGAAGAAGAGAACGAGGTAAATGTGAGAGAAAAAGTGAAAATAACAGTTAAAAATATAGGATGCGGATGGGAAGCCGCAAAATTTTCCGAGACGGTGATTTGAGCGGGAGGGGGGGGGGAGTATTGCAGAGATGCAGCCATTAATCCACACGGGGAAGGAAATTTAATTAGCGTAAGATACGACTGAAATATGCTGGGAATAACGAATACACATATACCGCGCCTTTCTCATCTTCCATGCAAAAGAAAGAGCCGCTCTCTCGTGTAATCCTTCGAGGTATTGGCTATTTGCTCAATATTCTCCTCTTTTCGATCTAAGAAATCGAACACATTTGATTAGGAAAACGCCTGTTAATCCAGATTTCAGCTTCAACATACATTTTTTTCGGTAACATCCGAAGATTCCTCTGTTAAGATTTTAAAAGCAACATAAATTCATCTTTGTGCTGCATTGAATGTTATTACCTTTACTAGCACTCGAGGATTTTTCTCGAAACTGACACAGGCGGCAAGACCTCAATCTGAATGTGTTGAGTTAAAACAAATTCCCTATACAGATAAATATTTAAGAGAATACACAACAATAAAATACTGACGATTCCAGGCAGCAATCTTAGTTAAACCATGAGGCGAAAGTGCTGATATTATGCGGAATTTTTTTTACCTTATACCATGTGCTTACAAATTAGCTCAAAAATATAATCAAATACATATTAAATCGCTTCAACTTCGCGCTTGAGAAAAAAAATGATATTACGAAAGGTATTTTTTTCAGAATTAAACAATTTACATGACATTCATATTGAAAATACAATTTGAAACTTTAGCTGTCAAAAAAGGTCTCATCTCTTTCATTTAACACATGAGAAAGATTTGAAAATAATAAAGATAAAATTTTATTTCGGTTATAACGCAAAGACCGAAACTGGTCTGCAATCGTAAAGAAAAAGCAATAATAGTAAAATGTTTTGCGGCAATTCAAGAGGAATGACCAAATTTTCATGTTATAGCCACTCGAGCTCTACAACGCGAATTTTCTGAACGTATTAATAATGACAGAAAAGCTAAAATTATTTTCCTTGCGTGAAAGACAATATACGTCAAATAATTTGTTTCTGAGGAGATCGTCTCTCTCTTTTTGAGATCCAATTTTGAAACAGACCCTTTAATTTTTCAAGAAAAAATTGCTGTTTGAAAATTCATTACAAAATAAGCTTACGTCGCTTTCACATAAAATGAGAAAAAGTAGTCTTCTTTTGAAAAGGAAAGGGAAATTAAGTTTACACAGCGCCATCCACTGCTACACTTATCAGCAACGAGACCAACACACAGACCCAAAGATAATTTAATTGCGAAAGCCTGAATGAGCAATTTTGGTAATTAATCGAAGGAAATATTAGTATAAATAAATGTATCATATTAAACGGTAACTGTAATCAAGTTTGCTCATAGGAAAAAACGTAATTTCTAAACTTTAGTTTTAAATTAGATATTCGTAAGGTCTTCAATTGATCGTGTTGTCATTTTAATAATAAGAACATCTCTTTTAAGCCTTTAATTACGCATAAGCAAATATTCTTAATACGATACGTAGACGGAATTATTTTATATTTATTTTCATTCTCGGTAAAAATCAACTTAATTACCTTCCAAAATTGTCGCTTTTGTTGATCATCAGTTTAATTAATAGCAAGTTGAAGTCTAAGGCAACAGTTACCCAAGGGCTTAAGGCAGGGTATTTAGCAAACGGACTTTCGCAAACGTATCTCTGAGGATATCTCTGAGAGACGATTGCGACAACAGAAGTTAGTAATTCTACTGCCATCAATTTAATTATCTTTAAAAGCATTCAAGATTGAATATTTATATTGTTGCTACCGTATCCATTACGATTATAATTCACCCTACGCGCAATGCAACGAAGCTTTTTGTTATTTTTGAGATTCAGGAATATATAGAATAAATGAAAAACAAGCGCAATAAATTATATAAATGAATCCGAATATAACTTCGTATGAACTATCTTACGGTTTCAGCATAGAAAATTTTTCAAGATCGCGGGGTATAGGAAAACAACGTAACGAAAGGGTGCCGAACAAACTCGTCTTTAGGAAGGCAAAGAGCAAAACATAAACGAAAGGCACATACACGCGATTTTGTGAACAAGCTACAAGAAAGACGGAGGAATCTAGATACTGAGTCGCCCTCTGACTCTCGGGCCTAAAGGGTCCAAAAGGTTAGTTTGTGGGTAAATACGAAAAGCTGAAGTTCACGAGGGGGAGTTAAATACAATTTGCACTGCTACCTTAACGGAAACCAGAGGCTTGTTTCCTTAATATAGTATACTCCCACCTCCAGCAATGAACGCTTCCTCGAACTAATATTCCAACAACTAAAAAATAGGTCAAAAGATGAACCACTTCAAATGATTCTATGCAAAGAAAATGGGAAATTTTCGAGACTTTCGGGAAAATATCTAACAATCGAGGTGGATAAACGCAAGCCCAGGCAGACACCAACTTCAGAAAGGCCAAATTAAATCATTAGCAACGTTCTACTCTCAAGTAAACGCGTTTAAATGTGAGAGAGAACTGGAAAGTTAGATAGGTTTAGGCTAAAATTCCAACACTGATCAAGTTCATAGTTCATCTATTCCATACAGACTCTCACGACTTCGCCAGTCTTCGAAAGAATATAGGAGATACGATTTCATCAAAAGATACAAATTATTTTTGAAAGTTATCGCACGACAGGCCACAACTGAAATTCCCAATATGGCTATATGCAAATTACAAGTAAACAGCGCTATCACACGCGGTAGTAGGGGATAAAGGGTAAAGAAAACTAAATTCCGCATCTGATAGCAACAACGCCGCACCCCATTCCGCCGGTGCTTCAGAAGTCCAAACTTCGGGAAAATAAAGTTAAACGTCCGTCTGTTGCGTGAAGTTTTCCGCGGCAAAGTGGCCAGAGGGAGTTGGTCTTAACAGTTTTGTTTTTCGGAGTCCACGCACATAATAAATAAAATGGGTGTAAATTGTTTGCTAGGAAATTCCTCATCTCCCCCAAGTATACTTTAAGGGTTCCCAAAAAGTAACACCAAGAACTTTTTCTGGCACTTTGCCATTCACGGTTCTCTTCATTGCTCCGTCCATTTGTTAAAGTGTCCCTCGCGCAGTTTTTATCTCACTGTTTCACCTCTATTAATTTTTTTTCAAGTGCAGCCCCTCTTCTTCCATCTCTTTTATTTTTAGATGAAATTCGCTTTTTCCATTTCTTTCCTACTTCTTGATGAGACAATTTTCCATTTCGAACGAAAGAAAGTAATTTTGCAATATGCAAACAACTTCAAATATAATTTTCGAGTAGGAGATTTTTTTAAATAGAAATTTTGGGTTTTGCAGCTTGGAATGATGGAAAGTAAATACTACTCTGAGAAATATGCCTTTCCGAGTAATGAAAAATTCCTGGTGATATACGTTCAACCCTTTCTTAATTATGTAGGTTCAAGCACAAGGCATTCGAGTATTACAATCAAATAATGCGCCGCTCAAATTGTTATATTATTATATGCTTTATGAACATTTAAAATTTTCACGGGATCCATCTCCGAAATAATTTAATGTTCAACATTATCCTCTGGGAACACTTTCTTATCTCCAATAAGTTTAAGCTTAATTCGTGTAATTGATTATCCTCCGGTGGACCGAAATGCTTTAGGTTTGACATATATAATTTCCTTCCTGATAATTCAATTTTTACGATTTCTCTGAAGTTTCCTATACAAAATAGATAATTTGATTCCACTTAGCATTTATTTTGAACTTCTTAAAACATTTTGATAAATAATAATCTTTAAGAAAGAATTATCGAGCTCACCTTATGGCTGTAATCAAAATTGAAAAATTATATTTCTCTAATTGTCATATAAATATTGGAAAGAGCTTTTCTCCGACGTTATATTGCAATTGAAATTGTTTTAAAAATAATAATTCTGTTTCCATTGCACTGGTAAAATAGGAGTTAAAAAGTTTTTTCCTCGGATATAACAACAATTTTAATGCATAGTTTACGATATTTAACAGATAAAATAGCCAACAGGCAGAATTGGTATATATGGCTTATTTTTCGTAACGTCGTGTATGACTAATTAGAGAATGCCAGATTTACCCGGTACTAAAATAACTACTAGATATTAATTTAGAAACATATAATTAAACTACATAACGGAAATAAAAAGTTTATTATTTACCAAAGGCCAGAGAGGGAGAATGAGTGAGCTATTTTACTGAAATTAAATTTTAATTCGTTTTTACATCATTACCTCGTGCTAAAACAAATACTTCTGTGACATTTTGCAGCTATTTACTTAATTCTCGAACCAACGTACCCTCTTCTAGGAAAATAAAAACTTCGATAGACGATTCCACGAAGGCTTCAAAATGTAATTAAAACAGCAATATGGAAATTAAAATTTCATATCCTCTTTTGCACCTGCGGTGCATCTCAAACGATATTACATACGAATTTAGGGGAGGTCGAATTTTTATTTACTCTGAGTAAAAATAGCAGTTTATTTCCAGTACGTTCAACAACAAAAACCCCGTGTAATAGCTCTCACAACAACAAATCGATTGGGAAATTCCGTCTGCAAGACATCAACCCTTAACGGTAATATAACGATCGATGATCGATACACGCCTGATTTCTTCTGACGTTTATGGATATCTTATTAGTTATATTAGGAAACCATTGGATTCCAGCCGTAAGTTGAGCACGTTAATTAATTTTTGGAATGAAAATACTATCTGAAATGTCTATCTATAGTTTTCACATAAATTTACATTATGAATACCTGCGAAAATAATAAATTTGAATAATACTGAATAATAAAGTAATTGGTTCATTTAATGATCCACAGTTAAGTAGAGATTATGAAACAAAATCATTTTTTCTTCGAGCCTCTACCAAATCATCATTACCATCAAAAAGACGTTATCGGGACGATCTGTTAATGCGAATATTCCCACATGTGGGGGAGAGGGAGGGAGGGAGGAAGAGAGAGAGAGGGAGGGAGGAAGAGAGAGAGAGGGAGGGAGAGAGAGGGAGGGAGAGAGAGAGGGAGAGGGAGAGAGAGGGAGAGAGAGAGAGGGAGAGAGAGAGAGGTACAGAGAGAAAGGGAGGGAGAGAGAGGGAGAGATGGAGAGAGGGAGAGGGGGAGAGGGAGAGAGAGGGAGAGAGGGAGGGAGGGAGGGAGAGAGAGAGAGGGAGAGAGAGAGAGGGAGAGAGAGAGAGAGAGAGAGAGAGAGAGGGAGAGAGGGAGAGGGAGAGAGGGAGAGGGAGAGAGAGAGAACATGACGCGACGAGCGACAAAGTGAGAGAAAGAGAGTTGAAACACGAGGGAAAAACATTTCCGCAATCATGGGAAACAGGAGGACTCGATTTGTTGAAGAGGTTTTCCTTAATGGGAATTGCATTCGCAGGTTTGTATGCCCTGAGGTCGCAAAGACACTGGAAGGGCTCTCTCTCTCTCTCTCTTACTCCGCACGAGGGAAAAAGAATAGAAGGGTAATAGGGAGAACGTGTGGGTCAGGATCGGAGGAATGCGGCAAGAGAAGAAGGTTGTGAGGTTTGTATTGACGACGAATAGAAAGAAGAGGCGAGGAGTGGGAAAGAGTAAGCGTAGAGAGGGAGTGAATTGAGAGAAAGAGCCTTAGGTCGTGGAAAAGGCAAAGGACGAGAGGAAGAAAGATGTTTTCAGGCTCGGACCTTTTTAGCGAAATTGGGTTCCAGCTGTCGAGCCTGAAATTTTTATCAAATACGCCCGACCAGCATAAGGCCAAGGGAGAAATTCGGTCCTTATACAAGGACAAAAAATGTTTAGAGCTATAGCCAAAAGCGCTAGCTACGTATATAAATTATTTTTAAAATGCATTCGAAAAAATTAGTATGTCGACAATAAATATTCGAATTCAGAAGGGTAAGTTCGCAGGAAATTATTTTGTAATTTTAAAAGTAGGATATAAAACGCAATTCGTTTCGTCACTGTTATCCAAAATTATACATATATTTGTCGATATTTAAATAAAAGATGAAGAAAAATCCATAAAATGGTTTTAACCGTTTTATGACTAGATGAATTATCCCTGTTAATTAATCTAATAAAAATTATAATATTTACAATAATTAATTCATTTCGAACAAAAGTTATCGTAAATAGCCTTCACAGTATTCAATAAAAATTATTAACCTCAACTTACAACTGAAATAAAATTGAAAAAAAAACTTTTATAAATAACTTTTAATAACCCACTTTCGTCTAATCGCCACTGATGATGGCTGCTTCGTAGAATAAATGCGCATCAATTTTTACAACCTTTTGATGGATAACCAAGAAAGTATTCAGCCTGTATAGTAGTGTAATATGGTATAACACCTAAACAGTATGATTCGATTATATGGTTTAGGAGTAATCTTATACAATATTATTCCTCGTTACATTCTCCAAAGTTATTTATTATTTCTAGTACTCGTATTACTAGTGAAGTTAAATTCACTACAAATCCTCGCCAATATAAAGTGATATTTCTAAAATTTCGAGCATAAATTTATCTAAAATTTTCTTCTAATACTATGTGGAAAATTTTTAGTCGAATTTGGTATATTGTTTCAAAAATGATCTTCTACATTTTGAAATTTGTCGTTCAGAACCTTTTGCGAGAGAGCTAAAATTTACCTTACGAGGGAACCTCCACAAAATACTCGGAAACTCCGTGAATACGCATATATTTTTTTAAAACGAAAGCGCGAACGCAATATAAAAAAGGAAAAGGTGGCACAAAGCCGTAACGCCTTCCTTTCCCTACCATCTTTGGCCCACCTACAGCTGTTCCCGCCCAACGATTTCAGCGATCGCGCCTCCCCCCCCCCCCCCCCCCCCTCCTCCTCCTCCCAGCACCTTTCCGACCCCACTTTTAAACCCTTCCTTTAACGACCCCTCCCCAAGAACATCCGAAACCGGCGACGCACATTCTCATTACGGAAAACCTAAGCTACAAATCGAGTCCCCCTCTTTCCTGCGATTGCTCTCCTGTTTTATATATCCAAGACCTTCCACTCGATCTTTCTCGTCGCAATGTCACGTTAACTCTCTCTTTATTCTTCTCGACAGCGAATTTTACCTATAACCGCAAAGATAAATTCCAGTTTACCGATCGAACAGTGATTTTTCATTATTTTGTCAGAGTCCATTTCGGAATTGGACGATAACAACAACGTTCTTTGAGTCGTGTCAATTTCCTTTACTCACGAAGCCACGATTCCTGCTATTATATGCGATTATGCTAATTAAATTTTAATATGCGTATGCTAATTACATTTTAATATGCGTATGTGTTTAAATATAAATGAGAGAAAGCACGAGAAAGAGATCCTTGCCTCAGCCGTAAGTAAAAGTAAATAGATATAATTAAATGATTAGTAAACATATTACAGTTAAAGAACAGCAAAGTAGAGGAACGAGCGTGTAAAATCATTTATTATATATATTTAACATGTTTACGGCCCAAGGATTAATTGAAACTTTTTTCAAAGCAAGGTTTTATGTGTTGATGACTTAGCGTAGTGTTTATTTATAACCATTATGAGGAAGCCATGTCAAATAAATATAAGAACAAGACTTAAAACTATGTAAAATGAAAGTTTTTATCAACATGATATTAACTGGTGAAAACACTGGTACGTATTAATAAATTCGTCGTAGTTCATGGATTCTAATTTTTTTTAACATCGTATTAACAAGACACAAGTAGTTGTTGTATACATAATTATTGTACTACGTACAGGTTAATGTGGAAAATTTTTCAATAAAATTCTATGTATCGTATGTAACTCATAGCATGGTTATATTATGGTATTACGCTCCTATTAATCTTTCTGATAATTTCCAACTTTAGCTACGTCAGACGCCCTATGTTACAATTGGACCCACTTAAATTTAATTCAAGGACCAGCAATAACTCCTATGAATCGCACATAATTCATGGACAGTGAACGGGATATAACATATGCAATTAGAGTTGATTTATTTCAACCAAGAATCAAAACGGTGAGAAAACGTAACAATTAATCACTGGCTCTAAACTTGGCAAAGGCGCACACCTCTCACCTTCACTCTGTTTCCAACCGCAATTTTAACAGTAAAGTTAGAACTCTACCAATCGATACTTGGCCTTCAGAAGAGAAAAAAATAATACCTCCTGTAAGCAACCGAATGCCGAGAAAGCGTAAAATGGGAGGTCTCGCGTTGTGAGCAAGAGAGCTTAGGCGCCATTGTTTACGATAGGAAAGACACCACCAAAAGGTTCCTCTGGTGAGGTTTTCCTCATTAAGAGAATCCTGGGATTGAGACGCACGGCGAGAAGAGCACAGAGGGGGGGAAGGGGAGAAAGAGAGGACGGAGTCAAATGCGGCAAGAGAAAAAATAAATAGAAAGCATTGTGCGTCGGGGGAAACCACTTGGCTGAGTAGGAGGTAGCTAGAGAAAGGATTTCTGGCGAGATGGGGCGATGCGAGCGGCTGAGGCGAAGAATGAAAAGGTCGTACTGACAGGAGGGAGAAATAATTGAATGTGGGGGTGTGCGTAGGTGAGTTCTGGTCTTTGATGGAATGATAAATGAAGCGTAGAGTGCAGAGAAAGAGAAAGAAAGAGAAAGAAAGAGGGGAAGGGAGAGGGAGGGATAGATAGATAGATAGATAGATAGATAGATAGATAGATAGATAGATAGATAGATAGATAGATAAGTCTTTATTCGGGCGAAATTTAGACCATTAGGTCCACTCTTACATTTAACCCATCGTCAATATTACAATAATAGAGAACAGTATAAAATTCGAACATAATAAGAAGTGGTAAGCATAAGACATTTAAATTTGTGGGAAACCCCTTGATAAGAACATACTTGTCCTAACTAGTAAAACCCACGCAGGAAAACACTCACTGAGAAGGGGTGTGTGAAAAACCTGCGAAACCCTGAGAGGGAGGGAGAGAGAGGGGGTGAGGGGGAGGGGGAGAGAGGGATAGATAGAGGGGGAGGGAGGGGGTAGAGAGAGGGGGAGGGAGGGGTAGAGATAGGTGGAGGGAGGGGGTAGAGATAGGAGGAGGGAGGGTAGAGAGAGGGATGAGGTAGAGAGAGGGGGAGGGAGGGGTATAGAGAGGGGGATGGAGGGTATAGAGAGGGGGATGGAGGGGTATAGAGGGGGGAGGGAGGAGGTAGAGAGGGGGAGGGAGGAGGTAGAGAGGGGGATGGAGGGGTGTAGAGAGGGGGATGGAGGGTATAGAGAGGGGGAGGGAGGGAGGAGAGAGAGGGAGGAGAGAGAGAGAGAGAGAGAGAGAGAGAGAGAGAGAGAGGAGAGAGAGAGAGGGAGAGAGAGGGGATAGAGAGGGAGAGGGGGGGAGAGAGGGGAAGAGAGGGGGAGAGAGGGGGAGAGATGGGAAGAGAGGGAGAGAAGGGGAGGGAGGGAGAGAGGGGGGGAGGGAGAGAGGGGGAGAGGGAGAGAGAGGGGGGAGGTGGGGGGAGAGGGGGAGAGGAGGGGAGAGAGAAAGGTCCCTGATTGAGGCAAGGAAAGTAATGGAGTAGGATGTTCTCTTTGGGAGGATGAAATCACGAAATGGAGTTCGTCTGTAGTGGAGGGTATCTTTAAGCAGGTCTTTGGGCCCTTGCAAGGGCTAAAAAAACGATTGACCTTGATCCGACCAAAGATTCTGGAAGAGCAAAAGCAAAGGGTCGACAGAAGCAGTGAACAACGCCTTCAAGAAGTAATTATCTCTAATATGTACGTGGACAGTATCTTCTGGGAAATCAATGATTAATTAATCAATGATTATGGGTAATTATTTGCATTTAAGACGTCCACGGCGACTGTGCAGAAACTAACCTTATTATTTGTTTGATAGCTACAGTGAATTGATTTCACGTGATTCGCTCAATGATTTTTTATTAAGACGTGTCACTGATGTTAAAAAATTGATAGAATTTACTTTAATATGCGATGAAAGAGAGGAAACCGCTTATTAGAAATTAAAAGACTATGGCTTTGGCAAGTATTCAAGTTTGCAATATAGCCAATTTTTGTGTAGTCCGAAGTTAACCTACTACAACAGGCCCGAATGAGGGAAGAGAAAGACTGGAAAATAAAGCTACGCACTCATCACTAGTCGGTGACACAGATTCGTATTTTTCGATATCGACAGTATTAAAAACAAAAACGCAAAATTTCTACTGAAAATAGAATATATTAACCGCAACTTATGCACTACATTTAACGGGAGACATGACTATAGCCATATATGCCATATACTCCTTAGAATTTATATTGGAATTCTTCCATAAATTAAATTTTAGTAAGTACCCCACAAGTGGACGGATTGACGTATGCCCTAAGCACTACCGTTTCCTTCCGCAAAAGCGCGCTAAATTCATGGTTTTGGGGAACTGCTCATTCAAATACAATTCTTATATATATGATTCCAACAAAATATCTTTGCTTGAAATAAAACAACGCTGTGAAAATGATCAGAAAATGCCGATGTTCGAATATTTCCTTCGTACAAGAAAAATTGTAACTGTTGGAAAAAAATTAGATAAGATCAAAAACATTTCAAAGAACAATACTTATGTATTCAGAAATGCTACTTTAGAATATCTATAATCACATTTACGGCATCTTTCGTATCATTTAAATCTCAACCTGCCTTAAAATCTCCATACTCTCTTATCTCTCCTATGCAGCGTTTGTTATGCTACCCAAAACCAACTCCTCAGCTTAAGCCGAACTTGAAAACTTTTTAAATTTCTCCTCTTCCAACGCGAAAATCGCTCGAGGCGAAGCTTTCCCTTTTCATCACGAGAGAACAATACCATTAATTGGCGCGATAAGCTACGTGAAAGAGAAATAATGGTACAAAAACAAAAGACCCGTTGAGAGGAGAGTGAAAAGAAGAAAAAAGCAAACGTTCCTCGAGGGAAGGAGAAGAGGTAAAAGATGGATAGAACAGGGAAAGAAGAAATAGAGGGAAAACACGAGATACAAGCGTAAAAGATGGAGGAAAAGACACGATTTAAGAGGGAAGGCGAAGAGAAGAAGGGAATGAAAGCGGTGAAAGGTGTAAGAGAAGGAAATGAAAGAGGAAGCGATAACAGATGCGAGGACGATAGGATAATGGAGATGGGAGGGGGTATAGAAAAGGAAATAGAGAAGTGGAAAGAGGGGTTTAAACATGGGAGAATATATGGATTCAGAGTGGGTGGATGGTAGGGTTATACTCTCCAATTCTAAAACTCGAAACTTGGTGGAGTGCCACGAGGATGGTCCTATGTTTGTAAAATATCCAGGAGAGGTTACGCGACTAAGCGGAAAAAAAGAAGCGAAGAAAACTCGAGAGGAAAAGTAAGCCACGCATTCCAATTCCGAAGAGAGTAGGCAGAAAGATGAATGATAATGCACGGAGGGAATTGAGGCTCTTGTAGTGACGGGCAACAACGAAACTAACGAAGCGAGCACTGCGGCGAATCCAAGACGACTCCTTCCCCCTTGGACCTCCCCTTGTATCCCCTTTTCCCCTAAAACTTTCGTCGTTTATTTACTTTAAAAACAAAAAAAAGCCTTAGGAATTCTCTCGCGCCATCCCTAGAGCAGCCGGCCCGGTGGCGGAAGGGCTAGCGCATTGGCCTACCATCACTGAGGTCGCGGGTTCGAATCCCGCCAAGGGCTTGGATGTTTGTGTTCGTACTCATAATTCATATTTTCATCACTCGTGTGTGTGTCTGATGTGGAAGGCAACGGGAAACCACAGCATCATATGTGTTTATCCCCTAGTAATGTCAAACCAATCTTAGGATTGAAAACCATGAATGAAATGAATCCTTAGAGCGACGTTATACTAGCAAATTTCACCTGAATACCTTGGATGACGTTTTTTTTTCCCATTCTATCTCTCCCTTTCTCTATTTCGCTCTCGAAACTGACTTTAGCGTGACAGGATAGGATCGCAACATCACGAAACGATACGTTGCTTGCGTCACCACTGTCGGAACACAGACGCTCGATGTTTATTCGATCGAGATTGGGGTTACGTAGAACCGTCTTCTATTTAACCAATAAAACGGAGAAAGAGAGATCCGTGTGTTTCACGGGTGATGAAGGCACAAAAGTGTGGGCGATTCCTACGCGAGTGTGTGCACTGATTACGTATACCGCGGACGCGCTGCTAACCTCCGCCCACACTCAAACGTCACGTAACACAATGTGTTGCATCTGACACCCAAGTTTTACCGAAGACAATAACGGAAATGTGGTCACGTAAAATATGAATTTCGGCGGTGTCGTTTAAAGGTCTCTGAACCATTTGGAAAAACATTTCCGCATTTGGGAATTTTATTTTGTGTAAGACTTCGCCGGCCTTGGTAGAGGAGTGGTCAGCGTGTCTAACTCCCAATGCTAGGGTCGAAGGTTCGAATCCTGTCCGAGGGCATT
The DNA here is from genome assembly GCA_036926305.1 of Uropetala carovei. Lineage (NCBI taxonomy): Eukaryota > Metazoa > Arthropoda > Insecta > Odonata > Petaluridae > Uropetala > Uropetala carovei. The sequence goes on from JAXCHB010000005.1 coordinate 1,481,316, forward strand.
GTATGTTTCGTAATTGTTATTGTTGTCACGCTCATCATAAACGCCGGAAAGAGCTAGAGAAAAATAAAAAAAATAAAAATTCACAAATAATCAAGAATTAATAATTCTCGATAACAGCGTGCTATGGTAAATTAATTTTTAAGCAATTCTACTTTATATAATAACAAATATGCAACCCCAAAATTAATTTTTACATTCATTCAACTGTGTGAATAGCAGAATACACCAAACTCCCGAATAAACGAAGATATTTAAGTTGCTTCAAATATTCATCGGTATGCAAAGACCGCTTTAAAACTGTTAAAACATAAAATTAATAATAGAAATATATTTTGACCTTAATATTTCTCGTATGTAAATAAATAATGCTGAAAGTAAGAAAATTATCGACAAAAATTTCCACTGTACCTATCACGTTACTGGCTAATTTAAAAAAATGCATATCCATTTCAAGGAAGATGTTTTATCATAAATTTCCCACTTACTCCGATCAGAAACTCACTAAGACTTTGATTTCTCCTTCTTCAATTTTTCCTATTTTTAGAGCTATTACGCTCTCATATTCAGGCGCGTAATCTCATTTCCCACACCAAACCCGTACCATATCCTCCTACAATCGATTTTCCCCTCAAACCTGTTACCTTTCATTGTCTTCTCTCGTTCACATTTTCCTGGATTGTAAAAAATCGCCCCTTCTATTTCGGAATTGCTAGCCATTATGAGCTCTATTATTTCTGATCCCAAAACATGGGATTTTATAAATTTCGAATCGCAATCCTTGCTAGACTCATTCAACTTTTTCATATCTTCGCTTCTATATAAGAACGTATGCCTTCAATATTTTTTTAGTTGCACCCTTTTTGCAAACAGTTTGCATATTTCTCAATGCCAAAGTTTTTAGGTAAAGTTTAACATTCAAACCCGGTTTTATTTTATCGAAAACATTGGAGGAAGAAAAGTCTGTAATAAATGAATTCTAACGAAAACCCATTCCATTACGACCCTTAAAATCCTGATGCATAAACTGTTAATTTCTTTTAACAACTCACTCAAAACGTCAAAAAAATATCCGTTTCCATATATCATTCTCCATGGCGCTATTAAGAAATGGTTAAATGTCAAAAAATGAGTAATGGCCTATTTCTCTGCATTGCTCTCTTTTGGCTGTAGATGACATCATTTGTAAATCCGACCAAAATTTCTGGTCTTGTCCGACACGCGTCTGTCGCTAAAGATGGATTCAATATCTACCATTAGACTAAAACTATCACTCTGTAAATTGCCTTAAATAAATACCTATTTTATTCTGGCATTATTTCGCGAAAAATACCAATATAAATAAAAGAAAGTTTTTGAACCGTACTCAACGTATAGGACGTATCTTTAAAGCATCTCACGACCAACGGACGGAAAATAAGGCAATAATGCCGGACGCAAAAGGAAAAAGATATTCGAGAACCATCTTCAGGTTAATAGTGTCCGTGGAAACGAATAGCCACTTTTATGACTTGGAGAAGGAAACCACGAGAAAAGTGTGTGGGAACGACCAAAAGTAAACCGCTCGCTGGTCCTCCTTTCACTAAGCCATTGAATTTCAAGCTTCCAATTTTGAAGGACATTGCTCATAACTTTCAGTATGACTGTAGCTGCCAGGCACCAAGAGCTAATGGGACTGGTTTATTATTCATTAGAACTTTGAGTACGGAAGTCAAGAGTTTACATGGTAACGTGCAAAATACAAGACTAAAGAATGAAGTCAGTTTGAATACTACAGCGAGTCGGCTAAATTAACACTCTTACTATAGTTCAACGTATTAACTATTTACTGACTAATGTTAAATTAACAACATTACGCTCCGTGATTACCTTTTCTTTAGCATGTCTACACTCAATGAATTATTATTCTTTATCTCAGCATACCCTTGTCAATTTCATAGGAGTGATATAATTTTCTAAGCCTACAATTAATAAATTTAGTTTAAAATCAGTAGTGAATTTCATTTTTCAACGCAAAAATTAAAAATTTGGGAAGTAGAGTGTTGATATAATTAGAAAAGACATACGGTGGGCATTCTACGCTTCTATTGTAGAACAGCCACTGTAAACGTTAAGAATAAAATCTAACTCCGTGATTCGTTATCAATAACATGATTACAAAACTATATAGACGATTTTAAAGGAGAACTGCATTGATGTCCAAGTCTAATTATATTTGTGGATTTTAAATTTTCAACCGAAATGCTCCTATTCAAGCACGATATATAATTAAATAAAGACCATTATAACTTTGATTAAAATCTCTATAAACTATAGAGGAAGCAGCTCGTAAAACGATAATGACAATTAACCAAAAAGAGAGGCAATGAGGCCGACGGTAAGGTTGCAGATGTTCCTTTGCATAAAAAAACTTTAATGGTGCATAGAATAGGAATGCGTACTGCGCCTCCTACTGGAGGTACCGTAAAACGTTCATCGTCCGCACGCACAAAATAATTAACGTCGCAGAGAAAATGTTCATTCGATTTTTAATTAGGATGACACTCATGAAAACATTAAAAGGCATTATGAATTGAAGTTTAAACTTGAACCATAATTAAACTTTGAAAATAATTAAGAATGCGTTTCCCTGCATCAAAAGGGCGACTTCGCACAATTCAGATACGTAAGTGAAATTGGCATGTCGTTGAACTACCCGTTCATTTCGGCTATCCCGTTTGCCGCACAGTTCATTAGCAGAGTGAAATCCAAATTCTCCGTCCATTTCTTTCACCCGTTCTCTTATATCATCAATTTTATCTCAGGAAAATAATCGAGGTCTCTCGGGCAACTAAGCCTAGAGTGTCGGCAGTAGAATGATTTTACAATCCCGCTCTCACTCTACTGGCCCCATTCCGACTTGTTATCACTTCTCATTTGTTTCATTTGAATCAATTCGCGATTAAAAATCAAATACGACCGAGCAATTCTTCCTAAAGTCCCACATTTCTGATGCAAATGAGGGTCGGAGACCAAAGACGTGACCATATGATTGGTATATGAGGTGTGAAAATACGACAAAGGGATATCAGGAGAGTTAGGTTAGACAGTCAATGTTGACATCCTTTTAAGCTTTATTTTAAGACTTTATTTAACGCTTGTAGTAAAGTCTCGACAAAAAATTCCTTGGGTTTTCATAAATAATTACGGCGAGTCCAAATTTTATTCTAATGAAATGTTGCCCAAAATTTTTACAAACCTAATATTCAATCAAGTTATATCGTTATAACACAAAAGAAATTTCCACTCTATCGCTACGCTATAATAATGTCAATATTAATAAAATGTAAAAACGACAAAATATCTAATTAACGTAATACATATTTACTACGAAAATCGTTCAGCCACTCAAAATATTTTCGTTCTTGCGAAACGTTCATAATAACTGTATTTTACAGCGAGATTTTTCTTTATTTTATCAACGTAATTTCTTCTTAAGTACTCAAAAAGGAGCGTGAAAATAGCTTCGTTTCCACTGAGAAAATTACCTATGGTAATTTAGTAATAACCCTTTTCTTTCTCTTATGCAACATTTTCTATTGCTAAAATATCTCAGTAGGTTCTAATCTCGCTTGTTTATCGGAAATTCGAAAACAAAGTTTCAGAACTCCCACTAACGGTCTTAACTGCAATTACGCGTCCTCCTTTTAGCGTCACTAAAATTTTACTTCCGCTAAATCCCAACCACTGAACGGAGCTTATAAGTTTGGAGAATCGCGTAATGGAATCGATGATTCGCACTGTCACTAACAGATTTTCTGGTAATAACAATTAAGAGGAAAAAAAAGTATGCGCTAAAGCTAGAAAGAGATAAGAAACGGGATTGAATCAGCGACTGTAGAGGCACTAAACTTTAATGATCGTGAAAAACGAAGAAATGGGTCATTCGTCTGCGTATTTCGAGGTTATTACTCGGCGCCTGGGCACGACAATGGCGGCAGTTTTACGAGGCTCACAGCCGAGGGCATCCGAGTAAATTTTCGTAATAATAGAAACTTAAAAAAAATAGTAAAATGAAACTCGATTCGCGTAGTAAAATGCAATACAACTGGAATGAGTCGCTGTATTAAAATTCGAATTCCTCGCCACACGAATAACCAAACTCATTCTACTGAAGCTTGTTAATGAATCATCACAATTAAAATTTTTCGTGGATTACCTTTCTAGATTGGCGACCGAAATTTAATAACTTTCCTATTTTCCTTTTCTAAACTAATAAACGGTTTGTCCTAAAAACTGTATTGCATATAATTTTTAAAGTACTAGGTAGCCTTACATTGCATATTTGTTCCTTCAGAATCAAATTACTCTAATTATAGAAGTTTACGTTCGTTTAATGGGACATAAACCGAGAGAGCGCGGTTGAGTCTTGCTTTACACTAAGAGGATCGCGTTGAGCCCAAGGGAAGGAACCTAATGCGAGCAACTTGCAGACTAACAGCCGCCAAAGGGCTTCCGCTCGCCATTAATGTCTCCATCTCCAACTTACGTCGAGTTTAAAAATAGAAACCGAGAAACAATCAAAGGACGTTACTTAGAGAGAACAAAAGCACTTCGAGATGGAAATTTCTATACGCCTTTGTCGTTGGAGGAACGGAACTCAACAGGTATATTACCTCCAGAGATGTCGAGCGAGTAAAAGAAAAGGCAAAAGATTAAGGTAATTTCATTCTCCGATTCCCCGATTAATCAAATTCCTACGAACATGATAGTATTTTTCTAGTACCATTCGAAAACACGTTCCTATTTCAAAGCGGCGAGGAACTTTACCTACGTTCCCGGAGAATCCCATGTTCATTCTCACCCTCATTTGTAACGCGAGCGCTCTAATAGAAGTACTCGAAAGTTAGCTCCGCAAATAAAAAAAAATACGGGCGCTCGCAAACCGGCGAAATTATCTCGCATACCGAGATTTTTTTACGGCGGAGAGAACATTTTTTTCGATAAAACGCGCCCGGATGCTAGGACTTTCACGGGGATTAACTCGTAAAAAAATTCGTGAAACCGCGCGCGTCACGTCTACTTCTTTAAGAAGCCGGATAAATTTAAATCCTCTTCCGCGAGGTTCTCAAAAAAAGTTGTAATAATTAAACAATTAACGGAAGAAAGGAAAATACACGAAGTAAGTTCGCCGCCAACAAAAAGAATGACGTTCTTAAAAACAAAATATAACGCCGATTTTTACCAACTCCAGAAGGGAGTATTTCATTTATGACGTTACACAAATCAGTTTTTCAGGAATAAGACTTGAACATAATTTTAAAGATTGAAATTTGAATTCTTAAACTAAAAATTTTTTACGATGCAAGATAACACAATATGCAACCAATAAGAGCTTAACTGCTATTCGAGTTAAAAACTAATAACACCGATTTTCCCGAAACTCCAAATAACTAATCCATTGCATTTAATTTACTTTCAATCCGGCATAGTAAAAGGGACGGTAAGGGTGAAATTTCCTCGAAAGCCCAACGATTCGTGAGAAAACATATACCTTTTTATACTAAGTTCAATTACCACATGAATTCCTTGCCGTATCGCTAACTTAGGCCCTAATTGAAAATTTTGTTCAAGCTTTAATTGGAGATAAAATCAAACGCGAGAAATGTTATTAACTGCGAAAATTACTGCTTGCAGATGAACAATTTAAGGCTCAGAGTTTATTACGCATAGAGTTATGGAACAATCTTTACTACAGCGAACTTTTAAAAAAATAACAAATTCTGCAATTAAATTCAACTGTAAACCAAAATTTAAAAAAACGACCAATACTAACATTGTTACTTCGATATTTATTTATGAAATTCACCAGAGGATTTAACTGTGATAATTTACTGTAATTCGTACAATATGTCTATCCAATGATCATAAAAAAGTTAGGAAAACCAGATGTGGATTTGAGCAAAAAACAGCCGTCATCAGTGGCCATTCCCCTAATCGCCTATCTAATAAAGGATTATCGACGAATCAATATTGATGACGGTTGCTTTGTAACCGAATTGCGCATCTGTTTTTCTAATCTTTTTTTATGGTTAATGGAGAGATTTTTATTTTAGCCTTAATATAGAGAGACTGATAATTCTCCACTGAATTAATGATTTATTCTTCATAAAGTTCTACGAAAATTGAGCTTTAAGCAAGTTTCGATAAAGACTTTAAGCATCCACTCAACAAACCATAATTACGCCACAAAATGCTGATTCCGCTCCTTCACGTGATCTTTACATTAACCACAAAATTCAATAAAAGTCAACATGTAATATTTACCAACGCCAAGGCATGAAATAAACCGATGATTAAGCGAACGAAGACAAACAAGCCGACAAACAAGTTCCAACTGCGCCAAAACGATATATTTTCAATCGCGGGCGAAATTGGCCATATGAAAACTCGAAATTTTTTCGCGCGATGCCCATCCGATAGAGTGCCCTCCTGCCATTAAATCCTGCCAACACCACACTCTATCGCATGGAAAATTAATCCCCAAACGCAGATCGACCAATCGGAAAGAGATTAGGCTGGGGATCCTCATCTACAACTCCGAAGGGACGGCGGGACGGGGAAGAGGAATGTGCCAAATGGTTAAAATGGATATATAAAAAAAGTTTTCCTTGGCGTGAATGCGACTTAGGGACCTCCGAGTGGAATGAGAGGAAGATGAGAAAATTGAAGAAAGGAGAGAATGAAAAGGGCGTGGGAAGAACATGAATATTACAAAGGAAGGGCAAGGAGAAAATCGGAAGGAAAAAAATTAATTGGCGACTTGATAAAAAGAGTCAAAGGAAGAGGAACAAAAGAGAAAGGAGAGAAAATGACAGAGAAGAGAGATCGAAAAGAGAAAAACATAAACATTAAAGGAAAAAACGGAGGAAAAAACAGATGAATTTAAAAGAGGCATAGGAAGGAGAATAAAAGAGGAAGCAGATAGAAACCGAGAGAAGAAGGAAGAACGGATTCAGAGAGAATGATGCGAGGAGAGCACGAGAATAGGCAAGAGACGAGAGAGGCGAGGTTGAGAGCGGGTATAAGGGAACGGTGAAGGAAAACACACTACGAAAGAAACAAAAGTAATTGAGTCCACGAAAAGCATGGCCTCTGAGAGAAGCAAAAATAGAAAGTAGAAAGAAAGAAGCTATGAGAAAGTGAAAAGTCCTGAATTCCACGCGGAAGAAACGGAAGAGAAGAAGTTCGATATTTGTAAAATGAACTTTCAAACCATTCAACTGTCCGCGTCTTTATATGACTTTTAAAAAAATGTCACGTTTCCAACGCTCCTGATCTCCTACAGAAGAACCTAACAAACCCCCTTTTTTCGTCGTTACGAAATCTCTCTCTCCTTCCTCCTCCCAATTAGGAACGCCTATCACTACTCCCGCCCTTTTCCAAACTCCTTGAAACCTTTTCCAGGGCAATGGACGGGCGAGAGAGAGAAGTAGAAAGGGATGGAACTGTGATACAGGTCCTCTGCCACTCTGAAGGAAATTAGCGTATGAGAGAAAGCCCTCGACTCCATTTCCCCCTCCCGTCCCTCTTAGAACTCTTAAAACTGCCTACACCAGACCCTAAACCCCTAGATTGACCTGCCCTCGTCCTGCACCCGCAGCACATCCTTACATCCAACATTTCCTGTCTACGAAAGGGGGATGGAGTGCGAGGAAAGAGCCCGGAAGTCACCGGGGTGAAAGGCGAATGAGGTGGAGAGGGAGAGAAGGAAAAGAGGGATGGGGATATCAAAAGGGGAGCGAGAGGCAAAGCAAGGATAGTCATAGAAAGGGAAGGAGGTGCAAAGCGAGGAGGCGACAAGAGAAGGGAAAGGCGATAGATGGGGAATTAAAGAAAAAGGCAAAATAAAGGGAAGTAAGCACAGGAAGTGATTAAGTAGAATTCAAGAAGGATGAAAGAGAGAAAGGAAGGATAGAAATAAAGTAACAGAAAGAGGATAGGGAAGGAGTTAGGAAGAAAGAGACGGGTAGGAGAGAGAGGTAGGTGTAGCGGTGGAGAGGGAGGTAGGGAGCCGGAGAGAGGGAAATGCAGAGGGGAGAAAGAGGAAACGCGAATCGGGAAGAAGGGGGAGAAAGAAAGACGCGCACGTCCCTTCCTCAAAGAGTCCATTAGCGTAGAGGACGCAAGGTTCCTCAAGGTCGAGTACGAAGAATGCATACATTAAGGAACGGCGGAAATAACTCGGCAAAGCACCGTCACGGTCTTAGGGTGACCTATTCCGAATTAAGGCACGCGCGGGGAAAAAATTTCTCCTTTCTAATTCGCCTCCGGAGAGGATGAGGATTAAGGAGAGGCTTAAAGGCTCGGTTTACCTTCGATCGATGCCACCTTACCGGCACAAAGTGATTTTTCGCTCGAAAAAATTCTAGAGAAAACGTCATGACAAAACAAAAACGGTAACTTCCTTGAAGAGACGACTAATTTCATGGCTTTTCGCCCACAACCGTCGCCAAAACATCATCCAATTCGTAACTGCACATAAGGCAGGGTGATGCGTTCTGAGGAGAATATAAAAATGTACCAGTGATGCACGCAAGAAGCGCATCATTAATTAGGCGTTTCTTTCGCGAGGTTTTGTAGCTGAAATTGAATTGTTGGAGAATCTGATGGTGCGATATGATTCACATTCGGTAATATATAAATATATTTTAGAATGTGTCGAAATCCCGAATTTCATGAAACTCTATCCCAGGGTTAATACAATGAAATTTCAAATTTTATTTTCGATGATATTTCTTGAAACATGTAAGATGCGGCAGCATGCCGGATATGATCTGCCACTGGTAATCTTAAGACGCTTATGTTGACTGAAAAGAAGAGTTATGAAAACTTGTAGGTAATGACATTCAGCTGGGAAGATGGAACAAAAAATCGTCCTAAAATTAGACAACTGATTTGATTCAACTAAACCCGATCAAAAAAAAAACCGCGCATCAAGGATCCAAATTCATCTCGGCAACTGTAAAGCAATTTCTCTTTTGCGACACACGCGTGAACAAGTAACGACAAAACCAAGACTCAGGAAAGAGCAACTCCTGCCCTTGCAATACATCCCCGAGAGTGACGCAAACGCCGCAATTCCCACGCGAGATATCGCTATCGCTAACAACTGCGGAAATCGATCCCACCGCGCTCCCTGAGTGCAATCACGGCGTATAATCCGGATACAGAGTATTCCCGAGGGATTGAGGAAAAGGGGGACTCCTCGGAGCGCGGAGAGGGTAAGGGGTGAGTAAGTGAAGGAGGGCGGTCGCTTTGCAGATGCGTTGAGGAAAGAAGATACATCGCACCCCGATTAGAGGGCATAAATCGTCCGGAGCAATATAAGTTCTCTATGTGTGGAGAATGACGAAGGTGCAGAGTGTAATAAATTGAACGTACACGCGAGTCAGAAACGAATGATGGAGGGAAAGGGAAGGGTCGGAGATAAAATTTGACGAGGAAGGAAGATGGAGAAGGGAGGGAATAGAGAAGATAAGCCAAAAACGAATAAATCAAACGTTTTCCTTATGGTAAATGATCCACGTAACTCTCGTATCCATGACATGGTTTATCGAGTAACCTATCTGTGGTTACAGGAGTAACATATAACTTAAGGAAAGTAACTTGCTAAGAAAAAAGTAAAGCTAAGACTGCAAGAAAAAAATCAGTATAAATAAGTGACAAGTAATGGGTATAAAAATAAATTTTTATAAATAACTTTTATATTTTAACATTTATTATACTCGTTACTTCAAATTTGGTTAAATTACCTGCATAAGTTACCTTTTACTGTCATATACAAATCAACGAAGCGGAACACGAGTAATTTCAAAGGTAAGTAATCGGTACTATTAGACAATCATTATGGGTGTAAACGTGCTTTGATTGCTTTTAATACGAGAGAAAGGGAGGGAGGGGACAAAAGGAGGGAGGGTGAGAGAGGGAAATGACTTTCAATACAATTAATGTTTCTGATGCCAATTTTACCTCCATAAATAGCTTGAACGATTGAATCTTTACTTCCGCTGATATTTCAATGGGCATTACACTAGTAAGGTTTTAAAGGAAAACTATAAGACTCTGATTCCCACTAAAAGCTTACCCATATGAAAGCATATTAAGCATTACCACTTTTTTCCGATAAAAACTATAAATTTACGCTAATTCTACTCGGATTGAAATTCTGTCTTCAAAAATAAGAAACTACAATTTATATCCTATCCGATAGTATAAGTCTCGAATTCATATCTTGACGGGAAATAATTTTAAAGTGCAAATATAAAAACCTCTACACCAATTTACATGTTTTCCTATGGGCCAAAAATGGGACAAAAAGGGGCCAAAATAGCCCCTAAAAGTTGGAATTTCAAAAGTTTCGGATGTTTTCCTTCGGCTGTGACCAAAAACCTATAATCCTACCAAATTTCAAGTTTCTATCACATCTGGAAGTGCCTCAATTTTGTATCTTACGAAAGTGGTTACAAACCGCTATATATACCTACATATATATATATATATATATTGAAAAAGGCTGATGATGATGATGATGATATATATATATATATATCGAGTGAGGTTAATATAAAAGTTATTAAAAAGAAAGAGGGACGCTAGAGGGAATCTAAAGGAATGGATTAGATAGGAAAAGGGATTAAAACATCAGAAAAAACGGGAGGCAGAAGTGGTAGATAAGAACGTTAAAGGAAGAATGTCCCGAAATAAAAACTTAAAGAGGCAGAAGAAATTCGATAAGTTAAAAAAGAAACAGATAAAAGGGTGTTGAGAAAAGAAATTATTGAAGAGGATTTGATAGGAACTAAACAATAAAGGGCGAAGACGAGCAGCAAGACGAGAGAGAGAGGTAGATAGACAAAAGAGATAGAGATACAGACGAAAAAGAGAGGAAGGAGGTAAAGGGATTAGAGAAACAGATTAGTGAGATGTGAAGGGAAGCATCGAAGAAGATACGGAAAGGTAGGAAAGATATGACAACGATCAGAGGGACAAAGGAAGGGAAAATGACAAATTTTGGCACAGCGATATGAAAGCGGAAGAATGAACGAGAGAAAGACAAGGAAGGGTACAGATGGATAAGGGAGAAATGTAGAGGAGCAGGAAGAGAGGGGGAAAGTAAATGGAGAAAGACGAACAGATTCCAACTTGCGCTTAAACCCGTGGAGGGACAAACAAAGGGAACGAAACGCTTAAATCATATATCATGTCATAATGGATGGAAAATCCATTGTGACAACCTGTCCTTATTGTTTGCCAAGAAGAATTGATTATACGAGCGAATTCTCCCCCTTGAAGAAGAAATATTTGAATATGTAGGATCTTCCAAGTCCCGTACTTCATTACCAAATTTAGAAAAATTAAAAATAGTTTTCTACGAACATTTCTATGAGTGTATAGACACGCAAAAATGCCGAACGTTCATATACCTCCAAATACGATAGAACTGAAGTAGAAAATTTCTCAGATACGTGGTATTAATAATGAAGGATAAATTTGTTAACGTAAAGACGAAACGCGATAACCACCTATCGAAGACATTTACGAATGCAATATCATCAAACGACTTGCCGATGAATGCCAATTTCAATTTTAATTTCAACTCGAATTGACGAGGTACCGGATAAGATTAAATGGTAGAGGATAACCGCAAGTGTGAGCTCCAAAGCGCCTCGTTCGAGTGAGAGAGTAAACAAAAGTAACGCATTAAATGGGGAAACTAACAGATTCGTTTGAGGATGAATAGAAAACGATGCTGGGTAACACCGCATGGGCAAACGATAAATAATGAACCAACGAAAAGCTGATTAGGAGAGAAAATTTACCAGGTGGACATGGAAGAAACAATGGAGGGGGTCGGGGAAGAGGGATAAAACGGGGGTGAAAAATGAATCGACAAGACGATTTCGTTCTGAAATGAAAACACGGCTGTAAAACAGTGAGAGAGATAGAGCGGGAAACAGGATTTAGCCACCTAACGACCGAAAACATCACAGTAACAGCGATATAGGTAAGACAAATTTGAACCGAGTTTCTGAGAGAAAGGGTATACATAAAGGCTAGTGACCTACCGTGATCAAATTTTACGAACGTGGATGAACTCCCTAAATATGAAAAAGGCTCTCAAAAATCTCCACTGCCAAATAGAGCTACTATATTAAAAGGGTTAACCATGACGAAGAAGAAGCCTAGCTCTTTATATGCAGTAATATTACCATATTCATCGTGAAGGTGAGACAAAGCAGCCATCGACGAAAAATTAAAGGATACAGAGATTATAAATGAGCGGATTATAGAAAGGGTTAAAGAGATTTTTACAGATGAAGACAGACTGAGGAAAATGGAAGATATCTAGATAAGTAACGATTGTTATTACGTAGGAATTTGAGAGAAGACCGTCTCACATTCCACCCATCGTCTAAAATGGAGTTAAAAAGTCAGTGGAAGAATAGAGAGATTTAATGGGAGAAGAATTGAGAGAAATAGGAGGAGATATTCTGAAGTGCCGATTAGATGAAAAAATTTAAGAGAGACATAAAGATATGGAAGCTTCTTTATTGATGCGACAGTTCATTTGAGACAGTTTCGTAGCTTTTCTTTCAATTTGACACATTTAGACAGGCGACGATAAAAACAGACGCCACAGAAGAAAATTAAATAATATAAGGTGCGGGCAGATGCAAATAGACGAAGGAAAGAGTACGAAATTGAGGAAGTTTTTTTTCCACGCGGACATGTTTGAGTTTCCGTTCCACTCCTCCATTTGTCCGCGACCGAAATGAACTTTTTTTTCCACGGCGATCCAGTCGGAATGGAAGAGGGAGCGAAGAAGCTGATTAAACAGAAAAAAAAAGCGAACCAGATTGACAGAAGGAAAACCATTCGAGCCGAGTGACGTTTGCTTTTGAATAGCGAGAGATGACATATCCTCAACGCGGTGGGAACAATTGCAACTGACATACGTTTGAGAAGCCAGGTTAAATTAAAACGCGAAGAAATGATAACGAGACGTGATACTGAACACGTCCCGAGAAAAGGCCATTTGTATCCTTCTGGTGAAACGCTCGACTTGTCATCAAGAAAGAAAGCAATACCACTACGGATAAAGGACACCGAGAAGCCTCCCCTATAGTTTCAAAGGACGATGTAAATAAATCATCTTTCTTCGTGCAAACTAGCGTTTGATTTAAAATAACCAAAACGGAATGCTACGGCATTTATAAATCAAGTTCACGAAAATTTAATATTTATGTTAAATTAAAACGGGAGGAGCTCTTCGGACGTTTCAGCGCTTTTCATATCAGAAAAAGAGATAAACATCACATAAAAAAAACTTTGGTCGCCGAAAAAACTTATAAGCTGCGACATAAAATACAGAATACGACCAAAAATTTCAAACTTTATAGGTAGTTTAATTTATTAGCTCTATTTTTACTCCCTAATAAACACTCCGCGTCCTAAACGTCGAGGCGCGATGGTAAGGTTTATTTTGAATTCAAATATGAAACTATATTTTATCCACGTGACCCTAATATAAAGGTTTTAAAAATTCTCAGCAAAAATCACTTAAGCCGCACGTCCATCACTACATCAGTAAAATTTCACGTTAACGTTTCTGGGAGGTCAGTTATGGAGTGTATCAAGCACAAAACTCTGCAGCGTAAACAATTCTGTTGAGTATACACTCAATGGAAATAGATGGGTCTTTTTGAGGGTTGATTTTGCACGTAAAACATGTCAACATAGTTCGTTCAACGGGGAGCAACGCAAGAGCTTGTTTACAAATAAATCGAATTTATACCCAACGAAGGCTGTAAGGGAAAATTAAAGGAGATTCTTTTCCTCGAAGATAATCGACCGTACACAAAATCAAGAATAAATATTACCTCTTTCGGGGGAAAATATTTAAATACCCTTAATTATTTATTTACATTCAATAAGAGAAAAAATTACGAGAGCGGACACCGGATTTTCTCACCGGCGTCCCTCTGAGAAAATTTCGCCAAATGAACCATGTAGAGCAGAGCTTCTCAACCGGTGTGCCACGAGGAAGCTCTTGGCGTGCCGCAAATTCCGAGGGTTTTGTAATTTCCGCTAAAGCGTGTCAAAACAAAGAAAGTTCACTTAAGTTATATTTCGCCAATCATGTGGCTAGTGTAATTACCATTAGAAAGACGTGAACAGTGAAACCAGTTACATACGAATATAATATATCGTATTCGCCGAGAATCTCTATACTCTTGGTTTTTCTTATCAGAAAACTGATACCTTCCCTTTTCGTACGAAGTATTATTTTCTCGCGTTGCGTCGAGTATATTTTTCATTACAGGTAGACGAATCTACAGATAGTGGTCATGCGCAACTTATTGCCATTGTGCGCTTTGCTGATGGGGATTATATAAAAGATAATTTTTTGTTTTTGCAAAACATTTCCTCACCAAACAACAGGTGATGAACTCTTCCGTATCACTGATGAGTACATGAGTAACAACATCATACAGTGGCAAAAATGCGTGTCTGTACTGATGGTGCTGAAGCGATTACAGTAAATGTCAAAGGATTCGTAACGAAAATGAAAATGCAGTCCATTATCTTCTGTATCGCGAGGATCTTATGGCAAATAATTTGCCGGATGAAGTAAAGTCAGTTTTAGATAATGCGGTATAAATAGTTAATTTTATTAAATCGAGACGACTCCAAGTTACATCTTTTTTCCGTTCTTTGCAATGAGATGGGAGCATACACCATTCCTTGCTTCATCATACAGAGATCAGGAGGCTTTCTCGAGGTAAAGTATTAGCAAGAGTTTTCGAACTAAAGGATGAGATAAAACAGTTCTTGACAACACAAAATGAGATTTAACTTGCCGATTTTATTGAAGATGAAAACTGGTTAGCGAAGTTGGCGTGCATGGTCGACATCTTTGAACATCTCAATGAGTTGAACATAAAATTGCAAGAACGTAACCAAAACATATTAACCTGTATGGAAAACATAAGTGGAATTACAAATAAACTTCAGCTATGGCGTGATGGAGTCGGACGTGGATCAATGAAAATTTTTGAACGAATAACTGAGATGCATTTCGACAAGAATTTCTTAAGTGTAATATCTCAACATCTATGTATTCTTTACGGAAAACTTAACCAGTATTTCAAGTTTAGAAGTAC
Organism: Uropetala carovei; assembly: GCA_036926305.1. NCBI lineage: Eukaryota > Metazoa > Arthropoda > Insecta > Odonata > Petaluridae > Uropetala > Uropetala carovei. Next base: position 1,496,519 of record JAXCHB010000005.1, read on the forward strand.
AGGACAATTTGACTGGATTCGAGATCCTTTTAGTTTTTCATCAGAAGAATCATCCAAGGAACTTACTTTGAAACTACGAGAGGAATTAATAGAACTTAGAAGCGATAGCACATATGAACTTAAATTTAGTGTGATACCTTCGGATGAATTTCGGCTTAAAGCTAATGGTGAGTATCCTACAATAGCTGAATTTGCGATCGATGGGTTGCTTCAGTTTCAAACTACATATTTATGCGAACTAAGCTTTTCAACAATGGCACTTATTAATAATAATAACAGGACATGTTTGAAGAACTTACATGAAGAACGTCGTGTATCTCTTTCTACTATTGAGCCAAACAAAACGTATTTGTTCCGAAAGGCAAGCCCAAATTTCCCATTGAAGAGTGAAAATGTTTATGTTGTTGCATTATGTATGTACTTCATGCGCAATAAAAGTATTTAATAGGTTATATATGTTATTTTAGCAGTAATGACAATATGAAACGTATTTATTCTACTTTTAGTTATTTCCTTCTTTAAATATATGTATTAATGCAGTGAAATTAATTAGGATAGGGTTTGGCGTGCCGCGAGACTTAGCAAGTATGTAAGTGGGCCATGGAGCAAAAAAGGTAGAGAAGAACTGATGCAGAGCCTTGTACACCTTACTGAACACGAGGGCTAATGGAGCAAACTTTGTCTTGGACGAGGTATAGGTCACGGAATCCAATAACTTAGGCGAGAGAATGTGGGAAACAGAGCAGTGACGTAGACCCTATGTAGCAGGTAAACCTAGCGAAGTCCACAGCCTTCTCTTTCCTCTATTTTCTATAAAAGTATAAAACACACTCTCTCTTGTGAATCTATATATCTCTAGAAGCTTGACATTTCCGTCTCCCTTCAAAGCTCAACTCTTACCTACATGGGTGTAAATATATTTAATAAGACGAAATGAGACATCTTTAAAGAAGTTCTGGAAAACTTTAACAACAAAGATCGCGGCAGTATTATAATGATCGGTCAGTAAATGCGTTTCATTTTTACAAGAAACAAAAATTAAGGCTAATTTTTAAAAGATTAAACATTGAAAACTTGTTATAATCGCTGAAGAAAAGTGAAAATGGGAAACTAATTATTGGTCAATTACTTCAACGCTAGAAAAAGAAAAATATAACCTTCAAAATTCACCACAGAGCTAAAGGAAGATAAATATAAACCTTGGACACAGAAAAAAATAGTTCTGAGTATTTATAATAGACACTGATTACAAACTAAAATTTTGAATTTTGTTCTATAATTCATTCTAAAATTTTTGCGCCGCACAATTTTAAATTATATTCTTAATTTCACTCACAATAATTACAAGGGTCATCCACAAAGTAAGTTTCCCTATTTTTTCCTCCGCGACATGAAACGGTACACGCGCACCGCTTTCAGGAGGCAGCATTGTATTCGTCATGGCAACACTGCATTCTTTACGTACCTGTTGAATCATGCATACTCGTCTAGCACTGCCAGTAACCATGGAGCTTCCACTCCAGACGGTATCCAGGTGCGAGTTGCGTGCTGTGATTCGATTTTTGACTGCAAAACTTTCAAATGCGGCTGAAATTCATCGTGAACTAAGCGCAGTGTATGGTGAAACGTGTATCAGTGTGCAAATGGTACGTCGATGGCGAGCGATGCTCGTAGAGGGGAGAAAGGAACAGCGCGACGAACCACGAAGCGGCCGGCCCAGCTACAGCACATCGGAAGAAAACATTACAGCTGTTCGTGATTTGATTAGGCAAAATCGGCGCTTCACAATTTCGGATCTGCACGCGGAGTCGCAGAATCGAATGGAAATCGGGCGTACCACAGTGGGAAAAATTGTCCGTGACATCCTCGGCTTTCGAAAAGTGTGCGCGAGGTGGGTTCCGCGTGCGTTATCCGATGATCACAAAAAAACAAAGATTGGGCGCTGCACTGTCTTTTTTGACCCAATATTCTGAAGAGGGACGTGAATTGTTGGAGCGTGTAGTGACTGGAGACGAAACATGGATTCATCAGTACACGCCAGAATCAAAACGCCAGAGCATGGTCTGGAAAACTCCAGGTTCGCCATCGCCAAAAAAGTGTAAAGTGACACATTCGTCTGGCAAAGTACTGGTGACTGTTTTTTGGGATTGTCGAGGAATCCTGCTCATCGATTACTGCAAAAAAGAAACAACCATCAATTGCGTCACATTAAAGAATCTTCGAAAAGCAATTCGCAAGAAAAGGCCGGGACTATTGTCAGAAGGAGTTTTTTTCGTGCATGACAACGCGCGTCCGCATAAGGTGCAAAAAAACCCGGGATCTTCTGCGAGCGTTTGGCTGGCATGTTTTTGAACATCCACCCTATTCACTGGATCTGGTTCCAAGTGATTACCATTTGTTTCCTAAGCTCAAGTTGCATTTGGGAGGAAAGAGGTTCAACGACCAACAACAAGTTCAACAAGAGACGGAAAAATGGTTACGGTTACAGGACCCCTCTTTTTAGGACATGGGAATAGAAAAATTGTTACTCCGCTACAATAAATGCCTCGATGTCGGTGGGGAGTATGTTGAAAAATAGTGTGTATACGTGAGTGTTTAAATAAATTTTTTCACATTATTCTGTCGATTATTAATATTTTTCCATGAATAGGGAAACTTACTTTGTGGATGACCCTTAATAAACATATTCGTACATTAACTTAAATTATAACATTATATTATTCTATGATCCACTAGGTAAGCCTTAATTTTGTGGGATTCCATAAGTAGTAAAAATAATACAATAAACTATGTAATAATTCCACTATATTAATATAGTGGAATTATTACATAGTTTCGTTGTATTATTTTTCCTAATTATATTTTCCTTTTCTTTGGAAATTTCAGTTTTATTGATAGAAATGTTATCATTTTTCGCTATTATTATATGGTTATGGACAAGTTATTTTGTTATTTCAGCAATTATATCATTTTCCACTTCTTTCTTAAACTTTGTCTTTCGTTAATCTTTCTTCCCACGCTAAATTTATCTTCCTCTCTTAACCTTTCTGTGTTAAATTTAGCAAGTTAACGACACGGTGTAACGCTATGCCTTTGTGATGCAAACTTTTGTCAGTTCCTCTTTAAGAATTGATACAAAATTCGTTATTCTCTCAATCTTTCTTTCGCTATTTTATTACATAATTGAGATACTATATCTACTTTTCAGATTTATAGAAGCAACCAAACTTTAATTAATTAAAACATTCAATTCTAGTAAGATAAAACTTGAGAATTCATTTTCAGATTTGGCATTAATTTAAACTTTTCTTAACACCTAAAGAGATAAAGGGCAACATCTCCCGATAAGGCCAATCTGCATATCCACCCGGTACCCGGTTATATAATTTTCAAACATCGTTAAAAATCAATTTTATAGGTTTTTTTCTTTTTCGTGGTTGTTTCAACTCATAACACAAGTTTTCCACTTTATATTTTCAGAAAAATGCGAATATCCTCATAAACGATTATTTATAGACACTTTTTAGTGGAAAATCTCAATTTCGTTCAAGAAAAAATTCCTTTTCCTCCAAGTTTCGACCAATTGAAAACTATAATTCAGGTCTTAATGTCAGAATTATTGAACTACCATTACAGGGGATACAACGACGCCATTTACTAGTATAAGGGCATTAGAGTAGTTCGTGAGATATCTTCAGAGGAAACGGAAGAAACATCAATGAATATTTAAGTGGAATACCGGCCCAAACTTGGGTTGGGCACACACTTCAGATTTTCGAAAAATATTATTGATTATTGCTTCGGTAAACCGAAAGCAGAAATAATATATAAAATCCTTACGAGGAGGATTATTTATAAGTTATTCAATCAGTTATAAACCGTTGCTATGAGATGACCGTAATTAGATATAAAAATATAAACGGGCACATTCGAAAAGCCACGCACGAACATACAAACATAAAAACATACAAACACACATACACAGCTGCATATACCTATACACGAGCGCACATATAAACGCAAATGCGAATACACATTTGCCGTATTTATTTGTATAATTTCCGCCAATGTTTTAAATCTAAAGCAGGTGATCGGAAATGGTGTGTATAATTTAAAAAAATAGTTTTGTAAATATTTGCGTAAGTACTAATATGTTCTAGATTTTCTGACAAGATGAAACAATTCTATAGTTCCACCAATTTACACGCAATATTGCTAAAACATTTAAGACCAAGGGCCAGTCTGTCGCATTTAAGATTGGGAAATTGTTCGAGGTAAATATCTTTCACTTTCCCCACGAATTCTGGGAGGAAAATATGCGCGGTGAGGTAAATTAAGCGTTAAAATAATACACAGTACGGATGTGTTAAATTTCCATTTTTCTTTGTTTTATTAAATAAAAGTGGACACTAGCAACGTCAACACCGTATATTGCTGCGATATCTAAAAAAAATCCACAAATTCAATTCTGAGATTATTACTTCCGGTAAATTACGTGCGTACATAAATTATGCCTTAAAAAAAACCACTTTCCAACTGACTCTTTGCCACCATATACTAGCACATTAACCCGTTACAAACGAAATAAAAACCTAACCAAACTCAAATCCCAGCGAATCCCACCAGAATGTTTTCCACGTGTAAACAAACCACGCTAATGATAATACCGGCGGTCGAGATAAAGCTGGAGTTGAAATTTGATGCGGACGAGGACAGATGGATTGATTTCAAGCGAGAGAGGTATGCGTTCAAACACGAAAGGAGGGACGGCGTTGGACGAGGTTGACGATAAAGTGGACGTGTTCAGCGGACAGATGGGAAAAAATTGGAACGGACGGAAAGAGAGAGGTAGAGACCGGAGAGGGCAAAGGACAACGGAATTGGTTCTGAGGAGGTGAGAGAGAAAAAAGGGTGGATTGACGGAGATAACGGAGATGAGAGAGCGAGGCATAGACGAAGGTTTTGAGGATATCGAAAACGAAAAAAAAAAAAGGACTACGCGTTCCGAGAATTCTGCTCCGAATAGGAGACGACGTCAAAGGGGAACGGGACGAGAAAGTCCACACTGACGCTTATGGCATAGGAGGGAAAGAGACTAAATAGAAAAAAATAAATTGATGTAAAGAGATGAAGCGAAATGCGCGGGAACGCGGGGAAGGGGATTCCTTCCGTTCCACTCGGCGCCCGTCCCTCGCTTACACTGTCCCGGAATAAGGATTGGAAAGGAAGGAATATCCAGGGGATCAGAGCCAGTCGGAGGAGTGACGGAGAGAGAGAGAATGAAACGTGTCAAGGGGTGACGGAGGGAGAGAGAGATGGGGTTTCAAAAAGATGGGGATGAGAGAAAGGGTCCAAAAAAAAAGGGGGCGGAGAGGAAGGTGGGAGGGAAAAACGATAGCGAGACGGAGGTGATATAGCGAGTGGAGATTCCAGCAAGACGAAAGAGAAAACACGAAGAGGCGAGAGGGAATTATGGAGAGGAAAATACTCGGAGAGGAGAATGATGCAATCGGGCCTTTCCTCTCACCACGGCAGACGCGCGATAAAATTTACATGATTAAAAAATTTCGAATCACGAAAAGACGCTAACGACGCGTGATACAAGCAATACGCATTTTCATTATTTTTAAAAATCTTACGTCAGTTTTTCGACGGTGGCGGAAATTTGTCCTGAAGTTTCCGATTCACCTCATAATTTTCTCAAAAATTAATTGCTGAAAATCGGTATAATTAATATTTGTACTAATGAGGATAACGAACATCTTATTAACCAGCTTCCACTGGCTTGAAATCACACCTACAGACATGTTTGAGGAAAATTATTTTGATTATAATAGTAAGTAAATAAAAATCATCGATTAAATATTTTTTGCCAAAATGATTATTGAAAGGTAAGATAGGTTGAGTAAAAATAAATATAAAGAAACATATATCAAAGCATTGTGTCCTCATTAAATAGGCTTATCAAATTACGTATTTAATTTCATCCTCATGAATTTTACTATATTAAAAATAGCTTGAGCCCAAAAAGCGCTCCTGAAATCATTTACGTCTCACTCTAACCTAGCCGAATGAATCCGCGAACTAATCCAAATAATGAACGACGGAAAAAATGCCCCTTTATTGTCGGTGGTTCCAAATGCGACTAGCATGTGCGAAATAATCGCGAAAAACACACTTCCATATTTCAAAATTATTAAGAAAAAGAAAAAGCAACGGGATTCGGACACTAATTTTAAAATAATACAAAAGAGAAAAATATTTAAGGAAAAAACTGCTGACTTCGAGTCTCGATTTTTTTCATATCGTATAAGGACGACTTGAAAGGGAAAGTTAGCTACCTAGAAATAAATAAGATTGCGAAAGCAGGATAATAATGTCTTCAGAAAGTTTACCTGTGATAACGATAGCAAGAAAAATTAGACGACTAAGGGAATGAAACAGTTAAAAATCGTAAATCTGTTATCTTCAAGCGAGAGAGGCAAAAGAGGAAAATAATAATAACAGAGTTTGAAGAAGGATGAAAGTTGCGAGAATGCGAAAGCGAGCGTTGTAAATAGGGATAATTGGGGACATTTAACCAGAAACCGAAGCAAAAAGACGGATAACTCGATTTCGAAGATAAATGCTACGGAAGACTAAAAAACAAAAGGCTCATACTTAGGTAAATTCGAGCGATTCCAAAATTTAATTGAATCCTTTTCAACTAGTTGAAAGTTTACTCTTAAAAAGGGGCAACAGAGATAACAGGACGAGAAAAATGATTAGCTTCAACAAGTAAGAATTTTTTTTTTTAATTCAAAAATAAAATCTTTTAGCTTTACAAAATAGGCGGCCTTAAAATGATAAAACAAGAAAATTTTCAGACTATTTGTTCGTTATAAAAGATTTTGGTGTCATATTCTTTTCATTACCGTTCTTTACATATCATTTACGTAATAATTTCGCTGTGATAGGAGGTTTTCAAGGTTGAGCCCATTTGTGATACGTCGTACACTTTTCTAACTTGTTGCTTTATTGGACGGTTAAAACTGTGTACTATGTTATTCTTGTGTGTGTACGTGCGTGCGTGCGTGCGTGTGTGTATATATACACGATATCTACGATATACACACACACACATATATATATATATCGGACGAACGCATATAAAAGATTTTATAAAAAAAGGGCTTCTAATCAATTTGGAAGAAATAAAGGAAACGCTCTTAAGTCGAGGAAAGAAAATTCTAGGAAAGGGAAGGAGGGTAAGAGAATAGAGAAAGAAAGGGCGAAGGAAGATAAAGGATAATCTTATTGGAAGAGGATATTAAGGGAAAAAGACTCTCGACTTAAATAGGTAACTTGCATCAGATCCTTCAAGAATACGAATGGTGACGGATTTTTCCACCATTCAACTCAAGTTATCTTAAGCATCGACCGTGATTACGAAGAAAATGGGAAATGTCTCCAAAGGTTCGGAAAATGAACCACTTGTATCGTAAAATTTTATGACACATCAGAAGTTTTTTTTTTTTGATATACCGGTAAAAACCAATTATTACATTTTTGCACAACTCGAACTTCTTTGCGAGGTGGATACGCAGAAAAAAAACAATTTTTAAAAACCTAGATGAAACGATTACTCATGTGAGCGGGAGAAGTTTCCTTTATGCGCGTTTGTTAATGAGTTTTAAAAATAGATATCCGTTATGATTATTTCGCAGTCTTTCGCAAAGGTAGATGTTTATTCTAAAATCTATACATATATATAAAGAAAACTGTATACATGTATGAATGTTTTTTTATAGCTCAGCAATTACAGCAAGTAGAAACAAGAGGAAGATATCATTTTAACCGGAATAAAGAGTTATGTGGTGTAGTGAGGTATATCGATTTGATGGACCTTTCTAATTTGAAAAAATCTAATGTGGCCAACACGACTTTCTTCATATTTAGGGTATAGATATTTAAATTATTATGAATAGCATTATAAGGCAAAATTATTATTTCGTATCGTAAAAGAATACAGTTGTCCTTATTGCCGTAAATTAGGTATATTTTGAATATGTTTACAGAATTAACCGCTCCATGGTGGTGGCGCTGTATACTGGAAATTAAGAAAAAGAAAAATATCTCCGAAATTGATGGTTCTACGAAAATTTGTTTCAAACAAAACTTGGAAGAAATATTATTCTCTACAACTTTGGTCCTCACGAAGATTACCAATAACGACGTTTTTAGGGAGATATCTGACAGAAACCGAAAAAACCGATTATTTATAAATAATTCCTAAACAATAACTGCTATGGAAAATTGTTTCAAATGAAAGTTGTAGGAAATTACATTATATATAACATAGTATGTAAAAGTGTGATATTACCTTAAATAAAAATAATAATAATCTATCTATCTATAATTCTTCCGTTGATATTTAAACGGGAATTACACTAGTTTTCCCATAATTTACACGTAATTTTTGATTTTTCACAGTGCAAGATTGTCTTCCTTCATTCATTTAATACATTTTCTTCATTTTTGTTTTATTGGACGGTTAAAACTGTGTACTACTATGTTATTCTTGCGATGTTTACATGTTACACGGTCGAAGTGTAACTAACATACATACATACCAATCACGCTGTTCCCTTACGGGGTAAGCAAGCTAATTGCCTCTACCATTCACAATATTTCTCCACACCTTTCTATCCTTAGATTCACTAAATCCGTTGAAATAGTACGTATATAAAGACTGACTCATAATATGATAAAAATCGAAGTTACTTGAACTGTATTTACAATCGTTCAATTATAATTTCATTCCTTTCGTACAATTAGTTGAAGCAGTCGTTTCTACGTGGAAATGATTACCATTCGCCTTTAACCGCGTACGTATTTTTCTTGAATGTTACGAATTGTTGAGTAACTTAAATACAAAGTCCATTTGACGAGTATCGATGGTTCTTTCACTTAATCGAGTACAAGAAAACATTTAACAACTTAACAAGTAGAAATTTTTAAAGAAGCCTTCTATGAAAACCATGAAGATGTTTAGAGAAGAGTTGAGAAATTAACCCAAAATCTGAAATATTTATGAGCGCTATAACAGTTAAGAAGTACAACAGAAAGAGGACGCACGTCGTACCGCCTAGCGCCGGATTCAGGAAACATCATCCGGACCAGAAATCGGCAGTAGAAAAGCGGTTTGTTCGACGAGGAAGAATTTAACGGACCTTAAATTTGTCTGGAAAAATTACTAGCGAAGACATAAAAAAACGAGTAAAACGGCTCAATCACGAGACTCGAACAATCTGAAAACGTAAACCTTTGTCGAAGCTCCATAAATAAAATCAAATAAACGCGGAAATCACATAAATGTACCGGAGCGGATTTTATTCTAGGACATAGAATGATGTACTTTGATACCTATTGGGTATGTGGTCCAAATACTTTCGTATAAAACCGAATGACATTCTATTATTTGATCTGAATGAATGCTTGCTAATAAAATCGGGCAGTTGTGAAAATACGAAAAGCTAAGTGACGCGAATGACATTCCTTTTTTTGCGACTGCCGCCTCATATGGATTAGAGTTCCTTATTCAGTTCATCTTTCCAAAACTAGATAATTTCTCAGTTATTACCTACATTTAATGACTACCTAACAGAAAATATTACGTGCGTGTTATTCTTTGGAAATTTCGATAGCAATTACAATGAAACACATGTATCTAATAATGATTTCCCTTACACGATATGCAATCATATCAGTAGCATATAATTTAAAATGACAATAAGTTATAGATGCGAAATAAAAGCTTGTTCCTCCTGTAATAAATACCATGCCAGGGTTGTGCAACTTACGACCAACGAAGGGTTTATGTGCGGCCCTATGACGAAAAAGCAATCCGGTAAATTTAACACACAAATTAATACATTTTATTAAAATTCTGATAGTAAAACTTTAAATGTTGAAACGCTAACTATAAAATCCTAATGTGGCACCTAAGACTTTGTGCTTAACTTCCGATATAAACTCTAATCTGGAACGCCGAAGAATTCGCCAAGGCTATTTGCACACTTGACGATATTATCGCTACCGCCCGCTCGCATATGGTTTGCACACGCAACGACATTATCGCTGTCGCGGGATAACTGGCGATACTTCCGTAAACCCGGCGATACTGCCAGTTGTGATTCAGATTTCAATTTAAAATTTAAAAAGATGTATTTCCATTCAATTTACCTATCTTATTTTGTTCCTTCCGGTTCAAACTTTCAAACTCCTCCTCGAAAAACATGAACACTTATTTCCACGCAGTTTGCTTCTTTATTTTATCTTTGTAGTCATCTGCCGTCTTGTCCCACAAGGTGGGCCTGCTCTCCACTAGTTCAATAAGTGTTATTATATCATACTTAAATTTTTCGGCACTCATTTTTAACACAATAAACACGCGCTGTTTAAAACGTTGTAAAGCTCACGAGTTCCAAACTGAGACTGAAAAGTGGCACGTCGGTGCTAGAGGGAAGCGACATGTCAGTGCGTGTGCAAGTGCGCCATTTGGTTACACTGTTTTTCTGAGAACGCGATATCGCCTGTTAGAACCGGGCGACAGACAAGACGACACTTTTATCGTGACGCGTGTCGCCGCGATACTTTTGTCGTGTCGCCCTACGTGTGCAAGTCACTCGTTTAAACACACGCATTCACAATTCAAGCGATATCGCCTAAGGATTCGCAACTATCGATGCGGCCCGCCATGTAGAGGTGTAAAGGTTTCTCGCACCAGTACTAGGCAATATAAATAATCCCCTGTCGACGAAAGATATTACGATGAGTAAATTAATTTTTTTTTTAAATGTTTTTTAAAAAAATAACTTTTATATTATGCACTAAAAAGGAAAAAAATAATAATAATAAAACCTGTAAGGCGCCATATAACTTATACAAAAGGTCTAAATAAAGTTTAGTAAATCAACATTGTTGAGCAAGAAGGAATTTATTCCACTGAAATTGTAAATTTTGTTCCTCCTTACCAGCCGAACTCACAATCTAAAAATAAATAAAAATTTATTTTTTCCTTTTTAGTGCATAATATAAAAGTTATTTTTTAAAAAACCTTTTTTTAATTAATTAATTTTTTCTTTTTAGTCTCAAGCAATGAAATTTCACATTCTTTCATGGTTTCTATAGGTAAGGGTGTTAAATTACAAATTATTTATTACATGGTAATACAATCATTTCATCTTTTGCGCATTTTTTACCAAAGGATGAAGGCATTATAAATTAGAAAAATATGTTTTAATATTTATTTCAAAGCTTGCTTGTAAACAATATTTTTTGTTTTTCCTTCATTAGCATAAATAAACAAATTTTTGCTTGATCCAACACGTGAACATGCAACATAGAGTTGGTCATGAGAAAAACATTTATTTTCCGAATTAATGCCAGCCACCTTTAAAGAAAACAATAAAAACTAATCCTGAGATATCTCTTATACCTATGAATTGGGCCGGGAGGGTCCATGCTGCTCTGGAGAGAACGTGAGCATACGTGAGAGTAATGGGATTTCGAGTTTAACAATGTAATCGGTTGGCAAGGCAACTTCACGTTAAAAACGCTAAATTTTGTCAAAATATGATATGATTAAATGATATGATATGATATGATTAAAACATTAAATTCGAAAGATTTAGAATTGAAAGCGATAAAAGACGATAAGAATAAGAAACTGCATTTACTTTTTCTTTAATACAGACCGAGTCCGAAAATCGTAGGTCAAATATGTGAAATTTAATAAGCAAAATAAAATAAGCTTGCAAGTCGAAATATCGATTTTTCCATGTTATCTTATGAGGAATGGAAATCATTCTCGGGAATTGAACCCGGGTCGATTTTGAAATTTTTTTTCGTAAATGGTTTCTACATTAAGAACCGAACATTCCTACCAAATATTAATCTTCTAGCTACTCGGAAAGTTTATTAAAAATAGCATTACAGAGTTCCGATTTCCCACCGACGACGACGAAGTCAATTATATATATATGTATATATATGTATATATATATATATATGTATATATATATATATATGTATATATATGTATATATATATATATATGTATATATATATATATATATATATATATATATATATACCGAGTGAGGTTAATATAAAAGTTATTAAAAAGAGAACATACATTTGAAATTTCCATTGTATTAAAATAGTTCAATTAAATATGGAGTAAATATTTCCGTCAAATATCTCCTTAAAAACGTCGTTATTGGTAATCTTCGTGAGGACCAAAGTAGTAAAGAATAATATTCTTTCTAAGTTTTGTTTGAAACAAGTTTTCGTAGAACCTTCCATTTAGTATTTATTCCTAAATTTTCAGTATACAGCGCCACCATCTAGCGGTGAATTCTGTAAACATATTCAAAATATAATTTACGGTAATAAGGACGACTGTATTCTTTTAAGATACGAAATAATAATTTTTCCTTATAATGCTATTCATAATAATTTAAATATCTATACCCCAAATATGGAGAAAGTCATGTGTTGGCCACATCAGATTTTTTCTTTCTGCGTCCGTTCCGGAATGGACACGACAGAAAGGATGGATTTTTTTATCGGCTTAGGAACCAGGTCTGAATTCTTAAGAATTTACCAAGAAAGAACGCATCATTCCATCCCCTCCTTTTCCTCCGAACCCTTCCCCCTCTCCGTGTTTGCTTATCTTAAAGCACTTTGGCTCCAACTGTCCCGAATCTACGGTTTTCTCCCCACAATTCTGCCATATTCCCACGGCTTTGACCGTAAAAAAGAAAGAATTCTCTCCTTTCCTTGATGCGTCAAGCGTCTGAATGGCTCCTGAATAAAGCTGCGCGGAGTAAAAAGTCGTAAGAAGTGCGAGCGGAACACTATTTTGACTGGAAAAAAAGGATATCCCGTTTTTTCTCTCTCTCTCTCTCCTCTCGCTATTTTTTTTGGGCCGCCTTTTTTCTCCGAAGCCTATCCCATATTCCCCTTTTTATCTCGGGAACAATCGGAGTGCCCTGCACTCTCCTCGCCTGCGTGGACGAGCGCGCGTCGTAATCTGTTGTTCCGCTTCGGTGATTACGTCACTCCATATTGAAAAATAAACGTCGCAAACCCGTAAAGTTTTTATTTGTATGGACGATAACAAAACAAAACCACGGACGTATTACTTGTTTCTTGTATTAAAAAACTCTAACAAAAAGAAAGAAAAACGATGCTGAGTTTAACTCGCTAGGCCTAGTTTTTGTCTCGATTCATAGAATAGAAAGTTACTCTGGTTTTTAGTTTCATTCAATATCCTTCGTGTGTCGCAATAAATAGTATTATCAGAGGTGCCGAAAAAGGAGCAGGTCACGCAATATAATGTTCGGAGAGTTCCCCTCAGAGCTCATAATTAATTCATTTCCCGCCTACAACGAAATATTCGCATAAAAAACATAACGTAATAATTCGAGGTAACTTTAATATTTGAAACGTACCGTTCCCCTTTGGGGTAGCCGTTTATTCGTTGCCAGAGGAGAAAAGTCACGATCGTTTGAAAAAACTGATCATAAGATCTGTTAAAAAAAATCGTTTGCTCTTATAAGGGCTTTGTGCCCTTGTATATTTACGTTTTAAACATTCCTTTCGGACACACGTGGAAGATCTTTTAAATGAATTTATTATAGTTTCTTCACCAAAAATTCTCTAACTTAGCCTTCAGGAATTAAAAATATTAGCGTGAATAAACATAACGTAGGCTTTAACGAACATTTCAGCGAATGGAAAACTAAATTTACCAATTCAAAGTAATATTTTTATTTCAAACAGCACGGTCGGTTAATTATGCGGAAAGGGAAACATTTGTCACGCGAGCAAAGATCTTCATTCCCCTTGAGCAGTAAGGTTGCCTCTCTAGATATTCCACGAATCCCAAGAATATAATAACGCCCTTTATAAATTATTCACCCATTCTTTCCTTCAGGTTGATTTTCTGACGCTCCCGTGACATTTCCGAAATATTCCACGCTTCAATTTTCTTCTCTAGTTATCGTTTGCGTTGCAATCCACCTTAACCTTGATTCGTACTTTACTAGAATAATTTCTGTAAATTATATTCATGTTATTTTAACCTCTGAACTTCCTCCTTGCAAGAAAGCTTTTAAAATAGCTTCCAATTTGCTGAATTCACAGTTGGTGAGTGCCCATGTAAGATTTATAGGACTGAAACTTTAGCAAATAATTTTAAAAACTTCATATTTTTCTTAAGAAGGCAGTGTTAATTCAAAGGTGAGAAGGTTCATCGTTACACTGTGTTATTTGGGTTGCAAAATATTAAGGATCAAAGGCTATGAATAAAATATTAAGCACAAGAAATTAGCCTATCACGCATTTCTCCCTGATTGAATACATTTTAGCATCTGATATATAAATCACTTCATTGCAATAAGAATATTATTTTTTATTTATGATTCTAAAAGACTAAAGAAAATCCTCAGTTTGACGAGTTTCAATAAATCAAGTTTTAAAGATGCAATAAAAGAACCAAGGATTTCTCCTTAATCTTACAAGGAGTCCATATGCGTCATGGAACACCGATATCAACGAGCATGTAGCAGGGCGTGCTGTGCGTCGTAACTTGAAATATTACGAAGTGAGAAGGTGCGCCTCTCAAGGGTTTGTGAATAATGCGGAAAACAGTGTGTTCGGCGTACTATATGGGCCTACTACGAAGCCCCTTGTGCAAGAAGCCGCCGTAGCGTAGCGTTTAGTGACTCTGACTCGCGTGATGAGGATGTGGGTTTAGAGGTTATATACTGGCAGTTCTTTTTCATTTTCTATTCATTATTTTTTGTATTTCCTGATTATATAATCGTTATTTATATTCTGACATTCTATGCTATAAAAATGTTTTAATTGTGAATTTTGGAAAAAATGATTACTTATCGTATTTCATGGAAAATTTGTAAGGAATTGATACTTTTGCAATAACAAATGCAGTTTCAGAATTTTTATAAAAATATGTTCTGCACACCACAATAAACACGATTCATAAAATAACGTGGAAAAGGAACTAACTGGTTTTACACCATTATCTTCATAATTAAAAATGGGTTTCATTAGTCTTGTTAGAGCCATTGCTCAAAATTCCTTCTCCACGGTATTTTATGAATCATTGTGTTTATTGTGGTGTGCAGAACATATTTTTATAAAAATTGTGAAACTGCATTTGTTATTGCAAAACGCTACGCTACGGCGGCTTCTTGCACAAGGGGCTTCGTAGTAGGCCCATATAGTACGCCGCACACCCTGTTTTCCGCATTATTCACAAACCCTTCTCACTTCGTAATATTTCAAGTTACGACGCACAGCACGCCCTGCCACTGCTCGTTGATATCGGTGTTCCATGACGCGTATGGACTCCTTGTTAGCTAAACGTTATGCATGAAAATAAATCGGTTCATTTCTTTATGCATTTATTTCTTTGATCAAAGTATTTCTGGTCCTCAAAGTTTCAGAAGCGAGCCGATAAAAATAAGAAACGACAGTAAAAGACTCCGATAAAATATAGATCTCGACTCGGGTTCGGAATAAATCTGATGATCAACACAACTTCCATATTCATGGAACGGGTGGGGGGAAAACATGCGAATTTGTTGCAGAACATCCGTTAGAATTAGACCGCTGTTGAATATCAGTTAGGGCGGTTGCTTTGTAGTCGAAACGTTCATCTGGTCTTTGCGGCTATTTGAATTTTTAAGATAAAAACTGGAAAGTGGAGGTGTTTTTAGTTATAGTCCACATGTACACTACCACGCACGTAAAACAAACGCACGTGGACATGCAGACAGACAAACACAAAATCAGACATGGAAACACAACTAATCCGGGGCAGAACGAATTGCGAGGCAGGAAAAGGATACGAGAATCGATGACGGGGACCCCTTAGTTTCACTTGCAACCCAACACCTAAGAGTACAGTAATCCCTCGCCAACCGCGGTTTTGAGTATACACGTTTTGTGAAATGTATACAGTTTTACCAAACGCGGTATGAGGTCCCGAGTATACGCGGTTTGAGGTGCATATTTTTATTTTTTCCGAAATTGCTTTTCGTAAGTCTGACTTATGTAATCTTGACGTATTTTAACTAACAATAAGAACACAAGTAATTTAGTAGTTTTGCAATCTTACTACACGTATGTACATAGTTTTTCACGTCATCAGACATGGCAGAGCCAGAGAAGTTTTGGTGCTTAGTTTTCATTTTCGGTTCGTCTCTGCATACTGACCTCACATTTGATCCCTACTCTGAATTTCTGGTTGATTATGCTTATTCAGAGACTTTTTATATACAAACGCTATCTATAATGATGGCATCTTCCATTTCAGTATGCCATTATGTATAAAGGTGCCTGGTCGAGGTGATGCTCAAGCTAACCAAGATATCGTCGTACTAAATGAAGACGCGAACTAGAATGGGGATGAGTAAATCTTGTTCTATCACCTTGTTCTTAAATTTTTTTCATATTGTTTTGTCAACCTTACAATCGGTTTTAGTAATTTTATCGCGGATTAAACAGAAAATAAAGTTTACTTTGTTTTTATACACGTATTTAATGCCATTTTTATTGTCATTCCCCTAATCCCGATTTTCTATGGAACTTTGGTCTTGCCAACCGCGGCACTTTTCAGGAACGTAACCCCCGCGGTTGGCGAGGGATTACTGTAATTATAACTCGACCAAAACCACCGCCAATTCCCACGCTGGCGGCGTCGCCTTCTTACATATTTATAATCTTTTGTCTACTTTCTCTTTCGGTCGTGTTCGAAATGATTCACGAAAGCCACATCGATACACCGCACGCTCTCCACCTCCCTCTTTCTTCGATTATTGTTGCCGCATCGCGGTAGGAAATGAATAGCTAGAGCATCATAAAGTCGAAATCTTTCCTAATTCGCAGCTGCACATGAAATATCGAATCGGCATTTCTCTCTCACTCCACTTAATTTTTTCCCTCGATATTGGCAAATTCTTGGTGAATTTCTGATAAACCTAAGTGAACAAGAAAAGAAGGAAATGTTCTTCCGAGGACGAAGACGCCAGAAAAATTCAATATCTCGGCAAAATGGAAGAATGCACACATTTCTGTGGTATGGAGCGGAAAATAGGAAAAGGAAAGACGTCTGCGGTGTAAGACGTCATACGGAGTGGGAAACATTATGAAGGAATGGAGGAAGGAAATATTAGAAAGGATTCTGAGAATGTGTCGAAAAATCCATCTAAATAGAAATTACAGTTCTTGAGTTACTCGTATTCATTCGCAAAATCTTACGGAATGAATATATTTTCCTAATATGATAAAAGCAAATCTCACTCTGTATATATGTATATACGCACGCATACGTATGGGGAATGAGACAGGAGTAGTAATTTTAATATATGAAATCCTTTGTAAAATCACTTTCTCCTAGAGGGTTGTCATGCTAATTTTAAAAACTAGAACTTCGAAATGTTGACATAAAGTTGAGGATTATCCATATCTAGTAAGACGTTGTCGAGAGAATAGAGCAAACAATCTTCTGTTATATGTCATACATATAAAACATTCCAATTTTATTATAGAGCTTAGAAAATAATATCACGTTCAGATATTTAATTTGGAAACAGCCTTTCAGACGCAAAAAAATTATTTCATTTCGCCCAGCAAATACTGCCCCATAAAAAACCACAATTATATCGTTGTATAAATATAATTATCAGCACCAACATGTTTATAAATGTTCCGATATGTGATGAAAATAGAATTACCTCCTTTAATGCAATTTTAAAGCTAACTACATTCAAAAAGTCAGTCAATAGTATAAAAAAAGAATCGAATGGATTATTAGTTTGAAACATTATACTTGATTAAACTTTTTACAAATTCTAAAAACAACTCTTTAATACATATATCACGAAAAAATTATATTTCGCCGAAAAGGATTTCCGAGGTAATACTTGGGATTGTTGCGTTGGTTCAAAAAGACAAGCAAAGTCATGCCAGTGCACGTGCTAAGAAATTATACCATTTAATAACATACGCTTCAAGCATATTTTTTACCCGTTGGATGCTTGAATTCCCGCTAGTATACGAGACCTTTTTCCGCCTCAAACACGTTCGATAACAGATTATGTCAAACCGTAGCGATTTCGTGAAATACCTAACGAGCTCTAAGCCTTAATCCGATTAGACAACAAAGAGGATTAACACGCCAGTCCGCTAGTAGCGCCGATTTTTGCTGCCCTTTAATCGGCTTCAAAAATTATACAAATGGTCCGAGTAAAATGATCGTTAGCTGTCTCAATGTAAAGTTTTACGTACGATAGAATGTAACGGAAACTTTCACAAAGAGACGGGCATATGCATTAATTTACATTTGGATTATTACCCCACGACCGGTTAATTGAGGGCGACAGGGGGTGTCAATCTTGTGTCCAGCACATGACTTTCTCCATACAGAGTGATAAATATCATTACCCTCGACATCAGCAACCTCGAGAATAATTACAATAACGTTTAACACTTTCAATAAACTTTACATTGAAAAAAAAACAATATGTAAATAAAATTGTTGGCTGTTGTTATGGATAAGAAAATACCGAATGCCATTAACATTATACTAACAATAAGACCAATGGGGAAAAACCGAAATTATTAAAATTTTAACTTTTGGGGCTCTTTTTAATGCATTATTGCCCCATACGAGATTAATAATTATAAGGTACTTCCAGATGAGCCAGAGATTTGAAATTTGACAATATTATAGGTTTCCTATCTCAACCGATTGTAAAATCCGAAATTGTTAAAATTCTAAGCCTGAGGGGTTGTTTTTACCGCATCAGCCAGAAAAGGCCGAAATGCTTACAGAAGGAAAGCGAGCACGGTCTACTGACAAATAAAATAAATATATTCACTAGCGGAAACATCTGAGTAAAACGTAACGCCATTATCCATATAGCTTCAAGCTGAACGAGGATCTAGGGGATTTTCGAGCGAACAACAATGACCACAGGAGCCATTCTCCCGCTTACAAATGCATGTTTCCTCGGTCCTTTTAATGACCAAAATTACGATTCACCACGGTAAAGCGTTTAAAAATCAAATGGGACGAGAACGCTCTCGAATATTCCACAACAATAGGGCCGACAAAACTTTCAATCCAGTTAACGTGCGGCATAATTCATTCCGTTTTACCGCCAATTCACTCAAATTCCTCCCTGATTTCCCGGTTGGGAAAAAGGGAATAATCCCCCCTCTCTCTTTCCGCGCTCCGGATATAGGAGAAAAAAATTATACGGCTCGAAATGAGTAGGCGAGTTAATGCTGGGCGAAAACCTTCTAGCGCTACAGGAAGTAGAAAATGTTTGGTTTATGAATTCTAAAGCGATACAAACAGCTCGTAGGAAGTTGGTGGCTGGCGAAGCACTGAACGAAGATGAGAGAAGTAGGGTAAGAAAAACATTACGAGGGAAAGGGAAGCGGAAGAGGAAAGGCAGGTGTAAAGAAGCGATGGTTGGATATGGTAACAAGGAAGGAAGTGACAAAATGGGATGGATGGTGGGGGTAAAGATGAACAAAACAATGGGGAAAGAAAGGTGGAGAGAGAAAAGCGTCGGAGAAAATAGAAAAAAGTGAATGATGGGCATGGAATTGGGCAAGCAGGTTGAGGACAATTAATTAATGACAAACGCAGAGATGAGGCCCTCCTGTTTGCGGATGCCAAAAGGGAGGGAGTTTTTTAAAAAGTTTTCCAATTAATCATTTTTCTATCTCGATTGAAAAAGTTTGGGTGACGAGGAGAGGGGAAAAACCAAGGTGTTGAAGAGATTCCAATTAATAAGATAGAAAAAATAATGACGGAAAATCCGTGAAAATGAAACAAAATATTCGGAGGAAATAAAGTTTGAGCGTCGCAGTAAACAAGGTCTCGACGATGACAAAGGAAGAATAGCTAACACGGGATATTCTGATTACGTGCCAGACGGGGGTCTTTGGGAAATTATGGACAATGTTACACTGTGAAAAATGAAGTCTGAAAATTAATTCTCAAAACAATTCCGCAGATGGAAATATTCTGTGCACGTAAATGAGCGAGTCACTTGCAATTTTGGCACGTACATTATATTTTGATACATGACCGCGTATATTTGCATTCCAATCTCTCGATATCGAATTTATAATGCCAGCCGCCATAAGGTTACAATTAAAATCGAGCAAAACTGACAAACAAAATAAGTACTTGGACACGATTACGACTAAAAGAAAAGCTTCCATCTTGCATTCTTTAAATGAGTTACGAAAAATCAAAGAATTATTTTATTTCGGATAATTTATATACTTGCAGTCAATATTCCTGAAACTTATATATTCAAAAGGCTGTGTACACGAGACGAATTGTAGCATTCTCAAAGAAATCGCTCCACAAACAAAAATATGCCTGTAAGGCTTCTGGATCAGTAGTTCCCTAACAGTAATCCGTGGGTTGATGATGTCTTAATTTCCGCGTCTGTAGTTGTTATGGAACAAATATTATGCATGTTTATACTTCTACATGGGGGCAATCCCCCTGGCTCGTTCTCGCTCGCCAATCCCCCTTTGCTTGCTTCGCTCGCAGTCACTACGTTCCTAACATGTATTGGATCTAGATAAGTATAACGGAAATGTTCTTAAAATTAATTAAATAATGTATTTGATATGGAATGTATATTTAATTTTTAATAACAAATTAACAAAAATACTAAATTTAAAAGAAAATTAAGTAAACACTTCGTTGTAAACTATATTATTAATTATGTTATTTTCTGGTTTAGTAACACTTCCAGTTATTTGTATTTTTACACCCCGACGTGACTCTGCTCTGCATACAGCTACATAAAGTTGTCGCCTAAAAATTGTTCGATGTTATGACACTAAGCATGTTCCTTGATATTTCCAGGAGTAACACGTTATGTTAGTTTTCAGTCTACTTTAAAGAGTAAATCGTTTCTCGCTGATATCAGTCAAGCAATTGACAATGAACTTATCCGAAAAACAGAATGAAATGGATAACGACGATTTAACAAATTTTGTCATTACTATTACATAAATTTTCAATATTGATCTTTCAAAATATCGCCCCTGTTCGCTACGCTCACCAATCCCCGTTTCGCTCGATATATAGAGATAATCATTTTGCAATGAATATGCATCCAGAAGTACTTTACACTAAATTTCTTGTGTAATTACGCCCTTTCTTGGTTTTCCTTGTTCGTAGCTCCCTGAAATGTTGAATTTGATGTCTCGTACGGAAGAAACCCTTGAAAAGCCAACCTATAGTTGTCCATGATTGAACACACTCTGGTTAATGTAAATCAGATGCGTGGGCCTATTTTCGTTAACAAACATTAAAAATGTAGAACATAATCATTTTACTTACGAAAAAGGTTAAGATTCCAGTATCCATATGAGGAAAGAAGATTCAATTGATTTGGCCAATCGTTTTAAATGCTTCCCACACGCAGTTTCCTAAATAATTATCAGTAACTATTTACTTTGCTATGTATAAAGATTGACGCTGTTACAACGATAATTTCGATGCTTAAACAAAATTTCGAAGCGAATAACGCCATTATTTCGTAATCTGAATGCTTAATTGACGCGACTTGAATCAGAGGCAACAATGAGAGTCTCCTTGGCGACGCCCGAGATGAGTACGAAAAATCCGCAAAATTTCGAAAAAGAATGCGTATTTCAGAAAACTTCGACCGTGTAACATGTAAGCATAGCAAGAATAAGGTAGGATAGTTTTAACAGTCGAATAAAATGAAAACGAAGAAAATCGGTCCATATTTAGGTATTTTGATAAATGAAGGAAAAAATCCTAGCACTTTGAAAATCGAAAATCCCCTGTAAACTTATGGAAAGAATATAATCGTATCCCGGAGTCGAACCTGGGACTTTTCCCGGGGTATTTTATTTTTCCACGCCACGATTCGTAAAACTGATGGTAGTAAAATAAATTACCATTCTTTTAGGCGTTCTTTGGTTCATGTCCGAGTTTATATGATGATTCTAAGTAATTTTAAAATGCAAACGAAAAGATATGCTGCACTCATTCCCGCGGCGTTACGCATGATGATGATAATCACTATGACTACTACGTTTTTATTATATCTAAAGATATTGAAGAGAGAATTGGAAAATTAAATTCTTACACGATTCAATAATTAAATAAATTATTCATCAGTTATGTCCAAGTTGAAAATTGAGTGGAAATGCTAGTTATTTTTTTCCTTTTTTGTAAAAAAATTATTTTTCCGAATTTACGAATATAAAACTGTTAAAACGTTATTTCGTATTATTTTGGTAATGAAACTTACAGATTATATCGCTCGTAAAGTTTCAGGTTCCCGATACTTTCACTGGATTTTTACCGGCCTACTATTCCGTAAATCTGGGAACCATTGCTATGGATCACAAATTCTCTACATTTTTATCCGAGGACCTCGGAACCCTTGCTATACACGACATCATGAATATGATTTTGTTTCTATCAGATTACTGTTCTTAGCGACCTTACGATGAACGTATGACTGATTTTCTCCAATATATCTACATTAATGAGACGCGCTTGGAATCATGCAGTATATCAACAAAGCCACTACTAGCACTGTTGGGTAATATCGCTTAAAATTCTCTTCCGATTGACAAATTACGTTTCTCCAATAGTCATTCTTTCCTTAGAGTGTACTATCGATTTATCGAAACTGATGGCGACTGTTTTGTAGCAGAAATGCTCATTTCGTTTTACCAACCTTTTTATGGCTTTTGGAGAAACATGGATTTTCAATTTTAATTCAGCCAAAAGATGAACTCGATAATTCTTTGTACAATGTCCTCCTTGGAAACAAAAATCTTAACAGCCGAGACATATCACTATATTTTACACGACGTTACATTTATTATTTTACTTCGATGCACAAAAACTTCCCACGGGCGCTTAATTTAAACTCTCTTCGGTGAGCTCATTTAAGTTAATGATATGACTGCGTGCGAAATTTAGAAGGTATAAAAGCGAGACATGAAGGATAATTAAAAAGTCTGCGGAGAAAGAAGATGAAGCATCTCCATGATGAAGGTTTGGGATAAAATGTAAACGAATACGACACGAAGGGTTTCTGCAGAGTAATAGGAAAAGTATGGCATGCGGTAACAGAGAAAGGGAAATTTTCAAAATGAAAATGACTCTTTTAAGTCGACATTAAAATACGACTGTTTTGGATAAATTTTATAAACATAAGAGAGAATGTGTAGAGATAAAAATTCCATTAATTGCTGAATTACGCTCATGGAACGTGAAAAAAAATTAATTATCCTCGCTGAACCAATGCTGATAGGTGGAGTTTAATGTTTCAAGGACTACAGAATCCCTAAAATAATTCTCTATGATTAACTGAAAACTCTCCTCTTCCGTTGGAAAACGTGAGTCAAGATTAACATAAAATAAAACATGCAGTCTCTCACCACGCCGGGATCAAGATTCCTCTGCCTTAAAAAGTTTGTCCAATACATCATTTTCTGAATTTTCCAAAAAATAAAAGCCTCTAGATGAAAAATATTAATGGCTCTCAAAATTCTAATGCGTGAAAACTTTTAAAGAACTATCGATCACAATTATAAATCCCGCAAAGTGTCTAAAAAGAAAAGCTGTATGGCAAGGAATGATTACATTAGGACGCTTAGGTACAGGGTAGGCCCGACGTACCAGCGAGCCGGGCGGTTGCCCGGGACGCCAAAGTATTGGGGGCGCTTTATCGTCCATCTAACTATACATTATGTACTTGCAAATGAATACATTTTGGACACCAATCTATACCGCGGAACAGACGGGAATCTAGATGCAATTCCTTCTACTTTTACCTCAATTATTTTACATACAAGGAATAAAGTAACAAGTTCTTTTAAAAATAATTTAACAAAATTTACGGATTTCTTGCACGGGTTACCAAAATATCTCCAGCCGCTCCTGCTTCGGTATGTAGGGAAAGGTGCTAAAAAATGTAATATGTAACTAATAAAAACTTACTTTTTTCCTATTTTTCCAAAAATGTCATAAAAAACGAGTATACAGTACATTTCTAAACTATTAAATTTAATGAGAATGAAAACGCCGTAGAGTGAAATTATTTTCTCATTTTCAGACAAATTCAGAAATTTATTCCTTTTGTGTAACCAATTTAGTTAGAGAATGCGCTAAATTAAACATTACCAATAAATTATTGAAAAGTGAAAGCTATCTGGTAAAAAACACTTGAAAGTGCCTACTCTTGGATCCCTCCCACACCTACAAATATCTAAGATCTTATATATCTATTACAATCCTAAATCCAAATTCAACATCGTAGAAAAAGGACGGTTTTTATAACTCATATAATAACACTGGTTAAATATAATTTGGTGTACACAGGAAGCTATAGTTCTTTCCTCCGCCGTGTTAATACGGATAGTATAAGTACTGCACTAGCAGTATTTCTTCAATTCTTTCTCGCCATTCAATTTAAAATTAAAAGAGATAAATGAATAAAATTATAAATCTTAATTAATATCTGGTTATAACCAGCCAAGTAGAAAAATAAGATGCAAGCAGAGCCATAATAGTCATCGACCTGAACTGCACAGAGAAAACCTACCTCTCTCGGCAAAAAATTTGTTCCATCGAAATAGAAATTCGTGTAGTGGAAACCGTTCCAGGATCACATAAATGGGAATCCAGACAGCGGAGGAGGTTAACGCCTCTCTTAATTGCCAACATCACGCAAAACACAGCTTCATAAAAGACGCTACGGATATGATATGTTCAATAAAATCGCTCCCGAAATACATAGATGAATAATACCATAAACATAGTCTTCTCGTTAAAATGGACTTTTGAAATTAGTGCGTCACCATATAAAATGACATAGACAACTTTTACAGCAAAAAAGGTTCTTTGCCTCTCCCCTTTCCCCTCTCTCCCTTCCACCCCGCCTCTGTTTCCTCTCTATCCTTTTACCCTCTCCCCTCCATGAGCGCACGTCCTATATATATATATATATATATATATATATATATATATATATATATATATATATATATATATATATATATATGTAACTTGTGTTTGTCAGACTGTTTTATTTCAATACAAACCACTCCACCATAAGTCTTTGAGTATTTACATTAATTTGGATAGCAGATTATCAATTTCACGAAATTTAAATTTGCAAGTGCGGTATGCTTTTGAAATAGTCGAACTCCATTGGAGATAATGAAGAAATTGGACGAAAAGGAGGTCAACGTTCGAGAGAATTAACCTGTGATGAAAGTTTAGAATAAACGGACTGTTTGATGGTTGACAGGCAAGTATGTTTTATGAAAACAATCCTTCAGAAGTTGCGATAAGGAATTAGGAAAATAAACGCTTTTAATTAGTTTCAAGGAGAATTACATTTCCTTTGGACACAGTTCATTTATTTATCCTAAAGTAGTTCAAAACAACATTTTAAAATGAGAATATCAACGGTAACAAATACGAGAATATACGGCCCTGCCCTCCCAACCCAAGCATTGGAAACCACACGATAACCGATAACCACCCCTCCATCAAGGCTGAAAAGGTAAATTCATATAAAATTTGGGAAGATACTGGCAATTTTGCGACCCGAATAAAGGTCACCAAATTATCTGAATCGATCCACGGCCAAAAATAAAACCCTCGTAACGGATATTGAGCTACGTGAAAAATCATGATTCTGAATTGAAAAAGCAAAAATAAGAAAAAGTGAACATCGTCTCACAATGAAACGAATAACATCATAAATTATCATTTCGTATCGTAAAAGAATAGTCGTCCTTACTGCCGTAAATTACGTATATTTTGAATATGTTTACAAAATTCACCGCTACATGGTGGCGGCGCTGTATACTGGTATTAAGAAAAAGCAAAACATCTCCGAAATGGATGGTTCTACGAAAATTTGTTTCAAACAAAACTCGGAAGAAATATTATTCTCTACAACTACGGTCCTCACGAAGATTACCAATAACGATGTTTTTAAGGAGATATTTGACGGAAACCGAAAAACCGATTATTTATAAATAATTCCTAAACCATAACTGCTATGGAAAATTCTTTCAAATAGAAGTTATAGGAAATTACATTCTCTATAATCTTTGTATAGAATTGTATATACAATAATGATGTTTTAACGGAGAAATATCGCAAAAACTGAATTGGGTTTCGAATAAAGCTCGACTTCCGGTTAACCGGTATTGTTCAAAAACTAATCATTCTTTGTGCTCATGCTAAAGTGTTATATATGAAGTTTGGTAACGATATGGCAAGTACTTTTTGAGTTAGAGAGCCCACAATCACATACATCCACGCACACACAGACATCACTCCGAAAACAGTCTAAACGTGTTCTAGGGATCAAAATATCTAATAAACTATCGGTTTTTCGAAACATTCCTGTCACATACACAAAGACAATATCGAGAAAATAAACAAAACGTGTTCTGGGGACCTCAAAACGTGTATTTTCGTTGAAATCTCGAAGGCGATTCTTTTCGTGACCACAATACTTTCCCATTACTACGTATGGAGAAAGTAAAAACAAACAGAGGGCCACCTCGAACTATTTTTGCCAATAACGAAGTGAAAGAAAACAGGTCGTTTAATTTCGAGGAAGGGCTAACTACCGATTATTTGCGCGAACGCTGAAAGAATTCGGACCAAGACACACAAACGGTAGAGAAACTTTTAGCTTTTCGGCAGTCTATGAGGCGCTCAATAAGATCGTATCTCTTAAGCTCATTTCGAGGCAATACACACGCCTCGATCGGGACGCTGTAAATTTAGGAGCCGTCACGATCCCCGGGACCATCCCTCCATTTCACGGTCTACAGGTCTCTCTGATTGCGAGGAGGGGAGGAAGAGGGGGTGGAGAAGAAGGAGCCGACACGGATTAGGAATGGAAAAGAGGCAAAAACAGTGAGGGCGTGGGAAAGAGATGAGGTTTTAACTGGAAATGAGGGAGAGCGGACGGAGTAGGGAAGTAGTAGAGGAAGAGAGAAAGAAAATAGAGAGGTGCATATGAAGGATATTTAGGAGTCGGGTTGGAAAAAAGGTGGGAGAGAAAGGAAAGTTGAAAGAGAGTCGGTGAAAAAAAGGGAAAATGAGAAAAAATAAAACGGATATATATTTTATGGGGAGAAAAGCTAAACAAAAAACAGAAATGTTGAGAAAATGGAGTAGAAAACCGAAACGAATTTGATGATGTACGAAATGGGAGAGTTGGTATTAGCCCAAAAAGAGTTGATATAAGAGAGGAGGAGGAGGCGATTGGGAGGTGGAAGAAGCGAATGAGTGGGCTTAATTCGAGAGCGTACAGGAAAACTGGCAATTTCTAAGAATTTATAAGATGAAGAGAGTAAATGTTTTTAGAAAGTAAGTTAGCTTTGACATATACAATTCTACGTTTCACTTCCACGTATTTACTTTCACAAAGGAGATTGGAAAGGCATTACAGTTAAGTCGCCGCTGTGCGTTGGAGATGCTTTCATTAAACCTGCGACGCACAGCCATACAACATATATATCAAATCTAATTTTTTCATAAACATAATGGTTTAAAGTAAGGGTTATGTTATTGGGGATTTTTGCGAAACAAATGTATAAATATAGCGGAGAATTACTCTATCGTAGTGCCCTCGAATACTTAGACCTGCATCATACACAGCAACTCGCTTAGTGGCGAATAACTCAAAAACAAGTAATACAAAAATTACATCTTGCGTTAGGTAATATATTCATCCATTCAGAACTGTTTCCTATGACTTAACTTGGCTACGCGTCACATTTCTCCAGAGGGGCTAGTATCCCTTTCATCTCCCTTCTAACGTACAAATTTCCTTGGAAACCTCTTCCAACATTCCATTCCCTCGAGGCGAATTTTCTCGTAAACTTTAACTCCGTCCAAATTTCATCATGTTGATTTAACTCCTCTCTATCCCGACTGTATACAATTAGTTCTAGTTTGAACTATTCTCCACCCAACTTATCTTCCACATTCTAAGTCACATCCTCACCCAAGAATGTTTATAAACGACTCGCTTCTTTTCTCCTCATCTGCCGAGTCTACGAAAACGAAATCCTTTATAACGGAAGTACTGATCAATTTTTTTTTCGGAATTACTTTCGAAAAAATAAATAAAACATTAAATCCGTCTCGCTTTTCGACAACCATCTCCGCGAGGTCCTTCAACCCGTATTTCGAGGCGGTAAGCGGATATCCGAATCAACTCCCACGACGCTCTCCACCCAGAATACGATCGCGTAGAGAGAGATCTAGCTCTCCGTTTTCGCAGTCGTCCTGGGATTCTGTTGCGGAGTATAACAGGAAGGATGGTGAAACAAACTCGACGTTTTAGGGGCTCTCGCGTGAGAGGGCAACGGCATCAAATCCAATCCCGAACCACTCGCATCATCCCTACCTCTCTCTCTCTCTCACACACACACACGGCTATGTGTATGGCCTAGTAAGCAGCTACCGCACACGGATTGAGGAAAATAAATGGATGAAACGCGAACTTATTTTCCATCCGGAACCTTACTACCTCTGAATACTAGAAACGTTTTCAAGAAACTAGGATCTCCACTCCCGACAGGTCCGTGCCCGTTGCTTTCGTTTCGAATCGGGAACACACGTACGACACGCCCGAGTGTAAAGTGGAACGGGTGTTGCCCCAGTGTAACGGGATGAGTAGACGGAACCTGAAGGAAGAGGAGATTGCGACGTGCGTATGGTGACGGGTCGAAATACTGTGAGTAGATTAGGTTTGGAGTAGTGAGGAGATATTGGAAGACAGGTGATATTTAGATGAAAGATGTTAGGTTATTTTCAGGGGGGAGAAATTGCAGTTGAAAATATTAAAATTTCAAAATATCGTAATATAGCTCACCTTATAGATTCAATCTAATTGGCGATTAAGGACAGAGGTGGGAGAATTAACGGCCCGAGGGCCGCATTACTCCCCCGAAAGCATTTTACGCGGCCCGAGAGGTGATCTTGAATCGTGAAATTCGATCCTGATAGTTTCATAATTTCTGCTTAAAAACATGGACGGAAATATCATCTAGTGAATTTACGACGATAAATATACGATTTATTATCGATTTACTAATATTTTAGTATCAGCCGTAGTCTCTCAACTCACTATGGGAACATTAATGCGGTCCGCTTTCGCATAAACTCCGCCCATCTCTGATCTAAGATAATATCTGCAGCCGTAGAACGGCTGATAAAACCAAATTTCAGCAACAAAGTAGCCGTCCTCCCGTTTTATGGCTAAAAGAGTTATCTGGATCAGTTATTACTGATGTGGAGATGATGAGGATAAAAGGGATGGTTGAGATCAAGAATATCCCGTCATGTAGGCAAGGTTAGACAAGAGAGCGGAACTAAGAAGGTTAGATAAGACGAGCGATGTTACGAAGGCGAGAAAATAAATCGAGGGTTTAAAAGAATGACGTCGAATGCGAGAGAGAGAGAGCTAAATCAGTCTAAGGAGTAGAGTGAACCGTACTGAAACGTAAGAGATGACTTAGCTGGTGAAATGAGTACGTGAAGATGAAGTGAGCGTGAAAAGTGAGACGGAAGTGAAGGGAAAAGATATTTTTATGCCACCCAGGGAAATTGAGATAAGAAGCTGAGGTGATCGAGGTTAAGCGAGAGAGAGAGAGAGACGAGGTTACAGAATTGAGATAAACACGAGCTGTGATGGGATGGGTCGAGGCGATGAAGTATACGAGCAAGAAGACCGGAATTAGTGATGGCCCGGAGAGAGATAGGTCCAAGATAATGGACCGCAGGAGGCTGTAAGGAATAGATTGGCGAGGAGTTGGACAAAGAAAGTGATTCGGGAGGGGTTTCTAAGGGAGAAGGTTAATTCCTCATTCACAACTTGCGCAAGATAGAGATAGAGAGAGAGAGAGGGAGATTGAGGAAAACGAAGAACATAGTGGGAATGAAGAGGCGGGAGGGGGTTAAGAGGTAGGTATGAAATGAGGGGTATCCGGGAATTGACTGTTACTTTTGGCGAGAGGACGGAAAAGACGAAGGTTGAGGGAAGATATCGAGTAACGAACTTGGAGATCTGCCGAAAGTGGAAGAGAACTGTCATGAAAGGCAGGAGGAAACAAGAAGAATAACTGATGAGGTGTCACGGAAGAACGAACGAGAACGAAACTCCGGTGTAACGGGACTCTTTTTTAGGCGCGTTTCGCTTCCAGCGTGAGCGCCTATTATCGTCGGTCTGTCCGTCCGTCCGCATGTTCGTTCTCGGCTTCACCTAACGGATTTCCATGAAATTTGATATTAAGGACTTACAATCAAAGATGATAAGAAAATCGCAAAAATGAATCACGTACGCCGATCAGGGGTACCACTTTACTGGTGATAAAAATGAACTTTTCGTCTTATCTCGTAAAGTATTACTCATATCAAAATATTTTTCAAATGAAACTTGCAGAACTAGTAAAGTGGAGTATTTCTTTTCCTATGCATTTTTATCGTCGGAGTAGCCGTTATCGAGAAAATCAAAAAAGAATGTCTTAATTCGAGTTTAACTTAGAAATTTTCTTGCATGGTTACTTCTTCATTGCTGCTAACATAAAAAATTTCACAAAAATACATTTAATTTCCTTACGTGTGCATGTAATATTTTTAAATAGGAAGAAAATGGATTATTTATGACGAAGGAAATAACTTTAAAACGCTATTTCCCTAATTATTCTATTGCTCCACTGCACGAAACGCGCCCATTTGTGATACGTTGTACACTTTCCTAACTTGTTTTAAAATAAACACGAACTAATTAAATTACTAGTTCGAAAGCCAACACTTCTAAGCGGGTCGAGGTGTTTACTCGTTCAATGAAACTGCCATAACCATAAAGATATATCGTAACGCAATATAGGAGTATTCTATAATTACAGGTAAATTTCAAAAGCCCTGCGAAAAAAATGCGTAAGGACTACTCAAACCATCGCGGGACGCGGGTGCGGGAGCGACGCGGGAAACGGAGCACATGACGGGAAATTGAGTCATACACACCAATGCGTCATCCCGCATAAAAGCCGAACTGCAGCGTTTTTATCTAGTTTCGCCGCTTGCGCGATTTTCCCGCGTCCCGCGTGTGAATTTTAGTAGTTGAACATGACTTCTACGGAACGTTTGATAGAAATTGTTAAAGCTTATCCATTTTATATGATCTGGAGCAGCCGGACTACTGAAATATTAGAAGAAAGGATGAAATATGGGATGGAATTAGAGCATAGTTGGATCGTACGTTCCGGTGGTTCTAGATATTCGTAATATTTAGTATCACATGTTTTTGTTTTTAAAAAAATATGTAAAACGCAAGTTGTTTTAACAATTAGGTTCACATTTTCAACACTAACTTCTAATGTTCTATAATATAGTCTCCATTTTCGTGCTAATATACCAAAGGCATTTTCTGCAACACGTCTTGCTCTACATAGCCTGTAATTATACTATCTTTTTCGCCTATCTTGTCTTGTTTGCCTGTTTGGAAAAGTTCTCATTAAGTATGGTTTTAAGGCGAAAGCCTCATTACCAATTAAAACATGAGGACTGGGTATATTTTCTCCTGGGAGATTTTTGTCTTTTGAAACTTTTATTGATCCTGCATCAAACCTTTTTCCCATAGTTGATTGTTCAAAAATTCCACTTTCGCTATTTTTCCCAAATCCTCCGACATCCACACATAGAAACCTATAGTCAGGTCCAACGATTGCCAATAGCATAATGGAAAATTAACTAAATATCTCTGAACAATAGCTCACTTTCAAACACCCTTACTCTGTGAGACAGAGTATACAGCTAACGCGACATTGTCTGTGAAATCCCGCGTCCGCTCTCTTCCCGTCCCGCTTCGCTCCCGCGTTGGTTTGAGCAGTCCTTTATACTCCACCGCGATGAGGGCCTATTTCAAAATTCCATTGATATGCAGTAGGCCATCAACGTTTGCGGAGGTTAAATTCCTAGAAAACTCCGCGAATGTTAACACTAAAAGCTTATGAGAAATGGGGATTTAGGCGCACCGTTCATACGGAGACTCAGGTATAGTTCCATAGCTAACATGAATAATCCTATATAAAAATTGTAAATCACATTTTGGTATTGAAACATAAATGCCATAACAGGAGAGTTAATTACGATAATTATAAGTCATGATAATAAAAAGATAAAAACAATACTCGCGTATGCAGTGGCGAGATGACTGATTCTTGCAAAAAAAATAAATATCCAATAGGTCAAAAGGTGAGAACAAAAGAAGCATCCCTATCGCAGTATATACAGCAGAGAAATGCCCTCCCCATGACAATCCCGTTAAGTAAACGTTCAGGCGATGCTTGAAATACAGTCTATTATTTGTCGCGAATGTAAATTCGGTGTACACAATAACCACTCGCGAATAACGAAAACAGCAAATTTAGCGCTTAAAGCAATTACCGAACATTTTATTTTAATAATCGTATGAAGTTAAAAACATTTAAAAAATATACCTGCACCGTAAACAAATAAAACATTTACTTTACTATCAACAATTTAAACATCAAAACAGTAAAATTCAACGCGAGTGACGCCTTGTAAACAAATAATATGATACATAAACTCCTCATTCCAAGTCAAATGCAAAGGGAGAATTTCACGCGCGCAATTGGCTTATTTTATTTTCCCCCGGCATCTCGCAAAAAGGAAGAACTAGTCTCCCAACGATCCCATCAAATTACGAAATATTCTTAGAAGTGATTAATAAACAACCGCGTTGAAACAACAACCGGCGAAGGAATTCGCAACTTGAACTAAGTGACCGCGAAAAACAATTGCCCAAGGGATGTTCTGAGGAGGCTCCGCTAGAGATGAGGCGAAAAATAAAAGAGAGAAGGGAAGGAGATATCGGTAGAGAAAGAGAGTAAATGGAAGTAAAAGAAAGAGAAAGAGGTGGAAAGGTCAGAAGAAGGGATGGCGATTGTACAGTAAGCCCTTGGCAAAAGGGTTTTCTCCAGCGCAGGTTTGCTTACACTCGGCTAAATAAACGTCACACTTACTTATTCAACAAGTGCAAAATATTACCTAATTATACGCGTCCCTGAACTAGTCTAGCAGCGCATTTTGCCTACGTATGTGACGTGAGAAAGCTCTTACCCTATACCAGGGGTCGGCAACCTTTTTGACAAGAAGAGCCATTTTTTTCAAAATTTGTATAGAATCCAACAAAACATGTGCCGCAGAGCATGTATAATGAAAAAATACGTATCAAATACCGTCAATCCATATTTAATGAAATCTATTTATTTAAAATCTGCACACACACACAGCCGTAAAATGATGTTTTGGAGATAATTCGCAAAAATAGCTTGAGAAACAAAAGAATGTTTTACATAATTTTTTATTCAATGAAAATATAAATAAACATTCAAATGAAGCAAATAAAGAGATTCTTGCAGAAAATGAATCTAGGACTAGAGATGAAAATGAGAAAGTTGAAAATGAAATTTTTACTCAACAGCCCATACTGGATCCCTTTATTAAAAACGATTATATTATCATCAATGGAGACTGCCATTGTCGTCTGGTACGCTTTAAGCGGGAGAGTGGTCGTCGGGAGCCGCAGGTCATTCCTCAAAGAGCCGCGGGTTGCCGACCCCTGGCCCTACACGAACGCCTGATTTTTTCATAATGTCATGAATTTCCGAAACACGGTTTTCCACAACGCGGACTTTTCTGAGAATGTAACCCCAAGCGTTGCGCAACAGATTGTCTTGTATGAAAGGATGGAAGTAGGAAGGGACGGGAGAATGAGAATAGATGAAGGGAATGGCTGAAATGATAGGAGAGAGAGAGTTACGGTGATAGGTAAATCATACCTGCAGAGGAGGAGAAATAGGGTGAAGGATATTTGGAAGAGGAAAGGAGAAAGTAATGGAGAGGGGCGATCTTGAAGAGGAGGTAAATAAGAGGCGAAAGAGAGAAGGGGAGAGGGAAAGAGGGAATGAAGGAGATTGGTATTAGACGATGGGAAGACCTCGAAGAGGAAAATTAGAGAAGACCAACAAGGCCGAGAGAAGATAGGGTTGACGCAGGCGATACAAATGGAAGTAGAAAGACAGGGGCGGCAAGAAAGAAGACGAGAAACCGGCGAGGCGGAGGAGAAGAGGACCTAGAGGTGACGACATCTAACACCACCAAATTCATAAGACGACTTCTCTCTCTCTCTCTCACACATACACACACTAAAGTCCATTCAATTTAGGCAGGGAAAATTTTTTCCAAACCGGATGAATATGGTATCTAGTTTCTCCATCCCCCGAATCTTTTTTTTCCGCAATCACCTCGCCTTTTCGGCGAATAAGATTCCGCAGGGTTACATCACGGTTAAACGCGCGAAAGAAAGAGAAAGTGGCGGGAGAAGGGGATTACGAAGATAATGAGAGAGAAATCCCACGAAGTTTTTTCTCCTCTCCCACCCCATCTAGAAAAGAGAGGAAGATAAAAGTGGGAACGAAACTCGGATCTGTATAAAAGGGACGAGAAAGGTTAAAAAAAATAAAACAAAATAAAAACGAAAGACGGAACGAGGTCTTCTCCATTTTAGACGCATTTCGCTTCCAGCGTGAGCGCCTATTATCGTCCGTCCGTCCGTCCGTCCGCATGTTCGTTCTCGGCTTCACCTAACGGATTTCCATGAAATTTGATATTAAGGACTTACAATCAAAGATAATACGAAAATCGCAAAAATGAATCCCGTAAGCCAATCAGGGGTACCACTTTACTGGTGATAAAAAATGAACTTTTCGTCTTATCTCGTAAAGTATTACTCATATCAAAATATTCTTCAAATGAAACTTGCAGAACTACTAAAGTAGAGTATTTCTTTTCCTATGCATTTTTATCGTCGGAGTAGCCGTTATCGAGAAAATCTAAAAAGAATGTCTTAATTCGAGTGTAACTTAGAAATTTTCTTGCATGGTTACTTCTTCATTGTTGCTAACATAAAAAATCTCACAAAAATACATTTAATTTCCTGACGTATGCATGTAATATTTTAAAATAGGAAGAAAATGGATTATTTATGACGAAGGAAATAACTTTAAAACGCTATTTCCCTTACGTAGAGGTATATCATTTCTTTCTAATACTCCATTGCACGAAACGCGCCCATTTGTGATACGTTGTACACTTTCCTAACTTGTTTTTCATAGAGCGGAGTTACTTTTTCTTTCAAGAGGTCGAAGGATTGTGCGATACGAAAAACTTGAGCAAAAAGAAAAAGAAAACAGCTAGGCAATCTGCGGAGTGGGCGGCAGCCAATTTGAGGGAGATTAAGAGGCGACGGGGTTGCGGCTGGGAATCCACCTGCTCCCATCGAAGTCACGCCTTCATAAAATACTCGCGAAGTCTATGAGGGTCTTCTTTTTTTTATGCGATACGGCTCCGGGAATCCGTTCCGCGGCAAGTATGAACGAATTGAAGGGGAAGTACGAAATCAACGGAAGAAGCCTTTGCTAGATATTAGTCGAAACCGGTCGTATCTATTTTAATCAAGTGGAACTTATACCAAGTAATTTTCTCATTTTATTTATGGGGAAGTATGAGTTCGTAAGCTCGAATTTTTCTCCGACAGGTGGGTCTACTAGGATCGGTACTGTCCTCGCCGAATCCGACAGAAATAACTATAATGAACAATAGAGGATGCCATCGCTCGTCTAGAAAAAAATCCGCAAAAATCAAGATCTTCCTTCGGCAATCCTTGGAATTTAAAACTGAAACAGTAAACTTTATCTTTAACGTTTATATTTAACAGAACGATTTTATTATAAATTAGGTTGAAAATAATCCTTTAATCAATCTATATATATATATATATATATATATAGGAAGGAAGGGGGAGTAGTGGCGTAGTTGGGCGGGCGCTGGCCTGCTACACTTAGAAAACTAGGTGCGAACAGGGTTGCCCCCCCCCCCCCCCCTCCCCATTTGCGTGGTTATGAGCAGAACACGTAAAGCCCTTGGTCCCCTCGGTGTTTCTCGTTAAGAGTAGGCTAATGCCGGCACCGGGTTTCTCACCTCCATTGCTTTGTGTTTTACACTAAGAAGCCTTCTAGCGCTGGAGTCCCCGAATTGGCTTCATATTCTTTCGAAACTAGAAACAGTGAGCTTCATATTCTCCTGCTGTGAAAATGTTCATAAACATTAGGCTAATAATAATATGAGTTAGTTCAAAATATTTCATGAAATTGAACTGATTATTCCGACAAATGAATATTTTACACCAGCCTACAACGCACGCGTCTGTGACACAACGGGCGATAAAGACACGAAGCGTTACTCAGAGAATTTCTAATTTAAAACAGTTTATCCAATTCATTATATTGAGACCACTTTGTTTCGCCACGAAAAGTTTCGTTCCTATCCAAAAATGTCCCCATTTTCTCCATCCTCAATAACTTCACCTTCTCTTGATCCAAAAACACGCTCCAACTTTTTCCCATGATTATTATCTCTTTTCAACTTCAAAGAATTCCTCTAAATTAAATCCTGATATTACACCAAGAAACCGATTTCAAAGAGAAACAACAAAAAAAAACTTAAAAGGCTCTTCCGAAAGAGTTTCGCACAAAGGGATTTCTTAGCGATGCGAACGACAATGTAAACGCGGGAGCGATGCAGAAAGACTTCAACGTACCTATCCTCGTGTTATCCCAATGATATCTTTATTATCTGTCAGCGGACTAAGTGCGCCGGTTGCTTCAATCGCCGTCCAATTAATCTCACCTGCCCTGATGAACAAATGGGGAGAAACGGTAACATGGAGGATGAGAGAGGCGAGCGCAGTGGTGGGGTGTTGCTGCACGGTAGACGAAAAACAAGGAGAATGGAGGCAACATTGTCAAACATTTAGCAAACGCTGCCATATAAATATCCTTAAAAATTATCCAAAAATGACTATACTTTAAGACAATTTCTCCAGAGTTTCGCCACAGATAGAGGTGTGCTAAAATAATTTTTTTTAAATACTATTAAATAAAATGGATGTCTTAAAATACCGGGAGTGAACGTCCGCGATTATTAATTAAGGAGGCAAATTGCTTCATAGCTACTACGGTAAAACAATCACTAATCGATTCTTCAGCCTCATTCGTATTGAAATATATCCTTTCTTCTTCGATGACAACCATAATTTGCTCCATCCAAACTTTCTCTCTCTTCACACTGTTTTTAAACTTCAATTTTCTACACTATGTCAAGTTGTGAACAACTATAAAACTAGAGAATTTTGCCCGTTTTGAATAAAAACTCAAAATTTACGACGCCGCTAAGCGCTATAATCTCTCTTTTTTTTAAAAATACGAATGGAAAAGTCCATAAATTTAGCGACGATTCGCTGAACTGGCAACACTAATTGGCAAACGGAGATGTAGAAGCCCTTACGAAACTTTAACGTCGAGATTCCAACCCCATTTCCGAACGATCTTTCGAAGAGAATTATTTATGCCAGGGGTCCCCCCAAAATACGTCAACCGGACCGGATATGGTTCGCATAGGGACTTCGTCAGGCCTGTCTAACCAGCCAATTTCCTTAAAACATACATATTACCAAGAGCACCTGAAAATTGTAATTGATAGAATACGTTTAAAATCTTAATTAAAGTATTTCAGCAAATGATCCGATACGCTCAGTCATATCTCGTTTTTTATAGAGTGCTTTTTATACTACAAGATTTGCTTAAATCACGCTTTTTAGTTAGTAAAGCTTTTTCTTCAGGATTACCACTCCACATCTCAGGATTTTACTCAGGTTCTACTATTTTACGTCGAAAATAACCAAATTTTGTCTGCTTTTCTCCATCCCTAGAGTAAAAAAACATCTCCCCTTTAATACTTGCACAGAAATGCGTTCAGTATTTTAAAAACTGACTTAATTTCTCCATGCCAACTGTAATCCTCTACTCAATAATTTCTTCTAAGCACGACTTTGAATGGTGTAAATAAACGAGGTAAAAATCTCATATTAAATATCGATAAAACGTAAAATGACATTAATTTGATAGCTAGTACAATAAAAATCTCGTAAAAATCTACTTTATATCTGCACAAATAATCTGAATACAATTTAACGAAATGTCAACGCTGGACTTAAAGAGATTAAGCCGACCAATGATTCAAGGTTAATAAAAGAATCAATTACACTACGAAAAACTTTCTAATATCTATGTCGAAATAAATCACCAACTAATTTCAAATAAGACCCCGCTAAAAGCATAAGTAAAAATAAATGATGAAGCGAGGACTGAACTTTCGCACGTTCACTCCGAATGCAAATATGCATACAGTCGAAGTTTACGTAAAATACCGCTGGATGAGAGCTTATTTACGGACTGATGCGAAAAGAGGTTCCAGAAATTAAACAACAAACGCTGTAAAAAAAAATTAAATTTGATCCATCCCGAACGGAGATTGAAAGGCTCCCGCAGTAATCTCTTTTAAAAATACAAACGGCCAGTGATTGTCTCTCTCAATTTGCATGGGCGATCTCTTTTAGCGAGGAGGATCTCCTGGTTCGGAGCAAATAACAAAAGGATAGATCCGAATAAAAGAGAACGCAGGCTCGAGCTCTCAAAAATTCCCGAATTAAAAAAAATATTACTCGGATACGCTACTTCCCACACAACTCGACCGGTGAATCATTTCGTCGCTTACTTCCGAATGTTTGATTTTCCCAAAAACCCTTCATATTTTTCCTCCGGCTGAAAGAACACATCCCGCTCAAACAGGTGCGATAGATATGGAAAGCTAAATGAAGAAATTTCCCGCTAAAAATCGCGCTCTACCGTCGTGAGGGGAAGGCTTATTTTTATACATCTCTGCTCGGTAACAGGTGAGAACGAAGAATACATTTCACGAGGAGAAAGTTATATCTCGGACCGTGATCAACCCCGAGGTTATGAAGAGAAAAGAATCACTCTTTTCTCCCCTTTTTTATCGAGCCGCGGGGATGAAAAGGGAGCGAATAAGGAAAAACGACGTAGGTTTTGAAGATGACGTGACTCGTTTTTTTTTTTCCCCCCCCTGGACGTCGGGAGAGAAGAAGGGCGAACCGAGGGTTGGGGACGGGATGGGAATTTGGCGAAGACGAAGTGTGTGAGGGGAAAGGGCGGAAAGTGCTCTCCGATAAGAAAATGATCGTGGCTGGCGGGTCGCTTGAAGAATGGGAGGTGTAAGGTTGAAGGGAGAGTTGGCGAGGCACCAGAGTGGATGACGGCTTTTCGAGGAGGCCGCGGTAACACGCACCCGGGTTAAGGAAGATAGGCGAATGGGCTCCTACTCCACACACTACGTCATGGGGAATGGAGGCGGGGAGGGAAGGTAGAGGGTGGAGGGAGCGCGTATAGGGGAATGGAAGGAGGAGAGGGAAGAGAACGCCTAAAGAGAACAGGGATTGGGAGGTGAGAGTGACGGCGTAGACGGGAAAGGAGGTAGAAAGGGAGATGGGGATAGTAAAATTAATGAAAGGAGTGGGAGGCTGGGAGAATGAGCAAAACGGTAGGGAGAGGAGGAAGAAGAAGAAAAAAAAGTGACGGCGGAGGGAAAGTGAGAGGATATAAAGATAGGCATTCGTCTTTATTTGGACAAAATTGAGGCTGGACAGTGTCTAAGCCATAGACGCGTCCAAAATGCCATATAAAACGGGAGATAGGACGAGAATAACCCAGGTGGTAACGAAAAGTGAAGGCTATTTGTCGGGAAAAACTTGAGAAAATTATGCGACTACGTTTAGGAAAAAAATCCCAGTAGGAAAATGTCCAAAGAAGGAGGGAGGGATGAAAATGTTGCGAATTCTACTGATATCATTTATAAAGGATATACTGGTGGTAAAGCTTACGCAATGACATACACAGACAAACAGTACTATACATAACTAAATTTGCGTGACAGGAAAAGGAGAAACAAAACGTTCAAGTTGTCAGAGAGTGGAAAGAGAGGAAGAAAGAGTGACGGCATAGGATTAGGAGAAAGGAAAGAGGAGAGGGAGAAAGTGAGAGCGTAAAATTAATAAGCGGAGGCTAAGGGAGAAGGGAGAATGGGTCGAAAGAAAGGGAAAGAACAGAGGAGCGAGAGAGTTAAAGGGACAGGGAAGGCCTGGAGGGAAATAGGGCGAGACTAGGAGGGAAAGTAGTGGCGGAGTAAGAGGTTTTATGAGCGGAAATTAAATATAGGGATATACAGAAAGGTGGAGGAAAGTGAAAGCGAATATAGGGGAGGAAAAAATTAAACCTACAAAGTTAAAGTTAAACAACACAAATCTTATTCCGCACGATTATTTCTTTAACAGATCTGTACTTGGCGAATATTTACGCCTACGGTTATCACACCCTTAATTAAAATCATTACGATAATGATAAATGATAATTTTTAAAACTTAAAGGGATGATACATACAACCAGGCCCCTTATTAAGTGAAGGCAAGGGGGGCCCCGCGGCAATCGTCTCGCCCGGGGCCACGCGGATCCTTGATCAATTAATTTACAAGTCCCTGAGAGAATGCGTTTTTTTTTTTTGGGCAGTAGATGGTTCAAAGGAAGAGGACGGAGAAAATAGAACGAGAAGAGTATACGAGAATAGAGGGAAGAGAGTAGACAGCGAGAATTTGGAAGAGCGTCCGGAGGGAAAAGGAGAGGAAGAATAGGAGCAAAATATGAGGAGAGGGGGTTGGCGAAATTGGAGGGGGAGAAAAAAGTGGAAGAAACAAGAGAATGGCACGACGATAGCAGGGATGTTGGAAGAGACAAGATTGTGGAGAACATTTTAGCAAGAGCAAGGGTAGAAAACTGCGGCCGGCGGATCGAATTTACACACGAGAGATGAGAGAGAGAAAGTGAGAGGACAAGGAGGTCACACCCAACAAAAACCCGCATGACCCGAGGCACTTTCATCCGCCTGATTGTTCGGTTCGAAACCACGTTGGAGGGAGACTATATGGTATTTGCCCTACGCCTCTTGATCTCAATAAGATATCTTCACCTCTTCGCATCATCACGTTCTTGGAAAACGCTTGGTCATCTAGGAATCGTTTGCCGAAGGCGTGAACGAGCGGGAAAGGGATTCGATTTGAATGCGGAGGAAGGTCGCCACCAAACGTGGAAGTGTTTGTGTGTACACACACACATATACGTGTGTATATGTGTATGTATGTATATATATATATATATATATACATATACATATACATATATATACATATACATATATATACATATACATATATATACATATATATACATATATATATATATATACATATATATATATATATATATATATATATATATATATATATATATATATATATATATATATATATATATATATATATATATATATATATATATATATATATATATATATATATATATATATATATATATATATATATATATATATATATATATATATATATATATATATATATATATATATATATATATATATATATATATATATATATATATATATATATATATATATATATATATATATAGGGTTGAGAGAGGAGTGAAAGGAGGATAAGGTAAAATGTTTATACCGCAAAATCAAATTCTCAGTATTGGCGATTATTTTCGTCGTCATCGCTGATGGTCCATTTGGGATGAATATGCTAATAAATTAACTAAATGGACAACCGATGGCAAAAAGGAATGAACCCCATAAGGGAGTTGACAAAAAGAGTAAAATATGCTTAATAACGCTTCAACTTGAGGAAAACTTAGGATAAAAATCAATAGGAAAAGGGAAAAAAATCACTACAGTTCCAAGATAAAGGAAAAAGAAATTAAGAAAGTAGTTCGAGGTACTTCTGAGAAATTCCTCTGAGACAATTTATGGTCGCTATGAGTTTTCCTACTTTAAGGTTATCAATAGAACAAGGGCGGATACAGGAGGGGGTAAAGGGGTAATTACCCCCCCCCCCCAAGATTTCTGAACACTAGAAAAAATTAACTCCTAAACCTCGTCCAACATGCTGGGCACGTCAGACGAGAACTACAGCGTTTTACTACATTCATTTTGCCGTAGAAAAAGTTATATATTTCCTTTTTCTGTATTAAAATATACGTGAATTACGATATTTTCAAATAGATTATTTTTTCGGTCCTGATTGCCCCCCCCCCCCCCCCCCCCCCCCCCCCCCCCCCCCATGGATGAAGGTTGGATCCGCCCTTGCAATAAAATGGCTCGTCGTCTTCAAAGAAAGAATAAGAAAGAATGAGATTGTTATTTAAGACTGATTCTTCGAATGGAACATGCACTCCTACGACATGTAACTCTTATGATCACAGTTGAAACACGATCATTATATTAACAGAAACAAAAAATATAATTCCTGCACGAAACGAACTGGTATTTCCAAAGATCGTAGAAATTTATATGGTATTACGGGGAACGAAATTACTTTTGCGCAAATTTTAAGAAGCCGTTTAAATGTTTTTTTTTTAATCCCGGTTCCGAGCACTGAGACGCGAAAGCGCCCGCCAATTCCAAACGAAAGGAATCGAACCGCGAATCCCGAAAAAAAAACTCGTCCCTCTATCTCTTTCTTTAAACTTCCGAGTGAACCACGTCCTAGGCGTCGCTTCTGAAAATTTCAGCAACTTACGGCGCATGAAGCGGGGTTATTAGGGAGAAGGTGGATCTCCCAGACGCATGGGTGTGGTAGTAAAAGTGAAAGGAAAAAGGAGACTAAAGATACTGACTCTCAGGAAAAAAAACCCTATATCTTCCACAAAAGAGATTCTTACTCGGAACAACTTTTAAAAACACTCCATCAATAAGTTAGCCCCAGATAAAGTTTCTCTCCACGGCCTTCACGGCTACGGATATTACGTAGCAGCCGAGAAGAGTATTCAACTGGAATATAATTTTCCTGACGCGCCAAACTTTTTTCGGGATAAATGGATTTTTAATCATAAGAACCATTAAAATCTCAGTAAATTATGATTAACAGTAAATAGTCACATTCTTTATTCATGAAAAGATTACTTTTGCCACGGCATTCAAGTTCCTTGAATCATAATGTAATACCGACTCTAAAGGGCTATAAAAAGGAAAACAAAGCTACCCTTATTATATATGAAATTTTCGGAAATAAATTTTAAAGTCATTGACAGTCATGTTACAAATATATAATAAGGAAAATTTATAACATTCTAAAATGTACAGAGAATTAACTACAGCCAAACTTAAACAAGCACTCATTACGGATTTATAATAAGCGAACAAACTAAAATGAAAGACATATCACGCAAACTGATAAAATTAACAGTGACAACATTATCACATACGTCAACACAAACCATTAGATATACAATATCCCTTTCCCTCTGTAGTACATTTTTTCTCGAGGAATAAGAATTTGAACCAATAATCTGAATTCCCAAGAATTCTGTTAATCCTCAAGAGATTTTCACGTGCTGACAGAAAACAATTCCTTTTAATATAATTTCATCCTACGCTGAGATAAAAATGTTCGAATAACCAATCACAAGCCATCTGAACTTCAACCGACTTCTTATGATGGGTTTGGCAAAATTAGCAGAGTGCACATAGTGCAAGAAGATACTGTAAATTTTCTATATAATACAATTTATTTTTCTCTTTTTTAAAACCTCATGGATAGACAGACTTTTTACTGCCTGGTTTATAATGTAAAAATAAACGTAATTGGAACAAAGGCCCATTATTCGTATGTTTCAAATAGATTGACTTGTAAGCTAGGTGTCGCCATCTGTATGCCCTCGAGCAACAAGCCGTCCAGAGAAAAGTTTTCAAGTGTCAGCGGGGATATACGACTACCATAACATAAAAGAATTTAGATTAATAGGAATGTTCTGTAACAATTTCCGTATTAATTTTGTGGCTATCGTTTATCATTCATTTGCATTACGAGCATATTTTTTTAGTTTCAGGATTATACGCCTTTCTGTTCAATTTACTGGTTCAATTTATTTGTAGATTTAAACCTCCCATTATCCCTTCACTCAAGCAAGGCTGGGAATCCTCATACTGAGCCAATGAGACATAAATGAAAAACTTATGTGAACATCAACGAGGATCAACTTGAGAGAAAAATACCTACTTCGTGGACGTCAGTAAATTTTATCCGGTGAAGGTTGCTTTACCCTCATTTCGTCGAGATGTTGTAAAAATAACTTTTATTAGAGTCAGTAAAAAACAAGGATGGAAAAGTAGAAAGGATATGAAGTGGTTAAATTAAAGTTGGGTTAAAATATCATCAATCATTACGGATTTCAAATCCTCATTTAAGAGGAAAAAAGATGGGATTATCGCACGCTAAAATTGTAAAGGAATTCATGGAGAAGGATGAGCAATTTATATTTTAATAATTTTTATTAAAATCAATGGCCATACACTTTAGTAGCCATGCTCATTCCACCACATAGCTGAACGCTGACGGCAATTTTAATCGGTTCAAAACTATCCACAATAA
The DNA here is from genome assembly GCA_036926305.1 of Uropetala carovei. Taxonomy (NCBI): domain Eukaryota; kingdom Metazoa; phylum Arthropoda; class Insecta; order Odonata; family Petaluridae; genus Uropetala; species Uropetala carovei. The sequence goes on from JAXCHB010000005.1 coordinate 1,541,170, forward strand.
ATCAAATTTTCATATCTTCTATTTATTGCTGGTTTCAATAGCTGATTTCTAAGTTACTTGTATAAGACCTACATAAATCGCAATTTAGGAATTAGTTTTAATATTAACGAGTTTTCAATTCGTACCTTCTTCTCATGATTATTATGGACTTACATTGTGAGAGATCCAGGGTACTAAAGATGATGGACGATAAATTAAGGCACAATACTATCATTCATTAATACGAGCTTTTGCATTCAAACATGAGGGACAACAGCATCATAAAGACTTGCTGCAATTACATTAAATCAATACGGTACGTACCTCCGTCTATAATTATCTAAATTTTAATTTGACCGCGTTAGGCAAACCGACACCTTCCGTGCTTCGGAGGAAGGACCCGGTCCTGAATATCTGGAGAGAAGAAAGAAATGCCTCTACCTTTTAACCCCGTTTCAAAAATAACTCCACTTTTCACGAGACCCACCTCAATAAAGAAGAGTAATAAGGCGGCGAAAGAAAGAAAGCAGCGCGTCGAGTGCGTGTGTATGTCATGGGAGAGAGAGAGAGAGAAGGCGGGAGATTGTGGGAAAAGGAGGGAGGGCAATGGACTAAGGCATGAAACGATATGGGGTAATAGAGAAGAGGGGATGGGAGGGGAAAGGGGAGGTGGGTTGAAGAAAGCAAAACGAGGAAGAATTGAAGGAGAGGGCGGGTGAAAGGAAATGAGTGATTTGAAGGGGAAAAGGGGGAGAGTAACTCTGAAGGGCGTGGAGGGAGAAAGTCGCAGCGGAGAAAAAGAGGGAGCTAAGGAGAGGGCGGAAAACATAAAGAGGCGGAGGGAAAGAAACGGCGGAATGAAGGATAATAGAGTGCACGCGCGTTCCCAAAAAAAAAAAAGACCGCTTAAATCGAAAACGCGCAAAGTGCGGTTCGGTTTCCCCAAGGGTTTTGGCGCGCATAAAACTCCCTGTCATTATTTTAATTTTATTTTGACCTGATAATTCACGCGCACCCGTCATATCTGACGGGCAATTTCGCTGGTAAATTTTAATAATAACGGTAAAACGATACCTGAAAAGGTTTTGAGACCACAACTTTAGCGAAAAAAATATTAAACCGTCTATATCAACTTTACAGATCACCTTTTAGTTATAGCTTCGCGGACCGCATAAAGCGCTCTAGGGAGCCGCATGTAGCCCGGGGGCCATAGGTTGCCGACCCCTGTTTTTAAAAGAAAGCCCTCAAAGCCATAAACGTGCAAAGCGGAACCGTGCCACTCAAGGGACTGACGCACAGCGGAAGATAGAAATATGAAAAGTGAGGAAATAAAATGTGATGGAGTGAAAGAATCAAGCAAAGGAGGAAGGGAGTAAATTTGAAATGCATGAAGATTGAAAATGGACGGAAATGATGACGGAATGAAAGAAACAGAACGGTGCAGGAAGATGCGAAATGATGCGGGAGAGAGGAAGACAGGATAAACACGAAGGAAATGAGAAAGAGGCAGAGGAGGTCATAAAGCAGCGAGCAAGTTGGGAAAAGGGAAGAGATGGAGTGGTGCAATTGCGCGGAAGATGGGGAGAAGGCAAGAAACGGGACGGAGGGAAAAGGTGATAAAACACGCTGAGAATGGCGAGAGAAATATGAGATGGCCTCAATCACTCTCGAGGGAAGCATAACTCAGTGTTCTACCATCCTACCCATCCTCCGGTAAGGTGAGACGAAGAAGGGGGACGACGGGGAAGGGTTAAGGGACGAAAGCGGAAGATGAATAGAGAGGAAGAAAGTGTGAAGTAGAGGAAGGAAATTAGTGAAAGGTGGAGAGGGAGTAGGAATGCATACGAAGAGATGGAGGGGGGGAGAGAAAAAAAGAGAGAGAAAGAGAGAGAGAGAAAGAGATAGGGAGGGAGAGAAGAGATAGGGAGGGAGATAAAGAGATAGGGAGGGAGAGAAGAGATAGGGAGGGAGATAAAGAGATAGGGAGGGAGATAAAGAGATAGGGAGGGAGAGAAAGAGATAGAGAGGGAGAGAAATTGAGTGGGAGGGAGAGGGAAGGGGAGAGACAAGAATGAGAGATGGAGACAAGGAGAGAAACAGGAAGAGAAAGGGAGAAAGAGAAGCGAGAGAAGGGGAAAGAGAGAGGAAGGAGGAGAGAGATGGAGAGAGAATGAGAGAGAGGGTGAGAGAGATGGGGAGAGAGAATGAGAGAGAGGGTGAGAGAGATGGGAGAGAGATGGGGAGAGAGGGGGGAGAGGGAGAGAGAGAGGGGGAGAGGGAGAGAGAGGGGGAGAGGGAGAGAGAGAGGATGGAGAGAGGTGGGGAAGAGACAAGAATGAGGGGCGGAGACAAGGATAGGGACATGGGGAGAGAAAGGCAGAAAGAGAGGAAGGAGGGAGGAAGCGAGGGAGAGAGGAGGGAGGGAGGGTGGGAGAAAGGAAGGAGGGGAGAGGAAAAGCAAGTGGAGAGAGGGGGTGGTAAAGAGTGGCGAAGGAGGAGAGAGGAGGGGGAAGAGCGGGAAAAGGGGAATAAAAAGATGGAAAGTCGGGAAGAAAGAGGGATAGGAAGGAAAGGAGGGACAGAAAGGTGGGAGAGGGTGGAGGGAAAGATGGGAGAGGGTGGAGAAAGAAGGGGAGACGAGAAGTGGAGTGAAAGAAGGATATAAAGGAGAACGACAAAGAAAGGGGTTTAGAGAGATCGAGGGTCATCCAGCGACCTTCGACCTATTACGACGAAGAAAGAGCGAGAAGAGCCACAAAAAAAGAGGCGGTTTTGGGTGAGGGTGCGTTAGATAAGGGGTAATTTGGCAGTGCGGGATGTTTGAGCGTGGAATGGGGGCGTAAAATGCCCATAAAAAATCACGGGCGTGAAGCTTCCGTGCTTCCCGCATCCATCCCCCCCCTCCCCTCCCCCCCTCTTCCCCGGAGGGAAGATCCTCGTCGTCCACTTTACAAGGCCGGAGCGAAAAATGTTCGCCCGCGAGCTACGAACCGATGCCTCTTCAAAATTAACCGCTTTTTTCCCGAGCCCTCGAGAAGGAAATCGCGTGAGCTGCATATTCCGGGAGGGGAGAGCGAAGGAAGAAAAAATTAAAAATCTCCGAGAGAAAACGGTCGTAAAGTGAAAAGCGCGTACTTTTTTTTACGGCGCATGATAAAATATCGCGCCCGACGAAAATATTAAATTCATAAGACGAAAACAGTCGGCCATTTAGGGTTGAAAACTCCGCGAGAATGAAAAACGCCTTTGGCCTATATATATCTTGTGCGCCACTCGCATACAAGGCCAGGAGGTATTTTTTGCTCCTTTGCATAAATGTATTCATTTCATCCCCGGGCGTTTTTCCGCCCTCCGTTGCTATACAAAGAAGAGTCCAGGCCTGAGAAGGGAAGATCAAGAAAGCAAATTTTTCACCATAAAAATCATTTATCAATAAGGCGGAACACCTTAAAAGCCGGTAAATTTCCCTTGTTAAACTCATAAAAACAGGCGAATGCCGATAAAGAATAGGCTCTATGAAATGAGAAAATCTATCTATATCTATAATAGCCGGATGTCCGTCCGTCCGCCCCACCCTGTATCTCAAAAGCCGTTCGTCGCAGAGATATGCGGTAAACTGCGTTTTGTTTCTACAAGCTAGGAATGCCCCTACAAAACTATTCTCATTTTCATAAAGTCTCGGGTTCGAATCCAGGAGACAATTATATGTTCCCATAAGTTTACACGGGATTTTCGATTTTTCAGAATTTTTATAAATCAATTGAAAATTCACCGCGCAAAGATTGCGCGGGATCGCTCGTAGCGTATAAAAACGCAAAATTGGCAGTTTTACGAATGAAAAGTCTCTTTAAATAGAAATCCATGGACTTTTACTTTCATATCGAAAAGACAATAGTATAAAAATTTTCGTAAAGTGAGTTAACGATTACTTCAGATAAATAACAAAAGTGACCCACGGAAATAAAAACGAGGCAATTTTAAGTATCGAACTTTCAAGCAAAAAATACATGGGACAAAAGAGTCCGGCTTTGGGAAAACAGAATCGACAGCGAAATGTTCACCACTGGGTGACGATATCAAACTTTTCTTTATTCAAAAGTCTACTTACGACAAATGATTAACCGTCACGTATAGTCCTCATTCCTAATCCTACACAGAATGAAGTGCGTGCTGAAAAATTATTTAGATACGATCATCTTTATGTACAAAACAGACGGTGTGAAGAAAACGGTTACATTTTCCAATGGAAAAACTATATAGAAAAGAAGTATTCTATTTGTCCGAAATTAAATTATATGTTTCGCTTTCCATACAAGTTTGTAGATTTGGTATGACTAATGCAATAGTGAAATTCGTCGCGTTATAAAGTACATACATCTCGGTGAAAATGATATTTCAATTGGATTAGTTTTATTTTAAACTTAAACTGCATGACACAATAAGATTATTAGAGTTTCTTCAATTTCCAAGTATATTTTATTAACAATATCATTACTGTCAACGCTGGCAGTAATAATCAAGAGTTTATATTTATCCATTATGCAAATAATTAAAAAATACAAATAATCACCATGTAAGTAAAATTATTAGCAAATTTCAAATAAACGTTTCAATATCACCGTGGAAATTAATATAAACTTGGTAAAAATGTCTCGTACTCCTCAGATTGGAAGGTGTATATGAAATACGAGAAAAGGGAGGTCACTTTTAAATTTATTTTCACCCAATGAAATTTTGTCACAGAGCACATCAATAAGCGTCGCTAAGCCAAATATTTATGCAACATAGAAAACCAGCCAAATTTTTAAACATCAATGATCAACTGAGCAAATCATCATGCGCCTATTGACAGAGACAGCAGCCCTAGCCTTGTGAACGATGCTCGGTTTCGTATAAGTAAAAATAACCTGTCATAAAATGCATAAATGGAGAAGGAAACGCAGGTTTCAGAAACCACCAAAATTTCCTACGGGAAACTTATCGAGCAAACCCACAAAATGGGCGACGCGGGGACGAACAAGATTGCACCCAAAAATTCGGAAAGCGGGTTACACGGACCACCAAACACGGTTCGATCGAATTTTATCGCGGAAAGAGAAGGAAAAAACCTTCGGTTTCGCCCAAAAGTCCTCGAGACCACGCAATTTCGAAATTTTTCTCAAGCATCCCCTTCGTAGGGAAAACCCGCCAGATGACGTAACGCGCGTCATATTCGGCGCAATATTCCGACGAGATGCAGGTTACGAGAAAGAGAGGCGGATGTACGGGACACCTGCGACTGCGAAGAGCGACAAATGAAAGAAGCCTCGGATGGAGAACAAAATGCCGACGAAAGAACGACAACAAGGGGGGAAAAAGGGGTCAGTTGCCCTCGAAAGTCATACTAGAACGACCTCGGGGAATTTCATTAGGGGGAAACGCTCGCGGGATACTTCATTCTGTCCTTTTATCGCGAAAGGCGCGCGAAACAAGACCGAGATATCGCCCGACAGCGAAATAATAAAAGAGACAAGATTCCGGGTCGCGGTGTCCCGTCAATATCATGGTGCCGTCCCCGACACAATGTGCTACGCTTTCCACGTCTGCGGCTGAAGTGAAATGGAATTTTAACCATTACACCCTTTCGTAGTTTTATATACATATATGTGTGAGATGGTGTCCCGTCAATATTATGGTGCCGTCCCCGACACAATTTGCTACGTTTTCCACGTCTGCAGCTGAAGTGAAATGGAATTTTAACCATTACACCCTTTCGTAGTTTTATATGAGCCTCTCAGATGCCAAACCGACTAACTCCACCTTTTGTCAATTTCTCAATTTCAGTACCTGGGCACATTTGAAATATGTAATTACTGCAGAAATGAATAGACTTTGTTGCATGGATGGCTGTTTTATCCATGCAACAAAGCCTATTCATTTCTGCAGTTAATTACATAGTTCAAATGTGCTCAGGTACTGAAATTGAGAAATTGACAAAAGGTGGAGTTAGTCGGTTTGGCATCTGAGAGGCTTATATACCTATATGTGTGTGAGATGGCAACGAACAGGAAGAACTGTCAATGACGTTTCACGTTACTTTACGTTAGTTTGATACATGTCCACTGCATTTATTTCAATAATCATATAAATCTACATAGAAAATTTTTCAATTACCGCCACGAAAAATCAAATAGCACATAATATTATAAGATGCCTCAACGCTTTAAATAATTTATTAATATCGCACGTGGAAAGGAAGGAAGGAAAGGTGATGACAAGACGTTTAAGCTGGTCATCCCCGTTACCGGTAAGATAGCAAAGGGTGCGGGATAATTAAATTTTTAAAGCTACCTCGACAATCTTAGGGTTCAATATATGTCCAAATAACGATTTTCAGAAGAAGCAAAGATAAGTTTTTATTCGGTGACATAAGCACCTCTATCAAAAGTTTAATATTGTGACACAAGAGATACAGTATAAACAACGTACGCCTTAAATACTTGAATAAAAACAGGCATGCGTATCCTGAAGTATTCTTTCAGCGGTGCACAACCCAAGTTTCGCGACCAACTGGTTTTTATTATTACATACCTTTGGATGGTTACTTGAACTTTACTAATTAAAAACTTAAAGTGAACGTATTACCAAAAATGGATAACATTTTCAATGATAAACGGAAAACTAAGAAAATACATTTTAGGGAAGGAATGAGTTCGTACATAAGGAGAATAAAATACACGGCTAAGTCGGGATAGAGGCTGCACAAATGCTTTAAACGACCGTTTTTCATTGAAAGAATTTAATTATTGTGAACATTATTGATAGAATCAATGAAATATTGGGGGTATTGCCCATAAAAATATTTTTGGAACGATATCGATTTGATAGAATACATTCCATATATTGAAACTATTTGATAGAAAATATTCCAGATATTTAAACTATCTAACGATCATTTGAAGTTACTATTTTTAACAATTATTCCTGTACATCCCTCGACATGTTCAGCCTTTATATAGCACCAACTGCGTTTATTGTCCAAAATATCGATCACATAAATTCAACTTTGAGGGGCCAAAAAAATCGACAGTAAACTTTATCGATTTATTTCTATCGTGTTGAAGGTAAATTAAGAAGAACAGGTTTGGCTCACAGATATCAGAAAGTATATCCTGGAACGGCGTACGTTTTACGCTGAGATATAACAGCTTTCGAGGGAGAGCGGGAGTGGACTGGGCGGCTAACAATTTTTCGACTACGTCCGCACTCGAAAAGGCAACCGAGGAGTTTTTTTTTGTCCACTTCAAGTTTTTTTTTTACGGGTTCTAAATCTCCCAGTTTATGTCCTCCCTTTTTTCGCTTCGCGTGGAAAGTGAGAATACTCTTACTTTATCGCAGCCACTGACAGTGAAAGTCAACCATTTGCCTCCGAGGTGTTTCTTTCTCCTTTTTCTGGAGATTAATGTTACGGAAAACAAAAAGTTTTTTCGTTTTAAATGGGATTTGTAGAGAGAACCAAGAATAAGGAGAGAAGAAAAACACGAAGTACAAATAAGAGGGAGAAAAAGAGCGACAGCGATGGAGATAAGAGAGTGGAACAAAAGTTGCTTAATACGAAGGGTGACATAGGGCAAGCGAGAGGTACATATATAGCGTGGAAGAAGGAAAATAAAAAGAGAAAGAAGAAAGAAAATATGAGAGGAGGGACGGGAGCGATGAAGTACGAGAGAAAAAACAGACATGAGAATGGAGCACTCATACAGAAATGATAGAATTTTCCTCGCTGAAACAAGGGGTGGTAGTAATTCCAGAAAGTGAGAACTAACGATTTTTCAAAGATTCTGAATCAAAAAATCGATAAATGTTAACCAAAAGTGTTTCTAGAATCTACTTTGAATGAATCATAACTGAGGATGGCACCATAGTAAGAGCAAATGCAGATCCAACAGCAAAGTGTGTGGAACCTTGATTTGAAAAAATTTTGATAGTGAACTTTAATAAATAAAGCAACTTTTTCTCTAAGCTCGACATTTTTCCCATTTCTTTTTAATGTAATTCACATGTATGATAAATAATTTTTTAGAAAGCACGGGGCTTCTGTATGCACACGCCTTTTTATATGCCTCCTAAAACTCCAATATGCACTAAAGGTAATAAAAGGAAACGAGTTATGCTAACCTTAACCCAGAAACTTGATATAATAAAACGTTTAGGGAAAGATGAGAACTGCAAAGTTTTAATGAAAGAGTTCATTGTTGGTTCTTTCACTATTTATGACATTAAGACACAGAAATCACAGTTAATGAAATTCGTTATGTCTTCTGAGGCAACTAGAGGAAATGAATATCAGTGCACTCTTCATAAGCTGAAACATGAGCAATTGTATATTGGTATTTATAAATGGTTTTGTATAAAGCGTTCCCAGAAAGCACCTATTTCTGAACCAATGTTGATTGAAAAGGTCCGAGATTTTTATAAACAAATGGAGATTAGCAAATGGTGTGCATTTTCAGATGAATGGCTAACACGTTTTAAGATTAGGTATAGGATCAGACGACGAGATGTTTCAGGTGATAAAAAATTGGCCAAGAAGCTGCTGACAAATTTTGTGACTTTCTTGAAACATTAGTTAAGGAACATGGCCTAACCCTTGATCAAATTTATAATGCCGACGAGGCCGGTTTATTTTGGTGATGTTTACCACATTCATCTCTGGCTAATTTAAGTGAGACTTGCGTTGAACGATTTAAAGAAAATAAAGAACACTTAACTGTGTTTACCTGTGTATCAATTTGCCTCAAGAATTTCTGCTAATACATTGTGTTGGGTGTGGATAATTTCTCTCCTTTTCTCGGACAAGGATATTTTTTGTCGTAAAGTCCTAAAGGTTGGACGAAGTGAACCCTTACCTCACGTTGTTATTAGAACAAAAGAGAAGCTAGTGGTGATAGTCAAACAAGAAACTCCATTGGATGCAATATACCTAGTGAGTAAATATTAAAATATTCCAAATGAACATGTTGAATACTTATATATTTGAGTTTCATTACTTCCTTTAATGTCAAGGAATTATTTAAGAACAATTTTGGGCAGAATACCTAGTCTACAGGTTAGCAATTCCAAGGCATATGTACAATTCTGCATCTGTTCCTTATTTTGGTATCCAAATGCTTTATTGAGGCCTACCCAATAAAACTCTCAAGCAACCGGATTATTCACTTAACTGGAAAACCCAATTCCTTGAGCATTCCGGATAACTGGGAGTTTACTGTATATACGTATGTAGTTAAGTTTTAAGACACCACAAATAATGTCTAATAACTTGAGAACGGCTTCATGTATTTTATCCATTCTTTCAATTTTAAAGAGTGCCACACATAAAGACTCTTATGTGTAATCACCGTGCAAAATAAAGACCCAAGTTCGATTCCAGGAATGTTTAATTCCCCCAATTGGATAACATGAGCGGGACCTTCTCGAATTTTTATCTCCTAAACTATCAGTCATATTTATATGCTCTCACAGACTGTTTTGTTGCAAATGTTATCTTCTATCTGATTAAATTTATTAATCGATACCTTACAGATCATATAAAGGCAAGGGAGGGTAAAATATAGATTTCTTATTGTTGGCTTGATGGAAATGGCATCTCTTGACTGTGGTGCCGCAAATGGCAATGGACACATACCAAACTACATCCTACTATCAACCATTAAAAATGATTCTGACTCTTGAAGAATTTATGCGAATGTATGGAGATGAAGAAAAGACGGTACAATTTTTAATTACAATTTTTAATTGTACAGTAAAATCATTGAATCAATCCGGTGGGTTGGGTTGATGTTGCATCTTTACTGTATACACTTTTTAAAAGTTGTTTAAATTAAAAATGTTGTTTTTTATAAATACTTGTTTCTAATTTTTGATTTGTGAGTTCTTATATCTTAAATTTGTTTTAAACCATAAGACAAGCTCTATAATTCTCTTTTGACATAACTCTGTACTGTAAGCTCAGTCTCTGTACCTGAGAATGATGTGCTAGATCTAAACCTGGTAGTATATTATCTAACATAAACCCATGCATCCTATCAGAAAAAAATTTTTTTTTAATATAGCAAATAGGAATTTCCACAGTTATGGCCTACTCAATTAACTATATACATCATACTATATTCTACAGAATAAATTTCAATTCAAATGTTAACTCAATCATTGGTACAAGACTAGGGTTAGTAAATATTCCAATAAAATGGATATTTGTGGAACAGCTGTTTTCACAACTGCCAAATACAATTCAGTTCATAATGCATCAATTATGAGTTGTTGACATAAAACATGCAAGAAATTTACCTAACAAACTCTTGTATTAAGACATCACATCTTCTTAGGTTAAAATCATAGCTATTAGTAAATATGTATGTATGTTTGGAAATTGACACTCCTGAATCTCAAGCTCCTTTCATCACAAAAGGGTATGAATGGTTTATTTCTTCACCTGCCGAGCTTTGATCACTTATTAACACAGATATTCAGTAAAATTAACGTGAATTAATTATTCTGAAGCATATATCCACATAAATGGACTACTTCGTATTTCCAAGACAAGAATCAAGTCGAGTATTGATTTTCCGCATCCACAGATTCCTTTTTCTATCAGCAATCTTCAAACTATTGCTCAAAGTTATGATGTTGCAAATCTCATTGAATGAGACAAATCTCATCCTTTCTCAATACCAAAACAAAAATCGATGTAAGTATTAAATTTTAGCATAGCCAATAATTTTTACTTGTAATGCTTGATGTCACCATCTAAAGTGGAAATTTGATGAGAGAGATATACTACATAAAAATTTTTCATGTTACTCACCTTCCGTCAACAGCATCAATTGTAGTTGCGAGAAGTCCCAACTCTTGAAAGCAATTCTCCATCCTTATTCTTCGCTCTGGACGTCTAATGAGGTTAATCATGTACACTTCATCGAGTCCCATAGAATCTTTTGACTTGACAGGGACAAATGATTCCAAAAGTGGACTTACAGGCAGAGGCATATTTTCCACTGCAATAAATAATTACTATTTTCAACAGCTTGGAGTGTAGACATAAAAGATCAAACAATTAATTTAATAAATATACATTAAATATAGTTTATTCTTGCACAAAATCATGTCCTCCCTTATAGTCTTTCAGATGGATTGGTTATTACCAGTGCTGAGGTGGGGCCGGTTCACACCGGTTCCTGAGAACTGGTTGTTAAATTTTGAAAGAGTTCTGGAACCGTTTGTAACTCACTTGGAAAATCTTTGGGACCATTTTTAAAAATAAAACGGGCCTTCAGAGTCAGATGACGCTTTTATTGGTTCAGAGGGGGCTAATATAATTGAATCAAATGGATCACCAATAGAAGGGCGTAATGTGAAAAAAGTGATAACATCACTCGAATAAATAATAAATTTATGTATAGAGCAGGGGTCTCAAACTCCCAGTGTTGCACAGTTCACACAATGACATATTCCCAAAGCCGCAGGCTGCATTCCAAAACATCACTCTTCGTATTCATTGCATGTTTCCTAGTTTCATCATTATCACCTTTGACAGACCCTCATAGAACCGCTACTGTGTAGTCCTGTCTATCAACAATAGTGAAATTTAGCTCTATCAAGTGACATTTGCTTCACCACTCAGTCTGCCCCTACCCCGAATTGGTAGCCGGCCACAGAATCCACTCAATCCCCTGCAATTACGAACAAGATTATCCACACGGCAATCAACCAGATTTAACGTGAAAACCATGACAGGATATTTTATTGGAGGGTGGAAAAAAGTCATAGGAAAGAAGTCATAGGAAAAAAGTCAGAGGAAAAAATGTAATCCTATTTAAACACAGCAATTTTGAAAAATCATGTCACCACCCACATACTCAATTTTCATCACTCTTTCCCCATAAGCAATCTACAACTCGAAAGACAAATAACAAATAGCAGACTTCTAGATGCTTCTGAAATTCTTACCATTTGCAAAAAAAACACATCTGGCGAGTAGTTATGGTCAAGGGGGCTTTTTTCTTTATTGATATCTTACTATAGGACTTCTTCCTATGAATTTTTTTCCATGACTTTTTTTCCTACATTCATTTTATTTCTGTACCTATAGTCGGGCCGGCGAGAGTTGATCTCTGAGTGTTGCAGTGGAAGGGATGCAGTGTTGTCGCTTTGAACGTCCCTCCCTTCCGCCCGACTGACTCGTAACCACCCCGATCCCGAAGCATGGAATAGTAAATTTTCGAGCAATATAAACGGGTCTATAGATTTATTCTAGGAAGGAAAATTTTTCAAGGATGAGTTTATCGAACGATTAACTTTTCGAGATTAATGCTTCGTTTTAAAAAATTAATCAATCATTGCTTTAACTGATTCAACCGTTTAGAAATACTTTAACCTATCTCTTGATCATTCTAATGAAACATTAGGGGATAAAGATTAAATTAATGAACAATTATTTTACTGATATTCTATTTATTCATAATTATAAAGTGGTTGGCCATATTATTAGACTCGGTCACCAAATTTCGTATTTTCTGAATTCAAGCACTTGTACCAAATTATCAGTTCATGGACTGTAAATTCACAAACAAAAAGTAAAATCTACGCGGTAAAGTTCAGGAAATACTATAGTAGTATTACAAGCAGTAGATGTACAGTACAGGAATCCTTCGTTTAATGCTGTTGATGCGTTCCTGATAAATACCCCATTACTTAAACAGACAACAAATGAAAATGAATTTCCAATAAGATTAGATGAATGATAGGATGCATTTCTGAGAAAACATTACTGTGCATATAAATTTTAAAACGTTTTATGGTTTTAATAAATGAAAATCATCAAATACACGTTACTATAACGTGCCTTAACTCCCGCGACTGGTCTAAATAAATGAAAACTTCCGTTATGAAAACGGTTCTAATATGTAATGCGCAATTCGGGTTTTCATTTCTTGTAAAAATATGAAAATTAAAATTAAGAAAGGAATTAAAATAAAAAATAAACATGGAACTGACTTAATCAAGTTGAGACTTTGGACTTGTAAATCCCGCTGACACAATTTCATCCTCTGCTTGAGACTCACCGACAGGAGGCCACGGTGAATTTTTAAAGAATTTGTCTAAGGACAAATGCATTGAAGCGTTTACATTTTCTTTCCAAACGTGTTTTTCAAGTGTCAATGTGTAAGCACCCTTTGTAAGAGGAAATGGTGGAAATCCCCCTGGGTTTTTGACTGCTATGTTCAGAATTGCCGGAGGCGGGAAAGTGAGAATTAAAAACTGGCAACAGAGCTTTATGTTAAGGCTCACGATAGGCCCATTCCACTCCCTCCTCTCCAACTCCTACTACTCAGAGATCAACTCTCACCGGCGCAACTATAATATCCTCTCCTTATTGAGCATTGGCATGTACCTATCTACCCTTTCCACCAAAGATGTTTAACATTGGAGGCTTAACGAAGTACCGTCTTATATGGATAAAATTAGTTTAATGTTGAAAGATAAAATGGCTTTGGATTTCCCAATGCAAATACTCCTTCCTCTTTTCTGTTTTTAACTTTAGGGAAGCGAACTGGTACAAAACGTATTTCCTGCCGAAGAGACAACTCCGAGATCTGTTTCCACTAGACTTCCTCTTCTTCCAACTAAAATCTTCCAACTTCTCAATTAATAAACCAAGTCCAGTAAGCTCAGTTGAAAAAGATTTAAGGTATGAAAATATTTTTAATTTTATCGTTTCTTTATTCTTAAGTTATTTTGTGCTTTTTTAATAACTTTTATATTAATTTCGCTGCAATAAATAGTTGTATGTATAGATAGATGTATGCAGGTATGTTATCCAGCTCGCGCAAGTCATTTGTAACAAACGACTCGCGCGATCCGGACTGGGCCATCTGCAGAACATTTTGCATACATCTATCTTTGAAGTTTGAAACAAAAATTTATTTTTTTCCTTTTTAGTGCAAAAAATAAGTTACACATTTAAAATATTTATTATATAATTTATTCATAATTTAATATTGTTGTATTAACATATTAGTAATATTATTTTATCTTTATAGAACGTGAGGGGAAACTTTTTCCCGAGATGTGGGAATGTATCCCCCGATTATAACATGCAAGTATATGGAAAAACGGAGTTTGACATTTGACAATTCGAGATTCGACCACGTTTTCAGGAATGCATCCCTGTCGAAACTCGGGAGTCGCCTGTATCATAAACATGTGGCTACATATGATTAATATGATTCATTAAATTAATTTAACTGAATTTGCAACAATACAGTTGCTATTTACGATATAAAATTTTTCCTTCTAAAAACGTGTAATTTTCGCACTAAAAACAAATTTCTGGACCAATTCGACACATTTTTGAAAATCGACAGTCGGAAAATAAACTTTCATTCTTCTAAGCATTCTTTGGCTCAAGTTCCAAGTTTGTACGGTGATTATAAGTACAGTAAAAAGCTCATTTTAATGACACCCATTCTACAGGCTAACTTTACAACAGAAAATTGACATTGCCAACGTATAGATAATAGGGTATTAATGAACAAGTACAAAATAAGCTCATCTACAATAAATACATGACAGTAAAGCAAGGAAACATCAACTTCAAAAAATTTTGCTGACTCTGAAACAAATTAAAATATCCAAAAACGTAAAAATTTACGGAAGCCAAAGCTAGAAAAGTTGGACGCAGTTTTATATGAGTGGTTTAAAGTGAAGTGCTTTAAAAGTTTCCCAATCACAGATCCACCATTAATTGAAAAGGCAAAATACTTTAATCAGCACATGCACAGTTTCAAATGGGATAAGCTTGCTAATTACTCAGCCTACTTCCCCGATGCTATTTTCGATCTTCATTTGTTTTTTTGCTGAGCTTGTGAATTACTCAGCCAAGCTCAGGGTTTCATAAAAAATGTTTTGATTAGGTTGGATGGAAGAAGGGTTTCTAAAAATGGTTGGAAAAAATTTCAAAAACATGGTTGGTTGGAAGAAAGGTTTCAAAAAATTGTAGGATTGGTTGGAGGAAGGGTTTCAAAAAATTTATTTTTCAAACTATCCCATGCAACTTCAGACACGATAGATAAAATGAAATTAACAAATTGTTCCCATTATACTATTTCAAATCCTAGCAATGAACAACAAAAGATTATCGAAAATAGCATTGGGGATGCTGGCAGGGCAATTTTTAAACTATTCCAACAAATGAAATCAGAAATTCGTGAATTTACAAACTGTTGGTATTTAGTTTATATGAAAAAAGCAAAATAATCTGTTAATTGTGAATAATAAATGATGTCTGAAGTAGTGATGTAATTCTCTATAGGCCATTATTTGGTTCCCAGAATTAGCATTACAAAAATTAAGTGTACACCATGATAATTCCAACAAAAAATACTACATTAGATAATGAAGAACAATATATATAATATCTTCTACAAAAAAAATCCTTGAAAGGTAGCAAATATGTCCTCAATGTGATTGGAATGGGATTTTGCGGCACCATTCATTATATCGGCATGTTCACTTTAGCGGCACGACTTTGATCCCATAGGTGCCGTTAGAATGGGTATTTACTGTAATTCTAAAATGCAAACAAAAAATATGCTTTACTCATTCCTGTGGCATTACACATGATGATGATGATGAACACCTTTTTATAATATGTAAATTCGACTAGTTATTCTTTAAACATAATAACTAAATATCTCAAGAAATTCTACAGGCAATGAGTAAAGCCCAGATTTAAATACATTATCCAAATACTTGTTAATCTCAAAGAAAACTATTGATCAAATAGGAAAACTATTATGCACCTGGAAAGATTTCAGCATATTTCTAAAACAATCCTGTCAACATTTTTGAGTGAACTATTATAAATATTATGGAAAAAAGCCAACATTAAGTTATATTTTTCAAGGAAATTTAGTTAATTGAAGTCTCATGATTTGTTGGAATTTTAAGAGAGGCCAATTCAGAGATGAATTGCAAACAAAATTACAGATGAAAATGAAAAAAAACTCGCACACTCATACATTATACATTGACAACCCTAAACCGCCTTCCGTTCTCCAAATTCGGAATTTCGTGTGTCAGCGAAATGACGAACGAATATGTCGAGTGCTGCTGGTTGCCTGCTACTGGGCCACCAGTTTCTGTTGTGTCACCATCTTTGTCTGTACAGCAATGTTTATTTGTGCAATTATTTAAATATTTTATTGCATTTTGCCCTATCTCTCTATATTATAAAATCGACGATTGTGTCTAAAAGGCCCCTGCTCAAAAAACTAAACATTTATACCATAATTAGAGATTTTATAATATTTTTTGGCTCTCTGGGAACGGAACCCCCCCTATAACATGTTAATCTATGTTCGACATCCGTACATTTGACTTCCGTACACGCTATCAGGAACGCATTATGTACGGATGTCGAGGACTGCCTGTATTTGAAATATGGTACTGAAATGGCAAATACTTTTCGAGTTAGAGTACCCAAAAAATTCCTATCCCATACAGATACACAAACAAACATATTTGAGAAAATAGTCTAGGGACCTGCGCAAATTTTGTGTTAAACGGGGCTGATATAACTTAGGAGTCAATAGGATGCATGCACGGCCCTTCAAACTTGCTGTAAAAAACATAAATTACTGTAAATACATCACTGGAAAAGAAAATTTAAAATTAAGTTAATAAGAAAATACTTTTTATAATACGTTAAAGCAGTTATGACTTTCAAGACACCATCACAGAAATGCTCTTCATTCCTAAAATACATTTTAATTAGTATTATCTTATGTTAATGAAGAATAGCCTTTTTATAAACTAACTCCTGAAAATGAAAATATTGATGTCATTCAGTAATCATATTTCCAAAATCTACATACGTAGACTATTATTACTATGGGCTTGAGAGTAATCTTCGAATAACTGCTATGACTTTAATTTGATTGAAAAATTAAATTATCTTTTGTCCAAAATGAATAGACAAAGAAACATGGCTATTATGTTTAGTATTTTATTCATACAACTAAAATCTATCCTGATATTTCACAGGTACTTCAGCTTACCCATAATTTCTAATTTAAGGTTTATTAGCTGTTCAAAATCTTGCTCCAGTTCATGCTGCTCTTCTAGTGGTATCATCACATATCCATAAACTTCATCATTGCAGACATTCAAGGTAGCTCCTAAAAATTATCAAAAGCCCTTTAGTCTACAAAAACAAACCACATGAAACTATACATCATGCATTTAAATTTGCATGAGTATCATCAGCATTTGAAAACTCAAGTAGCATTGTATATCCATCTGTGATATACAGTTGACCCCCGTCGAACATGGGGGTTACGTTCTGACCAATGCCCGCACATGTGATTCTGCATTCTGCGGGATATTGGTATAATGGTAAAAATGGGGTTACATTACAAGACCTTGGATGTTAGAACTAAAAATCTATAACCCTTGTGCTATAAAATGTAAACTTGCTTGTAAGCTTCTGGCAATTGTTGTGCCAAAACGATTTAAACTTAATTTTACAAATTGAGTCAAGTTACACCATCGCTGACTAAAAATTCAAACGTTACAAATAAAATAAAACACATCTGGAATTGCTAAAAAAATCCTTGACAAATATTTACATCTACATCTTATTCTGTAATTCACCATGTTGGTGGGTGGCAGGGGATGCAATGCACCAAATTTATATCTAACAATCCTCATTTACAGGCCTGACTCTCCTATTACTATAATCACTAATAGTCCTATGGAAAAACAATCTCTTGTAACATTCTGTCCTACTATTGATCTCACATATTTTGTCCTCCCTATCGTTTATCATGGGTGTCCAGATATGGAAGCTCATGAAGCCTTATAGCGGCCAGAAAAATTCTTGAGTGTCCGCACTAGAAAGGAGGGTTTGTAGGATTTGTTTGCTAAAACAATTATTAATTTTTCTGTTATTTTTTTATATTGTGTATTTCTTTAAAAGTTTTTTTTCTGAGTACAGGTAATCTCCGATTTACGTTGTTCCGATTTACGTTGTTTCGATATAACGTCCTTTACAAATAGGGGACAGTTTCCCCGTTTTACGTCGTTCGTCGTTTTTATGTCCGATATAACGTCAAGCGAACCGCTGCAATGTATCGAATGCTTCTCCGTTCAATCGCTAGGCAGATGGAGAATTCGAGTTAATCATTTAAATAGTTAATCCCTTTATAACATACTAGCAGAAATACCCGGCGTTGCCCTGGGAAATTTGGTTCAAATCCGATCTGAATTCTAGATGGTATTTAAGAATCCACTCGGCCGCCGTATTGAATAAAACGGGCAGAGAGAAGCAAAAACCACGTATGAATTATTTCTGGGAGCCCTCCTCAATCGTACCAAATTTGATTAAAATCAATAGTAGGACTTGGGAAAATACGCGTAGTTTATGAGAACAGTTATTTTATTGAACAGTTTAGGCATCAGGACAGTTCGAAAAGAACTGTTCCATTCTTTCTGACATACAAAGTTATTTTGCTTTTTGTACAATTAATATAAAACATTTGGGATTAAAAAGTAGCCTATGGCCTTCCTATTTGTGAATAAAGTATCTGTTGAAAGTTTGATTACCCTAGCTTTAATGGTGTGGAAATGTATAGATGCACAAATAAACAAACAAACAAACAAACTTTCATAAATATATAAGAGATAAATATATGGGAAAACGTGTCCGATTTACGTCGTATCGATAAACATTGCCGGTTCTAGGAACACATCCCCGACGTAAATCGGAGGTTACCTGTATTTTTAATTCATTTAATTCAAATTACAAATTTTTATTTTCTTTTTTATAATACATATTTCTTTAATAAAGTTTAATTTTTTACAAAGTATTTTAAATTTATATAATTCAAAAGATCATCAATTTGTAAATCCTTTAATTTTGTGGATGATAATATAATCTGAGCTGATGGGTCAAATTATACCGGTATCGATTTTTTGTGAATTTCATTTGGGTGAAAAGTTGTTCGCAAAGGTAAGTAGATACTTCCAAAAAGTGATGTTATTTTTAAGGCATGGTCTCTGAGACTTGGATATTTTTCTCGTGTGATATAAATATTATGAAAATTTTCTTGTTTTTCTTTGAAAGCACAATGGGCTTCAATATCAGATTGCAATTCAATAAGTTCAAGTTGCAAATGATCTGGTGCAGAATTATAGTCCACAATAAATAGGTTTGAAAAGATTTCAATTTCATTTTTCATTTTTAGAAGTACTGAAAAGCGTTCTTTGAACTCTTGAATTAAAATATCGATATCCCGTGCAAATGTTTTAGTATCCTTCTCGGTTAATATGATGGACTTTATAGATTCAAAATTATCATATTTGTTTTCCCTTAGCTGATTCTGAAACAAATTTAACTTCCCAATAAATGCGTTGATCAAACGGTACATTTCAGATATATTTGCATCTTTTCCCTGCAGCTGCACATTCAAATTATTGATATGGAACATTATATCAACAAAATGCAAGATACAAGAGAAAAATTTCTTCACCGAATTCATTGATAGGTTTGCCTTCTGCTAGCATTAAAAAGTTAATTTCCTCTCGTAGCTTGAAAAATCTTTGCACTGCTTTCCCTCTGCTGAACCAACGAACATTTGTGAAATAAATAACATCAGTTCCTTCGGCTTCCTCCACATTCTTAATCATTTCCTTAAATCTTCGATGTCTCAGAGCGCTGCCTCTGATGTAATTAACGGTTTTGATGATAATATTCATGATATGCTCAATATTAATGCACTTTGAACATAAATTTTGTACATGAATAAGACAGAGCAAATCGCTGACTTCAGCACATGGGAATTTTTATAAAATATTTTTTTTCAGCAACGATACTGCACCATTTTTAGAACCTAGCATTGATGGTGCTCCATCAGTCACAATTTGAATAAGATTCAATGATTCAATTTTGTGTAGCAGCATTTCATTTAGAACCGCATCGCAAATGTCCTTTCCGGTTGTGGAGTCATTCAAAGCAACTATATTCAGCAATTCCTCCACAACCTCGAAACTCTCTGTTACACCTCGAATAAAAATCGCTAATTGAGCAGTATCGGTGATGTCAGTACTTTCATCGATACACAATGAATACTTGGCAAAATATGAATATATATTTAAACAACAAATAAAATTACGACAATTGAAAATATTTTGGAATTTCTTCTCTCGAAAATGGCAGCAAGTACATTAAAAATTAAAATTATTCAGCAGGCCGCACGAAATCGTGAAAGTGGCCACAGTTTGGACACCCATGGTTTATCAGATATAGTTGGGACTTTTGATTATGTACAGTGTAGTATGAAATAAAAAATGTATGTAATAATGATAAAAGCAAAATACTGAGTATTGGTGAGTGGTTTTGGATGCATCCACCACTCCAGAGACATTTCACAAAACCTCGCTACTGCGTGCCACGTACAGTAATTTTTATCCCAAGTAGTCCAACCATGTTAGTGGGAACCTGTGCATGGCAAAACCATGCATGGTGGGGGTCAACTCTACTATATTTATCAGAATGTGACTAGATTTTTATCAATTTAACATACAAAAAAGTATAAGCTTTCTCATATTTGAGCACCATCTTATCTTTGCATTATAAGACAAAATCCTGACCAAGTCAAACCAAGTTCCACATTTCCTGTATTTTATTTAATTAGAACCTAAACAAACTTGTCACAGAAGATTAACAAGATTTAAATTTATTTATACAGCACCAATCACTATCTTTCTGGGAGTAGTGTATAACTGAAATGCATTGATGTATCCTTTTAATGAATTCATCAAGATCTATAAGATACCTTACAAAACATGTGAACATTAAACAATTTCAAAAACTGATCCAGTACATGCATTAATGCAAATAAAACAATTTTTAAGGATATGGCATACGTATTTACAATAATCCCACTTAGTGAAATTATTAGGAACAATCTATATAATAAAACGCTAAGGCAATACGTGGCACACAATAACATTGTATTGCTAAGCAACAGCATATATAAACAGCTGAAACAGCTGTCACTGAAACATATCAGATTTTTGTATCGTAATGTTAGTATTGTATTGTAAAATCCATATTAAAGATTATTATTATTAAGCAGATATCACTTTTTTAAAATTAATTTGCGTACAATCTTATATGGTAGATTATATCACACTATACTTATCATTTCGGCAGAGGTACATCAGAATGTATCACTTTTAGCCAAATCTTACGTGTTAAATTATTAATAACAGTAATTATTTATTTTTAAATGTATATCATATATATATATATATATATATATATATATATATATACATAACAAGTAAGCAGAACTACGTCAATTTAAATAAAAACAAAATATTTACCATTTTAGAAGTAATACATGATAATACTTTTCCGTGTTAATATTGCAACCAAATAAACAATGTCTAATGTTTATTTACTCCATGTATTTAGCAACATGATAAACAACTTCTGTATATCGCATTGAAATCAATTGACATACAGTATAAAGTTAAAACCATTTAGATACTGTTTATATGCAACTATATATTAATTAATTTAATTAATATTTAAATTGTTTGCTCAGAATAAAAGTAATGGCTTCAAGAGCAACAAGTTACGTTAATTATAATGCAAGAAGAAGAGCGGAACGAGCCAATCAATCTGTTGAAGAAACAAATTGAAGAAGAACAGAAAGAAATCAAACCGAGAGAGATCGAAGAGCCATTGAAGGTGAACAACAACGAGAACAACGTAATCAAAAACAAAGAAGAAGATGGGCTGATCTGAGTTTGGAAATGAGAGAAAATCGACTATGCAAGATAAGGCAAGCTAAATGACATAGATTAAATGAACGTGCACCTGATGCAGATAATTCTCAACTTGACATTGTCATTGAAGAACATAACTGTGGAAATATGACTCAGACTTGCAATTACTGTGGTGCGCTTAACTGGCCGAATGAACTCAACACTTCTAAAAAATACACCAAATGCTATCACGACTGAAAAAATCTCCCTCGAAGATTTATCTGAAATGCCTGATTTACTAAAAGAATTATTAACAACAAACTCACCTGAAGCTAAAAATTATCGAGAACATATCAGAGAATACAATGCTACTTTAGCTTTCGCTTCAATGGGTGCCAAAATCAAAGCACCTCCAGGAATAGGACCCTACTGTTTTCGTATTCATGGACAAATTTACTATAAGGTTTCTCCACTGTTCACGAACGAACAGAACAAACCAGGGTATGGACAACTGTATATATTTGATTCGGGTGAAGCAAAAACAAACGTATGGATTACAACCAAGGCTGTTTACGAATTGTAATGGAGAGATTAGATACGATGTTACAACAAATAAATCCGTTTGCTGAGTCTTACAATCAAATGCATAGGATAACACAATCTAACCCAACAGTAAAAGTTAGAATGGTTTTTATGGAATATCCAAACTTAGACTTAAGAAGAGATAACGCACCTAGTTTATTCCTTAGGCAATAAATACATATGCTTCAAAACTTTGCATAAATAAAGGCAATTCATTTACTTAATTCATATTAATATTATGAAATAAACTAGTATAGCTACCCATCAAAAACTAATTTGTGAACATGAATAACTTCTTATCAATTATAATGTGTTAAATCATCAGATTATTACATTCATGATTCTGATTGTATTTACTTGTTTTGATATTGTAACAGTGGCCCACGAGTGATCATTTTAGTTTTTGGTGGGTGCTTTTATCCTTAAGTTGATATGGAAAGTGGGTGGTGAACTTATTTTAAGTAAAAGTGAGCAGTGAATCAAAAAAGGTTAAAGATATATGTTCTAATACATAGTCTAATTTATGCATTTAAGTGTGAAAATAATGGTCCAATTACTAAGCTTGGTAAACACTAAGAAATAAGAAAAAAAGAAAAAATAATTTTATTTTTCCAGCTGGAGGAATTTTAACTGGGAAGAACATTTTTTATATAAGAGAAATATTGGAGATAAGTAAGATTATACAGGTACAGAATCTTATATATATTTATGAAAGTTTGTTTGTTTATTTGTGCATTTATACATTTCCACACCGTTAAAGCTAGAGTAATCAAACTTTCAACAGATATTTTCTTCACAAATAGGAAGGCCGCAGGCTACTTTTTAATCCCAAATATTTTATATTAATTATACAAAAAGCAAAATAACTTTGTATGCTAATGGCACAAGATTCAGCATCACAAAGGTAATGCCACGTTTAATTGAAGCAACAATTTTTACTGGATGTGCAAAAGGAGAAGACGTTTTCATACCGAGAATTCCAATGATTCCCACATACATGCCATTTGAATTCAAGATATTACAGTTTCCAGTTCGGCATGCATTTGCTACGTCAATCAATAAAGCACAAGGGCAGTCACTTAAAGTTGCAGGAATTGATTTATGGGAAGATTGTTTTTCGCATGGTCAGCTGTATGTTGCAGCATCAAGAGTAGGATCCAGAAAAAACTTATATATGCTTATAAATAACCAAAAAACCAAAAACTTTGTTTACAACGAAGCACTGAAATAAAACATTAATTTTTGTTAGAACATTTTTTTGTTTTTTTCCCCAGGCAACGCCAGGTACTGTAGCTAGTTATTCCTAAGTCCAACTATCTACTTTTCCTTCTTGCGTGCCACAAATAGCAATTTAAAATGTCATACATGGCTATGTTCCACAATTAATTTCAATAAAGACAACAAAAATAAAACTGAATAATCTCTCAATTCTAATTTTTTACTTATTTAAAAGCTTTTATCACTTATTTAAATTATTCTTCGTAAATCTCTTTCTTAATATTAGGTATTGGTTATATGAGAATGAAAATTAAATGTTACTATGCAAAAATATCCTTACTTTCCCTGAAAATGGTAAACATACATTTGAACAATGCTGTAATCTAAATTGTCCATGAATCAAAGCTTTTTGAAAAATAAATATCAATAAAACTAACTTTATGAAATATTGTACACTGAAGCATTAAAAAAATTATGAATCTTTCAACCAATAGATATGATTAGCTTTTAGAAAAACTGTGATGGAGATATTTCATTCAGAGACTAGCATAATATTATGTTGCTAAAATAAAACAATTATAAAACTATCAGTAATAAGTTATATAACGTTTAAGACGACATTCACACATTTTCGGAAGATTCAGCTATGATACCGGAAGCAAGCAAGCTTGCAATTACATTTCGTATTTTTACGGGCAGTGAAAAGTTTCTTTGATTGCAGTTGGGAAACTAATTATTGACCTTACTTTAAACAATTAAATTTGAAATCAAGAATGTATTCGTATGGCCGCGGCTAAATTCAGGTGCGAAATTTGTAACGCAACTTTAACCTTGTTTAGAATACAAATAAAATGATCTTACATTCGTCCTTTTTATAACGTAAGAAACGTTCCTGGAGTCCAACTAGTGCCATCATAATAGGAAATGAGAGTCAACCTGAGTCATTTCCGAAAGATTTTCTGGAATCTAAACGGCGATATATACATTCTGATATATTGTAAATGTTAGCAATTATAATCAAACGATTTTACCGCGTTTCCATATTTCAATCAACAAATATACGTTATCAATCCGCCGATAGATGGCGAGAAAGATCAATTAGCTTAAGCGAATAAATCTTACGTTTGATTTCTCATTATTGAATGCCTGAAAAATTAGCCTTTTTCGTATTCAAATATAATTCTTACGTCAATTTAAAACTTTAGGATTTCTCCAATAAAAATTTTAACTTTTCAGTATTAGTAGCACAGACGTTTCACTCACGAGCTCATATCTCGAACTTAGGCTAAATTATACATTGCTCTACGTTCACTTAAGTATAATTTACGATCGAAAGATTGATCTAACTTGAACCGGCAGTCTTAGACTCCTACGCATTAATTAAAAAATCTTTTTCAAAACATTAGAATGAAGCTGCCTTTCATTTAAAAAATGGTTAATCCATGTCGTCACATTTCTCGAAAATGTACAAATAAAAACTTTAAAGATATTAGGTTTATTTAGACTGCATTTCTTGGTGTCGTTGTTAAGAAAATCTGTTTATTCAAATTACGTATATGTAATTTCCTTGAAAAATTGATGCATAAGATTATGATATAATATTCTTCATAATTATACGTATAAAAGGCCTGATATTTCTGTCCGGCAAACGCTTTATAGACACATAGATAGATAGTTTATTGGTCCTGTCGATTTGCAAAATATAGGATAAGTCACAATAGGATAAAAGAAAAATGCACTTACATCATATAAAAGTCACAGTGTTAAATACTCTTGAACACTATAAAAACACTTTTCAACGAAAAAGTTTTTTAAGTGAGTTTTAAACATACTGAATTTATGTTTGTTTTTTATACTGTTTGGCAATTTATTATAGAAATATTTTCCAGCATAGGATGGAGAGGTTTTAATTATACAGGTTTTGTAAAAAAAAGGTGTTAGTCTTTTCTCCTTTGTGTGCAATGACCTTGCTTATCCATGTTTAGCATGTTCTCATGCTTCTTCATATAGATTATACATTCATAAATATACAATGAGTACAATGTCATAATACGTAGTTTTTTAAAACATGGTTTACAAGATTCTCTAAATTTTAAATTAGCAATACTTCTTATTTTAAATACTCTATTTATACGTGAAGCAGCAGATCCTCCCCAGACATGAATACAATATGAAAAATAAGGAAAAATTAGTCCATGGTATAAGGTTAGTAGCACTTTAGTACCCACTAGATTATGAAGTTTGACAATGACAAATATGTTGGAAGAAATTTTTTTACATATGAAATCAATATGGGCCTCCCAATTGAATTTCTCATCAATATAGATTCCTAAGAACTTTGAAGATGTAACTTGCACCATTTTGGTATCATCGATAAAGATATCCATGTTATGACTATTAGATCTGTTGGGATGAAAGAGGATAAAATTAGATTTTATTTCATTTGTTAAGAGATGATTGGAGTAGAAATACTGAATGACTGAGTTTATAATTAAATATGTTTTAATTTCCATGTCTGTAGTTGAGGAGCCTGTACACATCAATGTTGTATCATCCGCAAAAAGGACAGATTTGCAATTAGGATGTTCTGGAAAATGAGCAACATAACACAAGAAAAGGAAAGGCCCGAGTACAGATCCTTGTGGAATACCTTGGATAACTGTTTTAAAATCTGAATAATTATTATGGAGCTCATTCTTCCTATTGGTCACTAGCATTGTGCACTGTTTTATGTTATGAAAGTAAGATTTTAACAATTCAAAAGCAACACCTCTGATACCACAGGGATAAAGCTTGTTTAGAAGTCTTGTATTCTGTGCACAATCAAATGCTTTACTTAAATCTAAAAATATTCCATGTTTTAATGCCCTAGTCAAGGAACAATGCAACATTATTTACAAATTCAGCAACTGCAGTTTTTGTTGATAAACCAGATGTAAATCCATGCTAGTAACCCAGAAGTGGGACTACTTTAGATATCGCTAATTCTAATATTTTATTTTGATTTGTTTAGAATAATTGTAAAATTTTGTGATAATTGCTTTGTAATCCTCACTTTAATATATCGTCTAGAAATTATTCTGCTGATTGATTAATTAGTAGTGGCCTAAATCGGTACTTTTTTGTTTACATTACGACCGAGTTTTATTGTTATAACGTTTCATCAGAGTTTGATTTAGGTATCGGTCTAATATTTTATCTTGATTTGTTTAGAATAAAAGTAGTAATATTTGTTTTGCATATGCGTCGCCAATCAATTAAGGAACGTTTTGTTATAAGTTGTGTCGCTTCGCATACAAGTCATTTGTGAAATACTAAAAGCAAAATTTCAGAAATTCCAATTGCGGTGCATAAATTATAACTATAACAATAAAAACCCTCTATTCTATATTATCTGCATTTAAAATAGGCTCATTAAGATGTCATCGGTCGAGATTATTAAATCCAGGAAAGCAAAGCCGGAATATTTTATCGATGGCTATATCTACCAATATAATGCAAAAGGTCAGAAGGACATCCTTTATCTTCGATGCGGTCGAGCCCGTCATCATGGGCGTTTAGGACGTGCAACAATCGTCAAAACGGTGGATGTAGTCATACTGAAATCAAAGAGCGGCAGTCATAATCATGAGCCTGATATTCAAGAAGCAATGAGAGCTAAAGTGGGGGAACAGATGAAAGAGAAAATCTCGACCCAGCCAGAAGCTTCAGTAACTTCAGTTTATAAGGAAATACTAAACAAAACATTGGATCCCGAAGATATAGAAATTACTTCTGCTATCCCCAGCTATGAGAACGTACATACAACGCTGTATAGAGCTGCTGCTAAATCTCGTCCTGTACTTCCAGATTCATTATCAGACTTGGTCATTCCGGAAGAGTATAGAAAGTTAGAAGATGAAGAATTTCTGCTATTCGAAGATGCAGAAGACGAAAAAATTCTTGGATTTGGAACTGCACAGTTCCTTCAGATTCTATGCAAAAATCCTGGCAATGCCATTTATTTGGATGGGACATTTAAAGTTGTTCCTCAACTGTTTCATCAGCTATATACTCTACATGTCATGCATGGAGGTCAAGTACTTCCATTTCTTTATATCCTTCTTCCAAATAGGTCAAAATCAACTTACAATTGCATGTTCATGTTAATTCAACAGAAGGCATCTCAAATAGGCACAACATTTCAACCAAGAAAATTTCACGTTGATTATGAATGTACAGTTATCAGATCTATAAAGGAAACTTTTCCTGATGCGGATATTAAAGGCTGTTTATTTCATTTCAGCCAAGCAATTTGGCAGAAAGTACAAGCTTTGGGACTCCAATCAGCATACATCGAGGAGCAACTTGTTAGAAAATTAGTGAAGTCAATGGTGGGGTTGACATTTGTTTCCTTAGATGAGCAAGGGGAAGCCTGGACAGGAATCATTCGTGATGGTCCACCACCAGATCATCCAGCATGTGATAAGTGCGAAGAACTTATTAAATACTTTGAAACAAATTGGATTGGACCCAATTCTCGCTTTCCACCACTATTGTGGAATCACTACACTAATTTTGGTCCTCGTACCATAAATCATGTGGAAGGATGGCATTATGCCTTAAATAAATCTATAGGGCACCATCATGTTAATGTGTGGACAATGACAAATCCCTTAAAGAAACAGCAGACTAATTTTAAGTGTATACTAAGTTTAGTAAACGGAAATCTTCCGCCTCGTAAAAACCGTAAATATGAGGCCATTAACAAAAAACTACTGAAATTAACTGCAGATCGACAAAACGGGGATATTGATTTACATGATTTTGTGCATGCAGTTGGTTACTTCCTTCCACTAAGTGATTAATGTAATTCAAAACGATCTATGTATAGAGCCAATAAATGGTTGAGCAACTTAAAATTTGTATTAATTTCTTTATTTGATTTTCAAAAATTTGTAACTTCAAATCTTAACCCTTAAAAGATCATGCGGTAGTTGTGATGTGTGGGGTTGCACACTGCCATTTTGACCATGTTTGATAGATAGGGAAAAATAAACAAAAATGTTATTATAATTTTTTTTATTTATAAGCATATTTTTGTTCAAAAGGTGTTTTGATATCGATAATTGACTGTTAAACTAATAAACTGAAATCCATTTTCAAAGCTCACATAGTGAACCCTTCAGACCCATTATATGATACGCAATGAATTCTAGGTAAGGAATTGAGAAAACCAGAGTTGAAATGATACCGAAAGAGTATAGGTTTAAAATAATGTAAACACTCGGTCTTATGGACTGTGGCGCAACCTCTAAAGGTAGAAATTAGGGCCTATGAGATTAGAGCAGTAGGAATTAGGGCATGTAAAAATTGGGAAGTGGAATTAGGGCATATAAAAATTAGGGCAAGCGGGATTAGGGCATAATTTTATAGCTGAAAATAAAAACCAAAGGCATTTATTAAACGAAAACAGAATATTCACTAGAAATGTTGTATATGACAAACCATTTCATATGTAAAAGTGTGCTATTAATTATTTTAAATGCAAATATTAATAATCTATCTATAATTCTTCCGTTGATATTTCGGCACTTGTACAGTTTACCCACCACGAAAATATCTCGCTTGACTGTTGCGCCATAATAATTCAAAGGTACCCTAAAGCTTGCTAGCCCATGACTGATCCGCTTGTCGCGACATTTACAAACCCGATCACCAGACAACGGGGAGGGATGGTTTGGTTCCAGCAAGGCAAAGGGCACGGTAGCGCCCGGAGACAACAACTAAAATAAAAACAAAGCGAGCCGAAGGCTCACCAATATCCTCTCCATTTGTATATTTGCTCCTTTAGAAGAATTCCGTATCTCTGTAGGAAAGCTATGGTTTGTTCTTCATTAGATTAGTTTCTTAAATCATAGACAATATTTGAAAAGTGGCCCGATATAAAACGGAAGGAATAACATAATATTTACACAGGATGCAGGGGGTAAACTGTACAAGTGCCGATATTTCAATGGGCATTACACTAATAACTGTAGAATTATTGAAATACACTAAGGCGCTGATTTGCATCTACTCAATTTGAGTTGTTTTGCTCATTTAATTATTAACGCTTAAAAATCTGTTGGGCATCACTGGAACCCACAGTTGCATCGTTACCTACCAGGACTTCCCCATTCACCACCTTTGCCATTCCCAAGCAGCAGTGTTTTCCCAAAAAGTGATGAGTAAGCAAGCAATGGATGGTTCGAGCACTTTAAAACTTGTGCTAATCTGCACAATATTGCACTCAAAGGGAAAGCAGCTAGTGCTGATAATGTTGCTGCAGAGGAGTTCCGTGCAAAGATGAAATCGCTGATTCATGACGATAGCTACTCTACGAAACAAGTTTTTAATGTAGACGAAATGGGCCTCTTTTGGAAGCGCTTACCGGGCAGAACTTACATCTCCAAGAAACAGAGTACTGCGCCTGGTCACAAAGTTGTAAAGAACAACTAACACTCCTTCTTGGTCGCAACACTGAGGGATACTTCAAATTCAAGCCTCTCCTGGTTTATAATTCTTAAAATCCTCGGGCGATGAAAGGCTACTCGAAGGATCGTTTTTGTGTGCATTGGTGCATAAACAAAAAGGCCTGGGTTACAACGGTTTTGTTTCAGGATTGGGTTTCTAACTGTGCTATTCCTGAACTTAGACCATACAGTGTTAAGTAAAAATTACCATTTAAGGTCTTAATTCTCTTGGATAATGCTCCAGGTAATCCAGTCCACTGAAATGAATTGACAAGGAACGTGAAATTTGTGTTCATGCCACCAAACACCACATCATTGATTCAGCCAATGGATTAGAGAGTTATATCAAACTTTAAAAGCTACTACCTTAGGCGTACCTTTAAGCAGCTCCTAATGGCTACTGATGGAAAAGATAAACCAACCATGAAAGAGTTTTGGAAGAACTATAACATATAGAAGGCCATCGACAACATCTCTGATTTGGGAGAGGAAGTTAAATCTTCTATGAATGGTTTTTGGCACGCAATATGGTCAGAATGTGTTCACAGCGAGGATTCACTAGCAATTGATTATGTGACTGCGCAGTGCGCCGAGAGATAGCTACAGAAGTGGGCTTTGTGGTAATGGAAGAGGCTGATATCTATGAGGTAGTACTTGCCTCCAGGGCCGTCTCAAGACATTTTGGCACCCCAAGCAGATTTCAATTATGGCGCCCCATCGATATATAAATTTTACATTAAAATACGGTAGTTTAGTAGTTTAATAGGATATAATTATTTCGATGTTTTGTGTATTTTTATGATTAAACAGTTTAATAAAAAAAACAAGGCTTAATTCACAGAAAAATAAATTTGAAATGTCACAAAGAAATTATAAATTGTGCGATATTTATTTCAATGAAAATGAGACTGAAACTATTGCATCGATGTATGCACAGATGGGCCACAATCAATGGCTGTCAAACTTGCTGGTGCATCAAAAATGGCCTTACTCATAGACAAGCACGTGTTGCCAAATGCATGAATAAAGGCAGTGATGCACTTCTCTAAAGCTAAGGGTACAAATCGCTCTTGGAATGAAAGAAAAAGGATGAAATTGATTCTTGATTGTAAAATGCACTTGGGAGTCTGTGAATACTACAAAGGAAGGACGCAGGGGAAAAAGAAGCGATGAAACGAATGGAATGAAAACTTTATCTTGGCAGTGATCTTGGAAAGATGTTCCAAAAAAGTTATTAAAAAAATATGGGTTGGAATGAAAAGCGGGCTTTATCGTGAATAAATGAGACTCCAACTTTATAACTGATTACGAACTTCAAGAGCAAGATGAACATTGTCTATTACTTGGAATCATTACAACAAAGGACAACTTTCGCTAACAGAAGCAGTTTACGAATTTGTTACCAATTTAAAATCCAGGATGAATTTCTTAAAAGGAAATGAAATTGCCCAATAATAGAGTTAATTACCTCAAATTTTAAAGAGAAAACCCTCTACATTAAACTACTTATCAAAGGTTGGTTCAAGAAAGAGTATAATAGCAACAAACTTATTCGTATTAAACTAAAAAATAATTTAACCATACAACCTGAAAGATATAGTATATAAAAAGATCGAATAAAAATATATACTAACTTCCTGGTTTAGAAAATCTTCGTTGATCGTAGACTAGGTATAATATTGACACTAAATATTGGCGTCACTTCTTGAGCAAAGACAAAAACATCAATTATGTCCAAGGAAAACTAACCTGCTATAACCAGATAACAGATTCTTCAAACACTAAAAGACGCACACCACTCGACTGACATTTCCACAACGATGGGCATATTGGAACTAAGGTGGACAATTAGTTCTTTTTCGATGTCACCGATGCAAAATGCGAGGGAGGAGGAAATGTTGAAGGAGAAGGGGTTGAAAACGGTGGTGTGAGAATATGTACCCCGTCCTCACACACCCTAACACAGCATAGCAATTACTAAGAAGCAATAAAATAAACTCAAAAGATATATATTTTGTCCTCAAACAAGATCCGCAACCAATCAACCGAGAATTTTGAATGCGCCTGAATGAATGCACGTGGAAACAAAGAGGAACCGCAGCATGGAGGGTCTTGGGATATCGCGTATCCTCCTCGGACTTTCTAAAGATTTCCTTGCTCTTGGGAACTCTTGCAAATGTCTCCTGCTGGCCAACCTCTGATGAGACTGCAGCAGGCTAGTAAGGCGGGGGGATGACCTTTCTTAATCATTCTTCTCCCCCTCCAACCTAAGGGAATGCTTCTCTCTTCAGACCCGCAACTACCTTTGGTGCAAGGGGTGCATTGCACCCAGACAGAAACCCTCGGGGGTGGCAAATCGCAGAGGGAATCAGCTAGAAATACTAGGGGCGGTGAGAACTGCTTTCATCCGGTCGGCAAAGATCCCCGGCATGTAACAGCAATAAATTGTTGGAAAAACCACATCCAGCCATCTGTATTCGGTATTATTCTTGGAAGCCACTTTTGGAAATGCCATTTTACCATTCGGAGTAGAGCCCGGTTACTGCCCCTGAACATTCATTTGAAGTCACATTTTCACATTTATTCACCAGCTGCAAACACTAAACATATCAATTGAAAAACTAAATTAAGGTATTTTCCAAAAAATTTTGCCAGGAAAATTTAGTGCCCTTAAAAATTCGGCGCCCCAAGCGGTCGCTTGGTCTGCTTGTATTGTTCAGCCGGCCCTGCTTGTCTCTGATGATAATGAACTGAGTAACAAGAAACTGATGGATCTAGATTTGCAGAAAGCTTTTGAAGATGACAACCCTGTGAAAATATCCAAAAGAAATGTACTCTGACTACAAAAGGTCTTGGCAAAGCCTTTCAGTTGATAGAGGAAGCTATGGAGATCTTCGCTGAATATGACCCTGATGAGGAAAGTAGCTCAATATTGGCGAGGAAAGTAACTGATGGAATACGTTGCTATAAAATAATCTATAATGAGATAAGAAAAAAGCTGTACAACAAACTTTGGATAGGTTTGTTTGTGTAATGTCTGAGCATGTGAATTTCAATAATTTTTAATGTATGTATTATGACAGTTTAATTTTTGTGGTTTTTACCTTGAATAAATTATGTATTAGCTTAACTTAATATCATGTTGTTATTTCTACAATGCATCTTTTTTTTACATGATGGTATGTGCATATTTAAATGTGATTTTAGAATTTTAGGTATGGAACTTTGGAAGGCTATCACCAATCTTGTTAAATTAATGGATTTATTATAGCAAATAGCATTCCGATTTGCGTTGTTTTCCAAGAATGTAACCCCGATGCAAATCAGGGCCTTAGTGTACTTTATAAAGTATTTCAATAATTATTTAAATTAAACTTTAATCTAATAAATGATAATTGATAAGCAAAAGAGATATGCTTAAATCTTAAATATCTCAGTACATTATAAGAAAACAAAAAAAATAATTATCAAGACATAAATTAAAATATTTGCTTCCAAGAATCTACAAAACAGTTACTGAAATTTAATAACTTATGTTAGCATAACAGTGAATGACTAAGAGCAAGATACACAAGGCCATCTTATCCAAGGGGCAATTGCCCAGAACCCATGGATGATAGGAACCCATAGTGCTGTTGACTTTGTGTAATGCAGGACTGTCCAACTTCTAACATTAGGGGGAAAATTTCTACTAAATTATCAGCCAAATATAGGCACCCAAAAAAGCTTGGAACCAATGAACCGAAACGTAGTCGAGCTTGTCATTGCAATTCATTTAAGCAGCCACTTGATTATAGACATCAAAAAGAAGGTGAGTTGACACCGAAGGAGGCTTTTCGAACTGGGGTCTTCTACAGCATATTGACAGGCTTCTGGTATCCCTAAAACATTGGCTAGTAACATATAGCAAAATATGTGATCTATTTGGATTCTTCATTAAATTTACAACGATGGACTCTGATAGCATTAAAGTTGCTGCGAGCAAGTTATCTAAATTCTACCCCCACGACTTAAATACCAACTTTAGTGATGAGCTTGTTCACTTTCAGTCATTTCTTACTATTCTTTTGTATAAAAAATCAAGATCGTAGCTTGGAATAATTTATGTACAACGTAACTGTTGAACATGCCATTCAAGTAATTTTTCCTAACACGGAAACTGCTTTAAAAATCAATCTTACATTAATTAACTCTTGTGGTGAATCATCTATTTCAAGAATGGGACTGATTAAAAATTTGCAACGGACAAGTATGGCTCAGATTCGTCTAAATAATCTTACTGTTATAGGAAAGTGAATCAAAGTTTTACCAAATACAAAGGTTTCCTTTCCCTCATAATGTAATGTAATGTATGGATTAAGAGGATTATTTGGATGGTGAGAGCATTTCCAGAAGAGTTTAGTATATACTTATAAATTATATACATCCGTAAATACACGAAAAAAAATAATAATATAGCTTCTAGGGGGAATGGTCAATATGGAAAGGCACATTCAAAGAAGTTTGCCCTGGGCCCCGCGAGTGCATAATACATAAAGAAAAAACTCCAAAAATTTAACAAGATGGAATATTAGGAAATGTAGCTTTTAAGCTACTAATCACAAATGTGAAGTTGGAAAAGGAGAAAAATTCTGAACTTGACCACAACTCAAAAATGGAGAATTACGCTGGCTTGATAGCTTGGTTAAAGCACCATCCCCGGCAAGTGGAAGTCCCGGGTTCAATTCCTGGTCAAATTAAGAAATTTTCTCCTTCTCCAATTTCCACAAACTAATTGAAAAATATGTGCCACATATAATAACATTGATATTATATTAAACATTACCATATTTCTACTTAAATCTTTTATTTGCTTGAATTAAGAATAAAACTATATAGCTTACCAGAATTTTTCACCGAAAGGGCAAAAACTATAATGTCATCAACAGGACCATCATAGTTTGGTAGATTTTCTGGTTTAAAAGAGAATTCGAGGGAAACTTCATGTCGCAAATCTATTAAAACTGACGAGTGGACCATTGGAACTTCAAAACAGCCTTTTCTCTCTCGATTCAAAATAGGTTTATACTCATCAGTCCTTTGGTAATAATACTCTTTTGTCATTCCACACCAAAAATTGGCATACATCCCATCAGACTTTAGCATAGGTGCCACAACAGTGAGCTCTTTGGACATCAAAAGTCTTAGGGTCTGGTTATTGATCACAAATGTATCACAGTCCATAAACTGAAAGCAAAATAAACATTATCAGAGATAGCAACACACAACGATGCTTTGAAAAACACTTGATGGATAGAATTTCTGTAATAACACTAAATAAATTAAGAAAAACCTACATTGCGCATGAATTGTGATAGCTTAAACCAACATATTGTTAGAAATGATTTTCAAGAAATATTTAAACCTTTATGTGCTGCAATTCATTTACAATGCTTTCAAACTTGATACTTTGATAGATTTCTCTGTTCAAATTATAATATGAAACTGAACCATGATTTTTGCTTATAAAAACTTACTTCGGATTTCCCAAAGGATTATTTTTTACAACATTAGCAGCTGTATAATTGATTTACTAGCATATATTTCTAAAATTTTCGGCACTGAATAGAATAATAGCTTCAGAGTAAATGTTTCTTTAAAAAAATGAGTCTACTCATTCCAAATTATCCTTCTTTACAGTTATTACCTGCCTATACAATACCTCCATCGAGAAAAGAAGTTAAGCAATTATGACCACTTTGGAATGCTATACTATACTTGAGAATCATATATATATATATAAATATATAATCATAATACAAAGTCTGGGTTTGAAATTGACACGTTTGAGTTTCCAGCAAAAGGGATAATTAAAAGATTGTAAGTGTTAAGCAGAAGGGAACCCCAGTAATGGTTACAATTTCGGTACATATATGATTTTTCTAAATAAAAGCATATTTGACAATGATACACACCCAGATATAATCAGCCCAAATGTCCCTTGCATGTTGAAGTGCCTCTTCGCGCATTTGAATTACATGTGCGAAGCGAGAGGGTGGCCAATGGGCCAGACCTTTTTCATCTGACAGACGCTCTGGGGGAGAATCAGACAAAATTATATTGGTAGAGTGATAACCTGACTGAGCAGATTCTAGCCACTTCCTCAGAACTTCTAAAGTCCCGTCTTCATTGTGGTCACTTCGTATCCTAAGGTAGAATATAAACTTATAATCTTGGAATAACATACAATAAATATGACAATATTAACGGAAATAAAGTTTTTAAGAGAATTATAAATTCAAATTTTTTAATAGTATTTCTATATAATTACATGATGATTTTATACTTTAAAATGAATGCGATAACTTACGCAGACAAAATTAAAAAATCTTATATAATTTACAACAATAATGATACGAATACACAAAATATTCACCACAAAGATATGCGACTTTTTGGATAATCTAAACCTTCTAACAGAGTGAGAAAAAAAGGTAGAGTATGAGCTTTATTTCTCGCAAGTATTGCGATGACTACACTCGGATCCCTCTTTTTCTGTTTTTCTACTACATTCTCCGATTTGCTTAAATTAGTTAAACAAATGAATATTATAAACATGTAACAAATCGACATTGTTCTTCGAAATCTTCTTGAGTTCTTCGGTCTCTCCATGTTTGTTTACATTGACTGTAGTGATGAGTGGTAAGGAAGTGAAGCTATCCTTCAAAGATGTACAAGAACGTTGCAAGTTATCCACACAAAGAAAGACCAATTGCCAATAATTTTAATATTTGTAAAAATGATATCCAAACTACATAAAAGACTAATATGATAAAGGACTGTGTCACAACAACTATTTTCATGTTTTATTGAATGCTGCTCGGTCTAAATTTCCCTTTGTTGTTTGAACTTTTTAATTTCACTTTCATCTAATAAAGATGTGCATGAAAATCTCATCACTCAAATTCGAATTTTATTAAAATGTGTGATAGAATGTGAATATGTAGTGATTATTCGAAATATTATATTCAAATGTAAAATTTCGATGTTGGTATAACATTCTGCTTGTACAGCTGTAAACCATGATAACCAGGGCCTGGCAACTCAACGGTTTTCAGAGTTTCAAGTTACGCTCATCTTTGTTGATAGGTGTCACTGGGAGCGCTTCAAAATGAAAGTGGGGGAGGGGATGGGTCTGGGTTAAACCGTTACAACGGTGAAAACAAGGCAGGTCTGTGCGTGGCCATTATGTCCGAGAGTGGCAACAAAGACGTAATGTCGAAAAATTTGAAAATAAGAAGGAAGATATGTTCCGTGAGTGGGTGTGAGGAACGCAGCGACGGGACAAGAAAATTTTTTAATTTCCCGAGGACGGAAAAAGTGTAAGTTAATTTATATTAATGAATATTTTTCTTGTGAATGCTGAAGTGTTTCTGCAAGTTATGTGTAGTTTATAAATAGATACAACGGTTGTTTTCAGTGCGAAGATTGTCATTTATAAGCGAAATTTAGAATTTTATTTATTCACTCTGCTTTGAGGAAGTACGTTTAACTAAATGAAGTGATTTGTAAGGCGAACATATATGTGTCATTGGTCTCTCCATTTGTTAAATATGTATAGGTGGTTTGTTTGAAATATACATGAGTTTCGTCAATTAAATCTAGTGGAAAAGTTGCTGCCTAAATTATTACGTTTTGTAAATTATAAATTACATGATTTCAGCTTCAATGTGAATTATTGTATGCTCTTGGAGATTCGTTCCTTACATACTCTTTAGGACGTAGGAATTAAATCATTCTTTCCGTATTTGTTTTTAAAAAACTATGTCGATTCTTCTAGTCTTTTTGCACTTACTATTAACCTCTCAAACTGTGAGAAACTATCTTTAATTTAATAGAAACTTTTACAGCATATGATAGAATACAAACGGCAGGTAATGTGTATATTGACATTTGCAACATTCTTATATGAGATAAAAGGAAACTGAAAATTTCATGTACAAACAAATGTGGTATGTTTCAAAGCATTAATTTAACTCCAAATATGACAGCAATTCCTAAAATGCATTTATTCCTGCTAATTGTCGTAATGTGATTAATTTGCATTTATAATTTCCAGTGTGAAATATTTTTGTATTATTATTCCTTGACCTTTTATAAAGAAATTAATAAAATGTTCGTGATTACCTTTTATATAAAACCGAGTGCACCTTTGCAATTATGTTAAGAATAACTAACTTATAGGTATAGGTTTTACATTTCTTTGTTAATATATGTTATTGTAGGGTATAGGCTTTAAATTTTGTAAATATGTATATATGTACATATTCATTATTCAATCTTTTAATTTCTATATGCTTTTTGTTGGGGAAATTAACATAATTCAGATATTGTGCGACCTTTTATGTTGCAGTATGTACACATTTTCACTTCTTATGATTTAAAATTATCTGCCTAATATCATTGCCCTCATTAGGTTTGGGAACAGGTATTATATCATGCCTGTTAATGTTAGAGTACATATTTGGATGGTTTCTGTGTGTTGTATGCACTGCTTAGTGTATATATGTTCATTTTTATACTGTTTATTTGGTTACCTTGATATGATATTATGAACTTGTATATATGTCATGTGAAGGGTGTCACTGTTTATATGCTTGCATGAATTAACACATTTGAGATGTTGCAGTATGTACATACTTTTACCTTCCTGTGATTTCAAATTATCTAATATCAATGCTCTCATTAGCTTTGAGAGAAAGTATGATTTTATATGCATTTTGTGGCATGAACTAGCACAATGCAGATAATTTGCAACCTTTTATTATTTAGTATGTACCTGCATACATCTTTTTTGTTAATTCATTGTTCATTATGTTCATATTACATTTTTTGTCTATGTTCAATTGCATATTTTCATGGTTTACAGTATTGTCTATACTACTTCGTGTATGTTAAGATTTTCTTATACTTAGTCTCACTTTTTTCTGTTTGTGTAATACCAGTTGAGGATACATTTCCACATATTTTGTACTTTTCCATGTGTGATCTCTGTTGAATTGCTAATGTTTGAATTGAGATTTGGCGACTGTTTGTTTTCATCTGG
The DNA here is from genome assembly GCA_036926305.1 of Uropetala carovei. Lineage (NCBI taxonomy): Eukaryota > Metazoa > Arthropoda > Insecta > Odonata > Petaluridae > Uropetala > Uropetala carovei. The sequence continues at coordinate 1,580,344 of JAXCHB010000005.1, forward strand.
TACTACTTTGTAATGTAACTGTGCCATCTTTCTGAGTGTATATCGCAAATAATAATCCAACTAGAGACACATATGTTAGTTCAGTTTGAAATAGGAAATATTCATGTATGGATACGCAACTGTTGCCACCCTTAACATTCTTAGCAGTAATCGAAGTAAATAAGATCTTACATATATTAAATTATATACATGTATTTGTTGTAAAATAGATTTAAAAAAGGTTTTTCCGGACTTTTCTATTGTAAAATTTCAAATCAGATAACAAACAATGATATTTTTTGTTATAAGCGAAAGGATGGAAACTTTTATACAGGTAATGTGTGTTACATATTCCAGTGTTTATTTAATTTATAACATATTATTAATAAAAGGGCCGATTAAATATTAATTAAAACATTTCAATATTACTTATTAAAGATACCATGTTTATTTCGCAGTATTTAATAAAAAATGTAAAGAGAACGGAACAGCCATGAACAAAAGAAGTCCGAACATGCGCATATCTTAACACACTGACGGGCGTGTAGAAGATGGGATCAGGTCACTTTAAATTTACGTTGAGGAAGATCACATCGTCGACGAGTGAGGAACTTTCTCTTCATACTTGCCAAGAGATTTACGTCGACCTCGTGTTACTGTGATCCATTGTCGGGTTTGAATTCTTTAGTTAGAAATAAGCGAAAATTTAATTCAATTGCCGCCGGCGGCATGCTTCAGCGGGTTAGCATTACCGCATTAATACTGCCGTACAATTTTGTCTCAAGGTCATTATTTCTTCCGATCCGTAGTTCACAGATTTTTTGAAATTATTTCTTAATTAAACGAAGTGGTTGATCTCTTCACTTTAAGTTAATGGCGGCATAATCTTTGCATTAATTAGGGGAAAGCTTTATATAGGATCAATGCAATTATTTTTCCTTGTTGAAAGTTTTAACCACGTGTATTTTGGGTGGACTGAGTCAAGTTTAGACATGAATATGGTTTTTAACTTGTCGAGTGGTTGTGTAAGCGTCAAGGTAAAGGTTGGTTTTTTATCACATAGGACAGGTAGTGAAATTTCTATCGTTGTTTCGGAAATTTTTCTCACACCATTTTATAAATGATTTTATATACGGTGTTAGCCGATGATGAGGGTTGCCAATTTGACGAGAGTCCGGGGCATTGCATATAACTTTTCGTATATTTTAACCTCGATAAAGCGTACGCTTAGCTGAATAAATAATATTTTAATGAATAACTGAAAAAATATTAAGGTTCTTTCCCAAATAGTCAGTTTTCTGACAAAATTCTCCGTGTCCTGCGATGTTTAATGTTGGCAACCCTATCGTAAAATTCATTCTTTGATATATTTCGTTTATTGAGTTGATATTAATGTACGTAATCAGTACATACTAGTCTTATGGTTTTGAAATGAGTATTTAGCCTAACTTAGCAACTAAAGGGATACAAATTTTATATTTTACAAATCTTGGAATTTGAGTTAAATATAATATTTTCGAATATTATCGGAGTGATTTAGCACGAGAGACATTACATGATGTTAACAGAAATAATATTCAGCATGAAATTACAGTACAAACTTTAAGGTTTCATTCTCTTGTTTCAGAAGAATGTTTCCAGAAGACGTGAGAAGACTTCACAGAACAGCTGTCGTGTTCCCTTTTGAGATATCAAGAAATATTAACGGTGAGTACAATCTCAACTTCTTTAAGTAATTTGCCTATTGCATTTAACGTATTGGCTGTTACCTCAGGAAGTTTCCAGTGAGAATTATGCTGGTTTTTCCATCTATTAATGGTGAAAGTGTAACTTGAGTTTAAATTGGAAAGTGATAAATCTCAACTTCTTTTGTTAACATAAGTGTTATCAATGCTTCAATTTTTGGCATATTTTATGAAATACTTTGTACCTGGGTAATTTTATTTTTCAGTCTACTGACTTTCAATTCAGCATAAATCAATTAAATATGCTGTATAAATAGGAGATAATTTCATAGAAACAAAAATATTAGTTTTGCAGTGACAGTGTAACGTGAAATGTTCATTGAATTTACTCTTTGGTGAAAGTGTAACTTGAGTTTAAATTGGAAAGTGATAAATCTCAACTTCTTTTGTTAACATAAGTGTTATCAATGCTTCAATTTTTGGCATATTTTATGAAATACTTTGTACCTGGGTAATTTTATTTTTCAGTCTACTGACTTTCAATTCAGCATAAATCAATTAAATATGCTGTATAAATAGGAGATAATTTCATAGAAACAAAAATATTAGTTTTGCAGTGACAGTGTAACGTGAAATGTTCATTGAATTTACTCTTTGGTGACGTGTAAAGTATTTAATGTTGAAATTATGGAGACAATTTGAGTCAATGCAAAATTATTAAAATACTTTGCTTGGAAAATGCTTTCTATATGGAAATGGCTGAAGCAGTCGAGGAAATATTTTTGGGAAAGATTTATTAGTCAAAAGTCAGTCGAATTATTGGAATACATGCAAACTTTTGGAAAGTTGCTATGCTAATAAAAGTTTGCTGTGACAATTGGTGTTTATTGTTTTTTTTCACTGGTGGTTGGCTAATTATCAGTTGAGCATGCAAAGAATTGTACATGACTTATTCAAATATCATTTTAGAGCATTTTATTTTATAAATGTTCAGTGAATCAAATCAAAATAGCAATTAAACTGTAACAGATAGAAGGCTGAAATTTGTGGGTTGTATGTGATGTATTATGCCATTTATTACTATGGTAAACGATTTTATTTTAATGAATAAATAAAAATATATGGATAAGGTTTCCTCCCAAGTATGTATGTATTCAGACAAACTTCACGTATTAAATGTTGGCAACCCTTTATCACAAAATTCATTCAAAGCAATGATTTATTTAGTTGATATTAATTTCCATAATCAATATATACTAGTCCAATGGTTTGGAAATAAGCTTAACTAAGTAACTTAAGGGATAAAAGTTTTAGATTTCTTTACAAATCTTTGAGGTTGTGTTACAATAGAATAAATTCCAATATTATCGGAGTGATTTAGCACGAGAGACATTGCATAATGTAACCGGGAATATTATTCAGCATGAATTTACAGTACAGATTTCATTCTTTTGTTTCAGAGGAATGTTTGCAGAAGATGTCACAGGACTCAGCTGTCATGTTCTCATATATGTGATACTATAACAGTGAGTATAATCTGTGTGTTTCTTTTAAGTAGTTTGCCTATTGCATTTAACATATTGGCTGTTTTGTGATACTTTTGTTGGCTGTTACCTGAAGAAGTTTCCAGTGAGAATTATCGACGTATTTAAATGAATAGCTAGGAGGAATTTAGTCGTGTAACCATGCATTTGTTTTTTACTATATGTTCAATACTTACTGTGCTAGTTATTCATCTATTAACGGTGAAAATGTAGTAACTTCAGCGTATATCGGAAAGTGATAAATCTCAACATCTTTTAAGTGGATATTTCGTTGATAGAATAAAATTGATTTTATAATTTAGACCTTCAAAGATTTGCCAATTATCGTTAATTGGCATAATTTATGAAATACTTTGAGCCGGAGAACTTTTACTTTTCAGTCTACTGACTTTCAATTCAGCATAAATCAATTAAATATGCTATATAAATAGGAGACAATTTCATAGAAACAAAAATATTAGTTTTGCAGTGACAGTGTAACGTGAAATGTTCATTGAATTTACTCTTTGGTGATGTGTAAAGGATTGAATGTTGAAATTATGGAGACATTTTGAGGAAAGTGATTAAAATATTTTGTTTGGAAAAGGCTATCTATATGAGAATTACTGAAGCAATCGCGGAAATATTTTGAGGAAAGCGATTTCTGAGATTCTTAATAGTGAAAGTTAGTCGAATTATTGGATTACATGCAAATTTTTTTAAAGTTGCTATGCTACTGAAAGTTTGTTGTGACAATTCGTTTTTATTGTTTAATTTCGCTGGTGGTTGGCTAATCATCAGTTGAGCATGCCAAAATTGTAAAATATTTATTCAAATACCATTTTAGAGCATTTTATTTTATGTTCAATCAATCAAATCAAAATAGATATTAAACTAAGAATTAGAAGGCTAATATTTGCAGGTTGTACATGATGCATTATGCTAGTTATTACTAGGACAAAGGATTTTATTTTTGGTGAAATTGGTGTGTCAGCAGGTCCAATGCTTTTTAAAATGTGAAACATATTTCATGGCATTATTATGACGATTTTTATCTTATTAGCCTGTTATTTATGAAGTATTAAAGACAGTGAATAAAGAAGTGACATGAAATCAGAAGCGATAACGTCAGTTTTTACCTTGTTAAGTGCAGCATATTGGTCTTGTTACGATGAAAGCTTTCGGAAGATTAAAAATATTTCCTTACTATTATTTGGCTTAAAGTTCTAATCAGAATTCATATTCTTTGACCGTTTTTCAATGTAAAAACAAACCATAGTCTTATCCAATGTGAAATTGGTTTTAGATTATATATTATAGATATAGACATTATAACCAATGCCGTGATACGTCGATAATTTCCAATTAAGAATACAGGGAATAATTTTTATAAAGTTAATTCATTAATTTAGTTGATTTGATAGCATAAATTGAAATGAATATTGCTGTTACACTTGAAATTATTAACAGATAATATTTAATACTTATCTGTAGTTAACGATGTTTATTTGTCACAGGAAGACTATAATCTATTAAAATGCCATCTCATCTAAAAATATAAAAAAAATTTTAATAACTTGGTGGTCAGCAGGAGGTGCCTTCTAAAATATCAACTTAAGATTGAGTTAACAAATAGAACGTTGATATCCCTTCATTGACTATTGAGTATATTTACTTTGCCATGCAATCTATTGTTAAACCTTAAAAGAGTTTAAGGTTCGAATTATAAATAAAATACTTTTATTGCACCGGCAAATGACGGTACAATTTTTAATTTCAATTCTTATCTAATGCGATTGCTTTATTTCCTCTGATAATTTACGCTTTATTTTCTATAAAACAATTCTTTATTTGGTTGATTAGTCAACAATCATCATCATCATCATAGGTAGTCTGTCCATAGACAGGTCCGTGATTATTTATGGTTAAACTTGGTTCTCCATATACTCTTATTTTCTGCAGTTTTCTTCATGACTTGATAGGTCTCTTTCTCTTTCAAGTCGTCTACTAGCTGAAACCTTTTCTTACCTCTTTCTCTTTTTCCATCCAGTTTTCCTTCTAGCACTTCTTTAATCATGCACTCTTTCCTCAGGTAATGCCCAATCCTTTTTTGATATTCTGTATAATCGTTCGCTACTCTCATATTCTTCGTAGTACTTCCTCATTTTCTACCCTATCTGTCCATTTTTATCGTCAGCATTCTTCTCCATGTTCACATTTCGAAGCTTTCCAAGTATTTAATATCATTTTTCCTTAGTGTCCATGTTTCTGCAGCATACGCTTCATTTTCTATAAAAAATCGTTTACTTGGTTTATTAGTTGAGGCAATATGGAAGGTTAAAATTTAAAAACTAATTGTCAAATAAATCTTCGCATAATAATATGAATAAACTCTTAAAGAATTTAAAATTTTACAATTCTAAAATAGGGCTCTATCAATAAGATGTTCTCTTTCATATTGTTTAAGCAAATTAATCTTTTATATTTATAATTTTAGATTATATTTCTTTATTGAGTTCACCACAACCATTTTTTCCTCTTCATTGTAGGTAGTAGCAGTTGATGCTGAGCTGTAGAGGAACCATGAATCGAAGAGTACTGCTTTGCTGAAACGAGAATTGATTCATCTGGGTGCAAGAGTAAAGAGGAATCTGAGCTGGAGGCTATGCATACGGTATGAGAGTTTTTATACCTATATGTTGTTATATTCTTGTTTGTTCAGTATATCAGGCGATAAATATCTTGTATAATATATAGCTGCATCTTACGGAGGATTTAGGAGGAGAGATTAAATTATAAGGCACTTTTTGATGAGCTAGAGACTTCAAATTTGGCATTATTATAGATTTCTGCTCACAACCAATTGAAATGAATACAATACAATAAGAATTCCAATTTTTAGGAGCTGTTTTTCTCCTATCATTCAGAATAAGCCGAAATTTATGGTCGGATTAAACTACACACAAACTATTTGATTTCTTTTAAAAATATTTATTAATCAATTTACACGTAAAGTAAATAAATTAAGAATATATCGCCACCCCTGAAAAAGAATGTTTTGTCTGGTATTGTCCGTTCGAATATTTTATTTCTGAGAATATAAGGCATCAATTTTCTGTTTGAACTTGAAAACTTATTAAATGCCAAGTTTTTGTGTTGACTTCTGAAACAGCACTGTATTAGCTCATGTTTGCAGACAACATACGTTTCTATGGTGAATATCGTTCAGCAAATTGGATATTGGAAAGTAATTAATTAAATTTAATCTTAAAATAGGAGCAGCCCTTTAAAAAGATTATTTGGATCAGGATGTTTTGTGTTCTACATATAAAATTTTACCAAGAGGTTTTGTCGTGGTTAAATAATTCCAGATTTAATTTAATAATTTAAAGAAATTTGGAGATAAATGTACGATATGCTTGAATTAATTCAGAAAATATTCTTTGGGTTTTTTGTGGTTTATTCGAGGCAGAAAAATTTCTGAGGCAATACAAATTCTATTCATTATTCAAGTTATCAAAATCAGATAAAGAGTTTAAAATGCAAATGAAATTTCGGTTAGTTTTTAGAGCTTTGATTGAAAATCCGAACTGAATGCCTATATGTAAAGGAAAATATTTTCGTTGTGAAAAATAGAGGAGTGGTTAGTGTGTCTAGCTCCCAATGCCGAGGGCATGGTCGTTTGTGCTTGTTAAAAATATATTACAACACATGTAATTGGAGGAAACTGTTTGTGTTAAATAAATTATTATTATTATTAACATATCTCGTAATTGGCTATTGAGTATATTTACTTTGCCATGCAATTTATTATTAAACTTATAAAGAGTTTGTTTGAATTATAAATATTTGATTCGGTTCATTTTAACTTTCAATTGTTATATAACGCGATTGCTTTATTTCCCCTGATAATTTACGCTTTATTTTCTATTAAAAAAATCAATTCTTTATTTGGTTTATCAGTTGAGGCCATCATCATCATCATAGGTAGTCTGTCCATAGACAGGTTCGTGATTATTCATGGTTAAACTTGGTTCTCCATATACTCCTATTTTCTGCAGTTTTCTTTACAACTTGATTCACATATAGATTCCTGATCAGTCTCCTGTCTTTCCAGTGTACACCTATATCCTTTAATATCCTCATCAGCAGTACCCAGTTTACTCTATCGAAGGCCTTCTGCCAGTCGACGAAACATAGGAGCAATCTTGGCTGTACTCCATTGCCCTTTCTGATATGATTCTCACTACACCGATAGAATCTCTGGTTCCTCGTCCTATTCTGCAGCGGAATTGATCTTCCCCTAGCATTTCTTCGGCCTTTTTCTCTAGTCTTTTATTAAGAATACTCGTGGTGATCTTCAAAGTGTGTGACAGTAGGGATATCGTTCTGTAGTCCTTAGACTGCATTGCCGTTGGCTTCTTCTTTAGAGGGATCATTGTTACATCTAGGAAATCCTGAGGCCTCTCTCCCGAGTTGTAAATCTTGTTAATTAGTTTCGTAATCACTTTGTCCTTCCAATCCCATGACTTTTAAGTACCTCTGCCAGTATTCCATCGCTGCCTGTAGCTTTTCCTTTCTTTAATTCCAGTATTGCCTTTTATGCTTCGCTTTTCATAATACTTAGTCCCAATCTTCTTCAATGCAATTCTCTTCTTCCAGTTCCATTTGTGCCGATCCTGCCTGCTTGTTGTATAGTTCCCTAATGTATTCTTCCGAGTTGAACTGTCCTTCTCCTTCCCATCTAGCTTCGCTCAGCCCTATGATGTCAATCCTATTTCTTTTCATTTCTTCTTTCAGGTTCTTTATCTTTTCTGCCATCCTCATGGTTTTTACATTCCAAGTACCTATGCATAAGTTATCTTCGACACATGCTTTCCTCAAGGCAGTCCCTGCCCGGAGATCCTATTGGGGGATTATTTTACCTCGAAAGAACTCGTTTTGTCCAACCATATAATCGTTACTAAGGAATTGTAATGTGGCAGTTTCCCTGTTGCTTTCCACATCGCAGATCGCAGTACTGTAGCCATTCAAATCGTCCCGATCACTCCTACAGCTCTATTGGATATAAACCCAGCCAACATAATTTGTTTTTAGCTCGATACCAAACTGACAGTACTGCTGCCTACTGCCAGGCACCGATGATAGTTTTTGTTATTAATTAATTAATTTTTTGTGAAAAACCTCCATTCGTGGATATCGAACCCAGGAACTTTGTAACGGGAAGCCGACACGCTAAGCGACACCATATGGAAGGTTAAAATTTTAAAACTAATTGCCAAATAAATCTTTCACATAATAATTTGAATAAACTCGTCAGGAATTTAAAATTTTAAGATTCTAAATAGACCTCGGTAAATGAGATGCGCTCTTTCGTGTTGTTTGGGAAAATTAATCTTTAATATTTAGATTTTTTAGTTTATATTTCTTAATTGAATTCACCACAACCATTTTTCTTCTTTATTTTAGGCATTCACAGTTGATGCTGAGTGAAAATGCGATGGTGTGAGGCATCAAGGAACCATGAATCGAAGAGTATTACTTTGCTGAAACAAGAACTGATGCATCTGGGTGCGAGAGTAAAGCGGATTATGTGCTGGAGGCTACACACATGGGATGAGAGAAGGTTTTTATACCTATATGTTGCTATATTCTGGTTTGTTCAATATATCAGGCGATAAATATCTTGTATAATAATATGGCTGCATATTACGGAAGATTTAGGAGAAGAGATTGTAAATTATAAGGCACTTTTAGATGGGCTAAATGCTTCAAATTTGGCATTAATATAGATTTCTGCTCAGCCAATTGAAATAAATACGATACAATAAGAATTCCAATTTTTAAGAGCTGTTTTTTTCCCGTAATTCAGAATAAGCCAAAATTTACGATCGGATTATACGATACCCCAAGAATTCAATTTCTCTTTAAAATATTTTTAAATCAATTTACACTTAAAGTAAATAAATGAAAAATATAGCGCTACCTCTGAAAAAAAAAGTTTTAACTGGTACCTTCTGTAAGAATATTTTATTTCTGAGAATATAAGGCATTAATTTTCTCTTTGAACTTGAAAAGCTTTGTGATAACTCATCTTTTATAAAATGCATTTAATATTGATTATAAATTTATGAGAATATAAGGTGTTGGTTTTCAGTTTCAACTCTAAAAACTTTCTCTAATTTGATTTTATAAGACATATTCCATTTTGTTTGTAAAGTTTATTAGCGTACTTCTATAAATTTTAACTTTTCATCAAATTCCACTTCTGTTAATAAGAATCTAATATTGTAAATATTTATTTATGAATTACAGAAGATATTTAAAAACCTTAGAAAACTTATTAAATGCGAAGGTTTCATATTGACTTCTGAGGCAGCACTGTATTAGCTCATGTTTGCAGACTTGTCATGCATTTCTATGGTGAATATCGTTCAGCAAATTGGATGTTGGAAAGTAATTAATTAAATTTAATCTTAAAATAGGAGCAGCCCTTAAAAAAGATTATTTGGATCAGGATGTTTTGTGTTCTACATATAAAATTTTACCAAGAGTGTTTGGCGTGGTTAAATAATTCCAGATTTAATTTAATAATTTAAAGAAATTTGGAGATAAATGTACAATATGCTTGAATTAATTCAGAAAATATTCTTTGGGTTTTTTGTGGTTTATTCGAGGCAGAAAAATTTCTGAGGCAATACAAATTCTATTCATTATTCAAGTTATCAAAATCAGATAAAGAGTTTAAAATGTAAATGAAATTTTGGTTAGTTTTGAGTTTTGATTGAAAATCCGACTGAATGCCTTTGTAAGAGAAAATATTTTCATTGTGAAAAATTTATAATCTCCAATTATTAAGCCATTCATTGGAAATGGTAATTTAATTGTTCTTAATTCTAGGCAATATTTAGAAAAAGATTTAACTTTGTGGAGAGTTACATTTCTTAATTAAGAAAAATTGTGAAGGTTTTTTTATTCTTAATTAAAGTCAATATCCAGAAAAAAGAATTCCAAGTCTGTATACTAAAGTTCTTTTAATAATTCCATCAATATCCAATTTGCTAGACATTATTTACTTGTAAATAGGTTTCCAAAGTGTTGTGTTATTTATATTATTCAGAAAAATCGTAAATTCTTTTAAGTCTAAATATATATAAGCTATTGCTTTTTCATTCTGTATAATTACTGCCATTTTTTTTAATCTGAACAAACCAGAATTAGCATTTTTGGGTATATATATATTTTGTCTCATATTTTTTTCTAAGCTGCTGTGCTATTTTTCCTCTTTGTCACCAATAGAAATTGTTAAAATGATATTATCCTTGCCAAAGTGCTTTGTAAAAATGTCCAACTTTTATTGTAGTGTTTGCTAAATTGTAAATTTTTTTCTGCACTTCATGAAAATTTTTAAATGGCAATTTTGATTTGTGCTAATATTCAGAGCATTTTAAGTCCAGAAATTTTTTAAAGTCAGAGTCAGAAATTATTGTCCAAAATGTAAACAAATTAGTTTTTTTGTCCTAATTTCAGAAAGCTTTTAAGTCGAAGAGTTAAAAATTATTCTAAGTCCAAATTGTAAACAAGTTAAAAAATTTAATGTTTACAATTTGGACGGAATAATTTTTAACTCCAAGACTTTAAAGATTTCTGAAATTAGGACTTGTCCAAAATGTAAACAAACATTTCTTTTGTCTAGAGTCAGTTTTCTTTTCAGTCCAGGTTTTCATTTTGAAGTGCATGATAAAATAAGTAGAGAAAATGTATTATTTCAGATTGTAAAATTTTTATTGAACTTGTATGTATACATTGTACATTATTTTCATTGCAATAAAGACATTTTATTATGATCAAAACCTGTTGACTCCTTTTAGATAGAAATAATTTCTTTTTCTCGGAGCCTCTTTTAGGTATCGTTGGACTTAAGGGGTTTTTTTAGGTATATTTTTGCTAGAATTAGCACACTTTTAGCCTAAAAATGACATTTTTGACCACAAATTCAGCCAAATTTTGCTGATTATTGAACAAATTATTCAACATTATGACAAATGGGTTTTTTTAGGTATATTTTTGCTAGAATTAGCACACTTTTAGCCTAAAAATGACATTTTTGACCACAAATTCAGCCAAATTTTGCTGATTATTGAACAAATTATTCAACATTATGACAATTTATCTACATTTCAACTATTGAACAACTGACAAATTACATATAACACAATATTTTCAACTGTTATTCAACAGTTGACATAACTACATATATCACATGAAAAAATAAACCATCAAACACATTTTACAGCTGAATTAATTTATTGAACAAGCACTTGAAGAAATTACTTGCCTCAGATAAAAGTAACTGCGACTGAGCTGTGGAAAAATTAATACAAGCATTTAGACTACAGAACAGCCGTCATCAGTGGCGAAATGCCACTGACAACAACTGCTCTGAAGTCGAAATGCATGTATTAATTTTCTCACAGCCCAGTCGCAGCTATTTTTATCAGAGGCAAGCGATTTTTCCAAGTGCTTGTTCTGGAAACACTTAAACATATCACATTATCAATGACCTTAATTACAATTAACAATGTCTCTTATTGGTCAAAATTGAATACACGCAACTGATTCCAAATGGGAGCAATGTTTGCATAAATGACGAAAAAATAATGAATCTATAATAGTAAGTAAGTATCGTTACAAAATATTTATTTAAAGACTTATATTTGAAGAATTTTCAATTGTAATTTATGAAAGTATTGAGTGCATGAAAAACTAAAGTATTTCATTAAATATTTGTATACAATTGAGTTATGTTAATAAATTTAAAGAATTCCTTTTCAGTAACGCTTGTGTTAGAATAAGTCAAAATCTCATATGGAGTTTACCAAAATTATCGTTACGATAATTTAATGAAGATATTTTAAACAGCCATGAAATTGTTAAGTAATCTAAAATATAACTCATCCAACAAGAGACAACGTTAATATTTACATAGAGACCAACCTGAGAATCAAAACAATAACTACAAAATTGAGAAACAAAATAAATATCCTATAATTATTATACCAAATAGAATTGAATGAGCTTCCCACAATCTATATATATTTGCAAAAGTTTGTTTGCATGTCTCATTATGCATGCCATAAACTATAAGACATGAATAACTAAAATTTGGTACGATTATTATTAACATCTTAACTTGATGAATGTATAAAAGGTTTGGTCAATTGGTTAATTATAGTCAGTGCTATAATAACAATAATATAGGAGAATATAACATTTTATAATTCCACTAGAGATGCCTGCATTTTAAATTTGAAATGTCGGAATTTTTTATAAAAAAACAAAGAAGCTTCAAAGTTTATTGTATATAAGGATTAGCTATGATGCTGGTCAACGCAGACATCCATGACATTTGACGGTGCAATGAGACACTATTACGTATGTTAACCTTCATAACAGCCTACTTAGACAACAAACCCATTCAGCGGCCGGGTTATGCAATCTTACTTTCGATACTACACAATTTATACAAGTGAAAACATTTACCACTTACTTTATTTGCTCACATTACACTGTGTTGGATGTGGTTTGGTTAATACAAAACGACAAACAACAGATGAACAAACAAAAAGAATTAATGCAACGAAAAACAAAAACAGTAGAAAAGAGAATTAAAATCACACAGAAATTCAATGCTCCGACTCTTAGAATGATTCTCTAAGCAAAGAGTTTTGTTAAAATAAATTTATGTCAAGTGAATAATACTTTGTTACAATAAGTGGACAATACTTTTGTTAAAACGTTACAAATTGCACTTGACAATGCCTTATCCCCCTCCCTCCCTCTGCTGTTCCCCCCCTTATCTCTCGCGAGGCAATAATATGAATCTCGAGCCTCAAAAATGACATTCGTTGTCCAGGAAACTTATCGATAAAAGTCAAAATCTGTCACATATTCGTTAAATATGCGTAATTTCAAAACATGTGGTGCATTACTTTCTGGGAAACCCTCGTAAAATGTTGTGTGAGACAGACGCTCCTTTCTAGGAACCTGGTATTATCTGAATTTTTAAAGAATGTTTATTTTGAACTCTTGAACATCCCGCATATAACTGTCCATGCGTAAAGCAAAGCTACCGTATGGTAACTGACTTAAGAAGTCACCTCTCTACTCTGCATGCACTGGGATTTCCCTTCTAGGAAGCGCGCTCACCTTCAATGCCCCTCTATTCTAATGGAATTCGTTCCCCTCCACTCTACATATTACCTCCGATCACTGAGGCGTAAGGTAACTTCTAGTAATTTTCAATTGCTACATTGGGCGGAACTACCTGTACTCTACATGCACGTTCTCTACCGGAAGCTTAGAGAACGAACTCCACCTGGCAAAAAGCGTCACCTCACAAAATGAATCGACTGCATTGATTGCCAATTTTAATTACGAATACTCGAAATATTTTCCAACACTTTCATTTATATCAATTAAAATATGAAAAAATTTCCCAAATAAAACTTAATTCAAGCATAGATATAATTTTTTGTTCATAATTATTGCCATAATTTGAAGTCACGATGATTTAAAACATAACCTGAGCAACGCTGGGTAAATTTGCTAGTTATTTATAAGCAAAGAACTTTGCAATACCATTTTAATTTAATTTATTCACCAGAGAACTATATAAAGACGTCTGTGTTGCATTGTAAAATAAATTCCAATAATTACTCCAAGATTTGATGCACAAAAACGATTACAGTGTAATTTTCCTAATAAACGTTTAATGTGACTAAATCTTAAAAGGATATTTTGTAGTTTAATTTACATTCTTCGTTAGAAATAATTTTATGAACTCTGTATTTATCTCAGATTCACTACAAATATGTTGTCAACAATTTGTTGCTAACATACATTAAAGTTATGGTAATTTAATGTTGTGCTTATGCAAACTGTATAATTATAAAATATCAGTTGATTACTTCGTTTAAAAATTAGTACAAGAGTTTACAATAACACTAATATTTATAATGAGATTTTAAGATATAAACAAGTTAGGAAAGTGTACACCGTAACACAAATGGGTGCATTTTGTGCACTGGAGTATTTGAAAGAAATTATTTACATGTTTGGAAGGGAAATAGCATTATAAATTCTTTTCTTCGTCATAAATAATCCATTTTCTTCCCATTTAAAAATATTAAATGCATATGTAAGGAAATTAAACATATTTCCGTGAGACTGTTTACGTTAGCAACAATGAAGAAGTAACCATGCTAGAAAATTTCAAAGTTCAACTCAAATTAAGACTCTTGTTCGATTTTCTCGGAAACGGCGACTCCTATGATGAAAATGTAAAGGAAAAGAAATACCCTACTTTACTAGTTCTACAAGTTTTACTTGATAAATATTTTGATATGACCGATACTTTACGAGATATGAGGGAAAGTTCATATTTTATCACCAGTAAAGTGGTACCCCTGATTGGCTTACGTGACTCATTTATGTGATTTTCTTATTATCTTTGACTGTAAGTCCTTAATATCAAATTTCATGAAAATCTGCTTAGTAGAAGCAGATAACGAACATGCGGACAGACCAGATGGAGACTAATACTAATAGGCGCTTATGCTGGAAGCGAAACGCACCTGACAATTAACCTTGCATGTAATTACATTTACAGATACACATACATTATTAAAAATTTTCTTTAATGACAAGAATGATATGTTACTTATTTGTTCGATATACAAATAGAAGGTGCTTGCATTCTGTAAGCCTTTCAAGTCATTATTTATGGCTTTTGCAAAGTAAAAATTCAAAACTAGTTAAATAAATAAAACAACTTCAAGTACACATTAGAATAAACTTCATTAGCCCACTGATTCCCAATGAAAAGACAAAACTGATAACGTTTTGATTCCGATGCAAATGAATTGGAATATTTCGAGGCGGTGCTTATTGTAAAAGAGAGACTGACTGATATTATTCACTTCTTTCGGTAAATTGTGATGAGATTAGCCACGAGGAAGTGTACCATCTGAAACAAAAGTACCACGAAGCCAATGAAAAGGAAGAAATCCACAGTACATTGAAACCTCTGCATACTGGACCTTGATGGAACGTACTTAGGATGTAACGGACAGAATGTCCGGCGATGCAAAACAGTTAAATGACGCCACTAATACATTGTGTCTCATGCGGACCTATCACATGTGCGTTATTTGGAAGGCCTAATGAATACATCGCAACATTATAACTAACGTATATCACAGCGTATAAGTCGACCTTTGAAGCTTAAAAAATTTTCCTAAAACTTAAAGTCGACTTATACGACGAATACAAAATTGTAAACTTTAAATCACAGATAAATAACATCGATATTTACTAACAAGGGGAGGCCATAACATTAATATTGAAATTCGTAAAACCCTTTTAGGAGGTGAAACTAGAACTAAAACATCACCTATATCTCTCTGCGTTTTTGCCAATGGGCCCTTGTTTAAAAGATATTAACAATTTAAATTCAGGTGTAAGCATGGATGCAACATATATCATTAACCTTACGGTTACAAAACAGAAGCAGCAATAGCTTAATTGGTAGAATGAATGTCTAGTAGTCGGATGGGCTGGGGTTCGATCCCAGCAGCCAGCATTTTTTTTCAGAAATGGTCTGTATATATATTTTAACTAGTAAAATTGTATTATTATTATGTCTTCATTACATTTTTGTTTTTTTTCGCAATTTTTTGATCATTTTTTTTGTCTTTTTCACATACGTACTTGATTTATTTGCACTTTCCACATGTAATTATAACATTATAATTATAAATAAATAATACAACTTAGAATGTTATAATCATTACTTGATTGTTTATTAAAATATCAATTCCTTAATATGACATTTATGAAATGTTTATTATGGACAATTACATTGTTTTTTTAAATGTATCATCCAAAGTATTGAAATGCTGTAGAAGTAAGTGAGATAGAAGAGGTACACTTCGATAGGAATTAACCATACTAATTGCAAGTTATGATTATATGTGGAATATGCAAATAAATCAAGTACAAAAAAGTACGTGAAAAAAGACAAAAAAATAATCAAAAAATATGCAAAAAAAACATTTCCTTTTTTGAAAAGGGGAATAATGTAATCATCAAAACCATCCTTATGCCTGCCAACGTGATATTATATTGAATTCCACCACCGTAGATATTGATTGCGATAACTAGGTGCAGTTAAATTTGATAGCATCATTAACAGCCGACATCAATCAAATCACAGGAACCATTATTTAGTTGGTCAAGCTCTCTGAGAATAGCAGTTTCTTATTGGTTGAAATGAAAACACCTGTCAAATGGAAGGCTCAAGAAGAATAGCACGGACTCAAAACTATATTCATATATTTTTTTATTACTATGTTTATTTCTGTATCTTGTTAAAACTTGGATCGTACAGGACCTTGATTTTGCCTGGCGATGATTTCATGAGAAGTATTTTTAAGTGAAACAAAGGGGGTCGACTTATACTGCGAACATATACTTAATCTAGTATTTTCAAGTTGAAAATTCAAGGTCGACTTATACGTCGCAATATATGGATATATATACATATTATAATGCATATAATTACTGTATATACTCGTGTATGATGCGTCCCAGTGTATAACTGCCGTGTATAATGCGCACTCGTACTTTATTCCAAAAATCCCGACTTTTTCTTATACCACGTGTATGACACACATCCTTCATTTTTGGGAGGTATGTAAATATTAAAACGTTTGGACTTGTCCATAAGTGTATTACGTTCAATAAGCTCCATATTATGTCTAAGAGAGACATCGTCAATAATTAAAGCGAGTGAGTTGAGATGGGAGCAACTTCATACAGTAAGTTGGGCAAAGTGATGCCGTGTAGAAAACCGCAGCGCCACTGTTGCCAATGCTTTTACATCAGACAAAAAGGGATCTATAAAATAGTTTTGATTTAAAGTGGACGTTGGTTCTCTCTTTCCTATCTCATTCTAAAACTGTTTAAGAGAAGGAACAACATAAAAATTTAACAAACAAATCTGGAAACAGGAAACGCGACAGGTAGGATTAAGTTCACACACGAGATTCTATGAGTTTTAAATTACTTACATTGTCAATCGTACATACTAGAATCGTTAACTAAATAAAATTATTTCAATTTGCTTATTCTATGTTTTTTTTGTTTTTGATATGTGTTTTGCAGGAAGACTTATCTTGTGATTTTGCAAAAATTACAGCAATCAGCTGATGAGCTAGTGAAAAGCGGAATAATTGGAGAGGATGGGATTATAAATGTATAGAAGTAATTAGGTGTTCTATACATATAATTATGTATGTATAACCTGGAGTATCAATAATTATTGTGCTTTTCTCATTAATTAACCCAAAAAGCGTGAATCTGGTGCGAGGTAGGTTCCTATTTTAAGTGCAGAGAAGTGTTACCTGCGTATAACGCGCACCCCTACATTATGACCTGAAAATGTGGTCTTCAAACAGCGCGTTATACACGAGTATATATGGTAGATACAATGTATAATTTATTGGTGCAGCAAATCCGCAAAAATTAATTGTTCCTGCGTTTGATCATTGTGACTGGTTGAAATTGACTGACTTGCGTTACTCGTGGGGTTTGTTTGTCTTAAAACATTCTTTGTATTCATTGTTACTTTCTGCCCCATTTCCACCAGGGTCCGGAAAAATCTAAAATCTCGAAAAAGTATCCCAAGTTCCATTCCTAAGAATAATTCCTTTCAAATAAGAACGCAAGGGAAAATCAATTTTTCTTACGGTCGCTATAATTTATTTCATTCTTAATTATGTTCTTATAACAATATGCTCCTGCTAGCACACTGCAAGCACCTTTTACTAGTAAAATATAAAAATTAATACGATTCCTATTTTCCTAAATTAATTAGAAAACTCTGTGCTATTACTTCATGCGCTCTAACAATTTGTATGAATATATAGCGGAGTAAAACACTGTCCTTCATAACATGTGCACTTTAACAATTTAAGGCAACACATACATTTCCTTCGGATGTTTCGGATATAACAGACAGGCCTTCCCCTCCTTTTAGTCCAATATATCGAGGCTTCACTGTATGTATGTAAAGAATGCGATGTCGGACTGTGTACAATACCACGTTTTGCAATATACCATACACGAAAACGTATCAAGTATATAATCCAACGTATATTTTCAATCCTTTCAAACTTTTACAAACCTATGCCAACAGGTGCTTCTGATGGAATCTTAACTTAGTACTTAAAAAGAGTTAAAAATGAAACAATCTTTTGTTATTCTAAAAGCTCCCAATTGCAAGCGCGATCTGAGTTTATATAAACATTTGAAATACAGTTGGACCTCTATAACCGTCACCATTGATAATCGTTGTTTCGATCAACCCTCATTTGTCGCCAAATGGTACAAAAAAATTAAAAAGTTCTGATGCCAGATTGCACTGTGACAGAGAGAGGAAGATTCCTGGCATTGCCTCCGATTCAATTAGTGCCAATTAAACCTTCAAATAAGTGAAAGAATAGCATTATTCGCTTCACGCTTTAATTTAAGCATCGAAATTAATGCTGTAGCAATGTCAAACTTTATAGATAGCAACAAAAATATTTACGGATAATTATCCAGTTAATAACAATTTAATCAAAGCAATTGATCTTATTTTAAATCATTCGAATGCTGGAATCTTACTTTTTCAGTAAGTAAAACTATTAAACATCTATAATGCTTATTAAGGCAAATTATCTCATGCATAAATTTAAAATTAGATGAGAATAAGGACGTACATTATTTTTTAACAAATTATAAGTTATATGGTTATGTCACCTTCGTAGATAATCTAAATGACAAAGAATGTTAGGCGACGGGCTACGTTTATTCAGGAGCAGCATGAAAACATTTGTTTTAGATTGATAACCTAGAACTCGCCGAAACTTATCTTCTCTTCTTTGTTAATCTAAATAAACGGTTGAGTTGATTGATATATGAAAAAAAGGACATATACTTCAATTAAAAGAAACAAAGAAAATTAAAAACATAAAAGTTTGCAATCAATTACCGTGTAGCATTAATTTCCTCTCTAATTTGACTTTTAAAATACCGATTTCTTACTGACTTTGCACAATTAATTGTCAATATGCACACACAGCCTCGCCCTCAGCGAGATTTGTACCCGCTAACCTTACCTATACTGGGGAAATGCATTATCAGAGTTAAATACGAATTATTGAGTTATATGTGAAATATTGAGACCAACTTATTCTACACAATTCTTAATTTTTTATAAATTAATTGAAAAAACAGTGAAAACACTGTGCGGGTACAGCTAGTACTCCGTTAATTCATCAAATAGAACTTATAATTTTGTTTGTTTAGTTTACATAACAACGCTTTTACTCATTATTACCTCTGACGGTAAAGCACTATCAATTGCAATTTCCCAGGTTGTTGTTACTATCAGCATTTTAATTACTACAAATATAACTTTTAATTAAAGTTTAAGGCAATAATAGCCCATTAATTCATCAAATGGAAGAAAGAAGAATATAACGAGGTCTTTGAAACTGTGTAATTTTTACTTATGTACCAATGACGTGAATCTAAATTGATTCTTTTGAAAATTTTAATGTCAATCTGATTCAAACGTACTTCATTGCGTCATTTTATGTTACTTGTCGCCACCTGGCAGATCCAGCCACCTTGTGACTAAATGAATAAATAAATAAATATTATAGAGACAGAAGAAGATAACGAAGAACGACATAGAAGAGAAAGAGTGGGAAGATCAATACTGACAGATGAGCAAAGGCAAACAGCGAGAGAGACCATAACCGAAATCAGGTAACAAAACACCGATTTCTTACTGACTTTGCACAATTAATTGTCAATATGCACACACAGCCTCGCCCTCAGCGAGATTTGTACCCGCTAACCTTACCTATACTGGGGAAATGCATTATCAGAGTTAAATACGAATTATTGAGTTATATGTGAAATATTGAGACCAACTTATTCTACACAATTCTTAATTTTTTATAAATTAATTGAAAAAACAGTGAAAACACTGTGCGGGTACAGCTAGTACTCCGTTAATTCATCAAATAGAACTTATAATTTTGTTTGTTTAGTTTACATAACAACGCTTTTACTCATTATTACCTCTGACGGTAAAGCACTATCAATTGCAATTTCCCAGGTTGTTGTTACTATCAGCATTTTAATTACTACAAATATAACTTTTAATTAAAGTTTAAGGCAATAATAGCCCATTAATTCATCAAATGGAAGAAAGAAGAATATAACGAGGTCTTTGAAACTGTGTAATTTTTACTTATGTACCAATGACGTGAATCTAAATTGATTCTTTTGAAAATTTTAATGTCAATCTGATTCAAACGTACTTCATTGCGTCATTTTATGTTACTTGTCGCCACCTGGCAGATCCAGCCACCTTGTGACTAAATGAATAAATAAATAAATATTATAGAGACAGAAGAAGATAACGAAGAACGACATAGAAGAGAAAGAGTGGGAAGATCAATACTGACAGATGAGCAAAGGCAAACAGCGAGAGAGACCATAACCGAAATCAGGTAACAAAGAAGAAATGAACAAACTGAAGAAGGGAGTAATATAAGAAGAAGCCAAAACAGAATCGATGCAGCCAACGGCGGAAGGCGAAGAAACGACACAAATTTAAACTCAGCAATAGGAAACGGATTAGCTACTCGACGAGATGATTCACATTTAGGAAAAATGGATAAAGAATGTCAAAATCGTAGAGCTTTGTTTTTTAATAACCGAGAAAAGCATAACAGATGCTGGTACGAGAAGAGCACTTCCGCAGCTTCCAGATATATTAAAACTGCCGTAGAGAGAAAATACCCCTATGTGTAAAAATACGTAAGACTAATGTAGTTTCTGCACATGCCAGGACATGAAATATATATATTTAAAGCGGGAAGCTCATTAGTTCTAATTTGAAATGCAAAATCAATCACACTCACCCATCTTCTTTCTTGATATCGCAAAGCAGAGCTGGCCTGAGGAAGACGTACGATGCTGGCTGCGTTTTCAGACTTCATTCTTCGGAGGCACGCATCTGAAACAATGACAGAAGCAACTCAGAAATCTCGCACCCAAAGGATAAAAATTCTACAAAACCTTCACAATAACTTTTGATTTGAAGTTTATAAAGTAATGGAAACTGGCTAAAAATGTATTATTCATACGTTTTTAAAAACACAGATTCTCATTTTATGAGGTAAACTATACTTTTTACGTTAAAAACACAATATATATTGATAACAAACCCTTAATTAATCCTACGTTAAGAATGTAACGCCATATCTTGGCTATATTTGCCCATAAACAAATCCGTCCTTGCAAAAAACTTTACCAACTCTTCACAGAAAATGATACTTTACAACGATAAAATCACTCATTAAACATGTTATGCGGTAACAAAATGTTATACATAAGGACTAATTTATAAGAATAATTACTCCATTATACATAAATATGATAAATATAACATTTACTATATACATATATATACGGTAAAGATATTTCAACTATAAATCAAAGATGAATAGAGAAGTTATTTAAGATTTCCTTACCTTTGAAGATATAAATCCTCGAGGAGATTGACCAGGACAGCTGGATCACACAATAATAACAGTACATTTATTTTCCAGAAGATCATAGTTACATGGCAAATCAATAAGACAAACTCAATCACAAAAGAAAATACAAATTAAAACAATATAACAGTGGACTAAAGAAAAACAATAATACATCAAAACATCACCATAAATTACAATCAAGTGGCAAAACAGGGCATACTGAATAATTACATATACAAATTCACATATCATTATATCATTGATTTACAAAATAAGAAATAGTACTATTAAGAGACGTTAACTAATGTCCAGTAAGCAATTTGAAGATTACACACATTGAAACTATAAAAAACTTTAGATAAAACTTCACTTCACTTAAAGTGTCTTAAAACGTACACAAATCAAACTAAAAGTACATATTTAAAAACTGCTGTCAAAATGCGTCACATGGACCACTGTTTTCGAAGAATAAACGGCCAAACTTTTGTCAAGATCAAAACTATCAACATTAAATTTCGAATACAATAAAAAGGTCTAGTTTTTTCCTTCTAAAATAAATAAAATAAAATAACCAAAAGTATTAAAACACTGCTGTGAAAATGATTATCACGTGGACCAGTTTTCGAAGAACACAAGGCCAAACTTATATCACGATCATAACTATAAACATTAAATTTCGATTACAATAAAAAGGTCTAGTTTTTTCCTTCTAAAAAGGTCTGATGGAAACATAAAATAAATTTCGAACGGTATTACGCACATAACAGATAATCTCGTCAGCCATTTTAAGATTTCTATGAAACAACAAGAAGTAACGCGCAGGCGCGCAGGCTAACCAACATTTCGTCTTATAAAGCAGGATATTTACAATTTCGACAAAAAAACCACAAAAAATAAGCAATTCCTTTTTATATCTTGATTTCACATTTTAGTAGGAACACAATTATAACTTATTATAGGATCGATAAAATTTGCTTAAATGTTATAAATTACTTGCAGTAAATCAAATTTATTGGCATTAAACTTTTGCTTTGCAAACCTAAATTTGGATTCGTCATGGAGAGGGGTAAAAATAAGGCATTAAAATATATTTTCACATTGCTTAAAAACCGACAATGTAATTAATTAAGTAATAACGAATTTTTGGTCCAAATACGATTGCGTTTTTTGGTAATATTTATTTTTCTGTAGGACATGTCTTCATAAACAATTACATGGGTAGTTTCTGCGACATTTACAAATTATGCGGAAACAATTATTAGTTATTAAAAACTATTCACGAGTGTAATTATAAGAATAGCAATTATACTCCGGAAAATACTTTCAGGTTTTTATCTTATCCATGTACTTTGGAAACCTGTGGTATATTCAATTGATACCGATAAAATATTCGTATAAATTTGAAATGTAGGTACCTACCGTAGGAACCTACTGATTTACAAACACAGATGTCCGGAACAGGTAGAAAAATACACTTGTAATTGTCCTAACTAAGATACTCTATTTAGTAAGTGAATTAGCCTTCATAATGCACTTAAGAACCATAAAAAACTAGGGTGAGTCCTTCTTCACGGTAACCTTCCACCTCATTTCCTATTTGAAATCTCAGCTGAAATGCTACAGAATTGTTTCTCACTTAAAATACGGTATTTACTTGTTATGTGTACATCTAACGAAGCTTAAATAAAGCAATATCAATAACGTACAATAATTTTGTTGTTTTTTCAATTTTATATTTCTATTTAAAATTTTGCGATCATTTATATTAAGCATTTTACGAGGAATAAATAACCTGATATTTTAAACGCGCAGGCTTGGTGCGACGGTGGTGCCATCTATGAACAATTGTAGTCGTAACTTGAACCTATTTCCCACAAGAGTAAGATGCACAGGGCTGATGATAACGAACAGTACTCCATAACACTCAAATTCAACGAAGGCCTGACCTTTCTTTCCTGCCTTTAAACCTTCATGACCTTTGGGTGCCGTACGACACCAACTACACGGTAATTCTTGTAGATCGTTACTTACTGCTTGGATTTTTCATTATTGCTACTTTTTCGCAAGGCATTCGTACATTATATACTTTGATATTTAGCTTTATTCATATTATCATGTTGCTTAAATATTATTTTAAGGGAAGTTCATGATTTTTATGGATTAACTTTAAAAATTATTTGGTCAAAAATATTACCGAACAATTAATTCATGGAGAGACTACAAGCAAACAGGTATTTTTTGTAAATCCGAGAGAGACTTCAATATTTTTTCTCAAAGATAGCTCATCGAATCGCCTGTTTACTTGTATGAACTCCGCCCGTTCCCCCAGAATTTTGAATTTATATTTTCGATGTTATCGACACCAGATTGCGTTGTTTGCAATTTTTCAACAAAGAACGGCAATCGCATGTTCTTGCGATTAACAGAAATCTTCGGCAGGAAAAAAGGGCGTGGCTAAATTTCCTGGCGAATTTCTTAAGAACTTTAATAAAACTCATTAGGTGCATGATTGTGTGTGCCCGATAACGCTAAATATATTGTAAGGGCAATGGCATTGTCACGTACTTTGAGACCTCTACCGAGGTCAGCCAACTTCACATTTTCATGCGTTGCGTCTAGGAACTTTGTTATTTGATTATTATATGTAATTCAAAATTAATGTTAGGACCTTTGCCTGCGATTCGGAAGAATAAATGTTTCGTCGAAATAAAACCCGATTAGTCTTTCTAGAGGAAATTAATTTTACAAGTTT
Organism: Uropetala carovei; assembly: GCA_036926305.1. Classification (NCBI taxonomy): domain Eukaryota; kingdom Metazoa; phylum Arthropoda; class Insecta; order Odonata; family Petaluridae; genus Uropetala; species Uropetala carovei. The sequence goes on from JAXCHB010000005.1 coordinate 1,604,945, forward strand.
TCAGATAAAAACAAAGAATTTACAACTGTTTTATTGGCATAAATAATCTACATCCGTGCAACGTATTTTTGCTATATGTGCTGGTAATATGTTTAAAAATTGAAGCTCAACTTAAGGAGTTGACCATTTCAAAATATTTAAATCCATATATATTACTGAATAGTACGTAAGCTATATATTTTTTAAATTGTGATCTATATCAATCGCAAATTCCTCTGCTTTATTCTCATTGTATTAATAAAAAATCAACCAGCTTAATCAATGTGGTAGAAATTAGCCGCGCAAGACAAATAATTGTTTACGCTAGATAAAAATCACTTTCATAGCAATCCGTAACGTTTGAAGATAATATCCGAAAAGTGGGAGTTTTAATACAAGAAGGATTACGAAGACAAGTGGCGCATTTGTTTAGCACTTCAGAAAAGATAACGACTTGATAAGAGGTCAATGAAATTAAGTTGTCGGGTGAAGTCGAGTGGAGATCTAGTGACTCCATACAGTGATGGAAAGCCCTCATCTTAGGCAACTGGAGTAGACTTATGTGCAAGTACTTGGTTTGATATGAAACGAGTACACGTGTGATTCGAAAGTTACATAACAAGGTGATATGGCCTAAATACACCAGGGAGATATAAAACAACCTTTGCCCTCTGTTGCTATTCATAACTGCGAGAAAAGCAACTATTAAAAATTACACCAAATGCCATAATTTTAATTCAGATTGGATAAGTAAAACGTAAAGAGATTTAAATTGAACAGATAATACAATTATAATACAATAATATTCATTTAATCCAATATAATGAAAATTATTTCCCAAATGATGAATATCCTCAGATCCCAATCTTCACTCAAGCAGATTTTATTCAAGTATTAATTCCAAGTTACTCAATTTTTGCTCCACGCCAAAAATACATGATTTTAATATTTCTACACAATGTATGACAAGAAAGTTAATTTTCACCCATCATGTGCTAATGACCAGACTATCAATACATCTATTAACACTACACCAATCAACTAGTCACCTCTACTGAGATGAAAAATTAATGTAATGTGTGACAGATATTATCATTAACTGACTAATGTGAAAGTGTATACCTATATATTTTACTGTCAAATATATGATCAATTGACATCATACAACTGTCTATTAGTAATAAATTCTGTTATCAAATGTTCCACCTTGTATCAATGTATGTTATTTAAGGTTGAAAATCAAAGCACTTTTAGAAAAGTGAAATTGAAGAGATTAACCAATTTTTTGTCTTTTAATCATTATACAACATACTTTAATAAGTTCCCCGTATATTGAATTTTTGGGGATTAGACACCACCTTTCTTGAGAGAGAATCCCTTCCAATGACCCTGTACGTGAGCTTTTTTGAAGCCCATGTATTTTTATCTGAAAATATATTATAACTTGATCTACCTTATGTTTACCAATAATCTTACATTGATTTATCTTATCATTTGGCTCAAGCCTTATTTCATAAACTTATTCTTGGTCAGGTAATTCTGTGCTACCATTATCTTGCCTCCAAAATCAAATCAATCTTTAACAATTCATTATCTTGATCAGTTTTATCAAGACCAAAAATGACAGAATGATTCAAATTTGCTGACATTCTCATCTGAAGCATAGGTTAATAAAAAGCATCTATCAATAGCTTTCTTTTTTATCCAAGTATATTTAATCCTTGAGAATCAAAATATGCTAAAAATTAAAGTTTTTCCATCAAGATTGATTAAGTTAAACACTCTATGTATCATTTCTAACAGAGTTCATTTTTCTGACTTTTCTACATTAAGAAACTCTTAAGATTAATATTGATAAATATAGGTGAATATGCATAAGTTTTATCAGTTAACTGTTATACATATTTATTTCATCACTCAAGGATTGAATGGTAAATAAGGATGTTGAGAAGTTGGGTTGAAGGAGAACAAATTCTGGTATCTCTGTATTTCACTTTTAGTTCACTTTTACATAATGAGCTAATTTTGAAATGAATGAACCTTAATTGTATGTATTGTTTGTAAGTCATTTTATTAATTCAGTTATTTTATCTATTGTAGTTATTATATCAAATCCTCATTTTAAAAACAACATTTTGTTTTGTGCAAATATATATATTCTATTGTTAAAGCATTTAGATTATCTTGAATTTACATGGAAAATTGTGATGCCTAATCTTAAACTTTTTCAAAATTACTTTGTATTTGGAATAATATAAATTTATTTATTTTCAGCTTGTAGCTGTTGAAATATCATGACAGCCATGGGAGATATGAATGTACGTGTGATCTGATTTAGCTTATGGAAAAAGTTATAATGCAGGAAAATGATAATGAAAGAATGGCACAATAGTTTAAGAAAAGATTGGGATTCTAAGAGTAATATGAGTGGAATTTGAAGAGATAACTAGTAAGACAAGACATGGATAGTAGAAAATAAAATAGGGAGAGATTTCAGAGAAAGAAGATCACATTATTGTCACGCAACAGATTATAGGTGTTTCTTGATCTCATAAGGTAAGGTAAGATCATCTGTACATTTTAAAAATAAAAAATTAATTAAATTTTTAAAAACTTTTTAGTTTATACAACTTTTATATTAAAAGCACTAAAAACCTAAAAATAAATTAAATTTTGACATGGGGTGAATGTCATCTTTTGTGATAAAGTCTCAAATTTCCATATTAATAACATATCTAGTGTTAGGACACTCATTAACAAAATTTGAACAAATCTTAATATAAAATTTGTGTCTTATGCAAAACTGATCATAAATTTACAGGAATGTTTGATGTTTGGGATGTTTCTTATTATGTTTTCCATGCTTTAGTATTTAATTTTTTGATCCATCAGATCAGCTCTGCAAAAGCCACACAACTTTTATATTAAGATGCATTCAAATTTCGTTAACTAGTATTCTAACACTAGATATGTTATTAATATGGAAATGTGAGAATCTATCACAAAAGATGACACACCATGCCAAAATTTAATTTATTTTTAGTGCCTTTAATATAAAAGTTGTATAAACTAAAAAGGTTTTTTATTTAATTTATTTTTAGGTTTTTAGTGCCCTTAATATAAAAGTTGTATAACGTAGAAAAGTAATTTTTATTTTATTTATTTTTAGGTTTGGAGTGAGGGAGAGAGGTAAACTCCCTCTCTTCCTTTCTTTCCATTATTATCCCTCACCCTCCCTCCCTCTCTCCTTCCCACCCTCCCTCTCTCCTTCCCACCCTCCCTTGTATTAAAGCATTCAAAGCATGTTTTTGTTACTCTTAGGAAGACAACAATGCAAGCTTGAGGTTTAACAATGTCATGGTCGTCAATGCAACATCCTACTAAAAAAGCCAATTTTCCCCAAATTATGTGAATTATCTGTATAATTTGTTCGATTTTGAACTGAAGGTAGAAATAGACAATAAGAACAAGAAACTCCATTAATTTTTCTTTAAAACAGTCCAGTACCAAAGATCTTAGGTCAATTTCTTCCAATTTAAATTTGCAAAAGAATAGAGGCTTGCACTTTGAAAAATGGCTTTTTATGGGTTATCATTTGGGAAATGGTAATTATCCCCTAGAGTCAAACCCGGTAATTTTTTCTGAGATTTGTAAATTTTTACATTGTGGGTATAACATAACCTACAAACAATCAAAATTTCATATTTCTAGCTCATATGGAAGTGCCCAAAATGTATTAGTTATTGGGATTTGAAATAGCATACATACATACATATGTATCTACATAATTACATATATACATACAGGTCAAGTTATAATAAATGTTGTATAAAATGATAACAAATGACTTAAAATGGTTTCAAAATGAGTATGACTGTAAGCCAATGAAATTTTAATGAATTATATTTAAACCCCTTAAAACAACCAATGATAGATATCTGATAAAAGATTTTAAGAAATTTATACCATCACAAGAGTGATATGTAATAATCTCTCTATATTATAAAATCGTAATGGTCATCATGATGCATAAGGCTCTAATTTTGTGAATAACTTGATTAAAAATAAACTTAGAAGCCTGAAATTTCTCAGAATTTCAGTGTTGATGAATCTTTACGTTATGACTAAAAAAATTTCGAAAAAGGTCACAGGTTTGACTCCAGAGGATGAATGTCATTTCCCGTAAGATAACACATAAAAATCATCTTTTTGGTTTGAAGGCTTTCATTCTTTTACTCTTTAAAATATCTTAAAATTCAGTTATTGACACAAAATTTGCACTGAAACATGCCAAAATGAATGAGGATTCTTATTCTTCCCATTGAATACTCAATCTCATTCGAATTTGCTCATATTTTGAATTTATACTCGAGTTTTGGTAATTTTTTTAACATTTCAATAATTAGATTCCATGGTTTCCAGTATTGTAGACATCAGTAATTTCCATGCATATGCACTTAAATAAAGGCTTAAAGATCGAAAATAAGATTAAAACTTGCTCAAAATGACCAAAGATATGAATTTAATGCAAACAAGTCGAATACAGTATTCATGCTATTTATATTTTTTATCTAGGAAGTGTGCTTGGGCCTCCGCTTTTCCTAATCTTCATCAAGATTTGCCGAAAACCCTTAAATCTAACATTAGATTATTTGCTGATGACTGCATTATATACAGACTTATCAAAAATGGAGACAACCACAACACTCTGCAAGCTGATATAGACAAGCTTGCAGATTGGTCTACTATGAATAAGATGTTAATAAACATAGACAAAACCAAATTTCTATACTTCATTCGGAGTAAAAAAAGTGGATTACATTTGTATATTAGATGGTAGGAGATTAACAGAAGATTGTTTGTGTAAATACCTGGGGGTAACCTTCATGAGAGACTTGCAGTGGGGGGCTCAGATCAACAGAGCTGTTGCGAAAGCTTATAGAGCTTTACATTTCATAATGAAAGTGCTAGGAAAAAGCACACCTAGGGTGAAGGAAGTGGCATACAAATCATTAGTTAGGCCAATACCTGAATATGGAGCCATGGTATGGGATCCTCACCATGTAGGACAAGTGAAAAAGTTAGAAATGGTATAGAGGACTGCAGCATGATTAGTTCAATGTAACTTCAAAAGAGGAGAGAGCATTTCGAAAATGATCAGTAACTTAGGATGGGAGTCGCTGGAGCAAAGGAGAGATTTAGCTAGATTGAGCGGAATTTATAATGCTTACATTGGGAAACAATCATGGATGGATATAACCGTCAGAATGGGCGAACCGAAATATTATGGTTGTAGGGATCATAAATACAAAATAGAACCTTTAGGATAGAAGACAGACTGGGGAAAGTTTTCATTGCTGAATAGGGGGGATTGAGAGATAGAACAGTTTACCTGCGGATGTTTTTGAGCCTTTTCCCTCAAAATTGGTCCCTTCAAGACGAAGATCAGAAGACATATATATTGTAAATCATAATTATTGTATATAATATCCGTAGTTAACGACCAAGTGAGGGAGAAGTAGGGAAATGCTTGGCAGGGTGATGTACTGTGGGGACTTAGTGTGCCCCGTGACCTCTACGGTAGCCGTGAAGGCATCATGAACCCGCGAAAATCCACCACTGGAATTTGTGTGTTTATATATGTATGTATATAGGTATTTGTGTGTATGTATATATATTTATGCTTTTCTTTTAATCTCTAAAAATTCAGTGTATTATTCAATTGTTTGTGGGGAATATTTGTCACTTTATATTGAATTATACTGTTTCCACCTGGCCCTATGGCCAACTTGTAACAATGTGCTTAATAATAATAATATATTACTAAAATCCTATTTCTGGTTGTCTCTCTATACCTCAGCCATTTTTAATCTCTGGGAATTTCAACCCGCTAAGTTAATTTTTTATCAAGTTATTCAACTAATTTTCTTAATTTGTTATTAAAAACCAAACATACATCTCTTATAAAATATATTCATTAAACTCATATTCAAAACATATTCCCATTAAACTAATCTAAATCCAATAGGTATATGGTAGGAACAAAGAAACAGCGAGCAAAAAGGGGGGGTTGGCGAGCATTAGCGAGCGGAGGGCTTGCTCCCTAGTAATTATAAAAAATCTTAGTGCATTAGACAAATTCTATGAATGAAGGGGATATGCGCTATATGTACATCATTTAAGTAAAACCAAAGTCAATATCATCCAGCATCTCAATCCTCGCTTACAGTACATTAAGCATTTCAAAGTAATTTCACTATTGGAATAAAACATTTAGGTAAATACATTTTTTCTACCTGTTTTTCCAGTATCTTGCTTCTGACTAAAATTATTTTTTATACTGAAGGAAACCAATTCTTATGAGTGACACAAGCTTCAGATATATGGATAGTGAAATTTAACATAAAAGTGATGGCTGAGGAAGATATTTTAAGCTTGAAAAATATTTAATTTGCATGTCTTTAGTGGTTCTAGGTGACACATCATAAATGTTCAGCACAAAACTACTAATCTATTTGTTAGTACTTGTATTGTTAGCAAAAATACTATTTTTGTGCTAAATATTAGTTATACTAATGATTAAAAACTAAATTAGTGCATGTTAGTAAATGAAAAATATAATTATAAAAGGTTTTTATAGCATTGACATCGATTATTACATAATAAACTTTATTGATTTGTGAAAATTTTAAAGCTATTATTTATTTTTTCATTTTACTCTATCCCACTAAGGTTGATGTTTTATGTTACTTTTCATCATTTTATTAAAAAGTGAGATTTTTCTATTTTTTGCATTTCTATTGATTTACAGGATTTCTTACAATTAGACTTTTATATGTGCTAGTTATGATGTACATTTGTACAACATTTGAGTGTTTGGTATTTCTTCATCAACTTCAATTAGATAATACTTTTGAGCTTTAAAGTTCTCAGAATAAGACAACAACTATTTAAACATATTCACTGTTTGAAAAAATATCAAATATCCCTTATAAATTTTTATTGGGTTCAGGAACTGAGAATTGAACACAGTGAGAAAAAATTTCTCAAATATCTATAATATCATGAATATTCCTCGAATTCATTGTTTTTAATGAAATGACTGTACCGTGACCAATTCCTCCTCTCTTAAAGGGATATTTTGAAGTTTCTTAAAAATGTTTTTTAATTATAGAAATAGCTTTTTTTAAATATTCACTTGATATTTTTGACAATGATGTGTAAGCAAATGCTGAATGTCAGTTAATTTTTGGAAGAGAGTTTATTAGATCTTTTCTTTGTTAGTCTTTATTTTCAAGTTCGCAAGGGTGTTACCATATGGTAAAATATTCAAAGTAATAGAGTTTCTAATAGTAGAAATAATAATAATATTATTATTTATTGTGGCATTAGTGGCATAAATAATGAGTTATTTATTAATTAGGAAAGCTGTGTACAATTAGTTTTAAGAAATTTTATACTTGTATTTTGTCGTCATTCTTGAAAATAATTACAAGTATGTACAAGTAAATCGCACCGCAACCATGGACAAAAAATTAAGAAAAGTTTTTTATCACAGATTCAGTTAATTAATTGCTGGATAACCTTGGTTCACATAAAAAATTATTCCAATACTAAATCTGTAAATTCGTAAATTAAAATTTTTTAAAAATTGCTATTAAGAAGTTTCTACAGAAGTTAAAATTTTCAAATTTTGTAGTAGGTACTTGGTATATAATATTATTCTGAGCAAAAGTACACATTTTACATAATAAATAAAGAGATTTGATTTGTGTATTGATATTTTAAATTTCAAATAATCTCCACTGTTGAGCTCCAAACATTTTATAATTTTATTGAAAATCACTTTAAAGTTCATGTTAATACAGCGTGTCCTCAATTAACGTCATTAATTCATTCTTGAAATTCATGACATTGAACGAAACAACATTAAACGAATCAACAGTTCCCATAAAAACCCATGTTGTACAATATTCCAAAATCTCTGACTCAACATCCCACGAAAAACAAAAAGACATAATATACAAATGTGAAGGTGGAGAAGAAGAAAAATTCTGAACTTGACCGAGGATTTTTCTCCTTCTCTATCTTCACATTTGTGATCAGTCTTATGCATTCACGCATATACGTTAAATTTCCATCCTTTCACTCTTGTTACATAATACATAGTAAATCCTGGATTTAAATCGGGGCTGCTTTCCCAGGAAACGTGACTAAAAACTAAACAAATTTTAGAAAAAAATTTCAGCGAAATAAATATGCCTGGTAGGACATATGACGTAACTTCATTTTAAGCCACCCAAAATTAGAAAAGGATATATGTCGCAGATGTACCTCTTCAATCCAGAATACTTTTCCCACTCAAATAAGGCGGTTAACCACAGCTTGTGTAACAGATGTGCTGTTATTTTCGTATGTCATTTCAATGCCAACTCAAATCATCGACAATGTTAATTCAATTATGTTATTAATTTTTGAACGACATTAACGCAAATCAACGTTAATCGAGTCGACGTTAAACTGAGTACACACTGTATAAATATTTAGTATAAATTGAATTAGTGATATTGAAATGGCTCATCTGTGGTTTATAATGCTTGAAACCATTAAGTGCCACATATTTGCCAGTTAATTATAATAGTTTATGTTGAAAGGAAAACTGAGTAAATGAATAAATAAATATAAGATAATGTAACTGTATATTAAATAGGGTAAATTGATTTTTTTCAGTGGAAAATAGTAATAAAGCAAGTACAACTAGAGCAGTCTTATATAAAATTGGAAAAGAAAATTCAAATAGGCAATGGCATAAAAAATAAATCTTAAAATATGAAATTTTTTAAGGTTAATGTTTTAATGAACTAGTCTTTATATTGTATGATCATGAATAACTGGATTACGTGAAATATTTCTCATAAGCCAGTAATCACAAATAGGCTAAAATGGCATGAAATTATCTTTTCATGATAAGGAAATAAAAATCCATTGTAACAAAAATTTATTTGTACCATCCTGTAGAGCCAAAGAGAGTGGACATCATGCCTCCCCCACTTCCTGCAGCTGCTGCACAACGCCTCCGTCTTGTTACCTTTGACATTACCGGGACGCTTCTCCAGTTCCGCCACTCCATAGCAGAGCAGTATTCCCTCATAGGGGCACGGTTTGGGGTCCATGCAAAGCCTTCCGAATTGTCTTTGGGCTTTAAGGAGCAATGGTATCGACAATGCGCTGAGCACCCAAATTTTGGCGCTGGTACTGGACTCCCATGGCAGTTGTGGTGGACCAACTTGGCTAAATCTACCTTCCTTTCTGCTCCATCCCTCACTTTTGACGACAAAGAGGTAGTACATGACATGAAGAGGCAAAATGAAAAATTGTCACACCTTGCCCAACATCTCATCAACGCTTATTCTACACCAGAATGTTGGTGCGTCAGTGAAGGAGCCCACGAAGTGCTAGGGAATCTCCAGAAAGAAGGTCTCACTCTGGGTGTTGTCTCCAACTTCGACTCAAGGTTAGACGGACTCTTGTCCGTGATGGGCCTAAGGGAATTCTTTTCATTTGTGCTGACATCTTATGAGGTGGGTACAGCCAAACCAGATGTAGGAATCTTCCGGGAAGCACTTAGGAGAGCCAGGGAAGCAACTGGAAATGGACGACCAGTCGATTCTAAGGAAGCATGTCATGTTGGAGATACACCCTCATCAGATTACGTCGGTGCAGTGCTCGCAGGATGGAATGCTGCTTTAATACATTCTCACTCGGAAGAGGTCTGCTTAACTTGTAAAAAAGTGAATCCTCATCATGTACTGAGTAGCCTGAAAGAACTGGAGTTCTACCTTTTGAGCGGACGAAAAGCAAAATTTGCAGAATAACAGTATCTTTTTAACTTGTATTGATTTAATTTTTCCAAGCAAATATTTTTAATACCATAAATACCCGCATACAATACTCACCTTTTTCCCGATATTTTGGAGCTGAAAAGCAGGATGCGTGTTATGCGAGGGTACATATTTATCGCGGTATTTAAAAAAATGAATTACTTGCACAGATAAAGAGAAGGTTGATTTAATATGCATTTTGGCCATAATAAGCATGTTAAGTTAAATCGAATTTGATTATATATGATATTAACTGTAATCTATGCAAATAAAATATATGACGTGATTGAGGTCCCGCACTTAAAGAGGCCCCACACACTCTCAGAAATATTTATTGTACTTATAAAGTACACACATTTATGAAAAAATATCAATGTGTCATAATGAGAGATGTTGCTTTAGTAATTATAATTTACTATTAAAAATTTTTAATGCATAACATGCCCTGCGTGCACACTTTGCACCAGGCACCGCGATTTTCCTAGCCGTCTCTGACGTCAGTTTTAATTCATTGTTTTATCATATCACAATGGTACTGACAATGTAACGCATAATAATAATAATAATGAGTTAAATCAGTGGCTCTCAACCGGTGTGCCGTGAGGAAGGGACTAGTGTGCTGCCCACTCCGAAGAAATTTAATTTTTAAATTATGTATGTATTTTATGTACAATATAATTATACAATTATTGCTTTACCAATTGTAACAATCTAATATAATTGCAACTTTTACTTGTTACGCTAGTTTTTATCTTTAAAAATGAGTATAATTGCAACTTTTACTTGTTACGCTAGTTTTTATCTTTAAAAATGAGTATTTACACAGTGAAATTAATTAGGGGTGGTTTGGTGTGCCGCGATGTTCTTAAGCATGCATGAAGATGTGCTGTGGAGCGAAAAAGGTTGAGAAGCACTGAGTTAAATGATAAACTTGTGACCGAGACAAAAATTTTAGGGAAATGTGTGCACTATACGCGGGTATATAAAAAAATCGCAGAATACGATACCGAAAACCTACCTGCACTTATACGCGGGTGTGCATTATATGCGGGTATTTATGGTATATCAATTTATCTTGTTTAACCAGACAAAGAATATTTTACCCTTTTTACAAATTTTGTGAATTTTTTTCTCACATTGTTGCCATGTATTTTAGCATTCACAGGAGAAATAAAAAATGTGCTATTATAGAGATAGAATTTTATTGCATTCATGGAACTTATACACGCTTCACCAATCTTTTTAACCAACACCGTGACATCTACTTGGTAGTGACACTTTTTCTCAAACTCGTGGTGGAAACCACTATTTTTTTTTAAACGTTGCATAACTTTCCCGAAGACGTCTCCCCCTTCGTACCGTTCAACTGAGGCATCCACATTATCGAGCAATGATTTCGAAGATGAAGGGAGCTTCCGGCATGAAACACAATGATAGCCGCCACTCCTTTTTATGTAAAGGGTTATGACTACCTTAAAACTGTTATTTTTTCCTTTGATCATAATTGTTTTTGTTTCTCTCTGTGTGTGTGTCTGTGTTGTATGTTTTGGGCATGTGTGTGTGTATGTGCGTTCTTGTTTTTGTGAAGTGTAAAAGTTTTTGGCATAATTGTTAAGTCATCAACAGAGGAACAGCACTCATATTCCCCAAGTTCTCTCACACTCGCTACATTTCAAACAGGACTTATCTTTTTTGTTGCCTAGAAATTGCACTACTTATATGCTTGCATACATACATACACAGAAATAAAAAACGATGAACACAAATATACAGTTCATTCGTCAGGAATACGATTTCAAGTGTTTAACGATATTTACATTTAGAATAGCACTCCTCATCTCTGAGACCTTCCCATTTAATTCTTTACTATGTGTGAAGCTGCAGGAAAGACTGAAGGAATCCCCTCCATCCTTTCCATATTTTTTACCAACCCCTAAACAATTTTATTAACTGACTTTTTTGTGGATTGCCAGAAATATGAATTCCCTAATTCTCTTGTTTAAGTTTTTTTTCTAAGTATACTTTCCCTCTTTATTTTAAATGATTTTTTTTTCAAACCCAAAAGATAGATGTACCTAATATAGGAATTAGAACTTTTTTAAACGTTAAAAACACACCAACAATTGAAATAGGGCAGTTTTTTTCCTTCTTCAAGATAATCAACAGCAATTTACAAACATTCTTTTTTAATCAGCACTATGTGATTTTTTTCAGTACTGGCGTGCATGTTATTTTTTTAATGAGAAGATTCACCCACTTAGTACCCAGATGTCACTGTCATTTCGATTTTATATAGCCATTTGCAAGATTTAAATATAGGTCAGTATCTCCATTACAGTTACATAACATCGTGAAATATAATTATATTAAAAATCCTTCTTTCAAAATCCCAGGAACCTACTATGGTGAGTTTAAAATTTTTTAATTTATTACTCTGCAAAATAAGAAAGAGAGAGAGCAACTAGAAGAGGTCTGTGGTAGAAGAAAGATAGCAACTTTTTTTAGATTTAAACTTGGTTTCAATCTAATCTAAGCTCTCCAATCCAAAATGCAACTAAGACTCGTTCAAAGATAAAGAATGAAATAGCTATTTCAACTTTCACTCCATAAAATATCACAACCCCGTCCAAGTCATGACAATAATTGAAGTGAAATGAGCTAGCTATTATTATTTTTTTTGTTCACATTCCCTGACATTATTAATTTAATAACCACTTCCAAATCGGGATTATGTAGCTTGGCTAAATTCTACTCTTTCACTTATCACTGAATTTCATTTTTTTAATGGGCGTACATGGTTTTATTTATTTGATCAGTGACATCTGGTGTCTAAAAACTTGAAATATCAATAAATAAATTGATCAAGTATTTATAACTCCTCTCGGCAACTTGCACTCATAAAGAAGGCAAAGTCGGTTGCATTCATCTCCCACCACCTCTCCCTTTACATCTCAAACTTAATGACAACTGGTACAGTTATGAGCAAACCATTCTTGAGTTTTACACGCTTTCAAAATCCTTCATCCACAAAAAAAAAACAAAGGTCAATAACTGTATATCATTGTTTTCTTTATATAAAACATCAGCTTCTTGAGTTCAATGTGTCAACATCTGTGATGCTCCCACGTTTTTTATTTTTTTCTCTCGTAGAATTTGACGCCCTCCAAATGAGCGACACCAAATCCTTTTTAAAACTATTCACTCAAACACTCCTCATCAAGTAGTCACATTCACGGCACTTTTTTCATTTCATCCTTCTCTTCCCCCCCCCCTTTTCCCCCACTCTCACCCCCACCAAAATATACCCGTCAAACTCCCAGAGATGGACTTGCAGCAACAACAATGTCCCGAGCAGAAGTTGCAGGCAGCCATGCGCAGCGGTCCTCGTGGAGGACCGACGCCACTCACCCGCTTGCGATGACGCCTCGATGGAACCGCCAACGTGCTCGGGCACAACAGTCAGGCATGTCTTCCTTACTGAAGAAGACACGACAAGCCAAGTGAGGAAAGTTGGACGTCATCCGATTGTATCCCATTTTTATTTTTTCCCCTTCATCTCGAACAAAACCATTTCACCCAAACACGCCTGATCCAATGTATATATTCTAATTTTTTGATTTTTGACTACCTAAATTAACTTCCTGGTGACAACTATTGAAAATTGAGCACCTGAACGTTGGTGACGTCAGTTTCACATGTACACAAAATGAAAAATCCAACACAGATCCGTCCTTTTTTTTTAAATCTTACGAGAGAAGGCTCTAATCATCTAGAGGTTATTTACAGAGGCATAGATATCTTGCATCCGTTCTGCTTTTCTATATTAGATATAACTCTGATCACATTTAGAAGTCCTGGCAGTGTATATAATTAGAATTAGTCGCGCAGATTATTCTGAACATAATAATTATAGTATTTAAACAAAGATGTCTTATGGTTTCATTTTCACTGCATTAACAATTACACTCATCTTTTTATCAGTTGTGAATGAATGTAATGGTCCATTAAAAATTGCACTCCGGCTTTAAAAAGGTGACCTCACAAACTTAACTCCAAAAAAAGATACAACAATGATGACCAGATAATTCATATAGGAAGCACATTTTAGGGCTCCAGAAACAGCAAAATGAAACAAAAAAGATATACAAATTGAGCCAATTGAATGAAAACAATACTTTCGAGTAAAATATACAAGTAGCATGTAGATAGTATTTAAATGGGTAGTGGGGTTTGATGCTGTCACTTTTGCATGTTTTTTTAGTCTTCATAAAAATTGTATATGCTATTCACAATTCAACAGATGCGAAATAATGGGCTCGGAGATTTCATTCCCCGCTTTGTCAAGGTAAATGGCACCTTAGTATTCAATTGGCTAAAGAGACAGTTAAGTGAGCAATTCACAGATACGTGGAAATGCAGGGAACATATATATGTATGTATATATTTATATATATCCAACTTGCATGAGAAAGAACGTTATTTTTTGAAATGTATTGAAATCACCCAACTCGTTCTATCTCGCTCCATCCAATCATACGGTTAGAAATTAAGGCATTCTGCACGGAGAATAAATTTTCCTGCCATGCCATGTTCCAAGAAGAATTATAACAAATAGAAAAATGTTATTTATATTAATTATTAGGACTTCTTTTGTTATGTGCTGAATGTATCGTTTCACTAAAAGCGATAGTTCCAAAGTGGCAAATATAACTGTATAGACTACATTTCACAAAAGAATGGAACAATCTTCTCAGTAGGTTCTTTGTGCTTCCTTTCTTTGTAGCAAGCTCAAATAAAAACAAAGTCGATGGACTTCCATTGAATCTTGACATCGATGAGATGTTTCTTAGGAAACACATTCCTCGCAAATAATAAATGGTTGACCTCTGACTTCCACAATGCTAACAGCTCAATCCGATATAATATATAGCTATACTTATTCTATGAGGTTGTGTACAATATTTATATGCAATATCAACTGCTTTTTTATGCTTATGGACTATGTCCCATTTTCACAATGAACTGCAAGAGAGCAGAATGCTCAGGACAACCCTTCCTGGACAAGCAATCACTCTTCGTTTTTATTTTCATTAAAACCAAAACTAGGGATGGGATCATTCGGTTGTCACCACTTGGTTTTGTTTTAGGAAGAAACAAAGCATGACCCAGCCTAAAATTTCTCTCAGGCAACGTAAAATGATTCTTAAAAATGCCACAGAGTCGGCTTCCCGAATTCCTACGTCCATTTCGCTGCACCAACACTTAGCATTTAAGCGTCAACAAGAAAAAAATTAGATTAGCAAAGAACTAACTCTGAGGTTTAATGATGGTTGCTTTGGTGGGCATCAGTTTGCCTCCTCCGTCTTGTGGCAGAAAATCTTTACGTACGTTTACATACTAGCCAGCCACAAGGTCCTTTCCTTTCGTTGATCAGTGGAAGAAAAGTCGTAATATGTTTGGCACCACATGTCACACAGGCACCTGTGGTTTCTTTTGCACCTCTGATGTAGGACACCCACCACTGAGGGTTTTCTGCAATGACAGCTTCGTGTGTCGCTCTGGAAGTGCCATCCACCGTTAACGGTCAGGTCGGTGGGAGGCAACAGGGAATAACAGTGGTACCGCTACAACAAGGGAATGGCATAAAAAGAAGCAGAAAGGGTCCAGGAACAAGCCAGTGTAGAGGCCTAGGCAGCCATCCTCACCAAGGACGCTGCCCGTGGTTACGGGCAACGTTTCCTTGATTTGCAGATGCTGCTGTGATCCACGGCGATGCAGTCTCAGCACGGTGACCGGTGATATCGGGAGGACATGCTCTCCGCAGACTGTGCCTAAGGTAGAGCACGCATGCCTTCCCTCGCTCCGCGATGAGGCCCATCAGTTGGCCTTCAACTCCGGCGAGCAGTGGGAACGGGCTGACTGGGTTGGGTGGAGGGGACGGGAGGTGGAAGAATCGCGGGGGCAGAGCGAGAGGAGCGACGGACAGATTGCCGATGTTAAGAAGAATTTCCCAGTGTCAAACAGCGCTGTTGTTCGGTAAGCGCGGCGGGGGTAGCGGGGGTGGGGGCCTGACCGGCTGGTCGAGCTCTCGTGAAGAGCGCTCGGAGGCAGCTGAAACGAGAGGAATGATGTCACAAGGAGGGAGGGGGCCAGATAGGTTGGAGAGAAAGATTTTTGCAGACATTGTGCAGGTGAGAGAGATAGAGTGATGGGCTGCCAAGACAGTGAGAGGTAGTTATCTATAGACTGATGCAGTGGTGTACCTAATGGTAAGGAAACAGCGTTGTGTGATGATTAAAAAATTAGATTGTATGAGGTTTTTGTGGCCTTGTGATTGCAGTGCAGAGCATATACAAGTGCCACTAATGCAGTTGCTCTATAAGACAGCTAATTTAATTAGATATTTCAAAGGCCCATTTTTATCGTAATTTTTCTCGTATTATTTCTCAAATGAATCAATACGTGTAAGTTTTGAGTACTTTGCGGCCTTTCTTTTGCAATTTATAAATGTCTGTCTTCTGCATTGTGTAAAGAAAGCTTTCATATTATCATTCATTTTTCAAATCAATTATTGGTGCTATTAATAAAATCAAGCAGTTGATCTTTTTATGACTACTCTCAAAGCAAATATACTCCTATTTTTTTAAATGTGCCACGTGCATGACTTAGTTTTCATGAAAGAATGCACAACTGCATACCTGAGGAAATAATTGTATATGCAGAATGATGGCGACGAATGGTTTTATACTTCTTCCTTTCAAACTGGGTCGACACTGGATAAACAGATAATATACTGTTAATACAGCCTTTTAATTAGATTTGTCTCAGTAGCATGCTTTCCACTTCCCTTGGGAAGTAAATATCGTGCACAGTGGTTTTTACATTAGGATAACTGATTTTACTTTATGTATTTACAGTGGTGCTTTTAACTGATAAAACAGCATTCAATCACTTCCTTCCACAAAGAGATTATCTAAACTACTCTAAAGGCTGTGATAAAAGTGAATTCTTTGCATAAAAACTAACCGATTTGCATTTTCAAGAGTGATCATATGATTAGTTAAATCTGATTAATTAAATGTGCAATTTTACTAAGAGTCATATAAGATGAGAGATTACGGTTTCTGCTTTATACTTGAGGATGATGTAGGTTTGCAAAGATTTTGGTTTATCTATGCAATAGGTTCCCTGCTATATATTGTAGAAATATGTGCACAGGAATGTGTAAATTATCAGTGGAAGAAGATGCATTAAAAATAAATATAATCTTCCAAGGCATACCTTTCTCAGCTAGTTGATTTTGATCACATTGTCACTGCATGTATAGTGTGTAGTGGGATGATAATTTTTCCTTGTATTACACATTTACTGGGAGTAATACCCTGGAATTACCATACCAAAATCATTTTGTAAAATACACATTTCATTAAAACATATGGAGTAAAAAAAATCAGTTTGGTAAATTTGGTTTTGGTATATTAAGCCTTTTGTTCTTGGAATTTAAAAATTTATTTGATGATATTTTTATTTTAGAATGTTTTTTTGTAGTTCACCAAAAAATTGTTAACATTCAAACCAGTGTTAGGAAGAATAATTAATAGTAATGACACTGCTGCAGATAACATCTTAAGAATAAATATATGTACCTCATGAATCTGGAATGAGTTGGATCGATAGGGAAAATAGTTAAAGGAAAAACACATAAACGTCTCATTAGAAGGGATGTCTATTCTCTACATAAAATAACTCTTTATTACATAGAAAATGAGAAAAAGGCTGAATCAAGCTGAATATTTATAGTTGGATATTTAAAATGACAACTAATGCAGAAAAATACCATGTTTACCCAAAAGGAAATAATGTTTGAGTTGTTTTCCAAACCTCTATCATATACACTGGAGTTAGTTCATCAATACCTTTCCAGCTACATGGTGAACTCATTTGAATATAGAAAACATAGCTTGAAAGATAATTCTTCGTAATCGTTTGCATATTCCAAAAGCTTTACTCTACAAAAATTACATCTACAATAAAACCTTTATTACAAATTAATATAAAGCCTTAACTCCTCATATATTGTAATTATTTAACTAATCTGGAAAATTAAAATGCCCATTGCACTGCTATGAATTTTAAAACCCAAAAGTAATTGTAATTGAATAAAAATAATTCTTGTGCTCAGGTAATAGAAAAAGTAGTAAAATCTATAGTTTAACCAGCTATCACCTCAATTATTTTTCAGGGAATAACATTAAAATGAATCACTGTTAATATGTTATGGACTTCTTAATATAATAAAAGCTTTTAAAAATGTACATTGCTATAACAAAAATTTACTCATAAATGTCCACTTACAGAAGTTTAGACCAATGCACCTTTCATTAATATGAATTGCATTATTATATACTGATTATCATTTAATTTTTACTGAAATTAGTTTTTAACTGATCAGTTTTTATTCCAAAAAATCAATAAATATTTTTCTCAGCTGAATGGAATATTATTCCTTAATAATAAATAATTGTGGTATCTAATAAATGCAGCAGACAATGCCATTACACTTAATCACATTGTAATCCAACACTGGTGAATGTTTAAAATTGTAAATTGGAGGGAATAGTTATGGTAGAAGTTGCCTGCATATTTTAAAAGGGATAAAAATATGAACAGGCTGAATTTGAGCACATAAGACAGAATCTAGTGTTAATATATCATTGTAGAAAAATGAAAAATTTCCTGTTAAACAATAACAAATAAAAATTGAGGAATTTCCTGAAGGAATTCACTGCATGAGCTCTTAAAATTAAATTTTCCTTGAAAAATTCTGATATTTCAGCATACTGCATTGTTTGATATCTGAATACTATATGTTTTGTAAACAACTAACACTTAAGAATATGTGATTTAAGAGTATAAAGCGGTGGTGATTATTGAAGATAGTGATTGCCATCAACTTCTTTGCATATAAAAATGCTTATTTATTTAATTGCGAGTGCAGGATAGAATATTTTAATATATTTGTGACAGCTGGTGAATTGATTCAGTTCTGAATGTCTAACAAAACAGAATCATACAGTCTTAATGGGTATGTTAAAATTATATTTGTGAATATCATGTAGGTTATGCTAGATACTACCTCTTTTATGAATGACTTGTAGTACATGTCATAAATAATAAATAAGTAAATCATAGGTGTGAAAAAATACAGTAATATCACAATGTTTTAATATTCTTATTTTACTGAACTATAGAAAATATAAGAAAACATATGAGCTACTAGAACTGTTAGTTATTCACATGAAATAAAAAATACATTAAGAGAAAAATTATAATTTCAAAATGATAAATACAACTAATAATACACAAAATTTACAAATTTCATAAAATAATATGTTAATGCTTCAATATATAACTGTTTCATTTAAAAATAAAAATTTTAGCATAATTATTCAAATTTTTTCATGTAATACAGTAAAAATAAATACTGATTAAGCAAAGCTAAATTTAAAAAATAAATAAAAATGTTTACCAGATATTTTCTTTAACAATAAATTCCAATTTTAAATTTGGCTCAGGGACAGTATATGGTGGAATTTCACAAATTGTCGAGAAAATGTAGATATTTTGGTGATAACACTCATTTAAATAAAGTAAGGAAAAAATAAATCACATCAAAATGCAGAGATACTACAAAAGTGCAAAATATCATTAGTTACTACATTACAAAGACAACTGTAATTGTTTGACAATCCATATTTAAAAATACATACAAAACATTACAAAAAACATTCTTTTAAGTAGTTTGTGCTCAGATGTGCAGAGGTTAGTGAAAAAGCAATGAAAAAT
Organism: Uropetala carovei; assembly: GCA_036926305.1. Classification (NCBI taxonomy): domain Eukaryota; kingdom Metazoa; phylum Arthropoda; class Insecta; order Odonata; family Petaluridae; genus Uropetala; species Uropetala carovei. The sequence continues at coordinate 1,624,651 of JAXCHB010000005.1, forward strand.
AAGGAAGACATTCACACAGCCATTTTCTAAAATTCGAACTCAAAAAAGGCATGCAGAAAATTACGGCAATCTATGATTATAACTTTGGCCCAATCCAACCAACAGATACAAAGTATTACAGTATGCCAATAAATTGATCCATCTTCCATGTCTACCATTATATTAATTATAAGGACAAGTGTAAATGAGGCAGCATGTACCAAAACAATACATCCTTCAATGCAGTTCTGGAACAAAAAAGCAAAACAACTCGAATAATCGACCATTAGTATTATGGGCAACTTTATGGGAGAAACAGTCCATCCATTTCTCCTGGAGTCCTCTCCTCAATCTCCTAAAAATGCATCAAGGGTGAAGAGGACACAACAAGGAGGACAGAAGAGAGTGAGGAGGAGAAAAGAGCGAGTGGGAGAGTTTTTTTTAACAACAATCGGTGCTTACATGTTTCAGGACGTGGCTTATCCTCCACCATTAAGGCTGCCTGTTCTGCTGGCATGCGTTGCTCTAACGCATTCACACAGTTTAACATGCTCCTGCAAGAAAGAGTCGGCATACCTGGTTTGGGTAAGCTATGCAAACAGAAAATGTCAGCCTGACAATAGGCACTGAGAGGTTAAAACAGGTAGTGAGAGAGGTGACGAACAGATATGAGGATAGGAAAGAGCTCTAAAAGAAACTTCAATATTTGCCATGCCCAGAAGTGCAAAGGTGAGCAACAAAGAGCTAAACCACTACCTGCAGTTAAGACAGAAAAATAGAAAAAGTCAATTGAAAGAGTGAATGATGAATTTGAGTGCATTAATGGAGCTATGTATCGCTTTGAAAACAATTTAGATTGTTATTTTTTTAGGAATAAATTTTAACTACATTAGTTGTGTTTCAGTACACTATGCCAGCTCTGGATTTACTACATTATTGACAGCCTGATAACCTTCCTGTTGCACATGGACAACTTTTTGTCAGCTGATTCAAAGTAGGGAATGTTATAATACTTTCGATCTGCATTTGTTGCCTAAAGGCATCTAGTCAATCTAATAGCTCCACCTCATTTAACAGTGTGTTTCTCTTCTTCTCCAAGTCCTTTTCACAATGACTGGGTATTTTTGTACATCTTTGAAGATGATCAATATATATTGCACATATTTAAAACTGTATTAACTGTAGTATACTCTCAGGGGTTTACTTTATGCAGCAAAATATTATATGGTAAAATTTATAGAATAAATGTTAAGTTTTATCAAAAAATTCTGTAAGTACATGGAAAGGCCAAATTAAAATCATATAACAACAAACAAAATTTGAACTACTTTTCAAATTAAAAAAACACCCTACTTTCCTTAAGAATAAAATGGCTTGGATGATCTAATGATACCAATTTCAATCGAGCCATCCTCCCTAACTTATTTTCTAACATAACATTTCTACTGTAACAGCACAAATATACACAACAGCCCTTCATAAAGCAAATAATCCTATTAAGACCAGCTTTATTTTTGTAATAAAGCTAAAGAAAAATTATATATATTTAACTCAAGTAATAAAAATGAACTAAAATAGTTACCATTAAAATATTCAATTTTTTTAACAAAAAGGTTTTAAATAAAGTAAATATAAAATATAGTACAAGGCAAGAATGTATATTTAGTGCTCCAACAGCAAAAAAACATTCCTGTGCTGTTGTCAACCAAACAAACAAGAGCACGCACACATCTACTTCTTGTTCTCAGCCTTTGGCTCAGGGCTCATGGCAACTTTGACGCTGTTGGATGGATTGAGGGGGGTCTCTTCATTTCCACTGATGGTCTCTTTGCTCGCGGCTGCACTCTCCTCTATCCTGAAAGCGAACACACTTCCATTAAGGCCAATTGTTAGCCTCGCCTCAGGTTCACACTCAAACTGTCACATTTGAGCCACTGCGTTATTTCTTCTGGCACAAATGTTGCTCGGTCCTGTTAAGTGCCATGGGGTTTCACGTTGAGGAGAGTTGCAAACACACAGTACCTTTTTTTTCATCCACTGCTCGTAACTAATCCTGGAGCTGTTGCAATTATTTTGATTCAATCCTAATGCGTATAAAAAGTATGAATGAAAAAGTTTTGAAATTATTGTTTCAAAGTAACAAATTAAAATATGTATATGGCAAGAGCGAGACAGAACTTAGTTGAATGAATTAGAGAACCCCTGCTGGAATTAATGTTACCTTTCCATTTTTATTTAAAATAAACGTATTTATCGAAAAATTATAAATAATACTCAATATTTTTTCTTTATGTATTAAATAATAAAATTGCTTCTTTGGAGAGATTGGCAAGCCATGTGTTATCCAGCAACAGTTTAATGTAGTTTTAATTATAATATCAAATTTTCATTTGTAAACATTTAAACAATAAAAACTATATCCTACTTTAAGAATTAGTAGCAGATTAATATAGTCCATACTTTAAAATATAATATTATAACATTAAAGTACAGCTGGCAAAATTTTATTTTTATTACATACTCTATTATTTGCATTTTAATCACATAAGTGCAGCAAGGAGGAGGAATTCATACACAATTATTGTTGATATTAATTCTAACTGGAGTTGTCAGTAACTGATATTAAGCATGAAAATTGAGCTACCTATTTCTTCATCTAAATCTTGCTCTGAAAAAACATTTTTATGTGCTCCAAGAGGAGCTTTTAGTTGCGCATCCCTTAAAAACATTCCATTACGATGAAGGTAGATGATGAAAACTGATCCTAGGAAAAATGTTCTTGAGCATTTTCATACCAAGAAAGACAAAAACAACAATTTTATTATAATCATACTATAATTTTATTGCATCCTTCTATGAGTAATAGTCTTCTTCACTATAGGGTAAAAATTATTGATAAAATTTTTCTACATTACTAAATCTAAGTTAATACATGGTGAGGTGTTTTCTCAAACCCTTGCCAATACTAGTAGCAAGAGTACTAAATTGTCATAAACGATCTTTCTAATTATAGAATATATTCATTAAAAGCAAGCACTGTACTAGCTGGTTTTTGGGCATTATACTTCTATAAGATGATTGATGACAATTTACCTAAAGAAATTCTTACCTAGCCAAATTAAAAACATAAAATTGCTTTATTGTACACAAATATAATAGTAAATAATGACAGCATAGATCATATCCGATGCAGAACTTGGTCGTAACAAATATGTTCTTCATGTTATTTTTGAATTGTGATAGAATTGCAGCTTGAGATTTTCTCTTAAAACAATGGAGCCAATATTATTATGCTTATATAGTCTTTTTTCATTTGATATCATAGTCCAAATGAAGCAGGTGCATAAGCTTGTGCAATGAAAAGCCAATTACATAAATAAAAATAACATTAATTTTATGTTGCTGATTTATGAAAACAATTTTAGTATGAGAAATAACACCAGTACTCAATAAAATGTAACATTTAATTTAACATACTATTCAATAACCAGCAATAGTTTAAGGCCATAACTATAAGATTAATTATATTTATTGAACTTTATAGAAATATTTGGCAATCTGTGTACTAAAACATCTCTGAGAAATCATTTAATGTGCAAACATCTTTCACAACATAAAAGTGATATTCTTTCCCTCAGACCAATCTAGGCTTGAATTACATGTTTGTATAGTTAATGTCCAAATCATACAGACCCTAAAACAAGATATCTTTGCAATGGATGTTTAACTACTGATGATAAATGCAGTAAAATGAATAAAATGCTTCACATCAACTAAGTGAATGTCATTCAGCACACACAGAAAAATATTCTGAATAAATTCAGTAACAGGAGACAATAATTGTGCAAAAACCATATTAACGAGGCAAGCTTTGAAATATTTTATGAACATTGGACAAAAACTGTGCAAAAAAGAATGTTGAATTTACAAGCACTGATATATGCACAAACTAATCTCATTCATGCTCATGAGTCATATTCAGAATCATCTTAAAATAAATCAATATCATTCATGCTTTAAATTATTATGCCGCTACTCACCCATACAATCTACTGTCCCGAAGGCTTCCTCTTTGAGTTCCATGGTGAGAGAAAGCATCATATATCAATGACTCATTCAAAATTACCACACTGACATACTTTTGCACCAAAATACACAGAGAAAACGTTTGACGAAAGAAAATTATTCACCTAGAATTATTATCATATTTTAAAGCTTTTTATGCATTGCTGCCTTCCTTACAACAAAAGACCAAGCAGAATTTAACTCTTTGAATATTAGTATGAACAGTAAAGAAAAAACTAGATGTAAGATAATGTGGCAACCAAATTTCCATTGTCTTTTTAAGCATGAATTATAATTCTGTCAAAAGCTATTTCCTGAAATCATTTCTGATGATCAGGATGTGTAAAATAATTTTTGATTAACTAAGCTTTACTTCATGAATGTGATATAGAATAATAGATATTGTTTCACTGGTAAAAATAATACCTAATATTTTATTCTGTAACATTATAAAATTAAGGATTGATAATTACAATTTATACATTGTTGAAGAGATGCTGATGGTTTGATGAAACAATACAATATTATATGTCAATGAATATAAGTACCGTATATACTCATGTATAACGTGCAGTTTGAAGACCAAATTTTCAGGTCATAAAGTAGGAGTGCACATTATACATGGGTAACACTTTTGTGAACTTAAAATTGAAAATTAAAATGAATCTACCTCGCACCAGATTCTCGCTTTTTGAGTGAATTAAGAGGAAAACTACAATAATTATCGATAATCCAGGTTATACATATTAATTATATGTATAGAACACCTAATCACTCCTATACAGTTATAATTCCCTCCTCTCCAAATATTCCACATTTCACTAGCTCATCAGCTGATTGCTGTAATTTTTGTAAAATCACCATATAGACTTCCTGCAAAACACTAATCGAAAACGAAACATAGAATAAGCAAATTGAAATAATTTTATTTAGTTAATGATTCTAGTATGTACATTAACAATGTAAATAATTTAAAACCCGTAGAATGATGTGTATGAACTTAATCGTACCTGTTTCCAGATTTATGTTAAATTTTCATGTTATTCCTTCTATTAAACAGTTTTAGAATGAGATAGGAAAGAGAGAACCAACATCCACTATAAATCAAAACTCGATCTATTTTATAAATCTCTTTTTGTCTGATTTAAAAGGATTGGCAACAGTGGTGCTGCGGTTTTCTACGCGGCATCAGTTAGGCCAATTTACTGTATGAAGTTGCTGCCATCTCAACTCAATCGCTTTCATTATTGATGATCTCTCTAAGACATAATGTGGAGACGCAATACTTCTGGGCAAGTCCAAGCGTTTTAAAATTTAAAAAATCCAAGGAATTTGGCTGAACTTTGTGGTAATTGATACTCATATTTCCGAAGAAAATAATAACTTTGTTAGATTCCACAATAAAAAATTGTGGAATTTAACAGTTATTATTTTCTTCGGAAATACGTTTTAAAATTGTTAACTGGTGATAATTTATTGCTTTAACGTTATTTATTTATGCTACTCTAGTTAATACTTAACATGACTAATAATCTTGTTCTTATATCCCACAAAAATCAAGGGTGGGCATTATACAAAGGGTATGAGAAAAAGTCGGAATTTTTTGAGAAAAAGTGTGGGCGCGCATTATACACGAGTATATAGAGTAAATGCATGACTTCTGGTCCACCCATTATTTGCACATACCAGTGCAAATTCTGAAAGTTTGTACTGCCTCCAATATACAGTAAAATCTCGATACAACATATCTCTACAGCAGGGATGCACAGCTCGAGAGCGCGCGGAGCACCCGAGCACCCGCAGGCGCGCCCGAGGAGACGGCGCGCTCTGCCCGAGTGAGACATATTTGCGAGAGAGAATGAGTTACCCCCACCACGCGACTTCAGAAGAGAGCTAGGGACACATCTTCGCACGCTCGGCCAGTTCTTCTAATATTATCGCGGATATTGTTAAGATGGGAGGGAGATGATTCATGAGTGACCACGGTGTTGTAACAAAAATACCTTTTTATTCAGCTGTGTAATGCGTTAATAATAACAATAATTTCTCATTAATTCTCTTTTATAATTCAGACATTCACTAGTTTAATTTATTCATTAATTTACACTTTCTGGTGCTTGTTAAGAACTAATGTCAATATTTGGTACAATACTACTATGCTGTTCACATCGCTCCGAGTTCGACAGTGTTGCCAGATCTACCACGTTTATGCTTCCTTCCCATGCTACTATCAAGAGCGGATCGCTGGCAACTTGGCAAAGGTGTACTTCATATTTGCGCCTCTCGAAAGCTTAAAGAGGTGGTGGAGAGGGAAAATGCTCTAATAGGCTACTCGCTGCGTCGTAAGACTAGAAAAGCACAATAATAGTAGGAGGGAGTGAGGAGAGTGCATGAAGAGGGGAAGCTTCCCCTCCCCCGCTATCACCACAATATATGCTCTACCGTGCGCCCACGGGCGCGCTTGGAGCGCGTGCACTCTGGGAGCGCTGTTTGTGCATCCCTGCTCTACAGAGAATGAATTTTTATACTTTATACTGAAAGTAAGGTATACTGAATATACCCATAAGGAGTACAGTATTTTCTCTGGAAGCATCAGCGGGGGATCGGTATTCTCGCAGGTCCGGCACAAACCGAAACTGGCGATAATGAGTCTAACAAGAGATATATTTCCTATAACTTAATATTTCATCTCAATGCTATTGTGAAAATAACAATAGGGATAACTGATCATCGGTTCTACATTTTTCAGCTCAGAAAATTCCTTCTTTTGGGATTTTGGCGGAATTCCGCAGATCTTTTCATACAAAAGACAAAAGATGCCTTCAAAATTGGTGTAAACAACTTGAAGAGCAAGAATTGGTTATAGTTGAGTTATTTATGGATGAAAGCATACGTTAAAACCACAAAAATCTTTTTTCGGGACATCTGAATTTCATATGTAGTATTGAAAAGTACGTTAAGTTGGAGTACGTTATTTTGAAATATTTATACAGGAAAATTGATGGGGGATTAAAAAAAGTACGTTAATTTGAAATGTACGTAATTGTGAAGTACGTTGTAATGAGATTTCACTGTAGTAGGCTTTCAACATTTGTGGTGGTAATGTTCTTGGAAATCACTGCGAATGTCAAATCTGTGAATGGTACAATTCTGCTGCTTAAATATTGAGAGCAAAACTTATGCATGACTGTGCTGATTAAATCTGCAAATAGTGAAGTTTATATGCCACAAATTTCATATTGGTGCAATTGTCAAAACAGAGAATGTTAATAGTTTTCTGAATTTACGAAGGTTTTCTGCAAATAAATGTTGAAATGAAAAAAATAATACAATATACAGTAAACTCCCAGTTATCCAGAATGCCCAGGGAATTGGGTTTTCCGGTTAAGTGAATATTCCGGTTGCTTGATAGTTTTACTGGATAGGCTTCAATAAAGTATTTGGATACCAAAATAAGAAACAGATGCAAAATTATACATTCATCTTGGAATTGCTAACCTGTAGCCTAGTTACACCACTCAATTGTTCTTAAATAATTCCTTGACATTCAAGGAAGTAATGAAACTCAAATATAGAAATATACAAATATTCAATATGTTTAATTGCAATATTTTAATATTTAATAACTACATTATATCCTATGGAATTTCTTGTATGCCTATCGCTATTAACTTCTCTTCTGTTTTAATAACAACGAGAGTTAAGGGTTAAATTCGTTCGACCTTTAGGATTTTACAACAAAAAAAATTGTTTAGCACATATTGGAGTTTTAGTAGGCATTTAAAAAGGGTGTGCGAAATATTTTATTTAACAGAAACACCGAGATCAAGAAACATCCAAAATTGAGTATTGCGACTGCTGAAAATGCAAATTTTAGCGGTAACATTCCGAGTTAGATGTAATAAAAAATCGAGAGGCAGGAGATGCTGGTTGCTTGAGAATTCTGGTTGCATGAATGCTGGATAACAGGGAGTTTACTGTATTAGGTAAACATAATAATTGTTTGTAAATATATATTATATATTTCAGTGCATTAAAAAAGAACTATAAATTACTGAATTTAAAAAGTTATAATACTAAAGTATTTATGATAGATAACAATATCTTGAAATGGCTAGATGAATTAAAGACACCATTCCACAAGGAAGTTAAACTCATTGCACTGAACACCAAGAAATAAAAATAGTGATGCCCACTTAACTCAAATAACACATGTAAAAAATCACATTTTTAATACAATGACACTATCTTATTCTTATAGATAATGGATTAAAATACCAGGTAGTTTATTGTTGTGGTAAATTGTTTCATAAGCTTAGTAAACTTAAACATATTACGAATGTGAAATTAAACAAAGGTCAAGATAGATGTTACTGAAAGCAAGGCAAAATGAGTATAAATGAAAATTTAGCAACTAAACTTTCATATCCTTAATAAATTTGGCCAGTTTTCATTGGGGCAGAACAGTTTCATCACATACATTCATTAAAAAAAACAAATATGCCAAGGATAGATAATTGAAGGTTGTTTTCCTGGCAGCAAAGGAGAAGAAACAAGAGCATTTAAATGTAGATGAAAGAGCATAAAACAGTTAAAACACAGCAGTACACAATAACTTGACTAAAAAAACTGTTGGGCAATACATCATCAAAATTACTTCAGAAAGGTTGAAGCATTGAAATCGTTGCAAGCCATTTTTTAATTGCATTTTAAAATTACTTAAAATTATGATACAAACTCAGGACTTGAAGTATTAAATGGAAAAGGCGGGAAAATTATTATTTTTGAAAACAGTATATGAATTCATGCCAAATTAGCTTAAATAATTGATTTTAATTGCATAAAAATGAGAAATTTTAAAATTTATAACAATGGGAAATTTTATCTACCATGGAAACACTACAATGCTTTTATATGGGATTCTTGCCTTTTAATAGTATGAACATCTATATAGCTTACGAGCATAAAATTAACGTGTTTTATAAGCCGTTTAAATGAAGAGAGAGTAAGGGGAAAAGGAGAGGATGAGAGAGGGGAGGGAGGGAAAGGAAAAGAGACATGAAAGGGAGATAGGGGAGAGGGGGGGAGGAGGAAGGAGAGGGGGAAAGGGAGAGTGAGGGAGGAGGGAAATAGGGGAGAAGAAGGATTATGCAGAAATGTAGTAATAGAGAGGATAATTGCAAAAGGAGACAGGGTGATGGAGGGGGAAAGAAGAGAGGTGGAAGGGAGAGAGGGGAAAGGGGAGAGACAAAGAGGGGGAGCGAGAGAGAGGGAGATGTATCAATAATGCAAGAATATGGTAAGATACATCTTTAATAGAATAGTTTTCTATGGGGATGTCATTTGCACCATTAATTGATTCACATTATTATTAATAAGAAATCCATGTAAACATTATGTGGGTACAGCTCCAGCCGGAATGCCTCCTCATGAACTGAAGCTTAAAGTAGGAGCTGTTATCATGCTCCTTAGAAACCTAATGCCATTGAGAGGACTATGTAATGGTACAAGGCTTACTGTTACTCGAATACAAACACACATAATCAAAGTAAAAGTGATTGGTGCAGCAAACTCAGACACGGTACTTATTCCAAGAATCTCACTCATTCCATCACACACAAATTTACCATTCAGTTTCAAATGAAAACAATTCCCCATACGATTGGCTTTTTCAATGACAATAAGTCACAAGGCCAAACATTTGATAAAATGCCTTTACCTACCTAAGCCTGTTTTTAGTCATGGACAATTATATGTTGCTCTATCAAGAGTCAGATCGTTTCATTCACTTACTGTAGTGTCAGGAAAGAACCCAGAAATTGAGAATTGTGTCTTTAGAGAAATATTTGATTAAAAAATATAAGTTAAAAAAATAAATGCCTGAATGTTTAATTAAGAACCTTAAAGATCTGCTAGATCAGCATATGTTACATGGGGTATAGCTAGTTTATGTATAAAATGCTTTAAATGAAATAAAAAGGAGATTTCCAAGGTTAAAACTTGTTTTCTTACACTAGCATATGAACATATTAAACCAGCGGTTCTCAACCTTTTTAGTTTGTGACACACCTGACGGGCAATCCTTGTTAGTGTGACATGCCTGTGAAACTAAAACGAAATCTTTAAAGAATATAACTCAAAAATATATGCAAATAGTTTTTATTATTATTAAAAATAATGTATATAATATAAAGATTTTCACATATTTAAAAAGACATTGCAACGAAAAGCATAAAAAACAGTTGGACACCCAGAATTCCAAAATGTATAAACAAACAAAACATTCTGAAAACATTCTGATTCATTCTCAAACAGGAGCCGCTACCAATAATTCGATAATTTTGAGCGTGCCTGGATGCACATGGAAACAAATTAAAACAGAGAAAGGAGGGTCTTCCTCGGACTTCCTTACCTCGTGAATGCAAGGGGAGGAAGAATGAGAAGGCTCGAGCTGGGAAAAAGGAGGAGAGGACAAATATAAGACAATTGGAAAAGACTGAAACAACTGTGAATGGCACCATGGAAAAATATTTTACAACCACTCAGCCCAGGGATTGCGCCTATGACATGCTAGGAGCCCGCCGCCGTATATGGTGCCTTAAGGCTTTCTTTATTTGCCTATCTGGAAGAGGCATGGATTTTGGTTCTTTTTAGCACCCCTTCTACCATGGCACCCCTAGGCAAATGCCTACTTTGCCACACACTAGCGCCACCCCTGCTGTCTCGAAACAAAGATAGTGCAAAAGTCGCCAAAAAAAAAACTTTTTCGTATCTGATGTATTTTAATTTTTTCTAATTTTCATGACACACCTGAACTTCATCCACAATAAACTAGTGTGTTGTGACACACCAGTTGAGAACCACTGCATCAGACCATTACAATAAAAATGGTTTTAAACTATATAAGATGATGCCACCAACCAGCAATTCTGAGATTATTTCTGCAGTTATAAAGATAAGAAGTATAGAGAAGAAAAAGATATAGAGGCAGTAAAAATTATGAAGTTGATAGTGAATAAGACAGAGAAAGACCCTTAAAAGTTGGAGAGAGGTATTAGATGTTATAAAGATGGCAGAACAATGGCAAAGAACAGCAAATAAAAATGATCCAATAATTAAACACTGTGCCCCTTGGTACAAGAGGGCAATGGTAAAAGAAGATTGAAAAAAGTGTTAAATGTAAAAAAATAGATTATAAGTTTAGAGTTAAGAAACATTTTTAAGATTTTGTGTTCCAATTTTGAAGGAAAACATTCAATTGTTCTAATTACCCAATGACAAAAACATACAGAAGTTCAAATAATTGGAGTAGATATAGTTTACTCTATTAAAGTCAAAATGTACCCAAGATAAAAGCATAAGAAAAAAGTACATACTATAAACTTGGATACTGAAAAATGCAGATGACATTTTCTGAGATCAACCATTACAGCCATTTTGCTGATGGATGCAGATTTTCTTTTAGATCTATGTCTCTTGATACTTTTTACTAAAATAACAGCTTCCTTTATTTGATCAACTAATTATTTTTAAGATGACTATGTTGCCTTTCTCTATTTAGAGAAAGTGAGAAGAAAACAATATAAAATTAAATTATACAAATACCCACAACTTTATGCAATCCAGAACTTTATTCAACTTGAAAATTTGTATAAACTATATACCAACATTCAATTTCTTATTAAATCTCAATGAAAATATTTTGTGTAAACAAATGTAAGATATTTTTCCATATTATAGGCATTAAAAAGTTTTTTTTAAACTGTGAGAGTGTAATATTTAATACTGTTCTGATAAAATTGAAAGATTTTTCAGACAGTAGCAGTAACAATATATCATTACTTGATTACATTTTAGTACAATTTGAGGATTGAACGGTAAAGAGACTATTGGTGAAATGAAACAGTAGCTATTATATGAAATCTATGATGGTTCCAATTCAAAGGATCCTGGCTTTCTGAAATGAATAATGTAATAGTACAGTTCATGCAGGTATCTGTACATATGGATTCACAGTTCTCAAACAAACACCAGAATTACATTTAAAAATAAAACATATGCAAGCATTTTTTCATATTCGGTTTTCAATAGTAAAACAAAAAGAATGGGATATTCTATCATCTTATTCAATGAATATTTTTTCTTACTCAGAATTAAACAATAAAAATTCTATCATTAAAATACATTTTAAAATAGTAATTTATGTTAGTTTTAAATCATAAATTAAAATGATTTTCATGCAATGGTTCTTTGATCAAGTGAAGAATGTATATTTTGAAACAAAAACGTTTTTCATTTAAAATTCAGTTAAATTTTAGATTTTGAAGACAGAATTAAATTTAAAAACAAAATATGAAATTTGGTCCCACAACACAAGAAATTTCTAATTGCCACAGTTGGAATAACAACTCAACAATTATATTAATCGTGAATTTTGAGGTTAAGTCATGCATTAGCTCACTAACTTTAAATGTACATATGTACATCTTTCTGTACGTCAACAACATATGCATAACATTTTCATGTCAATATTTTAATTAAGCAGGCAGATAAACTCCATTTAAAGTTTATATTCTACATACCTAAAGTAAGAGATGGTTTTATATGCACATATACACTTTTTCCAAAATTTTTATAAAGTTAAGGCAGCAATGCTTTCAGCTGACATGAAAAAATATTTTTTACTTAAGGCATCAAAGCAACTTAACATCAACACAGCAAGTAGTAAACAATGTATCACCAATGAATAAGAGCACAATCACATCCAATCATAGTTCTGAGGAAATTTCACGATGACATGCAATACACATAAACTTTTAAAAACTGGCCAAACTTGAATAAAGCCTAGAAATGGTTCTGAGGTATTGTAGATGGAATTAAAAACCGTATTAGACAGCTTATGCGACTGATGAGTTAACACTGACCTGCCTTTCATATCTTGAATGTCAAATACACCTACACAACTAGAATTATTATTAATAATGCCCATATTGTTATTTAAAATAATAGATTTTAGAGTTGAATCATGGATGCTATTAATTAATGGATACAATTATCATGACATCATCACAAATGTTTGCTGCACTGAGATAAAATATTATAGATAACTTAGTTTCCTGCATAAACATGCATTTCACCTACCTGCCATTTGCTTGTCTGAAGAGTGCAGATATCTCTTCAAAAGTTTTGTTCTTGGTTTCAGGGACTTTCTTATATGTAAATATCCAGAAAATTGCAAGGAACACACTGAATGGAAGGAAGGTGTAGTTATCCAACGCCGTCTGCAATAAAAATTATCATTTGTCATTCTTGATAAATGTATCTACCACCATATTTATAAGAATTACTTCTAGCTATTCTTGAAAGGTAACTTATTGGTCTCACTTTTAGTTTAAGTTCTGTAAAACTACGAAGGATAATTTAGTGTAATTTTAAGTACAACTAGAATTATCATTTATATATGTATATAAAAGGCTTAGGTACGTGTGCCCAATCCTTTATCTAATTTTGTATCTCAAGAACCGCTCGTTGCAGATATATGCGGTAAATGGCATATTGCAGTAAATGGCTTGCAGGCTTTCATTCATTTGTTCATGTAAATTCGAAATATTGGCATACAAGCATTGGACCAGGATCGTTTTAAAGAAAAAATGATCAAGGATTCTTATTCTTTATGTTTTTTCATTCACAATTTAATATCTCCGCATTTTAAGTTTAATGCATGTAATTTGCACTAAATTTGCCATTTTAATGCTAAATACCTTGACGACGGACACTGACATGCTCAAAGTCCTATTGTTGTAAAACCATATATAGCCTATTAGGGTAAAATTAACATTTTATAAGCGGTTTAAATGAAGAGAGGGTAAGGGGATGAGGGGAGCGGGGGAGGGAGGGTGGAAAGGAGACAGGGGAAAAGGATAGAGGGGGAAAGAGAGAAAGAGAGAGGTGGAAGGGAGAGAGGGGAAAGGGGAGAGACAAATAGGGGGAGAGGGGAGCGGGAGAGATTGGGATAGGGAGAAAGGGAGGGGAGAGAGAGAGAGATGGAGGAGGGAGATGTTTCAATAATGCAAGAATATAGTAAAAAAAGTCTTTAATAGAATTGTTTTCTATGGGGATATCATTTGCACCATTAACTGATTCATATTATTATTAATAAATTGACAAACTCCATGCAAACATTGGGCGGGTACAGCTATTTGTTTTTTAATTTCTGTTAGTTTTAAGCCAAACCTTCAATTAATATTCAAACCTGGATGTGAAGGTGTACAAAATTATACTTATATGAAACTACCTTGCATAGATGCTCCCTTTAGTATTCTGCCTTCTTTAAAGCAGAATATAGAAGGTAATGCATCAAAAATGTATAATAATTAATTACATACCTGAAAACTTATAAGAATCAGCTAAAATCTGGCACAATTCTTTTTAAGGTGATTAAGTTTGGGATATTGTCAAAAATTACAGAATATTCCATAAAATGCTTTTGGTGTTTTAAAACTTTTAAGACAATATTTTTCAATAGTAAAAATTTTAAATATCACAAATTTAATATTCTAATTAATTTATATGAAATATTTGCCCTTATTCATTGAGTGGCATCAGATTAAAAACAAAATTAAATACTTATTTTAAAAGTGTAGGATTCAAAGATCAATTATTACCTTCATGCTGGGGAAGCCTATGCCAACAACAAAGTTGGCAATCCAGTTCACAAGGACTGCAATAGACATAGCTGCAGGACGAGGACCCTGAGAGAAGAGCTCCGCAGTGATCATCCATGGAATGGATCCAGGTCCAACAGCAAAGAACACCACAAAACTCAGCGTAGACACCACCGAAAGGTACGACATCCAGTCAATCATCTCCTGCACATAGCCAAAGAACTCCTGATCAGGGGATTAGTGGCCTGCTCTAGACTTTCCCAAAACGCCGGAGGAGAGAGTCTAAGAGCATCAAGGCAATATATGTCCAGCAAGCAAAATTTACTAAGTGCTATTATGTTTTTTATATGGATATTTGTCTTTCAGCTTACAGTAAAAATCCTATTTATCCAACACTCTTTTAACAACTCATATAATTGACATCTTAGATTCATTGATGTTCTGTAGTCTTTCTCTAGGTGTCAATGTAGCTATGACCAAAATTGCTCATTACGGCAATACAGGAAAGATTAGCACTAAATTTTAATCACAAAATTTGGATGCATGAAAAAATTTTTTTTAAATAGCCTAGTAATTGTGAATAACATCAAATGTACCCGAAGATAATAGAGGAGCTGATGTGATGCTTACCATACAGCAAAAGACTCTTCTTGTCAAGATAATAAAAACCCCTTCTAAAATTCTTTAGAATAGCTAGTTTGTAATTTGAGCAATTTTCAATTAGTAAGCAATAAGAGCCAAAGAATTTTGTTGATATATGTTTCATGACTATTTATTTCAAGCGAACAGCAGTCTGATTTATGGTTAAATTTGGTTATTTTCCTAACATAATGAGATATTTTGTAAAAAATTTTATTCTGTCACATAGTTATTTAGGTTAGTAATTGAGATATGTAAGAACCTAATTTATCATACTTTTCTTAAAATCTATCTTTAAAAGTTTAGTTTAATTTTTGGCACAACATAAGTTACATGGGTGCTGGATAAACAGACTTTTGCTGCATTTTTTAATCAACTGTGAGGTGAGGATTATGAGAAGGGTGATGAACATGCTTTTTGATTGATTAGGTGAGGAGCAGGTCGAAAAAGGACGTGTTGTGGAAAGCTTATTGCTGCCCTACATCAGCTTGACGGTGAGTAGACACAAACCAACTCGCATGGCATTAAGCTTCTTATAAAAATATGTGGAAGCTTTATGTACAGTAAAAAAAGGAGCTTGACAGAAAAATTGTTCAGAGTGCTAGTTGCTGTGCTCACAGAGAGCGCTAGCGTGTCATCTCCTCCAGACGATATCAGGAAAGTATTCGGTGTGGAGTGGAGAAAATAAAAAGGGGGCCATAAAGAAGCAGTGATGGTGGAAGCCAAATGAAGTCGCAAAGAAAATTTTAAATGATCTATCAAAATCTTTTGGGTGAAATCATTCAGTGGTTCATGCAGGTGAAAATGTCTAAAACATAACACATGTAGTACATAACTGAAGCTCATTTTTGCAAGGTGTTTAGCAAACAAAACTGAATGACATGCTGGACCACTAATACTAATCTCTCTAACTATTAATAAACTTACCAATATTTTACGTACATTACATTTATCCAGTTGAAAGAATTCTCAGAAGATATGATTTCTTATAAAATGAGATAATGTTAAATATTGTGTTTTATCAATTTTTTTACCATGTAACAAAATTTACTGAATGAAAATTGAAGAATGGAAGAATTATAAGGATAACAAAAAAGAATTTAAAACAATTTTTGAATCCATATTATGGTAAATAATTAATTTTGGGTCATTGATATGAATCTCTTCTATATTTATGAGTCAGAATGAATAACATTACTGATTTCAGATATGACTAAAACCTTAAGCCTCAACATTTTCCTGGATATTTTTCCTTTTCAATTTAGCATATAACTTTGACCTATGAATCAACATATCAAGAACTTACCAAACATCAAGAACTATGCTGTAAATGCAGAAGAAACATCCTCCATCTTATTAGACAAGTCATTAATGAATTATTTCCCAAGAGAATATTTAAAAGAAAATGTGCTCTACAAGTTTAATGTGTGTGTGTATGCATACACACACACATACACATTTACATTAATAATTCTATCCTTTGCTTGTTTAAATTTGAATAAGAGTAAGCTGTGTGAATTTAGATAGGCTTAGTGCATTAGATATGTAAGCATATATTTCATACATAGAAGCAGTGATAGTGCTGAAATTTGCACTAATAATATGAATAGATTTACTAATTTAGTTTCAAATTATACTACAAATAGGCTGAGTAATATATTTAACAATAATGTTAAAGGTACATAAAATGTAAGCAACACTATTACAAGCCTTTAAATTCTTGTTATTTTGTAATACTATTTTACTAATTATCCAATATGACAATACTATTGCATATAAATAATTAAGAATAGGAAATACAAGTGAATGTGTGCTTGCATTCTGCAAGCATTTTCTCTCATTTAATAAGAAAGACTAAAAGCCGACAAAAAAGTTGTAAATGCAAAAGCGCCTTGGACCTATTTCAATGGTTTTCTTATGGGAAATAATCTCAAATTTAAGGCTACCTGGAATCGAACCGATGACACCTAGGCAGGAGTTGTCAAATGCTATGGGGATATACTCATGACATCTACAAACCCTGAACATATCATCTATTTATTCCTCTTAGTTTTGTCTATATGAAGGAACTCTTTTTTTCCATGCTTTCTTATGGGAGATATACAGGGTCGTCTGGAGTCAAATCCAGGACACTTGCGATAATAGTGATAACGGTTCCCTATAGATCTCGTGGATATCTAACAACCCTCCAATTCTGAATTCTCTATCTTATCGGAAAGTGCCCGAAATTAATTTTCAGTAATGCCACAATGCTTTTCTTATGGGAAAAAACGGAAATTTCGGAATTTCTGGAGTCGAACCAATGACACTAAGGTAGGAGATCTCAATTTTTCTGGCGGTTTCTCCATGCCATCTACAATTACTGAAAATTTCAGCTCTCTATCTATTGTAGTTTGGGCCAAACATTAGTATCCTCCTATATATATATATCCTATATCCTCTGTAAGAAGAGTCGATATAGAATGATATACAATAAACTTTGATAAAAAATAACATTCCTCCAGAAAGTAAGCTTTACTTATAATATTAAACACACTACTAACAATGTTATGAATAAATTCCTAAACTGAATAGGAGAAACTAATGAAAAAAGCAGGTTGTCCACAAAGTCTGTTTACAAGTTCAAAGATTAACCCAGAATAACAAATGCTTCTGATGGCAAAATAGAGCTCATTTCCAAAATATTTATTTTATTTTGCATATGTTTGCATATTATACTTGTGAAGTGACAATGAAAACTAATCAAAAAAAAGCATTTATGTCTCATGTTTCACTGAAATGAATTCTGATACACAAGTCCAGTATAATTTCAGAACAACAATATCTTCCATCCAAAAATGGCATGAGAATTCTTGAAACCAGCAGCATACTGGCAAGGAAGTGCAAGGGAAAACCTAACATCAAGACGAGAACATTAAATGTGTTCTTATCTTTCTTGAACAGTCATTTAAAATCACTTTGAAATCCATATAGATAATTTCAGCTACTAGATATGCTTTGGCTGATTTTTGAAGGTACAGGAAATCATTGATTTACGTCGAGGATGCGTTCCCGGGAAATGCAACGTAAAGTGAACAACATATAACGAAACCTGATTTTCGTGACCCCGCTCTCCAGCTTCCAAACGCCATAGCACCTCTAATTTAACCTCCAAATTGACAGATTTAGAAGATCTCTTAGCTGAAGAGCTTTCTGCACATTTTTCAGCCATATGTATGTGCAATTTAACGAATTAAAAAATGGACCACATCAAAACATGTGCAGGCCTGTGAGCTGCTTCGAAGGAACAAAGGATGCCAACGGGAAGAAAAATCTCTCTGACTCAATACATGTCCCGATCTGTTTGGTGTTACAAATTAAACGACTTTGTAGGTGTCATCAGAGAAGAGAAACATTTCATTTCTTGTACGATGGTGACTCTTCTACGAGGGAGGGGCACGCATTCGGATGTGTCTGCTGACTCAAATATCATTCCCTCCTCTCCTTCGCATTTACCTGCTCCTACACTCGAATCAACAATGCTTTCAGATACCTAAAGATACATCCAGTAGCAAGTTACGGATGAAAACATACGTACTTCACTTGTGAATATCGAAACATCATGAGAAACTATTTTCTAATGAGGTAAATTTCATGTTTACATGAAATTAACATTTAAAACAGCACAAAACAATGTTAAATCAAAATAACAGAAAGTTAGAGAGAAATGGTGGCAGAAATAAAGTAACGGCCTTCATGTTAAATGAGCCGATAGTGTGTGATGACAGGAGAGGCTAACTTGGCAAATACGATGCAGTCAACAGCTCTCTTTCATCCAAAAAGTCACAAAAGCATTCTAAATGAATTTTCAATGAAAATTTATTTCTAATCATTCCATCGCAATATTTTTGTGCGATTTTTTATTATAGAGAATCCATTTAGTAACATTTGAGGCTAGAGTTAGCTACAATAAGGAAATCGCATAGATCAGTGTTTCCCAAACTATGCGCCGCAGCACACTGGTGTGCCGCCAGGAGATATCAGGTGTGCCGCGAATTTTTTCCAAAATGGTCTAAAAAATACATTTATTTTGGAAAAAATAGCCTTTCAAGATTTTGGATAAGTGTAGCAAAAGATTATCCTAACATTTCACAAAGGGCTATTGAGGTATTATGTACTTCCGTTTTCAACTTCGTATTTGTGTGAATTGGGCTTTTCAGCCCTCAATGAAACAAAACAAAAAAAGAGAAAAAGACTATTATCCGTAGAACAAGAATCACGAGTTTGTTTGTCAACTGAGGCCAAGGATTAAAAAAATTTGTTCAAAGCATCAGTCCCACATCTCGCACTGAGTCCTGATTAGTATTATTAGTTGAGTGATCATTTGTTTGTATTATTATTAAGAATTAATGTTTTCAGTTCAGTATTATATATTTTTATTTTATTAAATTTATATACAATTTTTTTTTGCTTTTTCATTTTCTACTGAAAATCAAGAACGGAACAATACATTTGGTTTTATTTTGAAATTTAGAAAAGTGCTACTCATTAAAATGGGACATTTGGGAAAGTGGGAATTTTCTGCAGTAATCAGGAAATATATTGCCTTTTCATTTTATGCAGGAAGTATATTTTTTTATTGATTTTCACAGACAAGCAGACAATTACGTATATTTCTACATTTTATTCAAAAATCCTTCTCAGAATATCTTTCTCTTTTTCATGATGAAAATCAACAAAAGTTTCTGCTATAAATACTTTAATGAAAATAGAACAAATATTCCTTGGGATGCTGTCGACCATTCAGTATCTGGGTCCATGAAACCCCATTTTTTTCTTTCTATCTTGCCTTTTCCGATGTTATTTTTGTGAAAACTATGAAACTTTATGTCTGAACTATTTGACGCCAACTTATATGGCCTATAATTTGTGTTTCATATCGTCTTTTACACAATTAAATTGAAGGTAGTGGCATAATTGAAGCCCCCGTCCCGTAGGCGGGAGGCCCAATCCAAGGAGGGGTCCAGAAGCCTTCTTAACTGAATTGGAGGAAAAAGGGGAAAAAATATTTTTGGTAAAAAACTACCAAAATTGCCTTAAAATGTGCTATTTTCTTTACTTATTTTCAAAAATTTCTCCACCAGATCCCCCCTCTGGATTTTATAAATATCATGTGTCTCCTATATATGGAAATTATAATTTAATATGGTATCTACTTGATATAAATTATAGAACATCCAAAGGAGCCATTTAGAAACATTTACAGGGAGGGCCACGGATTCTCAGTTACGTCACTGATTTAAGGTGTGCCGTACAAAAAATTGAATTTCTTAAGTGTGCCACGATCAAAAATGTTTGGGAAACACTGGCATAGATACTTGTCACTGTAGCTCGTTACTGCAGCGGCAAAGCAGCACAACGTAGTGCCACAGTAGTGGTGGGAATTTTCAGCAATGATGTTATATCGAAATGATGTAAAGTGAAGCGACTTAAATCAAGGACTTACTGTAGTATAAAACTTTGAATTTATAAAATGTAAGGAAGATAATATGTTATGTCAAATCCAATGTGCAAAAAAGCTATACCTAAAGTCATTTTCTGAATTTTCATCCTAATTACACATTTTCCATAGTCTGATTTCCAAAAATTTGTACCAAACCACAAATTTATTTAGGCAGGAATAATGGTTTTTATTCTAAATTTAATGTCTTCATTAATGGATTGCTTGCAAAATCAAGAGTAACTTACAAAAAAGACAACTCATAAATGTGACCAATTTTCTTCAATCTTATGTGATTGATTTTGCTCAAATTTTGAAAGCTCAAAGAGAATGAACAGGCAAATATTAAAAGAAAAAATTATCATTTCATACTATACCAGTGGCCTCATAGGCCTTTTTTTTAAAGTTAGATCATTCAGATGGCTACTTAAAAATGAAAATTGTATTACTTGGTCATAACATTCAATGAGCACATCTAATTTTCACGGTCATTAAAACATAAATACGTAATGGTATACTTGAGCAATATCTCTCAACCTGGACTGTTATACACAGTGCGGCAAGAAAGTAATGAGATTGAAATAAAATAAAAATATCCAGTATGAGTATAGCTCTGCGACAGGCTGCTAGAGATGCATTGAAGTGTGATGTTGGCAGTCCCACTAGCCATGACCATATGGGATTACGTTGTTGTTTTGTGTGGACGTTCTTTGTGCATCATGTATTACTGCGTCGTCCAAAACCCCGAAATGGAACAATGTGTCAACATCAAATTTTGTGTAAAGCTGGGGAAAAACCCAACTGAAACACATGAAATGTTACGAACAGCTTATGGAGATAAAGCTCTGCCCCGAGTACAAACATTTCGATGGTTTAAGTGTTTTCAAGAGGGCAGAGAGGATGTGGAAGATGACCCTCACAGTGGACGATTGAGAACGACCTCCAACCCAGAAATGGTGGACAAAGTGCGCAATTGACTTGCAAGAGACTGCTGATTGATGCACATAATGATGATAAGTGAACTACATAAATGTGAATAAGGAATCGATAAGGTCCATAATTACCACA
This sequence comes from Uropetala carovei, assembly GCA_036926305.1. Lineage (NCBI taxonomy): Eukaryota > Metazoa > Arthropoda > Insecta > Odonata > Petaluridae > Uropetala > Uropetala carovei. The sequence continues at coordinate 1,646,545 of JAXCHB010000005.1, forward strand.
GACTTGGGTAAGAGAAAAATTTGTGCCAAGTTTGTGCCTCATACTTTGCGTGATGAGGAAAAACTCAGACAACTGGATGCCTGCAAAGATTTTGTGAAAACAGCTGACGGTGAACTTGGTTTACTGAACACCATCATTACTGGGAATGAGTCATGGTGTTTCCAGTATGACCCTGAGATCAAAAGAGAGAGTGCAGAATGCCGATCACCCAGCTCACCAAGACCAAATAAATTGATGTGCCCAACACATGACTTTCTCCATATGGAAGTTGTCAACTAAAATCAAATAAATACAGCGATAGGAACAGTTCAACTTACACACTTCAGCGCTAGCGATTCAATTGTTTTGACTACCATGCATGCAAGGTGCCCACTAACTGTCAATTTCGAAGAAAATTGAATATCTCTTGAAATATTCCTCACATGAAAATTTATTTCAAACAAGAGTTGTAGAAAATAATAATATACATATATATATATATATATATATAAATCAGTTGTGTCTCTCTTGTGCTGACAAAGGGATCATCCCAAAAGCTCCAATAACTTCTACAAATGTGTCTCTCCAACACCCCAGTGGCTCTCCTTCTGGTAAATGCTCACTGGGTTTCTTTCAACACCTAGTTGCCCTAAATATTCTCATTTACCTTTCCCCTTCCGTAAGTATTTATACACACACACATATGTGTGTTAACAAAAATTCAGTTTTAGGCAAAATATTTAAGAAAAAAGAAAATTTGACAGGGGTAAACTTCTACTTCCGGCTGACCGATTGTTATCAAAATCTATTCAAATCTTAAGAATATACATAAAATCACAAATATAGAATTTCATGCTGATGTGATGAATAGTTTTTGAGTTAGAGCACCCACAAAACTTCTGTCACACACATACAGACACACACACAGAGAGACATAATCGAGAAAAGTCAAAATGTGTTCAGAGGACCTCAAAACGTGTATTTCCGTTAAAATCTTGAATTCGAATTTTTTCATAAAAACTATACTTTCTCTATACTACGTATATGGAGAAAGTAAACAGGTTCGTTTCCAGAAAACACATCAAAACCATGCTGAACACATTCTTCAATTCCGAAGGGATAATCCATAAGGAATTCGTATCAGAAGGAAGGACTGTCAATAGCGAGTACTACCTAGAGTTATTAAAATGTTTGTTGGCAAGAATCAAGCGTGTGAGGCCAGATTTGGAACATTATGGTTTGCAGCTTTTGAATGACAATGCACCTGCTCACACAGTGATAAACGTAAGGATATTTCTAGCCAAAAATGAGGCTGCACTGCTCAATCACCCCACAAATTTCCCTGACCTGGCTCCAGCAGACTTTTTTCTGTTTCCCAAGTTGAAATTGAAAGGTCACCGATTTGACATGATTGTTGACATTCAGAAGAACGTGACGGCAGAATTGAATACTATCACAGCAGACGAGTATTCCACAAGTCTTTCCAAAGTTTATATGAACGTTATAATAAGTGTATTCGGTCCCTCGGGAGCTATCTTGAGATAATGGTTAATAAACAAGTTGCCCTATGCGCCGCTGTTTTTATTATATTTCAGTCTCATTACTTTTTTGCTGCACTGTGTATGTTACTGGAAATAAAATTTTCAATTTCAAACTTTTAATCCCTTTATAGAACTGTTTGATTTGTAATTTGGAAAATCTTTGATAATACTGAAAAGAATGGTGAATTAAAATTCCATTTTAGTCACATTACTGGAAACAGAAATCAAAGTTTCAATTCCTAAATACCTAGAGAGAAATTTAAGCTACACTTATTGTGTCCATTGCTCCTACTTATTTTATTTAAAATGTCTGACATGTCAGTAAAAGATACATAGCCATCAGTTACCAGCAGAACCAGCTTTATGGCAGTGCAAATGGTGCGACTGCACCGGGCTTTGCACTTAAAAGAGATCTGTGCTCTCTTAAAAACTATTTGTCATACTTATAAAGTACATGCATTTTCTAAAAAAACCTGAAAAATACCAAAGTGTCATAGTTAGGGAGAATGCTTAGTTAATGAAATTTACTATTAAAATTTTTTGACACGTAAAAGGCCCCATGTGCAGTGGTGGATCCAATGGGGGATACCAGGGCACGAGACCCCCTGTCGTCAGACCCGTAAATATTTAATTGAAAATTATTTATTAGTATTAATTCATAGCATTCATTCCCAATGCCCAACCACATAGTATAAATGTTATTTCGACTTCTGTATGGGTAACAAAAGAGTAATTTCGATACTAACTTTTAAATGTATGGTTATCCATCTCCGTACCAAGCCGGCCAAAACTGGCCACTCCACTTCAACCTGATCTGCATCATCTCTTTGGGCTGATGAACTTCTTCTTTGTGCTAAGATGCATTGGACTAACGTATATTTGTGGATTTTATTTATTTAATTTACAAATTGCTACTAGTAGTTATGGACAGGGCTCGAAAAATACAGTCGCCCGCTCGCCAGTGGCAAGTTGATATTACCAGCTGGCGACAATCTATTTGCAATAACAATTTTTATTTGTAAATTTAGCTCTCCGCCGATCAAACCAACTTCCTCTGCTCTTCAAAATAGATTCGCCTGTCGCAATTGTTGTTGGAACGTCTGTGAAGTACGTAGTTAGCTCTCTACCATTAAAAAAGCGTCTCGTTCGCCTCGCCTTCTTAAAATAAAATGCACTGCATTGCTTAATTTTTTGTTTATTACCTTATTATTGTAACTCATGTTTAAATAACATTCTATGCATTTAATTTAATATTTACTATATTACAATGTGTAATATCATGAAGAGATGGGCTAGGCTTAACTATAGGATTAGGTACTTCCCGTAATCCGCAAATTCCCTAATCCGGCTTCGGGCAGGTCCCAAGGTTGCCGGATTAAGGAGGTTCAACTGTATTCAGGTCAAAATTGGAAATTTTCGGGTTGTCTCTGAGGAAAAGGTGGCAACCCTATTCTCGCATCACATGTAGAAACTTACAAGAACACATGATAATGTTTGTTTGTTTATAGATTTTCACATTCTCATACTAAATATTGAGAAAGTATTGTTATCGCGAAACAATTCAATCTCGAGATTTTTACAGAAATATACGTTTTAGGTGTCGCTGAATCTGAAAAAGTGGTTTTTGCAATGCCGTCTGTTTGTCTGTTACTAGCTCTGGAGCCTAAATGGTAGAGCGAAAATGAATGAAATCTCATACTTAGGCATTTTATCATACTGAGCAGAGTATATGTAGAAATGGTTGACATTGCTCAATAATTAAAGGTAGTTTATTCTATGCATTTTTAACAACAATTCGATTTTCTCAAAAACGGCTCTAATGATTTTGATCAAATTTCATACAGTTACTTGAGTTTACGTCTTCAATAATACCAAATCTTAATATATACAATTGAATGTCTGTCCATCTGTTCCTTACACATACCCATGCCCTTTGAGCTATTGGGACCAAACTTTGCAAATTGACTTCATATGACTCTACGAGTAACACAGGGTACCCTGGATTTCCAAAATCGACCCAGGTTCGAATCCAGAAGACAATTTTATTATTTTCGATTTTTCAGAGAGCAAGGTTTTTTTCCTTAATTCATTAAAACATTTTCTTCGTTTTTGCTTTATTCGACGGCTAAATTCTACACTATCTTATTCTTGCGATGTTTACATGTGACACGGTCGAATCATTCAGGAATATGCAATTGTTTTCGAAATTTTACAGATATTTCGTACTCTTTCTGGACGTTGTCAAGGTGACAGTCATTGTTGCCTCCGATTCAATTAATGCCAATTAAACCTTCAAATAGGTGACAGAATAGTGTTATTCGCTTCGCACTTTGTTTAAGCATCAAAATTATTGCTGTAGCAATGTCAACATTTATACATAGCAACAAATATTTACAGATAAGTAATTATTCAGTTAACTGCGTATGGGAAGCATTTCTAATGATTTTATCAAAGCAGTTGAATTATCCTATCATCGCTTGAATGCTGGAATCTTATCTCTTTTTACGTAGAACCATTATATTATACATCCATAATGTTTATTAACGCAAATAGGCTCAAGCATAAATTTTTAATTAAATGAGAATAGGGACACACGTTATTATTTTAAACACATTACATGGTTATCTTCTCTTCATTGATATTCTACATAAACGGTTGCATTGATTGTTATATATAAAAGAAAGGACATATATTTGAATAAAAAGAAAAATATAAAAGTTCGCCAATTCATAGGTATCAGAGATATCTCAGAATTAGTTTTTACTTTCTCCAATATACATAGTATAGAGAAATTATTGTTTTCATGAAAAAATTTGAAATCGAGATTTCAACGGAAATACATGATTTGAGGTGCGCAAAGGGAGAAATGATTGTATTACCATATAATACATAATTTTATTCGCTACAGACGTTTGGCATAACCCAGGCATCGCCAGGTACTTTCAGCTAGTAGTTCATATTTCTCAAAAAATGAATATAATGCTAGTTTATTCTAGGCAACTTTAGCAATAATTTGATTTTCTCAAAAACGGCTCTAACGATTTTGATCAAATTTCGTACAGTTACTTGAGTATATGTCTGCAACATTACTACCTATTTCATTTTTTTCAATGAATGAATATAAGGCTAGTTTATTCTTGGGCAACTTTAACAAAAATTGGATTTTCTAAAAACTGGTTGATACAATTTTCATTTTCTAAAGATAACTAAATGACGCATTATTATATGAGAAAGTTTGCACAATGTATGTTGTACCAATTTTTTAATATGTGCCCCCCATGTCAAATTTTTCTGGATCCGCCACTGCTCGTGCGCACACTTTGCACCAGGCCCTGCAATTTTCCTAGTCAGTTCTGGTCAGTAGGGACAGTGTTAAGTGGAATCTGAATGCTTTAATAAGAAAGTATCAATTTAAGAGTTCTATTAATAAAGGATTCATTAGGTCTTATATTGAGCTTGATAATTCATTTTTCAAGAGACTAAAACTGCAATTTAGGGTCAAAATGAAGAAGAGCTCACATAGAACTTTTAATATGCACCTACGAAGTAGCTGTAACAACGATCATATACTGTTATGAATTTGTTAAGTAGGTGTTATTAATCAAAATTAAAATAAAAAATTATAACTATATTCACCAAATGCTACTTATAAAATAATTTACTTACAATTATAATTTCATATACTATTAAGTAATAATAATGTATTAACTAGTTAGTCACATTCATAGTTGTCTTATATGTATTATGTTTAGAATAAAATCTAAATAACAAATGAATATATCAACTTTATGACTAACTCTCAACATCAAATTATTTCATAATTACAAGTATATCTAGACAAATACTTAATGCTATAAATAATAATTTGTTGAATTTCATGCCCACAAACCTTTATCAGGAAGGATATAGTGACGAAAATGGAGAAGATGAACATTCCACCAAGGCCATATAGATGAAGTGTACGCCGCCCAGTACGGTCCATCAAAGGGATGGAAACAAGTGTCATGCCAACCATGATGGCCCCTATCCCTATTGTTGCAAATTTGGCACTCTCTTCAGTTAATCCCGAACTGATAAATAGACCCGTTGAATAGTATAATACCTGTAGACATAAATAAAGTAACTGAAATATTTTGCTACATGATTTCTCATTTATTTATTTTGAATAACCAATTTTTGTACAAATTTCATTCCATTACAGCTAAATAACTACATTAACTTAATTTAGTGTGTATTATAACTAACAATAAGAGGAATTACTTTTCCAATTTCATTAGCTCTGTCTTTTAAAATGGTTGCAATTGTTGAACGATTTTGATCATAAACAACCAATCGAAGCAAGCTACTCTCCTTTTTCTGATCTATGTATTATGTCTATTTTAGTTTCCATCGAAAGCACTCGATGTTTTTTGCAACTATTAACACTTTCACAAACACTGCGTTTACGATTGTTTTCCATATTTCAAGGATAATAAAAAACAAAATGTATATAAACACGTGCCCATACGATTTTGAATATAAACAGCAAATGACAAGTGTTGACAAGTTTACGTGTTCTTACTGCGACCGATGTTCGTAAGTGCATGAGGGTTCGTAAATGAAGTGTGAGGCACAATTCACTGGTATGTGGAAACTTTGTAAATACGAATTGTTCATTTCTTGAATGTTCGTAAGTAGAGTTTCACCTGTATATACATTAATGTTTTTGTAAATTTCAAAATTATCTTGTTGTCATTTTCTTTGCTTCGACTTATACTCGAGTCTTGGATTTTAGATGCTTTTTTAGGCTGAAAAGTACACTTCGACTTATACTCGAATCACCTTATACTCAAAGATATACGGTACTTGTTGGATTGTAAATGTTTTGAAATGAAATGTTGAGTGTTCAGTTTATTTGTGTTAGATTTTAAGCATAAGACTGGGTACAATCTTTCACTCACGTAAATGTGAAAATAAAATGGTGCAATTGATTGGGGCTACCTTTGGTGGCTACCACATGAACCATGTTTTAGCAAAGCCAAAGAGCCAATAACTGAAAGCATGGGTGCCCCTAGTAAGGGGCAAGAGGGGGCATTTGCCCTCCCCCCCTACATTTCACAAAAAGACTGCAATTATAAATATAAAAAACTATGTCTGTTCATACAAATATGTTTTGCCTTAACCTAAAAAAATTTCTACAGGCACGTTACTGGATGACTGATACAAAGGCTTTCATTTTATCTCAATTTAATACTACAAATCTTGCACACAAAGTGACAGGGTAACAAAGAAAAACTGCCTGTTGTTGTTTAGATCATGTTTCATGAACTCAAAAAGAATAACTTACTGCATTGATTCCAGAGAGTTGCTGAGATAGCTGCATGACCACTCCTATGATAAGCGGGGAACGAAGAGTTGGCGAGCAAATGAGCTCTGTCATTGAGATGGTTGCCTCTGCCTGCTGAGCACGCTCTTCTGCTCTCATTTCCTCAATATCTTCTTCAACCTGATTGGATGCTCTGAGGCGACGAAGGGCTACAAGAAATGAGAATATTTACAATCAAAACCATAAATTAGACAATATTTATTAGTGGTTCAGTGCAAGACAAAGAAACGTCCTGAGACATAAAACGAGAGAAAACAAATTTTTAAACATCAATCTGTAGGATAAAAGCAGGAAAATAATGTATGACCTGGAGGTTAATCAAGTGAGAGATAATTGTAGAGCAAATTGCGTAAGATTCTTATTTTCACCAACTGCTATCTTTCCATCAGAGTAATGAATCCCAGATGCAATGTATTGCTAGTTGCCCACACGTCACCACATGCATTTTTCATTATTTTTTTCCGATTATTCCTCAGCAGTTGGTAAAAGATCATCAAAATTATGCCATATGTAGCTCAAATTTATAACAATCCACCCTGGAATTTTGGTGTTTGAACTTAGGTTATTTTTGAGGTATTTTGTGCATGGGCAGACGAATGAACTGAATAGATAAGCGTTTATTTAAGTACTAAAAATACATATGTTACATATGAAGGTGCAAAATAGATGGATGGAAATGGTGAAAACAAGAATGGAAACTATAGAAAGAATGTAATACAAATGGAACAATCAAACATTTAATGCTAATGAGAGCTAATTAAGGCTAAAGAGGTTATGTCGATAACATTAAAGGTTCTAAACATGTAAATGGTTACCTGTTCTGAAGTAAATGGGATATAATTAAAGAAAATTACTACATAAAGGATAATAAGTTTTGCGTGGATCTTTCTAAATAAAGCTCAAAGTCTCTGTGTTTGTGTGCGTGTTTGTGGGTTCCGTCCGGAATATTCGCCGTTTAATTTAAAATTTAAATTGAAACCACCATATCGTGTATACCATATGGAATAGAGAGCTGAAATTTTTTGGAATAGTGTAAAGTATAGAGTACACTGTAAAAACACTGAGACTTTTCACCTCGGTGTCCCGGGTTCGACTAGAAAAATTCCTAAATTTCCGAAAATTCGTCACATGCGCTTACGATTTTTTCTTAAAATGTCAACGACGATAACGAACACATGGCTGTACTCACATTGTTGAGAAAATTACGGCATATTGCTCCATATCTCCACTCGCTGAAGAGCTTAACAGAATGTGAATAACTTCAGCCGTTAGTGAAATAAAAAATTATGTATCCTTACCTGATGAAAACATTTACGTCGGTGTAATGGAAAAATGAGTCTCTATCGAATTTACGTTCTATTAGAGATCTATTAGAGATACACTCAAAGTGTCTCCTATGAAATGTAGACGAAGGATTAAATCGACAGCATCTGAAGGATTCATTCCGATATCTTACTTCGCGAGATATGCGAATTTATATTTGGATAACGAGAAAGCGCGGCATATTTTTTGTTCTTTTGACTTTCTTAATATTCAATATTTAACTTCATTCTAAAGATCAGCAGATGGAATGAATTTGTGAAAACGTTAAATGTCCACATTAAATTTATTAAAACATTAGCATTTTTAACAGAGGCGAAAGCTATTTATTCAGCAAAACGCGCACACTATAAGACTACCGCGAGCGTGAAGTGACGCCTTGGTGAATGGTCTCCCCCTGACGGTTATTTCCCATCCTGTCTCTCTCTCAAACTTATTTATCTTAGCACCAACTGGCAAAACCCTCAATGTTGTCTATCCAAAAGCTCTTCAGTAAGATAGATAGGAATGATATGATTGGCAGGCTGGATAGGCAGGAATTATCTCCCATTAGGATTGGTAGGATTGCAGAAGAGATGAAAATGATTGATGATTGATTCTTTATGATGCAAATAAAGCTAAATTTGCTACTCCATGTTCTTGCTTAATTTGTAGAATTCATTGCACCACAGGTGTTATAACAGCTGTGAGCGAAGCGAGCCAATCACAAGCCAAAGCTACAAGTGAAAGGAGTAAACTCAAATGATAAATATCCCCGTGCAACACTGGGTACCCCAGCTAGTTGGATAATAAAAGTAAACAAGCAGTGAATTGAGTATATCTGAAGAAAAAACAACTTATGATAATTATCAATAACCTCAAATGCTTAATTCAGCATAGAATAAGTCCAAATGAAAAATTTCTCCAAATAGATGGATGATTCAATTTTTTCTAATTGAGGTGGACATAGTTAATTCATGACTACTGAAAAACTTATTTTAATTTATGAATAGAGTCTCCTTCAATTTAAAAATACTATATAGTAAAAAAGTTAATTATATTAATGTAAATCTTCATATTTTTATTTGGTATGTCTAATTGCAGTGAAACTATCCATTTAGCAATATTATCTTACTTTTTTGCAATAAGTTTTGAACGTATATAAACAAATTTAATGATTTGTTTTCAGCCAATAAATTGAAATACAACAAAGCTGCCACAACTACACAAACATTCTTTAATTAAATCATAGAATTATCATACCTCTTCTAGCTTCCTCTTCCCATTGTTTGGTAATTAGTAGATAGCGTGGGGATTCAGGGCACACTGGGAGTAAAATGAGCTGCAGTACTGCTGGACAGATTGCCAAACCTGTTAATATAAAAAAGAGATAACATGCATGAATGACAGACCAAATCTAACACTGAGTATATTCATTAAATTTATCATGACCAAATAACATGTTAATTTGGTTAGAAAGCCTGGTTTTTCCATCTGCCATTCCCTTAAAAGCATGTGACCCTGAGTGAAGTTTTACTTCCTATAAATGCACACTAATTTTAGAGTGAATTTGATGAAAAATACATGTTAAAAAACATCCTCATACAAATTTAATTTACCCATTAATATTGTTTGGACAATATTTTATGATTGTCTTTATTTGTGGAAATGTTTGTTTTGGATCAACTTACATTAGTTTGTAAACTTTTTCAAACACTATCATCTTTTGCTGAGGATTATTCATCGCATGCCACTACATTTGAAATTTATGTCATCACTGCCAAGATTGTATAATTATTCCTAAATAGTAAGTGATAAAATATAATTTGCAAATTGTTGATCAATGGCAGTTTTATTACTTTCTCCATTCGTAGTATAGGGAAAGTATTGTGACCACAAAAAAAATCGACTTCGAGATTTCAATGGAAATACATGTTTTGAGGTCCCTAGAACATGTTTTGACTATTTTCGGAATGATGTGTGTGTGTGCGCATGTGGATGGATGGATGTATGTGATTGTGGGCGCTCTAGCTCAAAAAGTACTTGTCATATTAACACCAAATTTCATATATAATACTTTAGCATGAGCACAAAGACAATAACGGTTAACCGGAAGTCAAGTTTTATTCGAAACCCGATTCGGTTTTTGCGATATTTCTCCGTTAAAACATCATTATTGTATATACAATTCTATACAAAGGTTATAGAGAATGTAATTTTCTAAAACTATCATTTGAAACAATTTTCCATATCAGTTATTGTTTAGGAATTATTTATAAAAAATAATCGGTTTTTTTCGGTTTCCGTCAAATATCTCCTTAAAAACGTTGCAATTGGTCATCTTCATAAGGACTAAAGTTGTAGAGAATAATATTTCTTCCAGGTTTTGTTTGAAACACATTTTTGTAGAACCATCCATTTCGGAGATAATAAACTTTTTCGTAATTTCCAGTATACAGTGCCACCACCATGTAGCGGGAATTCTGTAAACATATTCAAAATATAATTTACGGCAATAAGGACGACTGTTTTCTTTTACCATACGAAATAATAATTTTGCCTTATAATGCTTTTCATAATAATTTAAATATCTATACCCCAAATATGGAGAAAGTCATGTGTTGGCCATATCAAATTTTTTACAAATATGCAAAGACTGGAATAAAATGAAAAATTTTCGGAGTTATATCATTCACTAACTGCAAACTTTACTTTGCCAGTCGATAATTTGGAATGAAAACCAACTTCAAATGATTCTATTTTCATGACAATGGAATCACTTAAATCTCATTAGAAAAAGCATCGTCACACACAACAACCAGGTCCGGATTTGACTTTTTGGCGCCCATAGGCACTGTTTTTCAATGCGCCTTTTCTCATTAAATTAAATTTTGTAACAAAGTTGGTTGTTGCAGCACTGTTTAAAAGGAATAAACGATATCTAAAACAATATGCCTTTTTTTGATAGATCTTCATTGTAGTCAAATTCTGGCGCCCCTTTCGAGAGGCGACTGAGGTGATCGGCACACAAAAAACAATGATCGATTGAACCGCCATCGAATAAGAAAATTACTTATATGAAAGGCTTATTCTGTGTGTATCCGTCGGAATTTTTGCCTTAGTACTACCTTTAATATAATGTAAAATATGAAATTTAAAATTTGTGCATTTTTCGAAGAATCTCCTAATTATTGACGGACATCTCGATAGTGTGTCCTTAAATGAGACGATATAATTCAAAATTAGTTTACTTATTTAAAGAAAACTTCGATATTTAGCGTCTTTCATAATTTGGTGTCATTCATATTTTGGCGCCTCTCATTATTTGGCGCCGTAGGCATTTGCCTATGTTGCCTGTGCGTAAATACGGCACTGACAACAACGATATTGATGGTCCTGTATAAGAAACACTCTTTATCATGGACATTTTATGTAAAGTTTTGTGGCGAGGAAAAAATCGGTCTTTTTTAGTACCTTGTTTGCTACGGTCAATTGTACTGTATTCGTCAATCCATCTTCTCAAACTCGTTTTTCCAAAATTCTTTCGAAAAATCTCCTTTCCAAAAAGAGAACCACCACCATTTCTCAGGTACGCACGTCATTCGATTAATCTCTAAAGAAAATCCGCTTAGGGCTTCGACTGTCGCGCTTTAATTAAACGCCCTCGGTTTAAGTCTTTACGCTACATCCTCCATCCCTCACAGAGGGGGATAATGGATTTTTGGGGCCCTGGGCTAATGTTTATCGGGGGATCTTTTAGGGATAAGTGAAAATGTAATGTACCTGTACATATAATATATTTTATTATGTACTAAAAAAGATTTGACCTTAATAACACAAAAAGAAAGAATTTTTTTTTGCTTTCACTTTCGTATTTTCTTCCAGATATTTCGTTTTTGGGGTATAAAAAATACGTCTCGTGTTTACAAAAAATTATTGTTTAAAAAAAATTAATAATGCATATTTACATATCTGCAATTTTTATAGTCCAACACACACACACACACCGTACACCAGCACACTTTTTGCACTGTAGTAAATTCGAAATCAATACCGATTGATAATCACATGTACGCGTGCGTATAGGGCGTACAGACAAAAGTCGCTCGACTATCTGACTCGCTACGGCCTTTGTTAATAGCGTTACAAAGTAACGTTTCTTTTATGTTTTTGACGGTGGCATATGTATCTAATACGAGAGGTCGTCATATATCGATAAATACAAAGTTGCCAAACGGCGACGACTGAGTGCCGTCGACGGACCGCAACGTCTGCATAGGCACGACGCGACGGCTCCGTGCCGTTCGCGGATCGTAACGTACCAATCACTCCAACAGCCAAGTGCCGTCGGCGGACTGCAATGTGTTAATTTCTAATGAAATTTGAAAAAATTTACAGAGGCCCCGTGGGCCCCCCTGATACATGTGGGGTCCTGGACTGCAGCCCATATATGTAGCCCTTATTATTATCCGCCCTTGCTCCCTCACCTCTCCTACCACCTCCTCCTCTCACACCACTCTCCAATCGCTAACTAGGGACAAGAACGGAACTAACTTTGAAGTCACCCATCTGCACCAACGTGATCCGAAAATGAATCGAATTTCTCGAAAAATTATAATATAACACTGCGTATCGTGAAAATTTCCCGCACAAAAGCGCAACACGTTAAAAACGAGGTTTGATCGATTTTTTTTTCATGCCCATCTCATGACGAAACAAAATTTTAAATCTGGTTTAACCCTCTTAATTGATTTCAATTAAACGCCTTCCCTTTCCATGTGTTTGAACCACTAGAAGCTGGGGTAACAAGAAAACAATACATCGCTGTTCACTAAACAAACGAACAGCTATTACATCCATAAATATCACAGGCGCTGATTTGCTGACCGCTGCTATCACCGTTTTCAATCCGAAAAATATATACGTAGCAGTTTTTCTCAAAACTTCTCTGTTCGTGGATTATATTCCCACCTTTGGATCGCAGAGAATTAATTCAACAAAGTGTTGCCTGCTCCTCTCGCCATTTCCCTCCGTGTCTTCCTCCACCTCTCTCCTGCTCATCCATATTTTCTCTCAAATACTTCTCCGATTCCTATCTTATCGCTAAAACAAATCAACTCACTTTGCCACGTTCGGTCGTTTTTTCCTCCACGCCTTCGTTCAATTAATGTGAGTTTATGAGCCGGTTCTCGCTATCTACGTATGCATCTCACGGAAATGTTGAACCTACGTTACATGTTCTCTGAAGTTATTATTATTTATATATACCCGTATTTATGAGCACCCATATAAGTTTGTGTACTACAACGCTTCTGAGATGAACAGGTGGCTAACCAATCGTGGGAAAATTAAATGAAGATGGTAGATGATTCTCCATCTCGTTAAGAGTTTCATTATAAAATGAATTTAATGTATAATTTCTTAGCAAACCACATTTTAACCTTTTAATTTTTACTAAAACTGCAATAGTTACAAGTTCAAATTATTATAAAATCGCGAAAAGTCCAAAGATAGATCAAATTTGGATTTTCAATTACTGCAAGAATGATAAGGGCGATGTGACAAAAGCAAAAGCTTGCTTTATCGTTTTTAACATGTCTAATGATAGCTTGCACAAAAAGGTATTTTAAAGGTCGCGTTTATCAACTTTTGAAAGTTGAGACTTGTATAAGCTTATATAAAATGAATCATAGCCAATAAATCATCCTTGCTGTTTCCATACAGATTCGATGAGCACTGAGACTGCACATTAATCTTGCATTATAATCTCCGATTATATTTCTCGTTTAAAATAACGAAGACTGATTTTCTACTAACAAAATTTTGGTATTTTCAAGGAGATTTCACACTCCTTTTATGACCCAAAGAATTTAACTTAAAAATAGTCACGTTTTTTCTATCAGGTTATATAAAATGAAGATGAAAAGACTAGCACAGAGATCTTAGTACATGTATTACATTTTTATTATTAGTACTCTGATTAAATGGCTGTACGGCCTTTCATTATTTCCAAGATCCTCCAGTTTGGCAAGCATGATCAAAAGCTTCGGACGAACTCACCTAGGAGAACCGGCCAACCGTCGTCCGTCCCAAGGATTTGTTCGATCCCTAGCACTTGGGAGATGAGCAGGCCAACGGTGACCGCCAGCTGATTGACCGTGCCCAGCCCTCCTCTCAGGTTGAGCGGCGCTATCTCGCTGATGTACATGGGCACCAGGGACGTGTTGAGACCTGCACACGGCGGAGTCAGGCGCGGATGAGGAGGGAGAGAGAGAGAGAGAGGAAGGAGAGAGTTGGAGGAGGGAACGACCGCCACGCCCGGAGGCAGAGGTCAAAAGGTCGGGGGAAGGCAAAAGGAGGGTACACCGAACGTAGGAAGTGGATGCGGATTCGAGGGAAGGAGAGATACACAGAGAACCAAGGAAAGAACGAAGAACGAGTGAGGAACGGACGAAGAACGCGTGGGAAAAGACGCAAGAACGGATGGGGAAAGAACGAAAAACGGATGGGGACGGGACAAAGAACGGATGAGAAAGAGCCGAGGAACGGACGAGGAACGAACGAGGAACGGATGAGGAACGAACGAGGAACGGATTAGAAAGGGACGAGAAACGGGTGGGTAGCAAGGAAGGGGCAATAGATCAGTGAATGAGTTACAGAAATGAAAGGCAAACAAAGCAGAGCGGTAAGAAGTGGAAATGGTAAAGGGTTACGAGGATGATTAAGATGAATTACGGCAAGGGAATTGGATCGATATAATGAAACGAAGGGATGACAACGAAAACGAAACGAAATTAAAATGGAGGAATGTAGACGAAACGAAAGAGGGAAATAAACAGGAAGGAGAGAAAAGAGCAAAGCAAGAGGGAATAGCAGGGAAAACAGGAACACGAACCGAACAATAAAGAAAAAGGTGTGAAGGACGAAGAAAAAGTGGATTATAGAGGGTAGACGGTGGCCAATTTAGGAAATGCAGGTGTTGGGATGATGGGGAAATGTTCGCCCGAAGAGATAAGAAGGGTTTCAATGAGGTTAGGTCGCACAGTTTGGAGGAGGAGAGGCCAATGTAGGAAGAAATATTGGTGGGGAGTGTGTGGAAGGAGATAGTGGGAGGAGATAGGGATCGAATTGAAGAGGGAAGGGGGTGGGTCGAATGGTTGGATGTCCGTACGATGTGCAGAGCAGCGGCACGTGATCAAATAAGAGAGAGAGAGGGATGGATTCCATATTTAGTAAAATGAATGGGTCTCCATGCGCTTATGGGGGAGTGGACACATATTGGGACATGCAGTAAGAGGCTTTGAAACATTTTTTAAAATGTTCAACATGCAGGGGTTCTCAGTATCATTTCAAAGATTTATTTAAACATTATGACAGTAAAACACTACGATGGCAACAATAAATAATGAATAGATTGACAATAGTGATTTAACGCGATGCTGAAGGGGTCCTGAAATGAGCATTAATACACGAAAATAAAGTTGCCATTTCGGTAATATTGAATCGCAGTTGTTTTAACCAGAAAGCATTCATCTTTGTAGCACTTACGCAAAGAAGAAAATCATGCATGAGAATGAAGAGAATTATTAATGACTAGGGCGGAGGAGGTAACAGTTCCTTTTTTTTGGAGGATAGACCCCGGATGCTGATGAATATTCAACCTAAACCTCTTGTTTGTGTAAGGCGAGGAAATTTTTTAGAACGATATAAACTATAGGACAAATCGAACCTAACGGTACGGTATTTAAGTGAATATTCTCAAAATTTAAAAGCTAAGCTACTACCGTTGATACTAATGGTCTTTTGAGCAGTCACCAAAATGCATACCTGTGTTTTAGAAGCTTTTTTCTAGGTAATAATGCCATTTTAAATATTTTGACTAAAACTACTTTAACGATAAGCAAAAAAAACAAAATGGAACTTCTAGTAAATTCAGGAATTTAATGTTTTTATTCTTAAATGTATAGAACATTGGAATTTTATATCTTTAGTGTTATTCAACCCTAATATCTCCTACCTCGAACTGTTTGAGCAGCGTCAATAATGAAAGGATACGTGGGGTGAAATTAATTTCATAGTAGTTTAAAGTTACTACATGGCTTTCTTATGCCAGTTATCGATCAAAAACCTCCACACATAGGTAGAAAAATAATATTCATTGCGCCATAACAGAAGCGAAAGTATTTTTGAGTCTTTCATGTATGCAAACTTTTACTAAAACCAAATTATTAACGCGATTGTTGATTTGTATGAATGGGAAAACACACTCGAGTTTTTCACTCGCACAGTTTATTAACTCGAGTATTTCCCCTTGAAACTGTAGGAGCTCTCCATAATTGAGAACTTGCAACCAAAAACCGACCCGCGGGAAAACGATCGTTTTTTTCAGCACGTAAACGGCTTCGGAGGCATTCAAAACGGATATCGCGAAACTTTCTTTTTTTAATTGGCGGAATGACGCACGGACCATAAAGCCGTCGGAGGAAAAAATTCCGATTTTTTCTTTTTTTTTCACCCGCCCGTCAAACAAAACAGCCACTTCCGAAGCCAATTTAACCGCGCTCGGCCGAACTCGCGAGCAGATTGCGGGGTTAAACAAAAGAGTAACGCAGGGGATGAAAAAAAAAAACAACGAACCGTCGAAAATGTTTAAGGAAAACGATAACGGCATCCGGGGGCCTGGTTCCTTCCAAAAAAAAAAAAAAACCCTTCCCATGCATACACCCCGATTCACCACCGCCCTTTTTTCCATGCAGCCTCATTCAAACCACCCACATCTATTCCCCCAAACCCTTATCTCCCACACCCTCCCCGATACCTCTCCCCCGCCCAGCCGACTCACCGCAGTTGACCCCGATGATGAATCGCCCGAGGAAGAGCACCTCGTACGAATGGGAGATCTTGGTGAATCCCATGAGGCAGGCCCCTCCTATGCCCAGCACATTATTGAGGAGCAAACCACCTTTCCTGCAACGTAAGGGGGTGATTCACTTCAAATTGGTGCAAAGGCATTTTCATTTTTTTTCTGGGAGGTTATCATTATCATCATTCACCATCCATCACAAACAGCCTCCTCCCAATCGCCGACTTTTTTCTCTTTTTCTCCATCCCCGCCCTCGACAAAACTCACGCCCTCCCTCTCTCGAAACCAAAACTTCCAGCTGCCTCCAGCGTAAAGCTTCCCCTAAATAACGTAGCGAGGTATTAAACACGGAAAGACAAATGAAAACTCGCACGACAGGGCTTACACTGAACATGAGCAGGTTTTGGACATGGCATAATAAAAAAGATTTCGTCCAGGTAGTTTTTAAAAACATTTCATTTGCTGCAATAAAGTGTAAAACTAATCCTCTTCTTTAGTTTTACACTTTGATTTCATTTGTTACAAAAAAGAGGGAACGTGAAAACGATGGATGACAAGAATAAGGCAATCTGGATTTTAAAGAAACAGATACATGTTACACATTAAACCAATAAACAGAGCAACAGTGGGAGAAAACATTCAAAATTAGAATCACACATGGCAAGCATTGCTCCCACAAACTGCTTTTTTTGCTGCGGTTAAAAATTTTGTACATGGCAACAAATAACCTTTATATCAATGCAAAATTTCAACATGGTACCAAGAAAAACATGAACTAAAATAATAACAGTTGACAAGAATCGCTATTCTAGTTCCAACAAAAATTATTATAAGAAAGAAAGCAAACAGTAAAAATAGCTTTCATACATTTGCGAGTACAAACTTTTGTATATGAAAAGCCACATCCATAGCTAATGCATGAAAAAGGGAATTTTTAACGTTCAAATAAATTAATTAAAAAGAGGTTTTTTTAAAAAATAACTTTTATATTATGCACTAAAAAGGAAAAAATAAAATATATTTATTTATCGATCGTGAGTTCGGCTGGTTAGTAGGAACAAAATTTACAACAATTTCAGTGAATAAATTCCTTCTTGATCAACAGTGTTGATTTACTAAACGTTATTTAGAACTTTTGTAAAAGTTATATGGCGCAAGATAATAAAACCTGTAAGGCGCCATATAACTTTTACAAAAGTTCTAAATAACGTTTAGTAAATCAACATTGTTGATCAAGAAGGAATTTATTCACTGAAATTGTTGTAAACTTTGTTCCTCTTTACCAACCGAACTCACGATCGATAAATAAATAAAAATTTATTTTTTCCATTTTAGTGCATAATATAAAAATTATTTTTTTAAAAACATTTTTTTAATTAATTAATTTTTTCTTTTTAGTCTCAAGCAATGAAATTTCACATTCTTCCATAGTTTCAATAGGTAAGGATGAAGTAAAAATAAAAGTTATTGATAACAACACAATGGAAATAACAACAAACCAAAACACGACAAATTGATCATAAATCCATAAAGTGTATAACTCAAACAATCTGTGAAAGAATAATTTGTAAATAATATTTCAAGTTATATTTTTTGAAAAATCTACCTAATTACAATTTGATGTGAAATTTGGCAATTTTCCAAGTCGTTGCAAGCTCTTTTAAGACTTTTAAATTACAAATCTTATCTATAACTAACTGTTGATGTAACTAAAAATGTTAACATTCACCATTCAAACCCTCTAAACCAGTATGACGTAGCATAATTAAAAGTGTAAGTAAGTTAAAAGGTCTATAACAACCTGAAACAAAGGAATGAAGACAACCGAATAACTACATCTACGAGTGTCGATATACTTAATTATATGTAAGAAATCGTTGCACTATCCCTTAGTGGTTCTCAGTTATTAATTATATTAGAAAAAGTGTCAAACTATGAAATAGTTTACTTTGTAGAAATATACGATGTAATAAACAAACATTTCTTCAATTTTTCGTAGTTCCAATCTGTGTGTGTACGTCACCATCTATCATCCATCCGAACAAGCTCTGATTTTTACTTTCTCCATATACTTGTACATAGTATAGAGAATTGTTTTCATGAAAAAAATCGACTTCTAGATTTTAACGGAAATACATGTTTTGAAGTCCCTAGAACACGTTTAGATTATTGGAATGATGTCTGTGTATGTGTATGTGATTTTGAGCGCTCTAACTCGAAAAGTACTTGCAATATCGTTACCAAATTTCATATATACTACTTTGGTATAAGCACAAAGAGCCATTAGTTTTTGGACAATACCGGTTAATCGGAAGTCGAGGTTTATTCTAAACCCGATTCGGTTTTTGCGATATTTCTCCGTTAAAACATCATTATTGTATATAAAATTCTATACAAAGGTTATAGAGAATGTAATTTCCTACAACTTTCATTTGAAAGAATTTTACATAGCAGTTATTGTTTAGGAATTACTTATAAATAGTCGGTTTTTTCGGTTTCCGTCAAATATCTCCTTAAAAATGTCGTTATTGGTAATATTTGTAAGGACCAAAGTTGTAGAGAATAATATTTCTTTCAAGTTTTGTTTGAAACAAATTTTCATAGAACCATTCATTTCAGAGATATTTAACTTATTCGTAAATTTCCAGTATACAACGCCACCAACTAGCGGTGAATTCTGTAAACATATTCAAAACATAATTTACGGCAATAAGAATGACTATATTATTTTACTATACGAAATAATAAGGTACTTTCCTGTTAACGGGAATACCTTAAAAAATGAACATGTATTGTTATGATTGTTGGAGAGGATATAACATTGAAAGGATATATTGACGTATTGTTAGATTTATGATATTTTATTTTAAAAACAACATTAACAGAAACTGATTGGCCGGTCTCGACATTTACAAACCCAATCTCCGGACAACGTGGAGGGTTTCTTTGGTTCCGGGCGAGGCGAAGGGCGCGGTAGCGCCCGGAGACGACTATCCATTAAAACAAAGCGAGTCGAAGGCTCGTCGATGTATCCTCTCAATTTCCGGCACAACAGTCAAGAGGATATAACATTGAAAGGATATATTGACGAGCCTTCGGCTCCCTTTGTTTTAATGGGTAGTCGTCTCCGGGCGCTACCGCACCCTTCGCCTCGCCCGGAACCAAAGAAACCCTCCACGTTGTCCGGAGATTGGGTTTGTAAATATCGAGACAGGCCAATCAGTTTCTGTTAATGTTGTACGTAAGTATGGCATGGGGATAATACGTAAGTACCAGGTCCTGCGAAGGGTCTGAATGTATTCCCGTTAACAGGAAAGTGGTATTCCCGTTAACAGAGTACGAATAATAATTTTGCCTTATAATGCTATTCATAATAATTTAAATATCTCGACCTCAAATATGGAGAAAGTCATGTGTTGGTCACATCAGATTTATTGATTATCTGCTAGACGTCAGGAAAAGAGGGGCAAAGACGAAACGCTAAAGTTTGCATATAACTGGCATTTTAATGGGATATATTAGTGATTTTGGGTTATTAAAATAAAAAGCATATTTATCCCAATCACATTAGTTGCGTTGGTGGCGTCACCGGATGTATTTTCACCGTTCCCGTGGGCTGCTACCAATCTTGCTAGGGTGGCACAAACCGCTATATATATATATATATATATATATATATATATATATATATATCGAGTAAGGTTAATATAAAAGTTATTAAAAAGACGAAATACGCAAATTTGAAAAGCATGCATTATTGCACTCACATGTTTCAATGAGGAGATTGCGAAGATTTCATTGAAAAGTCCTTACTTCGGGGGAAAATCATGCAAACTATTTAGGCAGGACGTGGAGAATTATAGATTACACTAGCTCGGCTTCATCTCTTTTGAACCAATGTTTATTCGAGAATAACCACTTTAAATTTAAAAAATTGAAAAAATATTCATCTCAGTGTTTAGCCATTGTGGATATTGGAGATATGTACCTAAGATGAGCACTTTCTCCAATTTAAAAAAATCTGATGTGGCCAACACATGACTTTCTCCATATTTGGGGTATAGATATTTAAATTATTATGAATAGCATTATGAGGCAAAATTATCATTTCGTATCGTAAAATAATACAGTTGTCCTTATTGCCCTAAGTTATATTTTGAATGTGTTTACAGAATTCACCGCTACATGGTGGTGGCGCTGTATACGGGATATTACGAAAAAGTTCAATATCTCTGAAATGGATAGTTCTACAAATAACTGTTTCAAACAAAAGTTGGAAAACATGTTATTCTCTAGAACTTTGGTCCTCACGAAGATTACCAATAACGACGTTTTTAAGGAGATATTTGACGGAAACCAAAAAAACCGATTATTTATAAATAATTCCTAAGCCATAACTGCTATGGAAATTTGTTTAAAATAAAAGATGTAGGAAATTACATTCTCTATAATCCTTGTATAGAATTGTATATACAATAATGATGTTTTAACGGATCGGTTTGGACCCGGAACGACAGGTTATGGTACCCGTGAAAATGTTTTCTAGTCAAGTTCCCGAGAATCCAGGTGGAGTGCGTTCAGAACGTCGCTCTCTTCCGTTGAAAATAATTACCGCACGAGGTTTTGAGATCGAAAAGAGAATTACTATATTTCCTCGCTAATTAAAGCTGCTCGGGAAGAGGTAGAGGGGTTAAGAGAAGGCAATTGATAAATGGGAGGATATTCTAGAAGGGAGATGGGAATGAGAGCGATGGGAAAAGGATTAGGATGTGAGCAAAGATCACGAGCTAGTTTTTTTTTACTCTGGCTAGGTGTTTGGTTTCAAATCCATTTACATTTACACACGTTCTTTCGAGTTCTCTTAAAACAAGTATTTACGAACTCGCTTTTTACGATAATATATTCGAAATTCTTATATTCCATAGATAATTGGGACACCAGTTTTTGAGTGACAAAACGAATGGCTATATCATTACATGCTATTTTTCTGTCAAATTTCGGAGATAATGGGAAAAAATCAAGATGTCGATATGAAAGGTTTACCTTATTGATCAAATTTTTTTATCGCAAACAACAACAAAGCAATGTGAACATGTACTTTTATTGAAAGTCATTGAACAATATTAATGGAACAAACTAAGCAATTATAATATCATTCGAACTAAAACCCAATGCAAAATCATTTCTATCGACATCGTATTCAACACACCTCTAAAAATGTTTTTTGTTTACAACTCAAGCGAACATTTAAAAAAATAAAAGCTTAAGCACGACGGTATACACACACGAGGGACGCAACCACAACAACAGGAGGCGCTTAAGGTAGGTTTCGGAGGCGTGATAACGTTGGATCGACTCCCCACGACCACGAAGCTTAGTTTTTTCGACCGTAGGCCCTCCCCCATCCCATCTGTCTCTTGACCACACACATGCCAAAAAGAAACACATTCTCATATAACTCTCCTCCGTCCACTCAGGATGAGTGGACGGGATAGGGCTCCCTTTTAATGACGCTCTCCCCTCTCTTACCTTCCAAAGCGATTGGCGATAATCCCTCCGCTGAAACCACCCAACATCCCACCGATGGCGAATATCGACACGGCGACGGAATATAAGAGCTTAACGGACTCCTCTTGAATGTCCTCCCCATGGCGGTCTTTGTACACGTCCTTCATGAAGTTCTCGATGTTCTGTGCAGGAAACGAGAGTGATTATTAGAATGATCGGAATGACAGAGTTAGGTTATTTATTATATTAATTAATTACTGATTTAATTATAAATTAATAGTTACTAGCTGAACCCGCGCAATATTTGCGCGTTTTTTTCAATTAATTTATCAAAAATTAAGGTGTGTAAGAAAAAGTTAATCTCAATAATTCACATTTAACTATACTAATGTATTTTCCAGGTATTTGTAAGGTTCGTCGGTTCGAATCTCGCTGAGGGCACGGCTACGTTTGCGTATTGACAATTTATTATGCGAAGTCCATCAGAAATCTATATTTTAAATTTCATATTAGAGAGGAAATTAATGCTACGCAGTAATTTATTGCGAACTTTTCCATTTCCCATAAAGTAACACGTAAAAATCGAATACTCGACCTGCAGGCTTTCATTCCTTTTGAGATAAAAATAATAAAGTATTGACCTACAATCTTAGGTTATGAACCTTTTTGAATAAAACATTATAAAGTTTCTTATTCTGTTCATCATTTTCCGCCTACAGTTCGAAATAGTTCAAGTTAAACGTTTAATGCATGTAATACTGGAGTTCAAGTGGAAAATAAAAGGGTAATTGAAATGGTAAGATCAGTTTATAGAGGAATGTAAATAATGGATAATACAACTCCATAGAGGCATATTTTTCCACTTCCATTATCTCAATAAAGAGAAGATAACCATGTAATGTGTCAAAAAAATAACCTATGTCCCTATTCTCATCTAATTTGAAATTTATGCGTGAGACTATTTGCATTAATAAGCATTATAGATGTATAATATAATGGTTCTACGTACTAAAATATAAGATTCCAGCATTCAAACGATGAAATGAAGATTCACCCGCTTTGAATAACTCGTTAGAAACGCTTCCCATACTCAGTTAACTGAATAATTATCCGTAAATATTTACTTTTCTATGTATACTAAAGTTTGAAGTATTCTTTTTAGTAACTAATATTATCGGACTATGCACTGAAGTCGTATGATCACATAGTTCAATTCAATTCCTTTCGCTAGAGGTTTTTTTAAGTAAAGGGGCTCTGCCCCTTACCGCTGTCCGGTTTACACCGGGAGATTAGTGGCAAAAATAGAGCATACCTTTCTAGCTCTGTTTAAGAGCTTGTGTGATAAGTATTCCGTGTCTTTTCCGCATCCATTCGGGAGAATAACCCATAAGTCGGTCAGAAATCTGAATTTTAAGTCATATTAGAGAGGATATTAATGCTACACAGTAACTGATCACGAACATTTATGTTTATAATTTTCTTTGTTTCTTATTATTGAATAATATGTCCTTTCTTTTTTATATAAGAATCAATGAAACCGTTTATGTAGAATATCAATGAAGAGAAGATAACCATGTAATTATGTTAAAAAATAACGTATGTCCCTATTCTCATTTAATTTTAAATTTATGCGTGAGTCTATTTGCGTTAATAAACATTATAGATGTATAATATAATGGTCCTACTTACAAAGAGATAGGATTCTAGCATTCAAACGATGAAAGGAAGATTGGGAAGATTCAACTGCTTTGATTAAATCGTTAGAAACGCTTCCCATACGAAGTCAACAGAATAATTATCCGTGAATATTTATGTTTCTATGCATCATTAATTTCGATACTTAAACAAAAGTGCGAAGCGAATAACGCTTTTATTTCACCTATTTGAAGGTTTAATTGGTATTAATTTAATCGGAAGCAACAATGACGGTCGCCTTAGCAACGCCCGGAAAGAGTACGAAATATCCGTAAAAATTTGAAAACAAATGCGTATTTCTGAAAATCTCGACCGTTTAACATGTAAACATCTTAAGAATAAGATAGTATAGAGTTTTAGCCGTCGAATAAAGTAAAAACGAAGAAAATCGGTCCGTATTTACGTATTTTAACGAATGAAGAAAAAAAACCTTGCACTCTGAAAACTCGAAAATCCCGTGAAAACTTATGGGAACATATAATTGTCTCCTGGATTCGAACCCGGGACTTTATGAAAATGAAAATAGTTTTCTAGGGACCTCCTATCTTGTACAAACAAAACGCAGTTTACCGCATATCTCTACGACGAACTGCTTCTTAGATACAGGGGGGAATGGACGGACGGACACTTCCAAAATTATACATAGGATAGTGATTAAGAGCGTCAAAATATTTTAAAATTTCTACTTATATAGTTGAATACATTTTATGTTTAAGCGCATAATATTCACAGATCTAGATTTCTAAAAAAATCCAGCATACGGCATCATTGTTGTAAGCTATAAAAAGATTGTCTCTTTATATTGCAGGTGGAATTCGAATTTCCACGATAAGCCAATAATGAAAAAAGTATCTAAAATGTTTGGCGCTATTCACACATTCAGCAAAAACGAAATACTTTATTAATGATGGAGCAGAGATGTATTTTTCCTGACTATTAATCGCAGACTATTTAGGATTTTATATTCTGAAATACGCAACCTTTTACGTTCGCTTCTTACTTAAGACGCTAGTTTGATTTAAAATTTTAAAACTAATTATATTTATATCGAATGAACTTTGGATTTTTTACGAAAACGGCGAGTTTTCAACTATTGCATGTTTAACTCTACAAAAACTAATTGGTAATCAAATTCAGAATGATTTTCAACTTGAACTCATAATATCCGCTACAACTCTAAGCATACCTACTTCATTTATTCATTAATTTAATCTTGCAGCATTAGTTTTCGTAGCAACAGACATTTCGATTATAAACAACGCAACATAAGTGCATATTACCAATGCACTTGATGCTGACTCATGACCTTTTATAAGGGAAAGTTGGATGATTACAAGGTCGAGCTCAGTGCATCCAACCAATAGCGAATAAAAATTCTCACAGTCACCACACGAATTCCAATACTATTCCCATGGTAGAAAACAATCGCTGGTATTTATTCCATCGAAAAAAACTCTGGATTTTGAATTACGTTACTGTTAAACTCCTTATTTCGCGTGAACATTAACGGTTTCTTTCTACGCCTAGCGATTAATTTCTATAATAGAGAAGTAAACTGACTGATTAAATATTACTCCAAACAGAGGTAGTATCAAAACCGGCCTTATAAATACATCTCGTTTCAAATAGCATACTATTGGCCTTCAACTGAATAGCTAGGAAATATAAAAAGCCATTTGCGAAAATCACGATTCCATCGTTAAAGCATTGCGACTTTTTTCTGCAAAAACAATAAAAACAAACTCAAGTAAATAGAATGACGCGCTAGAATAGCTGAATAATTGGATACATCCGCGGTTATAGTGGTCATGCGATCTCGATTTACTGCGGTACTAAAAAATTTCTCGGAAAAAAATAGTAACTATTCAAGGACAACCGGGCAGCAGAGACGATGCAAGAGAAGTTACCGTTTATATAAGCTAATGCGTGCAGCAGAGTATGTGAAATAATCGAACTCAGCCCGACAGGTGATAAATAGCAAATATATTAGAACAATGACTTATTTAATATTTATAAAGTGCAGTGATTTAATTAGAACCTTACAACTACCTATAATTTATGCATGGAACTTGTAACTTGCAGCTTGAAGGTTTTAGTATAACCATTATAGAGTATAAAAACAAACTGCATTTAGATATATTAAATAAAAAATTAAATCGAATAGCATAAATATCAATCATCCAACGGCGATACGAAAAACAACGATAAAAGCAACCCGCATTAAAAAGTCCTTCTTCATGCGATGGGGAAAACCACATACGCTTACAGCTCGAAAACGTGATCAGAATTCTCATATGCGGATATCGAACGTACCTATATTTCTCTCAAAGTTACGGCTGAATAACTTATGACCAACACAAAAGAAGGTTATCTGATACTTAAATCAATATCCCAGCTTACATAAATTCCTTCAAAAATTAAGTAGTAAAATATATTATAGTCATAGAGAATAGTTAATATTCGTCGTAAAATAACTCGAAGGAATATTACACCTTCGAACAATCGGGCCGAGAACCATAAATAATAATTTTGTGGCAAGTGTGGGGATGCTAGAAAAGTAAATATGGAAAGGAGAGAGAAAGAGGGGAAGACAGAACAAGATTTGTACGGATAGATGAATAGGATGGGAGAAATAACGAAGAGAAGAAAAGAAAACCTGTAGGGATAAAGAAATGGGAGAAGACTGGGCAGAATAGGAATAGAGTCGTAGAGAGGATAAAAAATAAAAAGGATAGGAAAAGGGAAGAGAAAGAGAATAAAGGAAGAGGGAAGAGAGGGGAAAAGAGAAACAGAACGCAGCGAGAGCAACAGCAGTGAAATGGAGGAGAAACGAAAGAATAAAGGAGAGAATGAAAATAAATGAAAGGTGGAACGGAAAGACACGGCAGACTGCTTCCGAGAGAGAAAGGAGAAAGTGATAGTGGAAGAAACTAGGAGAGAAAATCGGGGGCAGCAAAGAGCGAGAGACGCGGAAAGGGAGAAACGAGGGATAGAGAGACGGTCCGAATATATTTACAGCCGAACGAGATGACTGGTGGGAACGCGCCGTACTATTTTGGAAGGCAGTTATTCCGCGTCGTTTGAATCTATCCGAGCGTAGGATTGACCGAATTACCTTCCACTAGATTCCCTAGAGGAACTTTATAAAAGCTACCGAGTTTGAACTTGCACCCCAATTGGCAAATCGGTGTGTAACTAAGGATTCTGAAACTTTGCACCGAAAAGAGCACGGATAGAAAAATGAACGGAATTCAAATCAAAGCGTTGGCTTGTCCGCTTTATTTCATTCCTCTGCGGCTTTTTTCTCTCCCTCTCTCCATCTCTCTCTCTACCTCTCCAAATATTTTCATTTATCTGCGTTTCCTTTGAACTCTCGCTTTCTCTCCTGGTTTTTACACTTTTTCTCCCTATCTCTTTTACTGAATTTCATCTACATCTCCTTCCCCCTTCGTCTGCTCCAATCCTACTTTTCCTGAACTTTTCTCTCTTTCAAAATGCATCCACTTAGGCTCAACCCTTCCTATCCCTCAACCATTATTTTCCAACCTCTCCTACTCCAATCTCGGCCAGTTTCCCATTTCAATCTTCCCCCGTCCCTTCCAATCTCCTCCCGTCCCTTCCAATCTCTTCCCGTCCCTTCCAATCTCCTCCCGTCCCTTCCAATCTCTTCCCGTCCATTCCAATCTCGTCCCGTCCCTTCCAATATCCTCCCATTTCCTCCGATCTTCTCCCGTCCCTTCCAATCTTCTCCCGTCCCTTCCAATCTTCTATCACCTCCACTAACTTTCTCTCATCTCACCCATTCTCTCCCTTACTCCTCACTCTTTCCAACCTCTCTTTGCCTTCTCCCTACTTTCATCCTACTCTTCCTTGTTCTCCAGACTCTATCTTCCTCAACATCCCTTTTCTCCTCGGTCCTTCTCTAACCCTCTCAACCCTCCCCCCTGCCCCCTCTCTCTCTGTATTCTCGTATCTGTCTCTGTTGAATTCCGCGGCGAGAGCTGATGCAGATCGATAGACTCCGACCGAGAGGATAACGGAACGCGAGTGCTGTGCTCGTCTCCTACCCTTCCCCTCCATATCTCTTCACCCAACTCCACTTACCTTCCTCCCCTCTTGCTCTCTTCCCAGCAGTGCACCTCGTACTTCGTGAATGCATAAAAGAATCACGAAATACTCGCTAAAATTGCCGTCTTGAAATATCACCCTCGGCCACATCTATGCGAGTGTTTGGACGTATATATACGCAGGTTTATAGTATGTGTTATGTATAAATCCCAATTACGTTAAGCTACGTTTATTCGGAAAGAGGGAGGGTGGTAACGATAAAGAGTGAAGAACGAAGTTTCTTAACAAATAAGTAACTTCCATTGAATTTTGCTGAGGGATGGGGTGAATTAGTTCGGGCGGAAAATGGGGAAGGGTGGAGTTGGAGATGAGAGGAGAGAAAGAGGGGGAGAAAGGAAAGGGAGATATGAAGAGGGGGAGAGAAACGAATTACGAGAAAAAGTTAAAATTTAATGATGGAGAGTGAATGAGAGGACGAAAAGAGAAAATGAATTCGCGCATTAATCATTTTTGTGATTCAGACAAAAAGGATTTGATTTCGATTAGTAAAAATACCCAATTGGGGATATCAAAATGAAATCCTTTTTAATCTAATTTCCTCTTCTAATTGCCAAAATAATCAATCTGAAGCTTTCATTTTTTTTGTTAATAGGGATCTTTCAAGGATTTCGCCTTAATAATTTCTCACAAGCCTGAAATTATGCATCCGTACGAGATATTAATATTTATTGCTAACACGTATTTTTTCCAGTTCCGAAATATTCTTTGTCAAGATTTACTTCAATCGATACATCTAATTCATAATAACGACCAAAGATTTTAATCTTCGACATCTACTTTTATATCAATAAATACTGTTTTTGTATTTTAAAATGTTTTCATGGGAAGCAACAATTCAACTTGAACAAAACTCAATTGGAATTTAAACTTTTTCCAAAACTCAATTTCCTCTCTAACAATTGAATTTCTGATTTTCGCTGAAACAACTTAAATATCGTCTACACGTAAATTCTAACAGTGTATCACGCAAAAAAAAGACATCGATGAAAAAAATCAATGGTGAGCATTCCTGAAGCTTTTGATAGGAGCACCGAAAGAATCGTTAAAGCACACCTGAGCGGAAATAGTACCTCTGATGGTGATGGTAATAAATCAGGTGAGGAGATAGGAATAACTAACACCGCGAAGAAGGAAGACGGAGATGGAAAGTCAAAGGGAGGTTGCGAACGCATCAAGGAGCTTAGGAAATAGCGATTAATTTGGAACCGCAACCTCTCCGACGTTTCCTTTCCCTTCCTTCGGGAACTCCCCCCCCCCCCCCCTCCTCCAATAAGAAGCGTTACCCCTCATCCTCTTCTCCCATTCGGCTTACAAATAGGAGGCAAAGTTAGGAAGATATCGCAGAAGAATGACAGAGGGAGTAGAAGGGAGAGAAACGGGGAGAATTTCGAGAAATTACGCGGGGAAGGAGAGATTATAAGAGTGGTGGATGAGGGAATTATGGAATATAGAAAGGCAAAAAGAAAGAGGGCATATGAATGCAGGAGCATGGGGAGAGAGAGAGCGATCTGAAAATAGGTTGGCGGAAATAAGGGGTGCATGTATAAAAGAGACAAGGTGAAGTGATAGAAGATGATTGAAGAGGTGGAGAGAGTTGGAGAGGAGACGGAGAAGGGGGGGGGGGAAGGCGAGCGTTATAAATTAACCATTCGTTCACTTCGACATGCGTTACTCTCACATTTTTTTTAGGGGATGACTTACTTCGACGAGCAGCAGTCGCCGTGTTACATAAATGCCACATCTTTGTTCTCACGGTTTCGATAACTAGAAATTTCGAGAATGATGAATGTCTGAATGAGCACCCCCACAAAAATCAATTTATCACGCGAGGCATATGAAAATTTCATTTTTATTCTTCGTATAATAATTATCACGCACACTTGCTAGCTTTTATACAGCGGGCTTTTTTTTACAAAATTATTCCATTTTATGGCAATGAGCGAAAAGCCTAATTAAACAACCATTAATTCGGTAAAGTCACGGTACTTGTTTCATTATATGACACAAGGGAGGACATGAGAGGACAGGAAATGAGTATCATTATAGGAAGAGATGAAAAAGAGGAATAAAGAGAAATAAAAGTGAACAAGATGGAGGTAAAAAAGAAAAACAGTGAATAACGGAGAGAACCTGGAGAGAAGGAAAGAAAAACAGAAAATTGTAAGAAAGAGACATGAGGAATAGACAAGCATAAGAAAAAGGAGAGATTGAATATAGAAGGACATGAAGATGAGGAGAAGGTAAAGCTAAAAAGTAAGACGATACCGGAGAGTACAGAAAGCCCATTTTACTTTAGACAAAGAACAACAAGATCAAGGTTAGGAAATGAAGCGAAAAAAAAAATGAAAAGCGACGAAGAAGAGAGAAATTTGGAGAGGAGAGGGAAAAGAGGAGAGAGATCAAAAGCCGTGAAGTAGGCGAGTCGTGGGAGTTCGCAGAACACCCACGAACTTCCAAACCAGACCTAACCGTTGTCGTCAACTTGATCGACGTCACGGACCCTACCTCCTTTCTCCCATACCGCCCCCCCTCCCCCCTCCCCTCTCTCTCCCACCCTCTCCTCCTTTACATCCACGCTGCCGAAACCCCTTCTTCCACGTTGTACTCACCCCTTCTGGAGCGTTGATCACCCCGGTGTTGTAACCGAACTGGAACATGCCGAGGACAGCGGCGAAGATGGCGTAGGAGAGGAAGAAAGTCAGGCCCTGCAAGAAGGAAGAGAGGTACAGAGAGAGATGAGAGATAATCCAATTGATGCTTGGGCTCGCGTATTGGTGCGCGTGGCCCGGGGCGCGGAGTCAGTTGAGGGGTTGATCCATCAGAAACACTCGGGCGCTCAAAGGATACCAGTTAACACAACCTCGCACAAAGTACAAATTTACCAGCGAGATCTAACGAAATATGCGTTACATTCTTGGATCATTTTAAAGGAGGACGTTTGATTAGGGAGATGAACAGATCAGTAGAGCATTGTTTGGGTAACATTGATATTACGACTGTTTTAACGAGTTGAAAAGAAATCAAAGACAAAGAAATCCTTGATAAAACCTGACCATCAAATTTACATAAATTTAAAATGTGGTCATAAGTTATAAATTGATGGAATGAGTGATCCGAAGATCCTTATGCGAGAGGCATAAGCTGTAATGATGGGAAATGTGGAAATAAGTATCGAGGGAGAATTTAAGCGATGGAATTTCGTAGCTGTTACGTCAAATTTTATTATAACTTCAATGAAAAACAGGGTTTTGATTACCCTCATCAAATGATATACATGTTAACAGACCAAAATATGTATGTGAGAAAATTAAGAATACCACAAAGAGTTAACTATTACGTTATTAAATTGTATTTACTTATGCTATTGACAAGTTTTATTAAATGGCGAAGTTTTTAGATGAAAGAATTCATATAATACTATTTACGAAACATATAGCTATGTTCAAGCTATGATCAGGGTTTTCTTAATTTGAATGTTATAAACCAGGGTAAGCATACTTACTTTTTAAACGTGAACTTATGATGCATTTAAAATGTTATAAAACGGAAATCAAGAACAATAACAATCATTGCAAGAGGATTATTCGATATATTAAAAATAAAACAAGAACAAATTATAAAAATAATGTTGTTGTAAGCGCTAAAATTAGAAGGCAAAAATAAATGAACATAATTACAAACATTTGTTTGCCGCCAATTTTAATAATTCTTTGAAACATGTTACAGTTACGAACTGATAAAAAAAAGTTTTTAAAAATATCTTCAACGACGTTCGAAAGTAAAAAAATACTTTCATCTTGCACACTAAAACGACAAACTCTCTTTATAAAAACCATACAAACTAATACAATGCAGAATGAAAAATATGACTAAAGTAAAATGTTGCGCAGTATTGCAAATTCGACACAAAACAAATCAGTCACACCAATCTCATAAGAGTCGAGAGAAGTAATTGAAACCAAAATAATTCTTAACATCGGCCACGTAAAAAATATATGTATTCGCACTTGAACAGAAAAGTAAAAATAAAAATTGCGGATTTCAAAATACGACGAAAAACACAAAAAATATAAGCAGTTTAAGCACATTCGTCAAGTTTCAAGTCATCGTCGAGCATCCAAAACACGAGATGTATGGAGACAGGATAACCAATGCGGGTTTCTTAATAGTAACATATATAAGTCGGTTAGGAAACAAAGTGGAATTTTTTGTTACATTCCGCATCCGGAGACAGAAAGAAAAAATATTGAGGCGGCGGCGCAACGATCTCAATTACTTACTTAACGAGCACACAAAAGCGCGGAAACATTAAAATAAATACCTCCCCCGCCTCCTCATCCGCTTTCCTCTCCCCATCTCAATTGTCTCCTCTCGTTTATCGCTCGCCAAAAATAAAAACAAAAATAACTCGCCCGCACACATGCGCGCGAGGGCGAGCTCTAAAAACGAGAGTTGGCGAAATCATTTTTAATTCATCGCCAGTCCATGTGAGTCGTCCGAGGAGAAAGAATAGAGATTGTCGAATAAATAACAAAACAAAGAGCGGCTGGGGGGAAGGGGGAGTGTTCCAGGGTGGGCGGAAATACAAATCGATCCGTAGCGCGAAACACTCGTGAGAGAAAGGATGGAATAGGGGAGGGAATCACGAGCCGCAACGGCACGAGGGAGAGAGCGGGAGAAAGAGAAAGCAAAAAAAAGGAACGAAATGCGTAAAGAGGAAGAGAAATGGTAGGATAAATGTGAGGGAAAAAAAGACGGGAAGAAATGTGAGGGAAAAAAAGACGGGAAGGAATTTGAAAAGAACTATATCAAATGAACAAGATTAATGGGATAACGAGATAATATAGCAAACGAAGAAAAGTAAGTAAACAGAGAAGAGGAATAGAGAACATTGGAGAAAGACGAAGGGACCGAAAAGAGACGAAAGTCTCAAAAGGGAGGAAAACAAGGGGAAAGGCGAAGTAGGGCGAATGTGCAAGTTAAGCATAGAGAGGAAAGGCCTACATGGAGATAATAACAACGAGCAAAACCTAATAAAATTCCAAAGGAGGAAGAGAAGACGCGAAGGGATGATAAACAAACTCACGAGGATGAAGAGAGGGAAGAAATGAAACAATTAGAAAAGCAACGAAAAAGCAGAAACAAGAAAAATGAGGAAGAAGTGGACATAGGAAACTACGCAAAATTAGAGACAACAGAAAATTAAGAGGACTCTGGAAATGGAAGACGAGGATAGATTTTAAGACGATACAAACACGGAGAGAGAGAACAAGAGGAAGGATGGAGGGGTAGAAAGGAGCAGAAGAGATAAGGGTAATTTAAAGTAACGACGAGACGCGGTTAGAGAAAAAGGCGGGATAAGGCGTAATGCTGCGGAAGAGAGTAGCCAGCACCGATGAGAGAAAGAAAACGAAGGGAAAGAGAGGGAGGAGGGGAGAAGAAGGACGAAGGGGAAAGGAGAAGGCAAGGAAGAGGAGGGGAGGAGAGAAAAGGGATGATAACCGTGGCTGAATAGGAACGCGAAGGCTTCGTCGATCGGCAACACCGTCCTGCGGGGTTTAGAGGCAGTTTGTCAAAAGGAGGGAGAGGACGGGAAGAGACGAGGTAGGGAAAGAGGGAGGGAGGGCCGCAGGGAGGACATCCACAAGGATGGTGGTTGAAAAATGAGAGGAAGGTTTGAGGGAGAGTTTTCGAAGCAACGCCCGAAAGTCCAGACAGATCGTCTGTTGAGGGAGGAGTGTAGGAGGGGGGTGGGAAGGGTGGAAAGCCGGGAAAAGGGCAAAAGAAAGGGG
Source organism: Uropetala carovei (assembly GCA_036926305.1). Lineage (NCBI taxonomy): Eukaryota > Metazoa > Arthropoda > Insecta > Odonata > Petaluridae > Uropetala > Uropetala carovei. The sequence goes on from JAXCHB010000005.1 coordinate 1,680,715, forward strand.
TATAAAGGATGGGGGAGTAAGGAGAGAGGGAGAAAAAAGGGGTGGCGGTGCCGAGAGATGAGGAAAGGGGGAAAGGATGAAATTGGGGGTTGGCAGGGAAGGATAAATGGAGAAGAGAGGGATTGCTCGAAAGAAATATCAATATAGTCAATTAAAAAAGGAATAAGCATTGTTGCAGATATGCATAAAGGGGAATAATTTCAGGAATGCAATTCGCCGTAGATATTTCGAAGAAAAATTATTTAAGTTCGATAATTTTCTCGGAAAAATAATTACGCACGATCGACATCTTCCTGATAAGTGAAATTTTACACGGTTACGTGCATGTTTGTACATTTAAAACATTACCTGTTACTATCCTTAATGTTAAAAAAATATTTCCTTTGAGCGAGTAAAATATGACTTGTTCTTTTGGAGACAGATATGAAAGGCGTCACACTCGCGAAAACAAATAAACTATTATTGCTTCAAGCGATTCGAAATAACCACAATAAAAACTGAAGTAAAACAATATAAATAAAATAAAAATGATTTATTTATATAAAATAATCTTTACATGAATAACCATTACAAAAAATAACCACAACATCAGCATTAAGGTGTAAAAATGAAACAAAAATACTGAACATGCATCATTAAAAATACAACCTGAAAAATGATAAAATAAGACAAAATTGCTGCATATTTATTTTTAAATATAATTTTTAATTAAAGAAGAAGCATGTAAAATATTAAATAGTTTATGCAAAGTTAAAATAAATATTGTGTCAAATATTTACCTGAAATATTCAATCTGAAAACAGAAGGTAGAAAAACATTATGGAAGAAAACAAAAATCTGGAAATAAAAAGAAAATAAATTAATGAGGCAAATGAATAATAACAAAAAAATGACTTCGTGCAAGTTAATAGAACAGAGCAATAGTTTTAAGTATCCAAATACTGTTTCGCAGAAAAATTAAATAATCGAGTATAGCGTTGGAAATTAACGACCATATGAAAACAACCCCTCAAAGAAGGATAAATTATTCGAGGGCAAGTTCAATGAGCGGGAATAAAACTTTGAAAAAGCAAAAAGAAAACGGGACGAAAGAAGTAAACCTCGGCAAAAATTTTCAAGAGGTCGAAAAAATAATTTTAAAAAACTCGAATTTCGTAAAGAAACGAGGACATTTATTTATTTTTTAAAAGCAAAAATAAAAAGATTTTTTTTTATAGACTGCGGAATTCGTAGAAATACGACTTAAAGAAAGGCCGAGTGCCAGCGGGGCAATATAATTTTCGCGCTCTAAAGAAGAGAGAGAGAGAGGTCAGTGTGCCAGCGTGGAGAGGGAGAAGAAGGGGAGTGAGAGAAAGGAGGGAGTAGAGCGGAGGGAGTAGAGCGGAGGGAGTAGAGCGGAAGGAGTTAAGGAGGGGAGAGGGGATTGGAAATGGGAGAAATGGAATATAATGGGAGGAGAGAGGTGGGTAGAGAGAATGAATAGAATAGATAGGGAGGAAAGAGGGAGGAAGAGTTGGGGAGGGGGGACGGAGGGTATGAAAGGAGAAGAAGGAAGAGGGGTGGGGAGAGAGAGGAGTGGAGGACAATGGAGGGAAGGAGTACTTCCCAAAACGGCAAGGAAAGAACGAAGGGGGAAAATGGTTTGAGAGTTAAATATGGGATATAAGATTGATGGAAATGAGGATACAAGCTGCTAGCGGAAATATGGGAGAGAAGATGGAACGAAGAGACGAGGTTACGGTTCGAACTTGTGTTATGACGAGAAAAGAGGTGAGAGAGTGAGAAGGGGACGGGAAGAGAAAGGAGCGGAGAGAGAGTATGAGAAGAAGGGAGGAGGAAAACATATCCGGGAAGAGGTTAGGGAGAATAGAAAAGAAAGAGAAGGAACGGGTTGTGGAAAGGAAAGAAGAGAATAGAGAAAAGAGGGACAAAAAGAAATGAGAGGGAAAAGGAGATAGAGTGAGAATGGAAGACAAGGGAAAGAAAAGGGAGAGGGAAGAAGAATAGTAGAGAGGAGAATGGTAGAGAAGTATAATGGTAGACGAGAAGAATGGTAGAGAAAGGAGAATGACGGAAGAGAAACAGTAGAGAGGATGGGAGTGGTAGAGAGAACGGAAATGGCAGAAAGGAGAATGGTATAGAGACTGGGATGGTAAAGAGGGAGAGAATGGAAGACAGGAAGAGAATGGTAGAGAGGAGAACGATAAAGAGAAGAGCAGAGAAAATGGAAACGGTAGAGAAGGATAATGGTAGAGGATAATGGGAGATAGAGAGATAAAAATAGATAGCGAAAGGGGACGAAAAGAAGAGAAAAAAAGAAGAGAAAATAAGAGAGTCGACGAGGAATGGAAGTGTAAGCGAGAGCGAGAGGGATGAACCATGCTAGTAAAAGGAATGGGAAAGCGAGAAAGGTGACAGCGAGGGAGGCGGCGAACACTGGGGGATACATTGGGGAGCAAAGATGAGCTCCGGGAAACGGTGTTGCGAAGGGTGACCGCAGAGATTTTTTGAAACGGAGCTGGGCGGGACAAGGGTGAAAGCGTCGAAGACAGAAAGGAGAAAGAAGGGAGGGGGAGGAGGAGGAGGAGGAGGCGGAGTTGGTTTGAAATATGGAGTGGCTGGTGGCGATGGTTGGTGGCTGCTGAAGAGACGAGAAAGCGGAGAAAGAGAAGGAAATAGGGAAAGAGATGGATTGTAAGAGGGAGAGAGAGAGAGGGAGGGAGGGAGGGAGGAAGGAGGGAGAGGATGGTGATAGATGGATTGATGTGGGAGAGGACCATGACAGACTCGCTGCACTTGAGGGGAAGTGAGGAGGCACAGCGAGAAGTCTTCCATTCCGCCCCTTCTTACGCTCTTCCTCGCTTTCGTCTTATATACTAGTATATAAATATATAAATTTATTTATTTATATACACGCACACGTAACAAGCTCTCGATCGAACGACTGGTTACCGTAAAACCATAACTTCGATTAACCGGACTTTGACAAAAGCAAAAACTTGAAAGTTTTTCACACTACATGACGTATTCACTCGTTATTTAACTACTAAAGGTGTTATATAAACGCTGCACAGTAATAATTAATTTATCTAACCGTTAACTTTCTTTATGCGTTTCCTTACAATATCAGTATTTCTTTTTGCCATTTTTGAGTATTAAGGTACGTGCAAATCTATAAACCGGTTCAGTCTCCGTCCCGATGTAGCCGGTAAATAGAAAATTTACCGTATATAATATACTCCACTTTGTTTTTAAATTTATTCCTTCCCTCCCGCCATCTCGCCTCCTTTTCGTCACTCATTTAATCTCACACCCGTTTTCCTTCTTCCTCACCTAATCTCCTTCCTCTCTTCCCTCTCCACCTTCATTTCCTTCTACCATTTTCTTTCATCTTCCCTCCCTTACACTTTTTCCCTATCTCCTCCGATATAATCCTTTTTATTTTCGTCTCCGCTCCCATTCTCCACCCTCTCTCCCCCCTCACACCCGTCCCAAATCTCTCCTTTCGTTCTCTCCCCACCTCTCCAATCTCATTCCCCATTCCAACCCGCCCCCTCCCATCCTCTCTCCTAAGCCCCCCCCCCCCCCCCCCCACTACGCTCATCCCCTTTCAACGCCAATTTCTTTCGCTTCACGCCCGAAAATACCTTCCTCCCAATATTAAGGGCAAAAGAGTGAGAGAGAGAGAGAGAGAAACGTGGCACTGCTCGGAGTTGCGGTGAAACAATAGGCTCGCAGTCAAAGGGGTTGTTTCGAGCTAAATTACGTGGCGATCATTGCCTCAAATAGTTCTTTCGAGCCGCTAACCGTTTCTCCAAAGAGAGGCGGATGCGTTCCGTCTGCCCACCGCACTTCTCCTTTCTAATCCTCAAGATGAGATTATGTCTGACAAATTTACCGCTCTAACCCCCCCCAAAATGGACCTTTAACGCTAAATATCCATTCCCTCGTCCCTTCCAACACCTTACCGCTTTCAAAACCTTAGCCACAAGCTGCTGAAATAAAAATCAAATTACGCTAAACCGACTCATCTCTCGCATACCTACTTCAAAATGTTACCAATGTTATCATTTTTTCCGGTTACTTGCGTTTCTCTCTTACTCGACAGTTAAATAGATCCTAATTTATCTGTTTATTAACCCGCCATGCACCAAGACTCCGATATACATATTGTCAATTTCATAGAAGCGCTTTCTTACCTTGGTAAAGAAATTAGTAGACTTTTCGCGTGGATTTTTAATTATTTGATTGTATAATAAAAACTGGGCAATAAAAAATATGTAAATATAAAATTCTCGTTTATAAGAAGAGTGCTTCAGTTTCCTCCAAAAGCATAGATTTTATTTTTTCTAAATACTTGATCATATATAAAAAATGAAATAATTGGCGGAATCTTCTTTGACTTTCGTTCAGTCCCTTTATAAGCCTTAACGGAACGTACTTTTTGTTTTTCAGCTTCGTGCAATAGAATTTCTCCGATACGAATCGCTATTCGTACATCTGGACGGCACATTTCGACTTATTTCACGGAGAATTACCTTCCAAATTAGAAAATTCTAGCCTATATGTACATATGCTGTAACATTTGTCGATTATACTCCCTTACTTCTAATCCACTATGTCCATCGATTTCTCGGTTCGAAAAATTAGATAATCAACTTTTTAGTAATTAATTTTTAAACAATTAAACTCATTAAATAGAAAACCCAAAATTAGTCTTCCAACTAAATTGAGCGATGAGACGAACAAATATCCCTTCACTCTGTTTGGAAATTAAAAATTAACGAAGAAAATTTAGTTCCGGGCAAACTGGGTGTCACAATAAATAGCCGGTTGGACGTAAAGCTTTAACCCTGTTATCGGAGAGAACGATCTCTGAGAATTCATATAGAAAACATTTCGAGGAAGTTAAATAAATAAATTCTCGTAAATACGGTACAAGGGCCATTTACCCACAAAATAAGGAAACCCAGCCCATGATTGATATTTCAACTTCTCGGAATTTCGTCGGGATGGAGCGGGCTCCATCGAGTAAACACGATAGCATGGTTAAAATGTCGTGATATGGACGACGACAGGAAATTTGAAATGAACAGGATATGTTACATACACAGAATAATATTTTCTAGAAAATTTCGGTCTCTCCATTACCGGTTTTCTCGATTGAATTTTCCGGACACCTAGGTTAAAATTACATCCAAGTGACTTTTATTATCTTTAGCGACAACAAAAATTCTTGAACTACTATGTTCAGAGATCACCAGCGGCAGAAGTGAAATATTCACCGCATGTTTGTAGATTCAGTTATGGATCAATTGCACCAAATTAAAATCTCTCTCTTCTATTGAGGATGAGGTCAACGTCTTTTGCAAGATACCCGGATAAAAATGACAGTCAGTTTTTTTATCTTTATCGATAAACAAATCGCTCCATGAGCTAGTGTGTGCAGAGACTATCATAAACAGGTGAAAAAAATTGACCGTAATAGATAGCCAACAGTGCGGATGAGGTAAACGCGTGTCCTACTCTGCATTTATTGAGGTCGCTTGATTATCCTTATGAGACAGGTTCGGGATAGAAATTCATCGTACTTAGCATAAGAAGACATATGAGAGGATAGAGAGACAGAATGGAGGAGATTAAGGAGAATGAATTAATTGAAGATTATTCGAGGAGAAAGTAAAAAAAATTTCTGAGAAACGAAGAAAGAGAGATTTACTAGAATGAATAGAAGACATCTAGATTGGTTTAAGGGAAGGAAATAAATTACGGGAGGGAAATAAGCGGAAAAAAACAAACATACGTAGAAGAAACAGAGGATATCGAGATTAAGTGGAAGAAAACAGCCTTAGTGGAAGGAAATAAAATATACTCATCCCTCGCATTATACGGTTTCGCTTCACGCGTTTTCGGTTTAGCACGGTTTCCTTTTAAATTATTTCCTCAAATTGCATGGCTATTGATTTCGCTTAGTACGGTTTGAAAATATCTCCGAGGAGAAAAAATGCTTCATTTTGACTCCAGGGTTATAATAAGATATATAGAAAGCGGTGTTAAACACAATTCAACAAAATTGGCGCAAACTGAGCTCAAGACACCCCCAAATTTCACACATACTTTTCCAGATACATATCTGAAATGCAAAGCGAGGGATGGATGTACTGAGATTGCTGGTAGGAGTGGAAGAAATCCGAAACAGGGAACTTAAGAAACCACGGTTGCCCGAAGGAACGCAGGAACCAAGGTTCAAAGGAACTGGCCAAACTCGGACGAACGGGACGAATCGAGACAGTTGGAAGGAACGGGAAAAATTCGTATAATCTGCAGGAACGGAGGTAACTGAGATAAACCGAGGAAACAAAGAGACTCGATCGACGGTAACAAACCGACTTTTCTGCGGAAACGAAAAAAAGTCCACTAACCTGTTCGAGCAGTCGCAGCTTCCGCCGGTGCGTCTGCTCCTCCAGTCTATCGACATACTCCCTCAGCTCTTCGATTTCCTCCTTGACCTGCTGCACGGCGTCCAACTCCCCCTTGATGGCCGCCATGTCCCTCTTCACCTCGCTAACCTCGCTCTGACACGATTCCACCGACTTTGTCAGCTCCTGCAACTGCGTCCTGATCTCCGACAGGGCCACCGACGTCTCCACGTGGTGCAAGTGATGCATGTGGTGGTGATGGTGTCCTCCGACGGCCCCCGACCCACCCCCGGAACCCATTCCGCCCCCGCTGCCCCCGACACCCATCCCCTGCAGCTTGTCCAGCTTCTCGTTCAGATTCATGCTCATCACCGTTACCTGCTTCTGCAGACTGAGGGGGATGCGGGAAGGGGGGACGTGGAGAGAGAGAGAGTGAGAGGCGAAGGGATAAGGAGGGTGACGGATATTTTGGAGGTCGGGGGGAGATATTTAGGCGAAGGAAGAAGGAACGGAAGGGGGGAAACAGAGAGAGAGAGAGATATTGGAAAAAGGGGAAGGGAAAATGGGAATTACCGTGGATTCGTAGGGAAGAATTCGTAATAAAGGCGAGTGGTGGTTATTTTTGATAGGTGCGTGTGAAGTGTGGTGGGTTGTATTGAGACAAGAAGTATTTACAAAGTAGGACCGTAAAAGGTAAAACGAGGACAAGGCGTCGGGACGGGTTACAGGTTAGGGTGATGATGGAGAAGGGGGAAGATGTCGTTAGAACAGAAGTAAGGCGGATATAGTGTTTTTTTTCCAAAAGGTGTAAGATGATAAAATGGAATGAGGTTTGAGATATTTGGTTGTGCGTGGATTATATATAAGATATATTAACATATAAGTTAATATTTTTTTTTTGGATAAGAATGGTATTCATGAAATGGTATAGGATTTATTGTTAGAAGGTTAAGAGTGAAGTGGTCGAATTGGATTTGGGAGGTTTTGAGAAATGATTTTTGGCAAACCGGATTGCGAAGAAGAGAAACGGGTTTTAAAAAAGGGGTTTTTTGGAGGGTCGTAGGGCATTCGGGTAAAAATGGCACGGGCAAGAAAATACACACATTTGCACACAAAAGCTTTGTTTTTTAAAAGTACTGAAAATTGTTTTAAATGGGATTTTTTTTCAAATTTAAACAAACTTTCCCTTTGCGTTCCTCCATTTTGGCTCATCTTTTCTTTATGAACAATATAAAAAGCACCGAAGTAAAAAATACATAATAAAAAGATTTCGGCAGAAGAATGCAAAAAATTGAACAAGACATTTCTCAAAAACATTTGTTTTCTCTCAAACAAATTCACTATCAACACTATCACCCCAAAATGCGTGCCAAATTTTTTAACACACCAAAACATTTTAATTTTTTACCAAAAAAAAGTTACAAGAGCCAGAGGGTGAACTTTTTTTACACTGAGTATTTATGACAGAAGTTCTATTGCGCCAAACAAAACTGTCCAGGCCGCACTGGATAATGAGGTCTTTATAACATTTCTGGGCCAAGATCCAGTTACAATCACTTTATTTTTCTTTACCACAAAAAAAGTAAAGCTATCGATCAATTCTCCAGCGAGACGTAAACAGTTGAACAATTTCAGTAGTACGGCTCGTCCGGAAACTACGAATATTTATGTAGACGATATTAACCTTATCATGCCACTTTTCATATGCCGAACTATACCGAATATTTCATTATCCAGAGCGAACTCGTCAGCAGCATTAAAACACTAATGAGACATTTTGGTCCAACAAAACAACTAAGTGTGTAAATAGATAAAAACATTGAAGGCTTGTTCTTAGAGGGCTCCATAACGGAATTAAACAATTACAACGGCATCTCGCTTCAAAATAAATTACAAATAAACTTTTTTCAGCATTACAAATCGAAAATTAGTTTCTATACCATAGGACGAAATTTAAAAATTATCTGGAAAATAAACGAGATAAGAGGTACAAAAAAATAATTACAAAAGCCTTCTTCTTATAAATTCCGTTGCTCGGCCCTTGAAGAAAAGCTTGATTGACTTCACATATGTTAATCGTGCGCTTACATATTATTTAAGGTGAGGAGGTACAGGGAAAGAAGACAGCAAAGAGGCGAAGACGAAGTGATTTGACAGAGAGAGAGAGAGAGAGAAAGAGAAAGAGATAGAGAAGAGAGATAAACAGTGATTTTGACACGCACAGTTACACTCACGCGCACGCTTACACACCCCAAAAACAAAATAAAGAAACAAACGAAGAAAGGAAATGAAAGCCAAGTAAACAAAAAAGAGACGGGTAGTGGGGTTATTATTTGCACATCAGTGTGTGTGAGAGAGATACACAAGCATGCAGTCAATAGATAATAAAAATAAGGTCCAAAAATAAGGGTCTACTCATTATTTGTCTTTACACAAAAAATAACGACGAACTAAATTATATCGAATAAACTTCAGCAAAAATCAGCAAAAAATATAAACTTTTATCTCTTTCAGTAATCACCAGCGGATGAAAAAAATCAACTACCAGTTCACATGCACAAAATAGATTTTTTTGTTGCAATTCCGAATGGTTTTTTTTTGCTGCCTCAAAAAAAAAAGAAATCGCAAATTTCGAGAGAGCGCGAATCGCGAAAACTATCGGACGTAACTAAAGAAATCTTTTCTTTTTTCATTTTACTTATTTTTTTTGGGAAGCTAATGAGACTTCCGTTAAACCGCCACGTTTCCATTAAACAGGCAAGTTCAAATTAAGAACAACGCCGTTTCACCCATTTTAACACGATTTACCACTTGTCGAGAGTCACTCGATAAAAAAAAAGCACTTTTCACAGATTTCGATTATTTAAAAAAAAAATTCGCGCTTGTTTTTTTTTTTTGACCAAAAAAATAATTCAAAATAAAAATTTTTCCACAGTACCAGATTTCTTTGTCAGCTGGTGAGAATGTTTCATTTTATAGTGAAGGAAGATAGTAAGATAGATAGATAGAGACGATGTGAGATATTTACCCGTACTCCAGGCCGCTCCCACTACAGGAAAGAGAAAGGGGGAAACACGGAGAAAATCTCTTTTTAGTGCAAATCTTCCCTCGTCTAAATATGGCGCTCAAATCGATTGCCCACCTCCCCCAACCCCCAAAACCTCCTCCTCCACACCCCACCCCAAAAAAATCCAAACCAACCAACCACTCACACGGCCACCACCATTACACCACCCCGTATTTTTTTTAAAAAAACAAACTACTAAGTATATATTTATATTCATAAATATAAATATTAAAATATGTGTATATATATATTTATATATATATATAAAAAAGAAGAGAGAGCATCGCGCTGAAGCCACGTTCAATGGATGGTGGCCTCAGCGGCCACGCCATATATCATCTATTCTGTGCATGATCAGAGGACAACTCAAAAGATTACGTGGGAGGATTGAAAAATGAAAGAATGAGGGATGAGAAGCCAAATCGGCCGGAGGGAAAGGGCCTTGTAGGACCGGCCCATTCGACAAAAAATGGAGAGGGAAGAGGGGGAAACGGGTCGCGAAAGAATGCAAGAGAAACATTCTTGGTAAAAAGAGAAAGACGCCGCGCGAAACGAATTCCCCAAAAAATGGTAGTAAAAAACCAGACTTAAGAAGCAACGTGTGTGATGATTGGCTAGCAAAAGGTAGTAGCGAATCAAAATATATAAATTTTTATCTCCAACATTAAGGCATTGTTTATTTAAAAAATAAACTTCTTTTCATTACTTTATACATCTACGACAGTTTTTGTTCAAGTTCATGCATTATTATTAATCAATAGTCCAACTTTTTTTAATCAATTAAAAACACTCTTACTTTACTCTAGATCTTAAAAGGGTGGGGCAGGGGTGGACTTTTAAACAAATTATTCTAAGTGATTAAAAATCAACAAACCAACAAATCATTTTCAGCAGTGGTAACAATAAACACTCATCAACAAAAACTTGTTCCTCGATTTTTTGCTTAGAATTGAAACGTATTGAAAACATTTTTTTTTAACGGAACAAGTTCTAAAGGCACTAAAATTAAAAGGGATGGGTTGTTAAACTGTGGAAAACTCATGCCTGGAGGTTAGGAAGAAAAAATAACACCATTAAAAAGAGGAGAAATAAAACACTTTTTCCATTCTATTGAGGAAACCAAAATCCACAGGTGGGATAATAATTAGGTACACAACGGAAACGGGAGAATGTTTAAGAAAATAACGAGAAAGTCGTTTTCAGAGTGCCCGCAACACTGCCTCATCGTGTGACACGATTCGAAATTCACATGCCAAAACAAGAGAGCAATAGGCACAGAGAGAGAGAGAGAGAAAGACTGAAAGATAGATTTTTGACTCTATGCTATTAAATATAAAGATAGTACGAAAGAGAGAGAGAGAGAAGAGAGGTGATAAAGATGGGGAAAATGGATAAGGCGGAGGTGAGAAGCGATTAGAAGCAAGGAACCCCATATCTCCAACTAGAATCGGGAGATGGACCGAGCATAACGACGAGGAAAACAATCGAACTGCGACATTGATACGATTTTCGCCGTTTTGGCATCGAACCGTGATGCTCCGTACATCCGTGAAGCGAAGGATATGGGGTTCAGGAAAGAAATGAAAAGGGAATTATAAAAACAACATCGAGCAATGGCAACATTTATGTTACGCTTAACATGGTAAGAGGTTAATGAGAATTATATACACGTGATTTTTAAGCTGAGATGAAGACATAGTGAAAAAACGGGACGGATGATGGTAAAACAGCAGGGATAGGAGAAACAAGCTTCGCTTATGCTGGCAGCCATGGCGAAGTGAAGGAAGGTTACATGTAAACGTGCGAAGACGGACTTTGCGAATATTATCAATTTGAAAAGCTTTTTATGCTTGATCCCAATGAAGAACATAAAAATAGTATACATGGTAAATTCGACATAAATAGTGAAATCCGAGCTACTGCTGTAAAGGTCTGTGTGTGTGTGTGAAACTATCAGGCCCACATTTTCCATTTATATTTTATTAAAAAAAAACAAAAACACCTTAGAAATCATCATACATAAAACATCTAAAGGGTTGAAAGCCCACTACTTTTATTAATTTCCTATTAAAATTTTTGCATAAGATATTTTTAGTTATTACACTTGCACATATAAAGGTTTGAAAAGAAAATTTGTATAAACACATACAGTGACGAATCTCTGCTCGAAAATGTATAAAATATTCCTTATTTACAAAATGTGAACATTTATATTTGAACAAATTGTTATATTACGTTTCACGCGCTGTGTGGAGAATTAAAGTTTATACGGTAAAGAATTTCATATGCTCCAAAGTTCTGGATAATATTTCACCGATTAGAATAAAAGAAATGCATTCAAGTGGTACCAACAGCATTTACAATTTATTTGAAGACAGTAAAGTTTTATAGATAAGTAGCAAGCGTGTCTATAAAGATAATACTTAAAATGGATCGTGACTATTAAGTAGCAAAATGTACTTAAGTTCATGATTTAGAAGCGAATTATTTTAACCAAGTATAATATCCAATCGCCAGATTATGTTTAACATTTTTGCATGGTCTTAAAATCCAATAGAATGAACGAGAAAATGCATTTATTCGTTAGAATTGATAAAGGAAAGAAATAATAACAGCGGCGTAGAAATCATTGACTAGATGGCAAACCTTAGACCAGCCTAATATAAAAATCTAACTAGACGACTTTATTCACGATCGAGTTAACTAGGACACGTAATTCTCATGAAAAGGACTTGAAAAATTAAATAAGGTACACAAAACCCATTTTCCTCTCGAAGAATTCAGAACTCTAGTGCCCTGTGCAATCGATGCAGAACCGCGATTGAGTCAAAAGTCCCCGTGGCGAGATAAAACTTGGGCAGAGGGTGAAGATGCGAGGAATACAGAAGGATAAAGAATTGACGGAGAGAAAAAATGAAAAAGAATTAAATTTGTAAGGTTTTAAGAGGCGCCTATGCAGTGACTCATCGTGGCGGCGGAAAAAGACGTTTTTCTCTATATTAATTTAATGTGAATTTTAGTGGTATTACTATTTTGAACACGCGTCTAGGTAAACTGCTACTCTGTATACAGGGAAGTAGCACAGATTAAAAAGCCGTTCCAGACCACTACGCGGAGGTGTAAATAAGCCGAAAAATAGTGCAAAGCTGTCAATTCCCTCTTTCACGTAACTCTACGGTTTGTTTATATAATTCTTACTTTACATTTGCACATACAAATTATGGCAATCGGCTAATATCGCAAATAAGTTTAGAGAGCATTTGAATACCGATGATGATGTCAAGAAGCGAAATTTTTAATAAAGAAATGAATCGAGTTTGGACTACCTATGCTAAACATCATTCGTAAAATCTCAAGAGTAAAAACATTTTTACCGTTGATTGTAACCTCGATCATGGCGGATCAAAACAAAATATAAACAGACAATCTCAGTTCCGTTGCCGGTTTGCCGATTGTCATTAGTACAGCGCAGGTGATATTATAAGTTTAGATCCGCCGTATTTTGTAGCAAAACAAAGCATAACAAACAGAATTACGTGGATGCAGAAGAGAGAGAGGAGCTTGGAAAGAATAGCAGAGGATAAAAGTAATTGAGCCAATAACGGTGAAAAAGATAAACGGTCGAACCCTGAAGACTCGAAATAGGAGAAAGAAATTATCCGCATTGTGAACTTTTACACTTCTTTCCGAAGTGTACGTATATATATGGACGAGAAAAATTCTCCGAATAATCGAGAATCTGAGTGACATACGTCTGCAGCATCAGGATTCGACTGTATAGTGGAAAAGAAAGGAAGAACGAAAGAAAAAGATAAAACTATGAGAATGCAAAAGAAGAAAGAAGTTTGGTATTGGGAGATAGGTGGGATATTTGGTGGGAGGAAGTCGCTTGGAAAATGGAAGAGAATGTAGGAGAGGAAAAATTGGTTGTTTGGTTGGTTTTAGAGGCGCATAAAATAGAAAAAAGAGAATGTCGAAAATAGCGTACGAACGAAGGTGAACGCACGAAGAACAGGAATGGAAGATGGAGCGAAGAGAGATAAATTAACGAGACTATGGAAGAAGGTCCTCTAAAAAGATCGATGTTTCACGAGCAGAGCGTCATTTGAGCAAGCAAGCAACACGGTGGATCACTCGGGGCAAACATTGGCAGCCCCGATTACAACAACGGGAGGCGATATTGGGGTCAATGTCCCATTCAAATCCATCACGTGGTTGCTGCGCCATTTAAAAAAAATTGTCATTATCGGGGATGATTTCTTCATTTCTCTGCATTGCGGAACAATTGCCCCCTTTTCAAATCTTGACCTATATAAATTACCGTAATGACAAATTTCCAATTGATCGAGGTCGAGCGTAAAACTTAATAAATCACCCCATTTGCACGAATATATGAGATATACTTATTTTGAAAAATGATTTCTCTAAATTACATACTCGGTTTAAAAAAAATGTTATTAAATTTTTTGGAAGTGAATTTAGAAGAAAATCGACGTTCCGCGAATCCGTAGGATTTTAAAATTACATTTTAAAACTTTACGGATAGAAAGTAACATTCCTTCAGTGCTACGCTGATAATTGTATTCTTTGCGTCGATTTTTGAGCAGTGCGAAAAAATTAATTCCGAACATTTAATACACTTTATATTCATGCCAAGGAAAAAAATCCCAAATTAAAAGTTTTACATATATGTATGAAAGCGGTATATATATATAATATATATATATATATATATATATATATATATATATATATATATATATTATATATTATATATATCAATAATCGGTAGTTCCTACCATTATTGGAGAATCACAAATAATAATCATAAATAATTTTCTTCCGAAACTTCGACTCAGAGTAAGTTTTATGTATTTCACTTCGTACGCACTTCAAGTATCTTCGCCATTCATTAGAAACCCGATAACTCAAGCTTTAAGGAAAGCCAGCATATTCGAATTATCCAACTTAATGTTAGAGCATATGAATACGGACGGGGAAATATCTTCTTTGAGTTGTCGCAAATTCGAGCTCTCGGAAATTCGAGCAATCGGAATTCTACCTGCTATCAAAATTCGAGTTATCGAAAATACTGCTCACAGAATTTCGATTCATCGAGGTCCGACTATATTAAATATTAACACGATGATTGGAAATCCTCGACAAAACAATCCAAAATTCGGGAGATACAAAAAGAAAGAAACTAAAAGTTCCAAAAAATTATTTCATAAACTTTTTACATAATTAAAAACATAACAAAATTGAAAGAAAAAATACGTGCACTTTAAAAGCAACATTTTTCTTTCAAACGAAAACGATTCGAGTTCATCTTCATTCAAAATTAACACGAACACCACTTTAGAATAGGATAAACGAGAGAAACAGACGGGAAGTAGTAATAAAGAGAACAAAAAAAGAGCTCGTCCCGCGACGCATCCCGTCGAGTGTGCGAGCATTCGCCTAAAAAATTTTTATTTCAAAACAAGTCCGGCCTCGTACGTGTGTGTGTGTGTGAGGACGAGGATATTTTTATTCCACTTCCTGCTTGAGAAGCAAGTTTAGCGTGCGAAATAGCCTTTGAACGTGCGATTTAAAAAAGAGTGGCATGCTACAGAGAGAAAAGTCCTCCACGCAGTTAGGTAGATTGTGGAGAAAGAAAAAGAGAGAGACAGACAGACAGACAGACAGAGAGAGAGAGAGGTTGGCTGGATGACAGAGAGATATTTAGAGTGGGGTTTAGATATAGATAAAAGAGGAGATATAGTACATACAAAAGGCGGATTAAAGAATGAGATATACGAAGAGTGCAGTGCAAGTGGCTTCTGGGCTTGGAATGGAGTTAAAGGGTTTTGCATGGGAGGAGGGAAGAGGGAAGTGAGAGTGAGAAAGGGAGGGAAGGAGATATACAAAAGAGGAAAGGGATCGGGAGAGGGGGCTGATGGGGAGGGGTTGACAGTTTTTGGGTGGGTGGAGAGGGTGGTTGTGGCTCGGTAAGAGGAACCAGATGGGGAGGAGGCGGTGGAACCAACCGTGGCTACTTGCGAGCAGCAGTAGCGAGGTTTCGAAGAAGAACGACAGAAGGAGGAGGGGAAAAAACAAAGGAAAATCAAAATGCGGTCCAAGGGATGCGAGAACGTGAGAAAAAGTGTTAAAAATACATCTCATCGTACTGGCTACACACCTTTGTTTTTAGGCCAAGTTAATAACCGGGTATGGGATGGTTTGACTGAAGCGAACCAAACTGAATTTATGATTTGAAGCATACGGGAACGAATGTTCCTATTGGAAAGTCTAATTGTATTTTTTTTAATTCAAGCAAGTGCTTGTAAACTTTAAACATTAGTGTGAAATGTCCAATTTCAGGTTGGTCCGCTGATGTTATACAGAGGGGAGTGGCTAGGTGCTGTTCAACGGGTAATCATTTTCGGACTCTATTAAGGTATTTTGTGAATATTTAGAAAGTATGCTAGCTCACGACCTTATTTTTATATTTTTATTAAATTTTATCGGCAATATAAACCAAAGCAATTAAACTTTTAAAACATTATACTAGAAAGAAGAAAAATATCCATTCTACTTTTCTAGTGTTGATACAGGCTGTATGAAAAATAAACTCTTACAGGCCTTTCAGATAGATTTGTTTAAAAGAGATACTGCGTATCTGATGACAGTTATGAGTGAGGATTAACGACATTTAGTCTCATTAAGATTTGTCTGGAGCGGCATTTATTTATTTATAAGCTAAACATTAATATTCTATTTTTGTCATTGCTAACAACAAAGCAATGAAGTGATTAATAACTAAGCCACAATCAACACCAAAGGTAATCAAGTCCACTCAAATAGAAAATTATTTATAGAAATTTCACTGGAAATTTCCGGCTTCAACTGGAGATTTAAACGCACGGTATTGTGAGACGCGTAGGAATGAATTCGTCTTTATGAAATACTCCATGACGTTAAATTGCGCAGATTTCAACGAATGGTCGTGAACGAGCCAGTGCTGCTATATTCGGAGAAATTAATTCAACCTTGATGTTTCCGCCAACTGGGATTTCCCGGTGTCCACACCGCCTCCTCCACCTCGGATAAATAAAAAAAATGACTCCGAAGAACGTCCGAAGAAAAAGAAAAGACACTCACCTCACGAGAAGTTCCCTGAGAGTCGCCTCATCCTCCTCGCCGTTTTCGTCTTGCGTACCATCGCTGACCTTCCGCCCGTACGTGCTTTGGCGAGGCCTTTGGCCGTGGTGCTGACGCGGGAGGGAGTGTGTGGAGTGGGTGGGGCGGAGACCGCTTCCGTGGGGCGGGGGGCGGTGAAGGAGTCGGGATCCGGCGGGGGACGTGCCGCACGTCAGCTCCAAGGGACCTTCCGCGTCGGAGAGCGGCCCTCCGGCGCCCGGGGCCACCGCCGCGTCCAAGAGGCATGAGGAGGAGGAGGAAGGCGGCGGCGACGAGGAAGCCGCCGCCGAAGGCGATGCGGGGCCCCCGCCGCCATGGCGATCCCTAAGGAGGAGCAGGAGCGGCGGGGGCGGGGGTGGAGGCGGGGGCGGCGCGGGAGGTGGCGGCGGATGGTGGAGGAGGTGATGGAGGTGAAGATGATGGAGGTGATGGAACTGATGGAGGAAAGGTCCGTCGCCGGGAGGGGGGCGGTGTCCCTGACGAAGGTGCAGCGCCCCCGTATCGTCTCCCTCCCTCTCCAGGTGGAGGCGGTGGTGATGGAGGTGGTGGAGGTGGTCGAAGCCTCCCAAATCCTCCTCCTCCTCACCTTCCCCCTCCTCCTCCTCCTCCTCCTCTTCCTCCTCCTCCTCCTCTTCTTCTTCCTCTTCTTCCTCGTCCTGCTCCTCCCCCTCCTCCTCGTCCTCCTCCTCCTCCTCGTCCTCCCCCTCGTTGCCTTTCTCGTCTCCCTCCTCGTCCCGCTCCTCCTCCTCCTCTTCCTCCTCCTCACCCCCCTCCTCCTCCTCCGTCGTCCGCCTTTGCTGCTGCACCTGCTGGTCCGTGGGAGGGGGCGGCGGCGGCGGAGGCGGAGGGCTGTCCTCCACTTCCAGCACCGCCCTCCGCTCCCCTCCCCCCGCCCCCTCCACCCGCCCCACTCCCTCCCCCCCGCCCCCTCCCCCCCCGACGACGACCCCTTCCGGGAGATCGCGCGCTGCTGCGTGGGGAGCCAGGGGGGGAGGAGGGACGGGCTCCTGGGGCAGCGGCGGCGAGGGCGAGGAGGACGCGCCCCTTGCCCTCGAGGGGGAGTCCGGCGGAGAGGTGCGCAGGTGAGGCGGCTGCGGGGACCTTCTCATGTGCCTCACCGCTTTGGTCTCGCCCATTCTCCGGCCTGCCTCCCGGCCGAAATCGAGCCCGTTAACGCAGGGATTGGAAAGTCGGTTGGTGTGTTTTGGGGAAATAAGGAGGTAGAGTAGTAGGAAGAGAGAAAGAAAGAGAAATGGAAAGTGTGTAAGAAGACCCTAATTAAGTGACGAAAGTAAAGAAATTGAGTCCTCATCCATTATTGATAGAACTGTGGTTGAAAAAAACATTCCAAATCCAGTATCAGCAAGTTTGCGTTCTTTGCTATTTTTACACTGGTTCAAAATAGTATTATAAAAGAAATCAGATGATAACTTTCACCGGATGTGACGTTGAAAGGCAGCAGAGTTCAAAAAACGCGATCGCAAATACTTGGAGCAAAAAAATTACTCCCATCACTATTATCAATGATAACAGTTAAAATACGCAAAAATTTTTATCACCTTTACAGTGACCGAATTAATGTTGTAGTAGATTCACAATATGATTTTTAGACAGTCATTTATTGACGATAAAAATAGGACGTAGATCTTGACTGACAGCATTTGTAAACTTCATCGAATGCATTACAAACACGAGAACATTAATAGCTGAAAAACCATAATTTGAAGCCTCTAGGGAATGAACTAAATTAAACAAAATTCCTCGGTAGGTTATAGCTGAAAGACCGATTGGGTCATAGTGGCGCGTACCACTATATAATTTTGGACTAAATAATCCGTGCATGAAGTGGCTGAACATTTCCACCTAAAAATCTCAAGGGATCGTCGTTTCCGAGGAATGAAACGCCGACAAGAACATCGGGGGCGAACAAATTTACTTCGTTGAAAGTCCCGATTGCATGCGCCTCGGCGTAACACCGAATGGCAGACTATTCCGGAACCCATCTCGTAAGCTAAAACTGCACGATTTAAGACGACCGTCGCGACGGTCCGAAAAAGACCCCGAGACACGACAAGTGCGTGACGTACGGGTAACTTTACACAGGCGAGAGATAACGAGGCTAACACGGGTACGGTCGTAAAAAAAAATAAAGATTTATTTTCCATCCCAATTTCGAAGCGTCCTTTTTTTTCTTACGGAAAGAGTACCAGCGGACCTCTCTCCAAACTGTGATATCCTTCTCGTCCACTTTTGATACTTCCTCAATCGTGCGCGTTTCCCTAAAAAATAATGATAATTTTTTTTCGCAATTTAAAAAAAATCCTTCGCTCCCGACGGAGGGGGCTTCAAGCATTCCCCGCTGGTTCCGTGCGCGTCGCGACTCTGAACCCCTTTCCGGCGCCTCCTCCGATAGCCCCTCCACCATACGCGAGACCCGCGGGACTTCCGGTGCGCGGAGAGCGTCGCCAGCGCATCACGTCTTCCGCTCGGGAGTCGCGTCGGATGCAGTGCGTGAAAGGAAGCAGGGCTGGAGGTGAGAGGAAGAGGTAAGTATGAAGCGAAGAGAGAGAGAGAGAGATAGGAAGGGGATGAGGAAGAGACGGAGAAAAAATCAGAGGGGTGGGAGAGTGAGAGAGATGGGTCGCGCCGCCTGATGGATCGATCGCGAAATATGAAGGGAAGGGGGACAGAGATTCGGAAGTGACATTAAGTGATCGACGCAGCGCCCCCCCCCCCTCCTCTCCTGCACCTCTCCCTCCTCATCCAGAAGGAATGGGGAGGCTGGCGACATCGCTCCCCGGTTCGCGACTGCTGCCGAGGCTTTGAGAAGAACCGTAGTACGGCGAAAGGAATTTGGAGAGGAGGAGCCAGAATATTTTTCGCGTTAAGCTGCAAATGGGTAAAGAGCAGGAAAAATGTCGGGCGTTGAAATCTTTCTCGAATGCAAAATTCGCAAAGGAATCCGAATAATGGAGGGATGAGAATGATACAAAATTTTATTTGACGCGTAAGGCAAAAAATAGAAAAAGATAAATGGATGCCGAAAAAGAGAATGCATTTCGAACGGATTATTTTTTAAGCGCAAATATCATACTTTTCTGAAAAGATCTGTTTCGAATTTTTACGGGGTGGTCTCTTTTTTTTTAATTCTGTCGTTCGATATAGCTAAAGGAGATTCCTCGTAGCAAGCATTTATTCGAGAGGCATTCTGCTGCCACTAACAAGGTACCGAATCTTTTCGCGTGACACCAACGATCATTTAAAACCCGATTTTCTTTTTTTTTCCATCCGAGAGAATGGACGGTAGCATTTCATAAAATAAATAAATTTCTGGAGTTAGTTCTTTAAGTGCGGCGTAAATGAGACATCTGCCGGCCTTTTAGCGAGTTTATTGATGAATTTCCGATCCACAGCTTCAACCGAATGCGGAAAAAAACACCTTTCAAATCCACAGCGTGAAAGATTTGGGCAATTTATTTTGCTTACCAAACTAAAGGGCGAATAGCTTTAGCGACGGAGATCTCCAAAACTAATTAGACGTATTCAAAATTTGTCGAATGAATTGTAAAATAATTAAAAATTCTTTCCATAATAAGTTTAATAGATCTAACTAAAACGTGCAAACTAAATTTTAGAAACATACGGAAAGATTTAAAGTTTTCACGGCTCCTTTTCACGACGGAAAATCTAATACGAATTTTATACATCTTAAAGTTTATATCTACAAATAACGCGAAAACTGTTAGGATTAGTTTCTAAATTTATTTCATAACTTTCGGCACTTTCGACTTAAAGATTTTTCGCAAATTCTTAAACGCATTTCTTTATGTTAAAATAAGCTCACGTAGGGAAATTCGTTTTTAAAAATGGCATTATTTAAAAATAAAAAATATCAGCACATACGATAATGGCTACAGCAGATTTTGGATCAACTATCCCAGCAATGGAAGGATAACAGGCAACCTACACCTCGAAAAAGGCCATCTTATTAGCGCTGTAGTGGATACAATGATAACAAAGTTGTATTTTCTATAATCCAGCGCATTTCAACATGGAAAATGGACAGCTAAATATTATCAATTTGGCTTGAATGCATAATCACAAACACGACTGCGAAGAATTTTAATGTCTGATTCGATTCTACAGCAAAGTTCGGCACTAATTAATACTTTTGACTCATTGTTACTTACTAGCGAAATTTCACATTAAAACATTGACTTCACAATTGATTACATATTGTGTTAGTTGCATTTGAATATACGAGAAATAAAAAATTACCATTGCCAGACGAGCCACAAGCATTCATTAGTAACACACTGGATGAATAGGTGCACGGATATGGTCATTTATTAGAAATATTTTCAGTGATTCAAGATTCCACTCAAAACATTTGGATTGTCCTAATTTTCTAAAATTACTTATTTAAGTCAATTTTCACCCTTTTTAACGATATGGCGCCACTATCTAGCATTCCAGACACGTAAACTGAAACAGCCTATTAGATTATACATAATAGTATACAACACTGATAAAAAGAAGCCCAAAAAAAAACCTCACTTCCGCCATTTCGACAACGAAACATCCCACATCCGCTTGATTAATCAAGTAAATCGATTTAAATTTAGCAAAATATACGGATTTTTCGTTACGAGATCGGCTCAATGAATTCATTTCCACCATCCGCCCAGATTTTTTCTTCCGCCTACGTCCCACCCCTCAACAACCTAAAGCGCGTTTCAACGTCCGTCGCGAACCGTAATCAACCTCCGAACCGAAAGGGCGAAACAGCACGTTGAAACGGTAATGCACTCGTTACACACAAGTTGGACTTTTTAATAAGTGGGAGTGTATGGCAGAGTTCATTGCGCCGCGAGGAAAATTATAGATCCGCGGTTAATTAGAACGGAGGCATTTTTTTCAAAGCGAACTCGTGCGAGAAATAATGGAAATTAATCCCAGTGTCGCTTTTATTATTTTTTTCCCCTCGAAGTTAAGCCCGTTTTTATTTGTTCGTGCAAAGTAACACTTTACAAAGACAAAGCGTAAAAACAGGTCCGGAGCCGCTGATCCGGGTAAAAAAAAAAAACGTTGTTTCATGCTCCACACACATTTTGCTAATCCGCGTGCACTCTTCCCCCTTCCAACCTTGATTACCTAGTGGATAAGGAAAATGGACACACGAAACGGGGTCACTACGGAGTTCTGACACGTAATGAATCTACAATATCGTGAATGCACTCGGCGAATGTTTCATAGCGCCGCTTTGCGTCGACTTTTTCCGCCTCCTTAAGCTCGCCTTTACATGTCGTATATAACTTGCGAAAAGATTTGTCGTCAGATTTCGGCTCAAATTTACGATCGAGAGCGCGTACTTATCTCCGAGGGCGATTGAATCGATCTTGTTCGTTAAATTCTTGATCGTTTTCTGATATGATAATCGCGGGTGACATTCAAGGTCGAATTACTGGACTTCGATTGTTGGATGTCAAGAAACCGATATATATTTGTATAGTTACATGTAAGGGGACCAATTTTTTCCGAGGCCAAATCAGTAAATTAGGAATTTTTTTGTCTTAAAAATGTAAAAAAAAATCGGAAATAGTCTCCGGATAAGCGAAAAAATACTACAAACTTCGTCTAAAATTAGAATATCAGCTTCAAAAGTAAAAGCTAATGCAGAAAAATATCTGTATTATTTTTACGACTACTGTATGTTCCGACAATGAAAGAACATTACTTATATTGTCAAAAATGTTTAAATTAAGGGGACATAAATCAGTGTATCAAAGTAGCGAGAATTAAATTAAGTGATCGAATTAAGGTAAATTATGAAATTACAATATTCCTAAATCGGTAAACAAATCAGTATAATTAGTTCAATAGTAGAATATCAATACAGTACCAAATAAACGAATACGGATTGTCAGCTAGCTGATTCCTTTCGGAATAATACCGCCGGGTTAACAATAAACGCATTTGAACTACTAGATATCCGTTTAAAGCGAAAGTTCACTATTATATGAATTGTTCTATTTAGAATCAACGACGGATGAATTATCAGGAGGGAACATTGCTAAGAAATTGCTTCATTGACAGTCTTATGTCTACAGTAGTCATTTACCACTGTCGTGTAATGAATCCTAAAAACTGATGTGATAGGTTTTGCATGAAAAGTTATCCTATAAAATTCGCTCGATAAAATTTAATTTCGAGCTAAATTTACTGCTAGTATTAAATATATGAACAGGTAAATCTTGTAGTCATACAATGGCTAAGTAAATCATATTCATCTACAAATTATACATCAATAGCGATGAAGTTTTCTCGGGTTTCCCACCGGGTGCAGATTTGGAACAAGTCCGAAGATGGCGTCTGAGGCAGACGTCTAAACGTCGGACTTGTTCCAAATCTGCACCCGGTGGGAAACCCGAGAAAACTTCATCGCTAACATTCGCCGGGAAAGCCTGAAACCTTTTTTATACATCAATAGTTTTTCACACCCCGCTGATTCTAACGAAAATCGCTTGGTTAATATCCTGTAATTAAAATCTACATGAGGTTCGACCAAAACCTTTACTACTGAGGTAGAAGCGGATCGATATTTTGGTTTTTATGAACACGCTTCGTATTTTTTACTACCTATCATTCAAAAGAGTTATACAAGGGAAAAATAACTAAGAACTGTTCCAGAACAGTGCCACCTTCGGCTCCAATCATTTGCTGGAATTATGTAGAAGAAATCTTCAAAAAATTTCCTTCCTTCATTTTGAAATTCGGCTGGCGTCCCTAAAAAGTTGACTTTGTACATCGTCATTAATTTTCCACCTCCCGGCAAGTTTTAGGCTGATCCAACCAAATCTGTCCCTTCCAAGACTTTTCTATTCATAATCTCGTAACCATCCCCTTCTTTAAAGAATTGCTAAATTACTTTTGTCTTTCTACATCTTTGTTCTTCCATAGCATCCTCCCTTCTATGGCATCTTTCAATAGTCAGTTGACTGTCAAAATATATCCCACCTATTTCTTGTCTCTCCCTTATCACTCTCATTTGACTCATCTCCTACTATTTACACTTTTCTCATATTCCTCTCAATCCAAATAATTTTCTCGTTTATGCCGTACTTGCATCTAAAAAAAAAAGCCTGAAATCTGCTCACGCCTTCTTTCCTCGTTGCACACGTCTCACACTCATATAATGCTATGACCCCATAGAAAAAACACTAACACCCTTAACATTCATGTACAATACATGTATAATATATACTACATACATAGTAACTAATGGGTAAATGCACAATTATTCACTTCGAAGATTCCTCGTTCCACTGTTTCACTTGCGTCGATGCGGACTATAAAGAACTAAACTCTAACTCATTTTTTTATTCGATCGCAAAACTACGAATATTGATGATCTTTAACTCTGCCACCGATCTTACTTGACGGAGCAAAATTCCGAGCGAATGAAACTTCCGAGAGAAGATATCAAAGAAACGCTCGGTCGTCTAGTTCAACGGCTCCGAGATTAGTCGACGGAACTTTTGAATGAAGCTCTCAAAGAACTGCTGATGGCGTGGAAAGATAAAAGGGAACTACCACAACGGAATCTGTCTCGATTGAACACGTATGCAAAAAAAAATATCCGAATACGCTTCCAAATCACGAACACAATCGATATTTTTGAGAAGTTTTACAGATTTTCCCATGATTGGATGAGATCTATGCAACTTAAAAGAGGGAGAGCCAGAAAGTATCCGCAATGTATTTTTAAAATTTTTGTTTTGTTGGCTGCGCTACTAATTGCATGCGCAACTCTAAGTGTGGACTCTCTTAGTCATTTTGGTGTGGTTTTGACCTTCAATGGTCAGTTATCGTGTCGTTGTAGCGGTGTTAACATGGCCGCTCCACTTGCCGTATGCACCAAGGAAGAGCAGGTGCAGTGATTCGATATTTGTGGACTGAAGTTGTACCAGGGGCAGAAATCCATCGGAGACTTTCAGAACAGTATGGGAACAGTGCTATACCGCAGCAGTGTGTGTACAATTCGATTAACATATTCAAAAACGGTCGCATAAGTGTCACTGATGAAAAACGATCGGGGCGCCTCCACGTCCGCTACTGATGAGAACATTGAACGACCCACGCCATGATTCTGAATAACAGACGGGTGACTATTGATGAAGTGGCATATCACCTGCAAATCAGTCATGGTTCTGCCCATGAAACAATCTACAACAGACTTGACTTTCATAAAGTCTGTGCGAGATGTGTTCCCAAACAACTCACAGAAGAGCACAAGCGCAACCGTTTGGACATCTGCCTATGCCTTTTGAACCGCTATCATAAAGAAGGTGACGCCTTTTTGAGACACATCATCACTGGGGACGAAACATTGGTTCACAACTACGAGCCAGAGAGTAAACGCCAGAGTTTGGAATGGAAACATCCGAAATCGACGGTCAAAAAAAAAGTTCAGAACTCAACCAACAGCGGGAAAAGTGATGCTCACAGTTTTTTGAGATTCACAAGGGCCAATACTGGAACACTATCAAGAGAGGGGCAAAACAGTAAACAGTGATCTTTACAGTGAGATGCTACGAGACAAGTTGCACCCAGCAGTTCGAAGCAAACGCCGAGGACTATTGTCGGAAGGTGTTGCATTGTTGCACGGCAATGCCCGTCCACACACTGCCGCCCAGACTGTTGAAACCTTCCGGCAACTGCACTTTGAGGTGTTGGAGCATCCTTCGTACGGCCCTGACCTCGCCCCTTCGGCCTATCACCTCTTTGGTCCACTCAAAGACGCTTTAAAGGCTGCCGATTTGCCAGTGACCAAGAAGTTAAGGAAGCGGTGCATGCGTGAATTGTCCCTCAGCCAAAAACATTTTTTTCTGAGGGCAAATAGAAGCTCGTGCAACGTTGGACTAAGTGTATTGAGAAGCAGGGGAACTATATTGAAAAATGATACTCTTGTAAGTTCTCTATTGTTTTTGTATTAATTAAAAAAAATACATTGCGGATACTTTCTGACTCATCCTCGTATAATCATAAACGTGTCGAGAAATTTGGCATATGGCAGTCGCCCTCAGTGTTGCTTCCGCAATCGCTGATTCCAACTTGGCTTATGTGACTATTTGCCCTGCTCAAACGGATTATGGCTAAGGGATTCAGTCAGCCAGCCAGGTCCTCAAGTTAAACTCCAACTACTCAACCCTCAAGGGAGGACAAGTTCCAGCTATAGAAACTTCGAGTTAATGAACCTGATTTTAATGAGTACGTACACGGATCGGCAAAATATTTTCTTCAAATAATAAATAACAGATTCGTAGGAGTTCGAACAAACGGGTTTCGACTTTATGCTGAAATAAAGACAAGATTAGACCGAAAATGGAGTTTTTAGACGAGAAATATTTCTTCGATTAATTCAAGTCTTTTCTGAGGGAAAATATCGACATGGACATGGAAAAAGTAAAGCCTTTACAAGATAATTATAGTTAAAACACAAACATTTGCAGTAATCACGCTAATAAACAGTATCTCAGGTAAGGAAAAAGCAAAACCGGAAACATTAGTAACCCAACATCGGTAGACATTTAACACGACGACAGAGATTTCAAATCAAGTAATCGTTTGTGCTTGATCTTCGTCAAAAATTTTGAATATTTGTCTTCGCTTAATTTTCATTTCTTAACTGCAATAACACCTTCGTGTCGCGAGTTTTATTGTATAGTAACGCCTCCCGTTTTATCCATTTCAAAACCGTGAAAATGCTCCATCATCCATGATAAGTTAATCTCCCGACATAAGATGGATTAAAACGTCACCATAATCTAGAAATAAATAAGAATACACTGCCAAGAATTGTGCTCTCCGGCATATATGTCACCTCATTCCGGATTTGCGACACACTACACGAAAAATAAAATTAATGCATCGTACTAGGATTCAGATATACACGCTTAAGGCTAGATTCGGAAGATTTCATCCCAGTCGCCGACGAAACGAGAATCTTCCGAGCGTGGGCGGGAACTGGAGACCCAATCTCTACCCTAGGAATCTTTCATAGGGAACCATTCGATCCTTAGGATTAATCTGGATTGGGGCCCGGGAGGAGATTAAAGCGGATCCCAAGGATACCTTTCCATACCTTCCGACTCCAATCCTTTTGCTATTTTGAAATTAAATTCTGCCTCCTCCTCAAACCGCTCCCACCCACCACAACTTCCACGCGAGGAATCGGTAAGGATGTGACAGTTGTACGACTCGGCCTTCGCGGAAATGTATTTTCATCTCTTCTTAAATTTAATTTGAAGAAGGGGAGAGGAATGGGGAGCGATGATGGAATCTTTTGCAGACGAAACAAATACCAACAGAAACGAGAGAGAGAGGTACGCTGGCTAAATCCGATATAACTTTAGGGGAATGATTCCTGGACTGTTTATCGTCAAGTATTGGAGTAAAAAGGTAGCGCAAATATCACAAAATCAGAGGTGCTAGAGAAAAAAAAACAAAAACAATTTATACACCGTTATGACAAATTTTGTACACCTAGGGATATTTTGTTACTGGCAAACAACGAGTTGTGCCAATTCCTAATTATTCATTCTTCCGATATTAATGCACGTAATGTTTCATTGCATCGTGAGGATATGTACAAATACACACGTCATGGATATACAGGGTGACCATAATAAATCTGCCTACATTAAATTTCTTCTAAGTTATGCATTACTCATTATCAGATCAATATAGATCAATATGAATAAGTTCACTCAAACAAAGTGTATTAAGACCAAGGACTTCGTATTCTCCATCAATAAATAAATGTATGTAGTCTGTATTTTGTATCATTTCCTAAATTTATGCAACTATTTTATATGTGGGTATATTTTTTGTGGTCACCCTATATGTATAGTCTGTTATATTCTTACGGCAATTATGCGTGAAAAAAGACGACTTTCAATGATATACCTTCTAACCGAAATAAAATTAAACTATACACATTAATTTGATATTAATGAATCAACCATGCAAGACTTCATTACGACATACGTATTCTTAACAACAGAAATATTTGGTAGATACCACAGCTCACGAACCTGTGATACGACTTCAAAAACTCCATTTCAAAACATTTTTCGGCAACACTCCCTATGGCACAAAATTGGCGAGGAAGCATGAAAATGCTGCAAAATATCCAATGTTTTACGTTCCTCTTCTTTCTCCGTGTATTCTTTTGCAGGAAGGAGCATCTTTCTCCTCTTCAAAACCGGAAGCGCTTCGGTTTTAACAAAAATATCGACGATAAAATTTTTTCCCGCCATTCAAAGCCGATTCCCATCTTATTTTTTCTGATGAACTTGTAAATCAAGCAGTTTTGGAGCTGGTTTATTAGACTAGATTTTTTTAAGCGAGATGATAGAAAAATTCGGCTTTGATTCGCGAGAATTGTTGAAATATGGTCGAAGATTTGTCCACTTGACTAATCTTGTATCTTCGTAAGAGCAGGCTGGTACTATTAGAAATCGCTTATAAAACCCTCCTCACATCACCATTTCGATGACAGTAAAGGAACGAAAAATATAGGTAAAGGAATATTTGAGGATAAGCACATCCTCCATTAACGACGGGCGACAAAATCATCCACTAGCCTATATGGATATTAATTTATTCGTGGATAATTTCAACTAATCATTTTCATTCCTCACCTGAGATCCAGCCATTTCTGGGCTCTTCTCTTTCGGCGTCTGCACCTTGTCAAGGGCGGCGGCTTTGCCCCCGCGATTCAGAAGCTATGGTCACGTGCTTATGGTGGCGGGGGTGGGGGTACCCCCGCGAGGAAAGGGGAGGGAGCGAGGGACGGGTGCAGGGGGGATGGAAATCTCGTGGTGTCTGTTGGGGATGGTCACCACCCGCTCGATAAGCACGCAAGCGGCGGCGGCTGGGGTCCCTCTCCTGCTAAGCGCTGGCGGGAGAGGGCTAGGAGGCGCCGGCGAAAGGAGACCGCACCCTGCAAACAGACGTACATACACATTAATATAAATAAACCCACGTTGAGGATGCACGGATACGTGATAAACCTGTCTCAAAAGAGATTGAGTCCGTTTGAGCATTAATCCTAGCGTTAAGACTCCTATCGTTAATTCAATAAAAGAAATTAATTTCAATGTTTACATGAAAATATATAATGCGTAATGAAAGAGAACATAAATCCAGTTATCTACATGCGTAGATTACAACTGAAAAGTCTTTAATCCAAGCTTCCTACGCGATTTACTAACCATAAATTTTATAGTTTATATAAAAATACTGTCCTTGAGGCTAAAACGTTCTTCCATATCAATAAATAAAACAGGTTTGGGAATACAAATGTCATTCGAATGTGAACACTTTCTATTCGTTTTCCTCGTGTAAGGAATATTTGAAACCACTCGTCCTTACAATTTTAAGGAACACGGAATGTCGATATCATCAATATGCATGGAGATATACTGCAAAATAGCATCCACCAAGTGTCAGATAGTGAGCAAAATAATTCTAGTATCGAAGAGGCAAACTATTATTCCTATACATATCCAGACCGTCACATAGAATATTTTAAAAAGATAACATGGATAGCATTGCCAATCCACGATAAAGAGAATAGTTTTAGTTGTTGTATTGCAACAATGACTGTACTATGGTCAAAGAACAGCATATATCAAGATAAATAGAAGAGGTAAATGAGTTTAGACATCTAACCGTGAACCTCTTTAGCACTCGAGTAGGCAAGAGAACGCAGCTTCACAATATAAAACAATCAAAGAGAATATTTTCCAACGGAAACGCGCGGACTTAAAAATTGAAAAATGCCCGAAGAGGGGGGTGAGATAAATTATTACGAAATATGCACTTTGAAAAGTTAAAAATTTTAAGTGATAGTTACACATAAAAAATGAAAATATCAAAAATAACTACATTGGAGGGGTATTTCATGTTGAAGAAAACATATTACAAATACGTTATTTCCAATATGGCAAAAATACATTAAAATCATGGCATTTATGACGGTAATAATGAAATATAATCCTAATAACTGTTCTTCTAATACATAAATACAACTTTCGGTGAAAACTTCTAAGTGTTCAGAAATGTTAACAATTTGAAATATCTCGTAAGCTGTAGGTACGCATATCATTGGCTAAATAGAAGCAATAATAATAATACAAATAATTTGGACAATAATATCAAGGATAAATGTGGAACAAAATGAAATTAGCTAGATATCTTTTGGTGTAGACCTTTAACTAGAATCAACCAGTAGTGTTATTTACTTCAGACTGTTAATAGCGACAAAATTTAGGAAAGAAGGGTTGGATATGGCACCTAAATAATTTAAACTTTTGCATTTAGAATTATTCTATATGCAAAAGTTTAGGACTTTAAGTTATGACAACAGAAAAATATTAAATAACTAATGCTTGCATTGTGCAAGTTTTAAATTAACACGCAGCAGGATTTATTAATGAAAGGTAAACTTCTTACTATCCATTTTTAATAGAGGAAGATGATAGAAAAAATGGGAATAGGCAAATTCGCTGACAATCTAGAATTATACAATGTAAATATACTGTTACATGTGTGACAGACGGACTTTGATAGAATCTATAAAGTTATATAATAAGCGAGCCGTTCAACATTAGAGTAAAAAATAGCAACCCCCGGTGATCATTCACCCAATGTTGATTTAAAAATAATCCTGGCTATAACATTATCTATTCGATTCAATACATATAAGGAACTAGACATTTTATTCAAAGGACTATTTAGAATATGAAAATCAGTCAGGGATCAACTGTGAAAAATGGAATCGATGAAAAAACAAATACGCATACTATATATTCGCAATATTTTTTTTGAGAATTACGACGGGCGTATTTCATTAAAGTAAAACAGGAACGCAACAAAGTCGATAATTAATGCTCAGCTAACGCGTTATCCCTTATGGCTGTATCACGTGGTAACAAACGCAAGATTAATCGCGGATTATATAAAAACCTCGGCCGCCTTCAAGTGGCATGAATAATATGATAAAAACGTCGCGATAAGACTATCGTCCAAATGATAAGGGGCGACAGAAAAATATTAATTGCGAGACTCTTGGTAAAAAAAGAAATGTCTTCCTAACGGATAGATTCACGTCGGTGGAAAATGATCAAAGGTGGAAAGATAAAAATCACACGGGAAAAAATAAGCCGCAAGACCACGTGCTACATTTATCTAGAAATTTATGGCTTTTTATGCGATTTAAAAAAAAAGGTAAACGTTACACGGAAAATTATCTACGATAGAAAATATTAACAAAAACTGTTAGTGACATTACAAAATACATTCGGAATGTGCGAGAATTTTTTAAAAGTTAAGAAATGTATTCTGGAATAAATTTCAGTCTCTGGATTAAAGGATTTATAAATTTTAGGAATAACGAAATATAATTTGTATTAAATGATGAAATAAATCTTTAAAACTGAGCTGCTAAAAACTGTGTGATATATTACATTTAAACGGTATAGTCGTAATTGCCAATTACTGGATTCCAAAATTATACAAAAATCATCTTTTATTCCTTTAAAATTAATTTTTTTAATGTAAAATTTTTAATCCCTTTTGTTCACAAAATCTAAGATTCGTTGCTAAAATAAAAATATTTTATCGTATCATAAATGAACAGAAGTAGTAGATAGTTAATTTGTTTGGTTAATTACATTGAGTGTAATTTGATGGCAAGGATGAATAAATATTACAGCTTCATTAAATTAACTATTACAATGCAGAATCTTTTTTGATAAATTTTGTGTCACCTCTTATTATGTAAACCAAGGAAATATCTTCCCTTCGATTTTAATGCTAATACGATTACACGTTTATATTATGAATTACGAATTACTCGGGCGAATTCGATATAAATTTTAATCCATTAACAACAGGATACTTTAGTTTTTAAATTAGTTTCCATATAAACTATTTCCCACGGTGAGCTATTGCTGCGTATGTTTTCCCCGGCCATTTAATTCCTTACCTGACTAACTTGTAGAATTCGTTGAAACAATGCCTTCAAATATCAAAATTGCCCGACAAATGGAAGTGCGGACCGAAATTAACGACGGCTGCCAAACTCGACCTGCGACCATTACATTACCTTACATCTAAAAACACTTTATGGGCGTTACGCTGTACGACCTACGGGCAAAGGCGGTAGAGAACACGTAGGAACACATCACACATTACAGTTCCGTTGAGAGATTAGGGCATATTTGACTTCAACATTAAACTGTTAACAACGCAACGTTTGGCTGAATGAATCAAAAAGTTGAATTATGAGACCTACGACTACAATCCGTTTATGGTAAACTTCACAGCATAAAGCAGATGTTTTAGACCGGAGGAAAGATGATCTTTCTATCACGTAACGGTGTTGCCGTTTCGGACGCGATGGGGTACGAGCCATATTAGAACAGTGAAGCCAGTTACGAGTTGGAAACGTAGCAATCATTCTCTCTTCCAATCTAAAATATTCCGAGCCAATCTATCGGCGAACACACTATAAGGGGAACATTACCGTATTGTAGGAAGAGAGAGTGAAGCAATTTGACACCCTTCGTCCCTCAATTGTAGATTGGAAAATACCTCCTACAACGCAACAAAAATCACAACGGTTGAACATGGCGCAAATCGGCCATATTTTGCTGAGTATGGAAAAAAACCAGACATCTCTTTATAAAGAAAATTAAATAAACGGCTTATTTCCTCGTTCTTAAATGAAAGCATAACTTAAGAGGAAGCCTATTACGAAAGTGACAACTTTAGATAGAATAACAGCCAGGAAAATGAACGAAAAAGCAATCCTACTGGGTAAAAAACTATAATTTCGAAGATTTTATGATTTATTATACACAAGTCGGCTGTGGCGATGTTTAGGTATCGTTTTATTTTCAATTGGC
Source organism: Uropetala carovei (assembly GCA_036926305.1). Classification (NCBI taxonomy): domain Eukaryota; kingdom Metazoa; phylum Arthropoda; class Insecta; order Odonata; family Petaluridae; genus Uropetala; species Uropetala carovei. Next base: position 1,713,360 of record JAXCHB010000005.1, read on the forward strand.
CTTATTTAGGAAAGGATTTCTAGTACTTTCTCAAATTTTGGAGCGTTTAATTTAAAGCATGAGATGTTCACGCTAAATACCTAAACTGAAATGATCAATGGACAGATGAGGTAAAATGACGCGGTTTGAATTAATTTAACGTCGTTAAAATCGTTTTAAAGTAAGATAGCTGAGCAAATGCATTCACAAACATGGATACCATCCTTAAATTGTAGGATTTACAACCTATGCCAAGGTTTCTGATGCTACAAGTCTTCCTTTGTGAATCACAAAATCACCTCATCGAATTACGAGCCAGCTACCATGGGAACCAAACTACTGATCAGAAACACTTCGTTTGCTGTGAAATCCATTGAACTCCACTCGCTCCAGAGATTTGAAACGGTTCTATTCCGTAAAAGCAATCAGGTTTGTTGCTCCAAACTGAATGAAAACCTCCTGCGAAGTCCACCGAATAAATAAATAAATATATATAACGAATTCCCTCGTTATTCGGTAAGCAGAAGCATCATGATGAATCTGCTCCATGTTCCATTAAATTATTCGACATTATGTCAAGATTACCTTTACTACCGTCGGACTCGATTTATTTTACGTTTTAACGAAGGCTTTTAGGGATTAAAATTGATTTAGATTTGACACTTAAATAGAAACACATGATATATATTCAATACTCATTTTAGCCGTTCTGGAGAAAGATCTGGAGGCAAGAGGACCAAAAACCGATAATTTTGAAAATAATGCCCCAACGACAATTCTATAGTTACCATAGCTACATAATAAAAATAAAAGAAATTTTTAAAAATGATGGTATATATAATAATATAATGGTGCCACATTAAATAGGATGACGCAAACATTTGAGATCAGCCTGGTGTAAAACTTTTTATCTAATTTATTTATTCAGAAATAGCAATTCTAACAGAACATTTTGTTTTTATTTCGACTTTCGTTAGCATTTTTCATTTGATTAGCATAAGGATATATAATTTGACCAATGATTACTTTCACGACCATTTACAATTAATTTGAAAGAATCAATAACATAAAAGTAACTAAAAATTCGTAGACAAAGATCAATTCGTTCGTGGATTATAAAGTAATTAACGCTTACGTCCTAAAGTATCTCTCTATGGTTCAATACTGAGAATCCGAAGCCAATGAAATGTTACGTGAATAGATGTAGCCGATGAAGTTCATCTCTATTTGCATTTGTTAACATGATCTGGAATCTACTCATGCTATAGTAAACATTAAGTTTTTCTCGAGCGCGGTAGCGATTTGGATCTAGAATTACTTCGGAAAAGTATGGTAATTTCATTTTATAAAATATCGCTAAAAGCAAGTCTTTCTTTCAGATGATGATTATTTTAACGCCCTAAAAGGAATAAAATCATTCTACTCTCATTCAGCTTGTCAGCAAAAATTTCTTCTTCAAAATTTAGTACCTTTATTACATGAAAATTAAATAATTTTATCGACTTTTTTATATCTATACAATTACCTACTCATAGTTATTGCTATAGTTGTTGACCTAGATTAGTAACGAAGAATAACTTTGAAATACAACTTTTTAAAAAAACATTTCTCTAGGGCTTCGTGCGTTTCATATTCCTGCAATTTCAACCTAATGAGAGGAAAGCACAGGTCGAAAAACTTATATATTACAAGGTTGTACTCAACTAATGGATTGTTCTTCTGGAAGAACTTACTGCACGAGGCAATGTATTTCGCCAGTAATATGTAATAATTCATTATACATACAATTTTTCTGCATGTCTATCTATCCGCGTACAGCGTATAACAATGTCCTTTATACCGCGGGTCTTCCTTGCTTCTTAACGTTCTACAGAGAACTTTACAAAGTTTCACCATAATGAAGGCAGATTGACGGGAGTATTAATTTTTATATTTAACTGTTATAGTCGATTCAACATCGGAAGGCTCTTGGCCTACTTAGAGCAAGTAGCCAATCACGAACGTTTCCCCTTCCATCGCCCCTCTCAACTTTCGTGCGGGAGAGCAGATATCGGTGCGCGTTGCCAGCTCTTGCGGATTTTCGCCTTCAGCTGATATACTACGCAATTTCTAATGGCAACGCATCCAGATGTGATCTCTTCGAGAGCAGGAGTGAGACTGGTTTCCTCCCCACTACCTTCCCAAACAAACAGTCTCCTATTGGCTGCTGCTAACTGGTTTTCAAGGCCAGGAGTCTTTAGATGTTGGAGCGACTATAGTAGCAATCGTAAAAGATAAAATTAGAAAACAAATAAAAATTCATACGTGCATATGATCCTGTGGTGGGTCAATAGGAACATATGCTCGATTAATCAGCGGAAGGTTTTATAACACCGGTCACCAAAATTCCGCGGTATTTTTGTCTTAGTGTTAGCTAAAATTGATATAAAAACATTTCGCTGCCACCGAAAAGACTCACTCAAAAGAAATACGATCGTTAGTCTATAATAAAAAATCATGAATATTAGTTTGAACGCTATGATTCTTTCTGTCAATCATTCAACTCAGTTTAAATCACGTTACCTTTTAAAAATAAAATTTTGTATTTTCTGGAAGAATTGAAAAAGAGAGGGACGAAATGTTAAATTTTCGCGAAACAAAGAAATTTTCTAAAAATTCAAAAAACAGCATTATGATTGTTGCCCAGTTAATTTGATAAAAAATTTGAAGGAACATCAAAAAGCGAGTCATTTTTTTTTAAAGATCTTTACTATTTAACCTAATTTTTGTTTGCGCTCAATACTCTCTTTCCGAATACGTCGCGCAAGTCACATAAGAAAACGAAAAGAAAGACCGTCATTGCAGTTTTCTAATAATCCCAAATTAGAAAAACCAATAACAATTCATTACGTCACGCAACCAACCCGTCCATTTTTCTCCCACATCCCTCATATCCCTTTCCCATGCGACTGTTTCCAACATCTCCCCGGAACATACACGATCGCTTTCCGACTGCAATTTTGACGTATTCGCTCTATTTATGGCCAGTTTTCTCCCGAACGTTCTTTAATCAAAACCGAGGATGTTAGGAGGGTGGGAGGGATCAGGTTTCCCGCCGTCAGCAGTCTCCGACGACCATCGGCCATAGATGGGAGGGCAAAAGTTTTCCGCGAGTTAATGGTGCGGTTTGGAAGCGCCTCCCCTTTCCTTCCATTCGTTTTAAAAGTTCAAAAGTGGAACGAAACTTGGCCGTGTCGGAGGCTGATGGGCCCCAAAAATAGGATCCTGCGATCGGATTCAATTTGTACGCCTTTTGGGAATCACGTGACCTCTATAAAAGGGTGTGGGACGAAGTGGAGAAGGACGCCTTAAACGTTCGATTTATTATTCCTCTGTTACGAAATCTAATACATCGATCGAGATTTTTTTTAAACTGTGCGATAGGTCTGGAGAATGAGGATGTATAAATAGCTGAAACTCAATTGAAAACGCTAGCGCCATTAGGATGAATGGCGAACAAACTGTAGACGTACCATACAATCTTACCAAACGCAAGTAAATAACCTGTATGTATAGAGACAAACTAAGCACAAGGTAATCATAATTACGCTATAAGTTTTTAAATAATTTTTTCGTCTATACTCCGATTTGAAACTTATAGTTACATTACTGCATAGAAAGCCGGATGTAACACTCGCTATATCATAATGTCCTATCTTATAAATATTTTAGAGGGTATGTGTGTATGTATGTTCTTTATACGTTTTTACACCATTGAAGCTATCGAATTCAAAAGTTTCATGGTCCATCCTTTGGACCAAAGGAAGAACTTGGTCTAGGTTTGCAGACCGTGGGGTCTCTTATACCCCATGGGGTCAACAAAATATTGTTTCCATAAGAATGCATGGGAAATGTTGGAGAGAAACCCCAAAATGCCATGCAGCCCTTCACTGATGTGGATATAAATATACCTATATATTACCTTACGATCACGGGAAATGGCTTATTTTACGCAAGAAAGACTGAATATTTTAATTCTGTTCATGTTTTGTCGTATTACATGCTAAATCACTCGAAAATTTCCTTTAAACGCAAAATTTATCGGTTTAGATGACCATTTTCCAGGCGGCAACAATGCTAAATTTCTTAATTGTTGTCCTCTTCAAAGGGAGATTGCCACATAAAGATTAATGCAAGGAAAATCCATGCCGTGGCGCGCCGTAGAGGAAGAATAGCTAACGCCAAGGTAAAAGGTACAAATGGATTCATGTCTAAATATAGTCTACTAGCAGAACTGCCCGTTGAATTTCAACGGATTTAATGAATCTAAAACTTCGACCGTGTAACATGTAAACATCGTAAGAATATAATAATACAGTTTTAACCGTCGAATAAAGCAAAAATGAAGAAAACCTGTTCGCAATTACCTATTTAGATGAATGAAAGAAGAAAATCTTGCACTCTGAAAATCGAAAATTACGTGTAAACTTATGATAAAATAATTATTGAATTAAGCACCCCTCCCCTTCCCCCCCCCCCCAATTTTTTATCGCCATATAGCCTTTGTTATAAAATTATTTACCTATGCGAAGTTTTGTGATGATATCTTCAAAGGTTTGAAAAATCAAAATTTGTGAAAAATCTACGTCTAATTATTTAAGTTACGTAGTTTTAAAAACTGTTTGCTTTGGAGAACTCTATGCCACACTGAAATTTTTATCCCCATATAGCCTATGTTACCTGCAGGATAAAATTATATACCTATGCGAAGTTTCGTGACGATTTCTTCAAAACGAAAACTGTAAGTAAAACCAGCAAGACTATAATAATCAACAAAAAATAAATGAACAAAGGAACTTACGAAATGATTTAATTTTACGAAAGAAAAAATTAAATAGAGAACGTTTAAGAACCACTGATTGTGAGTGAATATCAAGCTCAGACCATTAGCTCGATTCTCTCATCCATGCTCATTGATGCTCGTTCATGCTCATCCACGAGTTCTGTTTCGTTCTGTTACAGGAAAACAACTATTGTTTACATAAACAATACTTTGGAAACAATGAAACGATTTATCCAATCACAGTTTGTGGGAAATCTACGTCTAATTATTTAAGTTACGTAGTTTTAAAAACATCTTGCTTTGGAGAACTCTACGCCACACGAAAATATCATTAAAAACTATTTATTAGTAATATTTCAATTATAATCAACAAATATTAGGTTGTCATGTAAACAAAGCAAACTCGCACACACAAATTGAAAAACGATATTACGTTAAAAATATTCCAATATAAATGCATTGGACTCTCAACTTCGGCGACAATGGGGGTTGTCATGGTAGCTTATAATGGGTATTGTAATAAAACTGATAATCACGTATTTTATTGATTCTAAATGCATTTTTATGCTAATTCGATCAGGATTCGGATTCTGTCTTCAATAAAAATAAACTTTGTTCTTTTCTTCATAGAACCACTCAAGTCTCAAGTTCGTACCACGTTTCTAAGTAATTTTAAAATTCAAATGAAAAATGTGCTGCACTCGTCCCTATGTTATTCAAATGAAAAAAGAAAATATTTTTTAAAATTAGAAAGGTCAATCAAATCGATATAAAAATCTTACTACACCACCGTACTCGTTATTCCGGTTAATATGACACCTTCCTCTTTTTTCTGTGTGTTGTAGTTTCTGAGCCTTAGTAGAACATACATACAAACACCTTATTTTATAGATATGTATAGATAGATAGATGAATACTTTTCAAGTGAGTCAAATGATTTTTAAGGAATATTAGAACATTTTTACCTTTTACCATTAACATTGGAAGATTTATCGAAACATAAATCGATACATCTACTTACATTTGTTCGGTAACCAAGATGTTGTTTATTGTTTGTTTTGGCTAATAGTATTGACATAATCCACATAATTTTATTGCTGCTTTAAAGGCTTCGGTGCATCTATACATGTGAATATTAAGTAAGACGTTAATGCGTAATTATATTAATGGTAAAACTTTACAATACAATACATAAAATAGTAAATGTTAATGTAAGCATCGCCTGCGTAATTAAGGAATGGGGAACGTTTGCCCCGAGCAATAAAAATCGTTTGCTACTTAAAAGAAAGCTCTTTCTCGAGCGAAGCCGGGCGTTTCACCTAGTATATAATAATATACATAGTTGTATTTCGAGACATATGGCTCACGTGGTATTATTTATGGCTTCAAGAACTACGACTGGATGGACTTAAATTACAACCCCCGAGGAAATCGACCATCTTGTGAAAATAGATCTTAATAAATTATCTTCCAATGTCGTGCGATATGGTTCAATTAAACAGTTTCTATTCAGAGTGATACCTCACATAAATGCGAAATTTCTCCAGAAATTCTCAAAGCGTTCAGCATAGAGAAGCGCGCAGACGACAGACAACAAACAGACAGAATTGCAAACATCACTTTTTCGGACATTGGGGCACCTAAAACGTGCATATTCATCGAAATCTCCAAGTCGAATTTTTTCACGATAACAGAACTTTGTATATGTACTTTTTATGTCAGAAATTAAAAAGTAGCGAAACACAGAAGTCAACACCAACTTTTGGTTCAGCGAATCGACTGAGGAAGAACGAGACTTAAAAACAAAACGATGACAGCCGAGTTGTTCGCTAAAAGTAACATTAACAACAGTTTAAATTGTTTCCTCTGAGTTGGATAAATTGGCGATTTAAGAGAGATTTTTGCGGCGGATGAGCATACATGCTATAGGATACCTCATATAAATCATAACTTATGATATGCAACTATGTATTCTTACAATTACAAGATAGCAAACTCCCTCCATTCATCCTCGATTTACATTAATTATTACACTAACCTTACGCAAACATTTCCGAAACAATTCGACTACTAAACGTAACTTGCCTTTGAAAAAATCTTTAGAATAAATGACTGCCTAATTTCTGAGGTACCTTTGTTGACAGAATACTATGCATCACTTGGATTTTAAGCAAAAAAAGTGTTAAAAATTTATAGATTTCGCGCAAAACCATCGTCATGACAATAGTGGCGAAGCTGTGGCTGAGTGGTCCTCGGTGCAATAGTTCATGAAGGATCCTTCTTGAAAGCTAAATTGAATTTTATGATCTGCGAGACATTTAATCATCATAATAAAACGTATAGAAGATAAAGCTAGTAATTTTTATTTGTTTACATACATTAGTTGGTGGGCTTCCACCGGCGGGCCACTAAACACAGCGTAGGCCAGTGTACGGCAGCATAAATTGATTTTCGCGCAGCTTTAGCAAAATAAAATATAAAAAAGTTTGCGTGTTTGAATAATACATAATAATACTACAGAAATTTGAATATTGAAAAAATTCTGTCCAAAGAAGAAAACATTATTATATATCATCTGACCCTTGCCCGTAATAGCCTCCTCGTGAGTCACGCCAAATTAACTATAGTGTGAATGGATGGCTAAGGTAAAAAAATGAAAAGCGAAACGAGGGGCCATGAGAGCCGTAATCTAAAGAAACAAGGGAGAATAGTGTAAAACAATCCTTCAACCGGTCGAGTGGGACTGGAGAGTAAAGGGAGAGGAAAAGGGAGAGAGTAAAGTGCTGGAGGGTAAAGGGTAGAAGAAGCTAAGGGTGTAAGGAGTTGGCGGCGGCAATACTGAGGGGAACGAAGGGTAGACGAGTTAAAAGGATAGAGAGGGGGAAAGAGAAAAAGGAGAAAAAATCTGATTTGGTCAAAACATGACTTTCTCCATATTTGGGGTATACATATTTAAATTATTATGAATAGCATTATAAGGCAAAATTATTATTTCGTATCGTAAAATATTACAGTCGTCCTTATTGCCGTAACTTATATTTTGAATATGTTTACAGAATTCACCGCTACATGGTGGTGGCGCTGTATATTGGAAATTTACGAATAAGTTAAATATCTCCGAAATGGATGGTTCTACGAAAATTTGTTTCAAACAAAACTTGGAAGAAATATTATTCTCTACAACTTTGGTCCTCACGAAGATTACCAATAACGACGTTTTTAAGGAGATATTTGACGGAAACCGAAAAAAAACGATTTATAAACAATTCCTAAACAATAACTGCTATGGAAAATTGTTTCAAATGAAAGTTGTAGGAAATTACATTCTCTATAACCTTTGTGTAGAATTTTATATACAATAATGATGTTTTAACGGAGAAATATCGCAAAAACCGAATCGGGTTTCGAATAAACCTCGACATCCGGTTACCCGGTATTGTCCAAAAACTAATCAGATATTTTTGCTCATGCTAAGTGTTATATATGAAATTTTGTGTTAATATGACAAGTACTTTTCGAGTTAGAGCGCCCACAATCACACACACACACAGACATAATTCCGAAAATAGTCTAAACGTGTTCTAGGGACTTCAAAACGTGTATTTCCGTTGAAATCTTGAAGTCGATTTTTTTCATGAAAACAATACTTTCTCTATACTACGTATACGGAGAAAGTAAAAAGGAGAGGGGTTACAGAAAGGTACATATGGGGGAAAATAGGAACGAGAAGAAGTGACAAAGGGAAATAGATGTGGACAGAGGGTGAAGAGGGGAGGAGAGGGCGATAGAGGAGATGAGAGGGAGGGATATGGGATAGAGAAGATGGGGGAGGAATATGGGAGAGAGGAGGAAAGACGAAAATATGAAGATAGAGGAAGAGTTAGTGAGGAAGAGGGATAGAGGTAGAGAAAGCGGTAGAGAGAGAGGGGGATAGAGGAAGAGAAAGAGGTAGAGAGGGAGGGATAGAGGAAGAGAAAGAGGTAGAGAGGGAGGGATAGAGGAAGAGAAAGAGGTATAGAGAGAGGGATGGATAGAGGAAGAGAAAGAGGTAGAGAGAGAGGGACAGAGGAAGAGAAAGAGGTAGAGAGAGGGATAGTGGAAGAAAAAGAGGTAGAGAGGGACAGAAGGATGTAGCGAGAGAGTGAGGGAAAGGTGTATAGAGAGAGTGAGGGAAAGGTGTAGAGAGAGAGGGGGGGAGAGAGGGGGGGAGAGAGGGAGGGAGAGAGGGAGGGATAGGTAGAGGGAAAGATGAAGAGAGAGGGGAAAGACAAGAGGAAGAGGGAGGGAAAGAGATAAAGAGAGGGAGGTAAAGAGAGAGGGAGGGAAAGAGGAAGACAGGGAAAGAGAGAGGAAGGGAGAGAGGAAGAGAAAGGGGGAGGGAGAGAGGAAGAGAGAGAGAGGGAAAGAGAAAGTTAGATGAAAATATGGTGGAAGGAGAGAGACGATATGGTGGCGTATTGTGCGCTACTCGACGAGGAACGGGAGGTGGAGAATATGGGGCTTTGGAGGGGAGAAGAAGGGTGAATGGAAGTTCTACTTTGAGGGTGGGGAAAGAGGGAGGGAGCTTTAGCAGCGAGATCTGGGGCGATGCGGTCGGAGAGGAGAGGGGGGGAAGGAGAGCGAGATAGCGGAGTTGGGGGGAGGGGTGCAGTGGTTGAGGAGGTGGGGAAATTGCAGGAGGGTGAGCGGGAAAGAGGGGTAGAGTTGGAAATGGGAGGAGGTGGAAATGGGAGGAGGAAGGGGGTGCGACGTACAAATTAGCGTGCGGCATGAAATGAGGTGGCGGGCAAAGGGGGGAGGGGAAAAGGCAGAGTGGGATTGGTTTGAGAAAATGAGATAAAAAGGTGTTTTGGGTAGCGGGTTGAAGGTGTGTGTGTGTGTGTGTGTGTGGGGTAGGGGAGGGAGGTAACGATATCCAATGGAAAGGACAGCAAAGAGACATAGTAGTTGCCCTGCGCAAAGAGATAAGTGAGGTGTCGGAGGTCATTGGGAGAGAATAACGTGATTAAGGCGAGAGCAAATACGGGGATGATTGTATTAATTGCTTTACTTATGAATGAGACACAGACTTATGAAGGGGGAAAAATCGCAATCGAGAGCGAGACGGGAATACCGGGCGACGAATTTCATCGACTCCTTCTGAATCCCTGACATATTATTTTAACTTGATTTAAGGACTTAATTGTCGATTCGATAGAAGAAAAAACGCCATCTCTTTTCTCCTTTAGTCCGTGAAAACGCTCCAACGAGTCGAACATGAAACAAGTTTTAAAATTACTAAGCATCTTGATAAGATTTAGATCTGCCGTATCGTTTGCAAGGAAATGATAAAGTAAATATTCAATACCTATGAAGGTGAAAATTTCTTTTTTCCGAGGAATACGTTTTGTAGACTAATTTATAATCGAAGTTAACATTTGAACGAGCAGTAGATGAAAAAATAAAAGGAGACTACGACGAAAAAATAAAAGATAGAAAAATGTGAAAATTACTACAAGATAACATGGGTGATCTTGAATAACGTCGATAGAATTCAATAGACGGCAAGAATCCCACGATATGGAGAAAGAGAAATAGGATTCAAGACGAAGAATTTTTTTAAAAAGAGGTAATCGGCTTCTAAAATAAATGAAAAGATAGAAAAATTCTGAAAATATTTTAGAATCATCGTCGATAGAGCAACATTTGATAAACCTTTTTATAGTTCCAACGGCGCATACAGTAATAATGTCTAAATCCTATTAATACTAAATAAAAAGTCGAATAAAAACTTTTTAACGGGTCCATATTCGATCCTATATATTTTTAAAAACTCAAATTTAAATAAAAATAAATGGCATCATAAATAACACCCTGCTATGTTCAGTCTTATGTCTCTTACCCTTTGATTGCTATTTTAATTTAATCGATTGTAGAGACAGATGGACAGATGGAAATAAAAGCGCTAAAAAGGAGAAATGCACGTAGAAAACGGTACCTTTTCTTAAAAAGTGGCAATCTAAAATTTTAAAAAATTTAGAAGATGAGGTGAAAGAGGATATATTATGAACAAATGAAGAGAAATGCGAAACGAAACTGCGAGGAAGAAGTGGGAGAAGTAATTACGAAGGAGAAAATCAGTAAATAAATTATGGTAGAGGTACGAAAGAGACAGGACAGGAGACAGAAGTGAATGGAAAGAGACAGGAGACTAAGCAAGGGAAAGAGGGGGAGATGAGGGAGGGAGAAAGGAAGGAAGGGTACCGGGCGTGCCGTGTCGCGAAATCACGCGTGATCTTGAAAGGGCAGGAGGGGAAGAATGGGGTCGAGTGAAGGGGGACATTCTCCCCTCTCTGACACCCCTTTTTACCCAAAAAAAGCGTACAAACACTCACTGGGTTTCACACTGTTGAATAGGGACCGGAGCAGAAGCGTGACTTTGGGAATAAAACGGCGGGATGGGGGTGGGAGAAACGTAGGAAAAGGGGACAGAGAAAAGGGAGGGGGAAAGGATAGGAGTGAGACTGCAAAGAGCATGGGTAAAAAAGCGAGGATGGAGAGACGGAATAAGAAAATGGGAGTGGGAATTAAGAGAAGGGGTAATAAGAGAAGGGAGAGAGAAAATCGAAAAGAAAATTTGGTAGATATAAAGGGTTAGGAGGTAGAGGAAGCAAAATGAAAGGAGGAAGAGGATGGTGTGACCAGTTAAAGAGAGAGTGAGGGAAGAGGAAAAGAGATAGAATGGGGGAGGGAGAGAGGGACGGAGAGAGGGAGGGAGAGAGAGGAAGAGAGTGGGAGTGAGAGAAAAGGAGAGGGAGAGGAAGAGAGAGAAAAGGAGAGGAGAGAGAAAAGGAGAGGGAAGGGAAGAGAGTGGGAGAGAGAGAAAAGGAGGGAGATATAAAAGGAGAGGGAGAGAGGGGGGAGAGTGGGAGGGATAGGAAGGGAATGGGAGAGTGAGTGGAGGAAGGTGGGAGAGAGGAAAGGAGAGAGAGAGGAAGAGAGAAAGACAGAGGGGAGGGAGGGCAAGAGATAAAAAAAAAGAGGAATGGGAGAAAAACTGAGCATAAGGGTGAGAGAGAGAGGGCAAAATGAATGCGGGTTGTGTGTTATTATTACTATCGATCCTCTTGCTTTTGAGTTATTGTGTGGGGTCACTTGGTGGTACTGCAATGCCGCCGCCGTAAGAATGGGATCGAGAGAGGGAAGAAGGATGGGGAGGAAAGGTTCGGGGAGGCATTGTGGGGGAGGAATAGTGATGGAAGGGCAATGTAGTGGGGGTGATGGAATGGGTGAAGGATGAGAGTGGAGGGGGTTGGAAGTGTTGGGCGTTTTTTCTCGGGTTGGGAGAAGTGGGAGAAAAATGCACGTATATCGCAGACATACTGACAAGGGATTTGTCGTTTTTATCCTCATTTCCTCCCGAATAGTGGAGGGATTAACGCTCAAAAAATCTATTCCGTATTCATCCGCGACAGAATATTTAATAACAACATTGAAAATTTCCCAATCCATCGCTTTTTGTTGAAGCGACGAGGCGATAGGTGGAGACTCAGGTTAATCTTTGCGACATACTTGTATTTACACCAGCTGACAACTATGAAAATGTATGCTAAGTGTCCTTTTGTATTTTTTCCCTTACTTTTAATCCCGATATACCTATACGTTAAAACGTGAATTTATTTACTGTAAACTCCCTATTTACTGGGTGCCTCGGGACAACCTATTCCGGTTAAGCGATTCGCATATTTAGAGGTATCTTATTATACACGTGAAAAAAATCAAGCAAATAGCAAGAAATAACACCTTATTAGGTATAAGACTAGCTAATGCCGTACATATGTGGTACGGAATGCAGTAAAAAAATTCAATTTGCAAGTTTTATAAATTACAGGAAATAAAAATTAAGGTTATCCGAAATCCAGACAACCAAGAATTTATTGTACTAAGAAAAAAGACATATATATGTACTGTGACGACTAAGTTTTCAATAACTTAAAGGAATTCGTCAACTTGAAATAAGAAGACGAGAAATATTTTAAGAACTCGCAAAACGAGAAAAAGTAGGGACCAAATCGCAATTTTCTCGAGTTTTTCGAAAAGGCGGCACCAGAGGGGAAAATTAACCTTTTAAAAGAGCGCTGCTCTATTTCCCAAGACTACGAGAGAGGGAGATAAAGAACTCGGGGCAGATTAAGAGGCTCTAGGGTCACCGGTAAAACGTCGTGCTTTATTTCCACTGCTTAGCATTCCTTATTGCACTTGCGAGACAAAAAAAAACGCTCCTGTGTATAAAAAGAGACTACAGGTTAGATTAAGGTTTCAGTTTCTTTACTAGGAGCATTATTTTCGGGAGATAATATCCGGGACGTTTAGCAAGGGGTAGCAAATAAAAAAGTGGCTTGACAAATAACTTCATTTGACTTATCTCCAAGAACATGGTCCTCAAAAGGGGTCAGGCAGAAAAACTTTTTTCGAAGCGAGCGAACACACGTAAATTTGGCGTCGCTATAAATTTTCACTGTTCTTTTTGTAACGGAACAGCTGGGTCATATAATTTTGTGTTCAGATTTGATTAGTCGCGAATCTTTCTTTAAACGATTTCATTTTGGAAGTATAAACATACATGACGTGTATAAATGCGTTTGAACACCCCGACTCGATTTCTGTAACGCTTTACGGGTGGAAAATTCTTGTCTCCGGATATAACACCGTGTGTTAATTTACAATGTTCCAACATCAAGAGTCGCCGCGAGTCAGATTCGGAAATTATTGCCTCACCAACTACGTTTTTTTTTTATGGATGTCACGCGAATTATGACGCACACCGCACGATAACATTTTCCTTTAAGAGATTGCAAGAGGAAGCGGTTATGTTGATGAAGCGCTAAAATAGGTAGTTTGCAATTTGGAGCTATAATTGGTAATTCAATTTTTCCGATTTTTTCTTGTGAACATTTTCTTGACACCGAAGAACGTTCGCCTTTTTTTTTAAAACTAAAAATAGACCACGGGATTATGTATAAGTATTATTTGGCGAGAGTTCTTCGGAGGACCACTATCCACGTCGAAAATATGGGCAAAACTTCTATCGAATCGAGTATACAATTCTACTTTGTTGAATGGAATTAAATCATTTTCGCCCGAGTCATTAAAATGATCGGCTCGTTTCCCCCGATAAAGCTACTCTCACTTGTTTTTGCATCCGACATGGGCAAATACTTGGAAAGCTTCGAAATGTGGACATGGAGAAGAATGCTGAAGACAAAATGGACAGAGAGGGTGAAAAATGAGGAAGTACTACGAAGAATAGGAGAGAAGCGAACGATTATACAGACTATCAGAAAGAGGAAGGCGAACTGGATTGGGCATTACCTGAGGAGAGAGTGCATGATTAAAGAAGTGCTAGAAGGAAAACTGGATGGAAAAAGAGAAAGAGGTAGGAAAAGGTTTCAGCTAGTAGACGACTTGAAAGGGAAAGAGAGCTATCAAGACATGAAGAAAACTGCGGAAAATAGGGGTATATGGAGAACCAAGTTTAACCTAGAATAATCACGGACCTGTCAACGGACAGAGTACCTATGATGATGATAGGCAAGCATCCGAGCCACGGAAAGTCCCGCATGGTGCATTTTCACCAACGAAAAGAAATAAAACAACGCCCAAACAAACAAGAAAACTGAAGATTGAAAACTTCCCAGAAGAGCGTATCGACCCTCCCTCCCTCCCCGAGAATATTCCGAAACTTTATTTTCTCACCTGTTGTGGCGCACAAAGACCGCTTTAAGACTCCCTCATAAGTAGGATAAGAGATAAACCAGTTAGTAGGGGGAGAAAAATAATCGATGGGTCTGAGCGGGAGAACAACCGAAACCAAAGTGCTTAAATACAGGCTTCCTGGGAGGCTAATGGGGAGAGAAAGAAATAAAAAAAGGTCTCTCTCTGCCCCAGTTACCCCCCCCCCCTCCCTTGCTTGACCAACCCCCCCACCCTATATGCTCCCTCCATTTATGTTCCCTCTTTCCATTCCCTACCTCCTCACGTCCTCGGTGGCTTAAAAACCTCCCCTCTCTTCTTCTTCCTCCTCTTTTTCCCACTTCCCCCCGACCGCCTCTTCGTCTCCCTCTCTGAGCTTTCGTCCCAAAAAGCGATAAATTAAAACAAGTAAGTCATTCTCAGCCACACCCGTCCGCCCAAAAAAAGAGGAGGGGGGAGAGGGTGGTCGGAAGAGGGAGTGGGCACAAAAGGGGTGCGTTGCGATGGCAACCGCAAAGACTTAACGGGTCAAACTTTCGCTGCCGCGGTCATCCCTCATTATGGAAGGGGGAAGTTTTCGGAGGTTGTGGGCGAGAAGGGCTGAGAGATACGCTGAAATTAAAAAAAAAAGCCGGAAAGGTTTTTTTCCGAGCGAGACTTTCTTTTGGAAAATATGCGTGGATTATAAAAAAAAAAGTGACGCTCGACAAAAGATGGTGGCGCGGCGTTAGTCAAATGCTCGCAATTATTAGTACCTAGCTCCGCGTAACTGCTCCTCATTTTTCACGAGTCGTATGAAAAGTCCCTCAGATCCTACGGGGATATTTCGTTGTGATTTTTATGAAATTTCTCGCGTGCAAACATAGGTAGGGAATGAAAATGAAAGGCGAAAGCATTCTTAATGTCGCCGGAAGATGAAGAAAAATACGAAGCGTTGTAAGGAGCGAGAAAAGTTATATAAGGAGTGAATAGAACTACTAAAATTGGAATGAATAAAAAAATATGTTACAGAAAACCTTATGTATTTTAAATCAACGTAATACAGTTAAATTATAATTATCCGTGTCCGGATTGACTGGGAGATGATGCATTCTGAACTACGTTACGATTCTTCCCGATGACACATCTTCAGACCTCTGTTGTTTATGCACACTCTTTAAGGTTATTTATTTATTGTTAGCTCATAAACAGCAATAATAAGTGCAGTAAGCTACAATATTTTATCTTATGAAGTTTATTTTGTGTTAAATGAATCCCAATATTTAATACACAATGTTTCACTATGTATTAGACTGAACGTGATGTGACTTGCATTTAACGCAAATAAATTTTCCCAGTATT
Source organism: Uropetala carovei (assembly GCA_036926305.1). Taxonomy (NCBI): domain Eukaryota; kingdom Metazoa; phylum Arthropoda; class Insecta; order Odonata; family Petaluridae; genus Uropetala; species Uropetala carovei. The sequence continues at coordinate 1,729,234 of JAXCHB010000005.1, forward strand.
TTACAGATATTTTAACTAATTTTAACTTCTAATTTTATCCTTCCTGTAATTCGCGTGTTCTTACTAGCCTTGACTACCTTAGTTCAATCAACACGGATGATCGAGTTTTACTGTTCTTTGCAAACTTTAAACGGGTGCGTGCCAGGTGGAAGCACAATTTAAACAAATAAACAAATATCACGAAGTCTTTAAAGAGTTAAGAGAAAAAAATTATTGACTATTTCCTCTTAGCAAAAATGTTTACCTTTGGATGGGTCAGAAAAACTCATTTTCGAGGAAACCCATAATTATGCTTTCGCTGATTTTGTTATAGCGCAACAGCTGTAATAACATGTTGAATCATAATGTTTAAATCCAAATTAAATACATAACAGTCACTACAAATTATATTCCAAATACTCAAAGAGACTGCAATCGAAGAAAGCGCTTTAGAATTTTGCCTTTCATCAACGAAAACAAATAATCATTAGGTAGGGAAAACCAGTTTCTCGTAAGAGATTAAAGAATAAAAAGCATCAGTGACTCGTTAAATGAGGTTATTTTGCAAACTAGTTATACGTAAAACAATGAATAACATCCTATACATAAAAAAGTGGCAATAACGTGCCCAGGCACAAAGCTATTTGATTAAAAATTCTTCTCATCTCGTGACAGGAAAGAAACTGCGCAAAAGCAATACAAGCAAAGTCTCACGGAGAAATCCTAACATGTAAAAAGATTTACACGAATGGCAGAAAGAATTCTGGACACATTCTTAAGCGATCTGAGTTTTATAAATAAAAACAGTGACTGTGGAAAATCAGAATGGCGATGTCGACTCATCCGATGGAAAATGGAAGTGAACGAAAAAGAGAAAGGGATTACATGTACAGCATAGATCCAGCCGAAGGCATAACTAAATGACATCGTGACCAGTGGCGTGCGGTGATATTTTATTTAGGGTAATCTGGTTGATGGACACTTTACCCCTTAAACTGCATCGACCGCTTATACGCGTCAACCTGTATTCATTGGTTGCTTGAACCGCTTTTAAGCTTCGTTGTGTATTTCTTTTGTTCTCAGGTTGTTACTCTAACCGCTTAGGCATGTTAAACCTCCCTATTACATATTGACATCTATCGGTGGCCGAGTTGTATTATTTGATGTATGCTACCTTCAACTGTTTCCTGCAAAAATATTAGGTATTCCCCGTGACAAGGTTGATTTTGCACAGAAATATCGCGTTTACGAGTCTAAAAAGCGGAAATCTTTGGTTGATATTGAAACTGTTTAAATTTTGGATGGTAAAAAAATTAAACCTCTAATGAGTGTTGACTAAAGCAAAGGGATGGGAGGAGTCAAACTTGCAGACCAGTTCATCATCATCAGGAAGCCACCAAAATATTACGTGAAAATGTTTCACCATTTATTAGATATAACAATTTTATTGCAAATGTAATTTACAAAAAATGTGGGGTAAATGAGTTAGCAAAATTTTAGGCTAGTGACTGTCTGGATAGAAAAATACAGTGAAAGTAAACGCAAAAACCAAGAGGGCAGGACAACCATCTATAGAATCAACATTACGACTTACTGGAAAATGTCATAGGCTATAATCCTAGTATGTCTAGTCAGTCGCATTCAAGGAAAAGGTGTGTAGTTTGCATCTCAAGACAAAAAAGATATAAAATAAATAAATAAAGAAAAAATAAATAATTTATTGTTGCAAACAATGTGAGGTGCCTTTATGTGCTGTACCATGTTTCGAAAATAATGAAACAAAACATTTTAAAACTATAATTATCATTTTCTCGCGCTCCCCTTCTGATATTCTTAAATACTCACTTCCCCTTCTCTTAAATATTTTTTCATGTTTCGAGCTTTTCAAAAAAAAAAGAAAAATTTAAAAATCGTCATCGAAATTCTTACACGGCATTTAACAGCAAAATACTGCAGAAAAGCAGCCTATTGTGAGCAAATTCTAGATAACTTAATACTTTCACTCTTGTCTCCTTCCCAGCCTCTACTCTTTCCAACTCGTCTCCTTCTTCTACGCTTTCCACCGAGAAACAGGACAAGAAAGAAATAATGTGCTGCACGCATTCCGTCTGTTTCCTCTTCGAAATCTTGGGAATCGTACCGTATCGACGCTTGCTGTAACTATATATCGCCAGCTTGTTTATCTTCTCTTACTGCCGCCTTCCCCGCTACTATCTCGAGCGCATGTTCGCAATGAATACGTTAAGATAAAAAGCTTGACTCCTCTCTCGTCGCCTTCCTATTCTCTCTCTCTTCTCGCATTTCACCAATGGCGATGAAGCACATCCCAACTGTTTCTTTTTGGTCGAGTTCTCGTTCTATACTTATTGATACAAGTATTAATTATAAATAATTATGAATTCTGAATAATTATAAATATTTTTCATTTATCGCGTGGGCATGCGACGCATTACTCGCTTCTATGGACCGCACGCCACACACGTGGCATATTTTGCTACCAGGTACTTGAATAATGAAACTTTCCAAGAGGGTGACAAACGCTTGGGTTACTTCAAAATACTGCAGTCGTGAGGAGAGAAACATATATAACAGATTACGGGACCTGCCATTCGTATGACAAACTGATGACGCCACCACTGACTCTACATTTCAAATACACGCATAATATACTGACGCGAGGAATAACCACCTGAAAGTCTATCTTAATTTGTTTCCTTGAACACATGAATTCGTGGGTCCATCTGTAGCTATAAAATCATATAAACACTAAAACCAAATTGAATTAATTATTATAGCCATAAAGTAGTATAATATTTTGGATATTTAATGTTAAACAAAAAATAGTTTAGAAAACTAGATACGTATTTTGGCTATAACCATTCACGATGGCGTTTCAACGTTCGTACCAGAAAAGATAATATGGTTTTCCAATCCATCCCAAACGAATCACAATTATTTTGATTCTAAGTTGGATTTTAGCCAAACGTTCACTCGATAATTAAATTTGGGAAATAATAGTAATTACTGTCATGACAATAACGCAGTTTGAGTAAACTGGATTAATGTCTTAACTACCTGACTCGCTCTTCGACCACCACTAAGATTCAGGAGGTAGGTACTCATCATAATCTTTGGTCACAAAATTTTTGAAACATTCGCAAAATCCAGAAAGATAAAATCCGATATCGCGTTTAATTCCATTCGCGCCGGATTTCGGAGAGCGTAAACGGTCCAGAGGAAAACCGCACGGGATTAATAATAATAATATAATCCGCAACGGCGCCGCCGAAATCACCGCCGGCTCTTTGGAAATCTCGGGAAAGCGAACTTGTTTTAATGGGAAGCATCCATCATTTCGACATCCGAGTACCGGGAAAAAGTTTCCGTTGCAAACCCCGGAACGATGGCGAGATTTGTAATCTCTTCGAATTAATCGCCCCTGCGTCGAAAATTAACACGCGGAATCGAGGAATCGGACAGGCGCATGTCGCGACGAGAGAGAGAGATATAGAGAGAGAGAAAGATAAAGAGAGAGAAAAAAGAGAGAGAGAGAGAGGGTGGAAAGAGGGACGGTCTAAAATTTATAAAACTTCAACGCGCGCACGTTCCGCTACATAAATTATGTCACGGGGTGAGCGGTTTCGTCCGTGAACACGTACGTTTGCTTAGAAAATGAATGAAAGAAATGGAGTTACTGAAAGAAAAAATCTGCACAATATGCATTGCACGAATTTCCTCATATACGTATGCTTTTGGTGACTACACTCTTTCCTGACTGGAAGGAATTCCTACAGCTACAAAAACAACAAAACCGCGGAAAATTAAATTAGAGCTATTAAAGACTTCGTAAATATGGACGACCGCTGAGGGGGCAGTCCCGCGATAATATAAAATACACCAATAAAATTTAATTTAAAAAAATAATAAATATAATAAAATAAAAATTAATTAAAAATTTTGTGGAAGATAAATATTTCACTTTTTTGTGTACTACATACGATAAGTTTAACAGTTTGTGATATAGGTTTGGTGGAATATCAACGCTTCATATGAAAAGCTGACTTGGGTCTCCCCAATGGAAAAGTTTCTGTGGACGCTCATACTCATACAGTTTTGGTGTGTAGTGCATACGCAAGAATCAGGATGAAAGGAGGAGCCTTTAACAAATTTAAAGAAAAACTATCCTGTTTCGGCGGCAAGTTACATTTTTGTGATATATCTCGAAGGGGGTAACATAATATTTTTCACTGCCGATAGGGCATTTGACAGAGGAATAAGAAATTTCTAAGTGCGATCAAGGATATTATGAGAGCAAGCTTTTATCATAGAAAGTCAAAAAAATTCAATATATACATACAACTCCGAATAATTAGGCCATTAAAAGCTTATTTGGAAAGTGCTTTGAACTTAAAAAATTAGCGCGCATCAAATCCTCGATTTAAAATTACAAATGCAGCAATGGAATCTCAACAAAAAGTTGATGTCCTAATTATGATAGCCATTTCGACTGAACTCTCGGAATGGTTTCATTTTACGAGAACAATTTTCAGCAAAATATAGCACCCAATTATTTATTCAGTTGTTTGCAATGTCCTCTTTTGATATTTGTCATTTAACTATCAACCTCATTTATGTGAAGTTTTCTCATATTCCCAACATCGCGAAGACGCTATCTGCTAAATAAAGTTTTTTTCGCTGTAGTTAAGGGCAACAGATGCTTCAACTTGAACAAACTTATCCTCCGACGCAGGCCTTGCTGGAGGTGACCCCGGAAAAGACCTTCGAGTTCGTTTACCAGTTTCGAGAAGATATATAGCGTGCACTTGCGACATCACCAGCCATGCGTGAAAAACCCACACCACAAGTAACAAATTGTTCCTTTCTGTTGGATTGTTAATAAGGGTCATGTCCCAAATTTGGCCATTTCTCAGCATGGTAAACACATCTTCAAGAATAAGTACTTAGGTATGAAAAATGGAAACATTAAGCACTTGTCTTGGATATCTTTAATAGCCATAACAAATTGTAGACACCTAAAATAAATACTTAATTTTTAAATTGTTGATACTTTTTTTTAATGATGCCTTCCCCGCAAAGCCAGGTAGGGGAAAAACCCCAAGACGAATCACGACATCCATGCCCGAAGCGGGATTCGAACCCGCGACCTTTGGATTAGAAGGCAGGCACACTACCTACCAGTCTAACTCGGTCGGCTTGAATGCTTATTCTTGAATTTGTGTTCAGCCATAAGACGAGCTCGATTATTCCTTAGTGAATAGTGATATAGTGATATAGGTATAAAACAGGTTTATTGGTGACTCGCAAAAGGAGAAATGCGACGCTCTAAACCGTCTCCAAATGAAGAAAACATACCAAATATTTAAGTAGCGAATGTAAGGCCTACGTGAAATCGGCTCGAAAAAAGTACGCGTATACAAAGCGAGACAAGTTGCACGGGGCTCTATATTTTCCCCGTCTAGAAGAATTTATGAATATGAGTATTTGGAATACATTAGACTCGACATATATTTTGCGTGCGTACAAGGAAAACGAAACGAGATACAAACGTAAGTTAAAAAGGAAAGTTATTTCGTCCTTGTACGCCACTTCCTCCAGCGTCTGTCTGGAAATTCCCAGCTTTAGTTTCAATTTTATTCTCGTCCCTTTCAACACCCCCAATGCATTCCTCATTTCCTTGTTTCTTTTAATTTCTACTCAACTTCTTAATACATCGAAAATCGTCATCGGTGAGTCACATCCTCTGGCATTTCCGAGATTTAATGCATGATTTATATCATTGCATTGTTATTTGCCCTGCATTTGTAATCCTTTGAACCTCACAATGAAAGTCACCAAGAGGCGCGAAATATGCGACATCAGTGAATTTCGCAGAAGTTCGTTCTCTTGAGAACAAGTAGGAGCAATGCACTCAAGAAGCATGAAATAAATTTGACGCGTTTTTCTCAGAAGATCCAGGAACTGAAATCTATATTCATTTCCAGAGTTTAAATTTCATGTTTTATTTCCCCTTTTCCATTAATATGTTAAGCCCTGTTTGAGTGATGTTTGAGCACGTACTTTTGACCCCTTATTTCATATAAGTGAAAACTGGCAGTCCTGATTGAACAGTGAGACACGTATATGATTGGCACATATTACACTAACACTTCTAGAATATTCAACGCTAAAATTAATGGGTCAAATTTGATACAAAAATAAAATTGCAATAAATATTGCAAATTTCTCAAAAACTAAGCATCATATAAAATATTTAGCAGTGTTTCCATTGTTTTGCTTCACTACTTCTGAAAATAGATCTTGCTCAAGGATGGGTATTTTTACGAGTTACAGTATATGGTTAAATTTCTATTACAAAATCCAGTTGCGGCCTTGACTGGGGCCCGAGTACGTCATTTTCGTCTTCTAATTGGATGTAAACTAAATACCTACCTAATTTCATAGGCATAGTCCCTGATATTTGTACAGACGGGAAAACCAAATGCAATGGGATATTAATTTCTAAAAAAGGAACGCGTCTAACACTTTCTGCACATGTTTAATTCAACCAGTTACTTCCCCTTGCGTAGCATGCCACCATGCAGTCACCGAATACAGAAAAAAGAAATCTACTTTTCGAAAAAAAAAAACACTAAAAATGATCTGCATTTATGAAACGACTTAATAAAAGACGTGCTGAATTTTTGTCTACTCGTGAAAAAGGCTCTGCAATCGAAAATGAACACTTCGGGGCGCCGAGCAAAAGACTGATGAAAGGGCTTTTTATTATTAATGCAAGGGAAAGAAGTGGATAACAAAAAAGGCGTATTATGAGCTCCATCGCGCGAGAAATTTATCGAATACCTTTTCGTATTTCGGATATGCAACAACGAGAGTGGAATAAAAAAAATTCCTTTTTTCAAAAACTGCTAGGACTTGTGCTCCGACAATCACGGGCAACTCTCGACAAAAGAACGTATGTTAGAACGGAGTGAATGGATTCTTTTCGACACCAAAAGGTGTCTGTCTGTCAGGTGGGGAGAGGGGTGGGTAGTCCGTGAGGTGGAGATGGCTGGAAGGGAAGGGGTCGATAGAAAGTAGAAAAGGTTGAGATGGGAGTGGTGGGAAGTAGAATGGAAAGAGAGGTGGGAGGGTGGGATTATATAGGGTCTCTCGAGCCCTTGTAATAGCGGGTGGCGTTCTTCTTTTGTTTGACAGTTCTGCGCGACACGCAAAGCGGCGGAGGTAGTCGACGTAAAGAGAGGTACATATATAGATTCAAAAGAGAGTAGTTAAGAGGTGAGGAGAATGGCACGGTGGAGGGGATTGGGGAGGAACACGGAGAGGGGTCGAAAAATTGAGGAAGAATGCATTTAAAAAAAACTTCCAAACAATTCATTACAAAACGGAAAGAAAACTCGTTCTTTCAAATTAAGCTTCAAACTCACGGATTTTCGAAGCAAAGAAACCATCTATTTACTAACTTTTATTAAATGTGTCCATATTAATTCAATATACACGAAAAAAATAAAGGCGTAAGCTTTTTCTGAGAGCTCTATCTAAGTTGCGCGTATCGAACTTAATCGTGATTCAAAGGGGTAAAAATATATTAAAGTCACGCTTAGGTATGTGTAAAAGTAAAATGTTTATTTTTTTAAGTAAAGAAAAAATTTGCCGCCAGTTTCGAAATAATGACAAGCTTTTACAAAATAATTTCATCTAATAAAACTTAATAACCAGCATTAGTGGTCTATACTTATGCAAATAAATTCCGCTGAGATATCATCATGCAAAAGCTAGCTAGGGGTATCCGAGTAATAACTTCGTTAAATATAACGCTATGCTTAAAAACCTCGATTGGTGATTTCTTCCGTGAGTGAAATACCATAAAAATATTTAAAAAGTAAAAAAAATGATTTATTTTCGTTAAATATTCAAATATAAGTTGCGCGGTCGAAAGATTTCTCTTTTATTCCTACGAAAGAGCAAGTTTTTTTCTTCTGAAAAATGACTGCGAGAATTACGTCCGAAGTTCACGCACAGGAAATTAAAATCGGATAGCTTACGGATCGTCAGATCGATATGGTGCCGTTCTTTTCTTGCAAACAAGGCCAATTCAATTTCGAAAAACAAATGCGCAATGGGGAGCCAGCCAAATCTTTCATCAAAAACAACGACTCGTGAAGGAATAATTACGGCTTGAAAAAAAAGTTTCAAAAGAGTTATCCGGACATAATAACAGTTCACGGCACCCACTCTGAATTAGTTTATACATGAATGAGAAAATTGCACCTTAATTGAACGCTGAATTCGTTCAAACGAGAAGTGGACAAAATAAGATAAATTCCGTGTCATGACCTCCCATTCATACTTTATTAGAGTTCATGTTCTAGCTTTATATCCATCGACGTTTCTACTTGGTTTGTTAAATGACCAATCGCGAACTTGGTGGAAATATCGAAAGAAATTGAAAGTCAATTGGAATCAATTAATAAATATTCACTTATTATCTTCCTTCGACGAAATGCAATTAATAATAGCATGCGATATAATGACGTTAGCACTTCTTCATAGGTAATTAAATCGACGGACTAAATTTATCATTTTATCAATTTCCTTTCGATAATTAACCTCCCCCCCTGTAACGGACAACAATACACTTTTTCCACCAAAACCTCCGTCGCATTCCGCGAGAGGGACTTTTTCCACGGGTCACGTGACGCGAACCTAGGGACCAATGGCGAGCCTCTCCGTCGTCCTGCGGGCCCGCTTCCGCCTTGCACCTTCCGCCGATGGAAATTAATACCGATCGCCGGGACGCGAGGATCGATAAAGGCATGTGGTCTCTACGTGTGGAGGAGAGACGGCACACAACGGCATGAATAGAGCCTGGGCGCAGTTCAATTTCGGTCGAGTCCGTCCCTCCCTACTCTTCCCCCCTCCCTCCCCACCTCCACCTCCCGTGCTATATATTCCTCAATCGCTCCATTACCGGCGTCCATAACCAGTTTCCCAGCGCCAACTTCGCGCGATACAAGCTCCCTTCCTCCATCCCGACTCATGGTTCGCTTCGCGGAGAAAATTTTTCACCCTTTCATCTCTCTCCCCGATCGCTACTTCAGGAAAGAAAAAAAATGAAGGACCAAATTGCGTTACGACCATAGAAAAAAATTCTGCCTTCTTTTCTTCCCTCCGCCCTCCTCTCGAGAGAAAGAAAAATTAAGCATCCGTCATCGTCAAAAAATAAATAAAAATAAAAACAAAAAAGCGCCGCGTATTATTAAATGAACCGACAAAGGAGGATTCCATTTTTTTTTACTCCGTCCCGCTTTTCGATTCTTTTGAATCGAAAATAATTGATGTGAGACTTGAAATGCCTCTAGAAAGAAAAGCACGACAACCTAGAATTTTATGCGTCGTTTCCTTGAAAAATCACAGCGGCACGCCGCTGCGTCGATGCGGCTCGGTATTGTTGTTTGTTCACGGTCACATTAATTTTCAAAACTACTAGAGACAATTATGACAAATCGTTGCGCGCTAATTTAACAAACGCCCGTGTCCAATGTGTCAAAAATGTTTTTTCATTCAACTTCTTAATGCAAATAATTATACTAAGTTTATGCCCTCCAATATCGAATCTGTAATCAACTTTGCTGAATTTCACCACGCTTCAAATTAAATTATTTCTAACTTTATTTATATCAGTAATCAAAAGCTAAATAGGTTCATATTCGTGTGAAAACTTCAAACTCAAATTCTGTAAACAAATATCATATTAATTATCGCCGCTCAAAAACCTCACCGAGACATTTCTTTTTTAATTTAAACAGTTACAATACATTTTTGTACGCCCACAATAGAATCGAACCAAAGTCATCTAAAAGCTTAACTACCTATCAGCGATGAAGACGAATCTGGACAAATAAGCGTTCAGTGAAACGATGTTGGATCGCGTGCATATTACTGTTGTTTGGCGGTTCGATATGGGCAGAAAATTGATAAAGCTAAAGAAAAAATATTCCTTTCATCGTGTCAATGACCGTGTTTTTAAATCAATGAAGGAACTGGATTTTACGGTCAAACCAGTTTAGCTTTTAGAAATCATATAAATATTTATCTAGGTTCGGCACGGCACAATGATTTTTCGAGACGTTTTTACTTCGATTCGCCATAAATACAATAAAACAAGTACACGTATTGTAACGAATATCTACAACTCGGTATATGATACAAAATTAACCCTTAAAAACTCCAGATTTAGGAATAAAATTATTTCACCCGAGTTATTTACGTTATATTAGATGCTAAGGACAAAAGCGAGTTCTATTTTAGAGGTTGCACCTATTCATGAAAATTCATTATTACGCTACTTCAAATATATATTGGCAATATTTGCGAGTAGTCATTCAACTTTTTGTAAGTCAATGAAACTCTACGTTCACGGCGACCAAAATAATAATTACGTTAAATATGGAGCAAAACACCATGCATTTATAGAATCATGATGCATAACCGAACAAGGAAGACATTTCGAAATCTTCTCAAGCTGGTACTTAACCGACTGCTAGCTGAATTCCTACCACAGTACTCATTTACGGTACATACAGCGAGTAAACGGTCGAAAGAGACAAATTTGAGTGAAATGAAAAATTTTCTGCGAGCAGTTACCTGTGACGTCTTATGAAGTGGATTCATTTTTTTGCAACTGACGGAAGCGAATATAAATTTCAATTCTTCGTTCCATGCAGCGATGACTGGAACAAAAAAATGTGAACTAGTTTCCCACTGTTGTTTCGAGCACCTGAGGGCATTGGCTAATGCCGTGTATGAAGACGCCGTCGAGCGCGATATATTGGAGAAACTCTCGCAAGAAAGAAAATCGACTATTGACCAAAGAAATGTAGGAAAAGATTTACTCAGGCTTCGGTTCCCCCCAGCGACCAGTGATCGTGTTTTTACGGTCTACTACACATTACCGTAGCAAATGCATGAAACAACTGAAGCCTTAAGAATTAAAAAAATGCTTAGACATCGCTAGAAAGTAGACCGACAGATTTTCAGGAAATAAAAATAGTCGATACAGTTGGAATCGTGACATGAAAGTGCTTTTGCGTTAAACCGGAAGAAATCAAGACAAAAATTAGATGCTTAATCTTTAGATGAGAAAGTGATACCATAAATAACTAAATCCTCAGTTTTTATCGTCCGGCGAGTAAAGACTATTTTAGCTAGAAAAAAATCCTGTTCATTTTGTGTTAAAAACAGTCCCAGTACACTACATTATACTTCTGAACTAATAGGCTCAATTTATCGTATTTTCCTAACTAAAATACGACCAATTTTAACAAACTTCAGACGCCAAAATTTCTATGCAATTTATAAGGTCAATTGTCGAAGTACACAGGAATAAATGATTATGCAATATTGAATAAGGGACCTAAATAAATAATAAATAATCAGTTTTTAATTAAAATTTTTTGTCATTGACGATGAACAAATAAGTTAGTCTAATCTCAATTTAAACCTCTACTGCTCACATTGGAACCAGAACACCCTCATGTGGGGTATTACAGCCAATTGGAAAAAACAGCTCATCTTGTCAATTTGGTTACCGATTCCTGACTTGGCGCGATCATGATAATTCTTACAAATATTGCGACAGTAAAATTTTCCATAACAACAAAATGAAATAGCGTTTTTCTCTAAAAACTAAAACGATTTGTTCTGAGGATTGATAAATACTCTCTTCTATCCTTTATATACACAATCTTATTCTTACTCTTTCTCGCCATTCTCACATCCACCCCCCCCCCCCCCCCCCCGCAGCCTCTTATTCTCCTCCTTTCCCCTCCATATTTCTATCCCCATAGCCATATCTCCCAATCTCCTCCCATCCCTCCTTCCCGCCGTCTCTCGCACGATCTCACCCTTTTCTGTTACCCACTCGATATTCAAGAATGCTCACTTTCTCCCTCTATCCTCTCAACCCGATCAGAATGCAAATGAAGGCAAATCTGAGAGGACTTTTGAGATGAGAACAAGGAGTGGGGGAGGTCAAGTGGGGCGGTGCGGAAAACAAACGAAGCCAAAGGAAAAAGGAAAAATCAAAGGCGGGAGAGGCGGTGGGAGGAGAGGTGGATAAATCAGGGAGTGGAATGAGAGAAAAACCTCGAAATCTAAAGGGAATTTCTTTTCACATGTCTTCCCACAGGTCTCCCCCCGAGTAGGAGAAGGGAAAGAGGGAACACCGAGAAAATGGAGTGGAAAAACGGAGTGAGGGAGAGGAGTAGGAGACAGAAAGAGTAGGGAACGGAAAAGGTAGAGAGGAGAAAAGTGAGGAGGATAAAAAGTAGGGAGGGGATAAGAGAGGTAGGGAGAGAGAAAATATTACGTTATGGCGATGCCTTATTTTCTTTTTAGAATAAAGATTGCTGGAGAGAAGTGCCTATGAAGAAAATCGCTGAAGTGTAAGAAAGGAGAGGAAATCCTCGTGGGTAGGATATTAATATGGAAAAAATAGGGGCAAAGATAGAATGCGATAGAGTGAGGAGGAAGGAGAAAAAAAGAGAAGAATTGAAAAATAAAGAAAAACTGATAGAAGGGATGAATGGCAAAATGAGAGAATTATGAAGGATTGAATACTGGGTGTAATCGTCTAAAATGATAAAAATAATACTTCTTTTGGTCAAATTATATAATTATAAAACTTTTAAATTAAATATATAATTTCAAAGATAATAAATGTATCTCTAAAGGTTGAAAATTATCATTTAACATCCCTGACGAATTGAAATAATTGAGGGAATAATAGTCCAAAGCATTATTAGTAAATATGTATTATAAGAAAAGTAACGTGGGATAAAAGTTTCAGACTAACATTGGGATGTAGAAGGTTAAGAACACGGAGAGATCCAAAGATGGATCGAAAAAAATGGCAGTATAGGTAAACAATACGAGTAAGGGAGAATGAATCTGGAAAGAAGACGTAAGAGGGAAGAAAAGAGAGAGAAAATGGTAAGAATAATTCAGGGAGACGGCAACGAGCGAAGAGAAAATAGTACGCGATTTTAAAACAGTCATCGTGGCATCTGGTGTCGTAGATTAAGACAAATATTTAGCGGTTTAAGAAGAGGATCTTCGATTGCGGGAGGGTGCCGCACCCACACCCCTTTGTCCCACCTGCTTCCTCATCACCGCCTTCCTCTCTATGTATCTGCCGCGCCTCCACACCTCCGTGCATACTCCCCAAAATAGGACCAAGGCTAAAACACACGTTATCGCCTCTTCTACCGAATCCATTATATCCCATAACCCCTTCCCCCCGCTCCACCCTTCTCACACCACGCGCTACACACGCAAAGGAGAGGGGTAGGGGTTGGGACGGCGCCTATCTTCCAATTACTGCCATTACGCACGCCTTTATTATTTTCCCCATAAGGCTTTTTAATGAGTTTGCTCTCGGGTGCCTCCGTCGCAGCCGCCGCTTGCTGGAGATGCTGTTGACACTATGTCGGCGTTTCCCTTTCTCGTTCCAGCACATCCATCCCTCCCTTCTTCCTCTCTTTATCAATACCATTTCGTTTCCATGGCATTCCCCGCTCCTCCGCCTCTTCCGCTCCCTCTCCTCTACTCCGCGCTTTCATCTTCTCGCCCATTCTTCTCTTTCATCCTCATCCGCTTTTCTATACGCCCTCTCCCTTCCACCTCTCTCTCTCCTTTGTTAATGCCTCCATCTTTTTTCTCCAGACTGCCTATTCTCTCTTTCTACCCACCTCTTATCCTCACTCCTTTCCCAATACAACTCCTTCCTAAATTTTTCCTCTTTCGCCCTTGCCTCTTCTCCTACTTCACCCCTCATTATTTCTCTCTTTATCCTCTATTCTCTCACCCCTTTTTCCTCTTCCCCTCTCTCACCTCTTTCACTTCCGTTTCTCCTCTTTCCGCACCTCCTCTACCCCATTACCATCACTTTCTCTCCCACCTCCTATCCCCATTCCCAATTCCAGCTCCCATCCCACCTCCTATCCTCCTCCCAGCCATCTCCCATTCCCCTCCCACCACCCATCCCCTCCCACCTCCAATCCCCCTCCCACCTCCCATCCCCTCCCACCTCCCATCCCCCTCCCATTCCCCTCCCACCTCCCATTCCCCTCCCACCTCCACTCTTCCTCCATCCCACCTCCTCTTCTCTTCCCGCCACCTTTCCCCCTCCCACCTCACTCTCTCGATTCCTTGTTACTTTCCTCTCTCCTGAACCTCTCTCTCTCTCTCTCCCTCTGCACATCACAGCTCACGGGTCTTCGCGCAAGGACAACGAGATGCCCTCCGAACCGAGGAAAACGCACTGCATAAGATTATATCAGATCGGATTCTCTTTGGAGTGTGACGTTGTTTGGTAGTGTTACCTCACCTCTCTGAGGATCGCACAAACACTGGAATATTTCAATTCCTGGGAGGGAATATTTATATCGAGCGTAGAGTGTGTTTCTCTGCTTTGTCGTGTGCTTCTGGTTTATAAAAAGTTAATCAAAACGAGCATATATATTCAATGGCAGCTCTACAATCTATCCAGCAACTTTTTTCAACCATTCAAAAAAATGGACAATTAAAACACGTCGAGTAGGATGTATTTCCTTTATTCGAGGAAAAACTGAGAAAGAACGAATGTAATGAGGGAAAAACTAATGTAACTACGTGATAATTTTTAAATAAAAACCTTGATGAACAGAATCTGAGTTTCCTTTCGAGGCAACATCATCAACTCGACAACTGTAAGGCCTTGAAAAGAAAACACGATTTGCTTTTATTGGGCATGCTTTGCAGCATTGCGGTACTGCCAATTAGATTACCCATAATAATCCTTTTTTTATCTAATATACGAATAGATATGTGAAAATCGGTCGCAAAAATCAAGTTCCTGTAGGATTATTTTGACTATTGTATAATATAACAAATTTAACATAACCGTGATGTAATAATAATAATTTGACAATTGCACCATCCTGTATTTAAAAAAAAAATGCTGCAATTTTTAAATTTATCAACAAAATTTTAATTAATTCTTGGTTGAACCTCTCATCAAATAATATTGCATTTCTATGTGTGTTAAAAACGTGTATATCGTATCTTGTTATTCTAACTTCTGCTAATTGACGACATGTCAAAAACACGGAGATGGACTTTGTAAACAAATTATATTCCGCTCTCGCGATGTAAAACTCTTCTACGAGCCACATAAATTCCACCGAAAGCTTGCATTTACGACTCCACACCTGCAAAAAGCCAATAGTGGAATTACTTTAGAGATAGCAAGGTCGTATTAACAAATAAAGAATTAAATGTGACTTTCGACGGATAACGAAACATCTGCGCAAGATTTTCACAAAGGGTACCATCAAGGAGATTGTTTTCTGGGTCGGGCGACGTTTACCGACGAGGCATATGAGCCACAACAATGACCGGAAACCAAGCCCTAGGACGTTCTCGAAACTGCTTTGGTACCAAGAGATTGTTTAAGGGCAAAGCTTTAAAACTCGAGATTCTTTCCTGAACATAGAAAAATGTCAATAACTTTTATGCTAATTTTAATAACAATGCTTTTCGTCGAGAAATCATACTATTTTCCTTTCAAATAGTTTCTCCGGTCCCCTACCAAAAATGAATACAGTGCAAAGTCCAGAAACCGGAATCATTCAATAAATGGAAATTTTCAGAAATATTCTATTAAAAAACGCCGTACGAGTTGGGGCTGAAAATTCGCTTTAATTCGGCGCCGGAAGTTCTATGGTTAACCTTTCTATTCTTATGAATCGCTCTGAATCCAAGGAAGAAACATTTCAGAAATGTGTCTAAAACAACTGAAATTACGTTAATTTTAAAAAACTTGAAAGTAGTGCATAAAAATCTTCCTCTATCGAAAATCTAATCGCTAGCAGCTCGACGACAAGAAGTTAATTATCATCGCATAGCCCTTGTCTGTGTCTTGCTTCGTACGCGGAGAATAAGAATGTTTTGGTAAGAAAATAAAACGAAATTTTCATTGCTTTCGTATAATATTATGTTTGTTTTTCTAACTAAATATGAACTTCATTACTTATTATAATTCATCGTAAGGAAACCGGAAAAATAAAAAAACCGTAAACCTCATAGTCACAAGGCTGCCGGTTTTCCGGTTTTCTAAATATTATGCAACTCGCTCGACCTACATAACACAAACTGATACCTAAATGCCTATAAACAGAGAGATAAACGTTTTTATTCGGGCAAAGTTGAGGCTACAGTAAAACAAAATCGATAAATACAAAATGCTCCAGTGCGAGAAATATTCTTCAGTTCTCTGCGAAAATTTCGGTATATGTCTGTTGTTATATCGAGCTCTTTATTGTATATCCTTGGAGTTTATTCTGATGAGTTTATCCTGTATATAATCCATACTAAAATTTAACCCCTTTGCCATACAGAAAAGATCAGATTTAATAGTTAAATGTGTACACACATAAATTTACAGTAGATAAATAGGGCTTAAAGCTTCGTCATCTAAAAATTTACATACCACTGAGAACGTAAGGTACGAAAAGTGTCATTAATTCGAAGTAGGTATATACGATAAAAAATAATTAATATGACTTGGTAAACACAGAAAAATCTCAGAAAATATCCTGGAAAACCTCACGAAGAAAAGGGAGGTGAAAAAACATGTGAAGGATCCTTGCACAGATTAAAGAAGTTTACTTACAATAGCACATTAAAATTTACAATTTAAAGTTATATGAACGAAATGTGATTTTGAAGCCCCGAGTAAATATTTTAGAATCCATTTCTCAGTCTACATTTTAGAAACCCTCCTTGACTTGTTTGTAGTATGGTACTTGAATTTATGGCCGTTTGAAGTAATATAGCATATAGATGAAGGAGAATTACACGAGCCCAACTTACATAGGACGCCACAACACACCGACAAGATTCGAGAAATTGACGTAGGACGAATAGATACGAGAGATCCTTCTTCCCTAAGACAATAAGAGAGCATAATAAGATAATAACATGATAGGTCGGAGATCATCTCCTCCTGCCACACATCGATTGCGGTGGCTTGCAGAATATTTATTCAGATGCTGGATATCATGTGGAGCTGAAGCTATACAGTTTTTATATGTATTTATTAATAGGTTCAGTCGAAACTCAGTAACTCTCAAGTAAAAATCTAAATTTATATTCATTCGAAAACATGTTATTCTCGTACTTGAAATCGTTTCTTCCAGCCATTGAGGTTTAAATTTCTAACTTACTGTTTTGCGATTAATACACTTAGAAATACTTCTAAACCGAGGAAAAATAGAAAAAAATTCGCAGAATAGGAATGATAGAAAAATTAAGGGTCATAAAGGCACGAGAGATTGTCTACCGCCGTTTTAATTTTTAAATCCCTAAACAATCCGACTCCATCCATTACGTTCGCACGGGGCACAAAAGACAGCGAGGAATAAAGGTAATAATAGCGACGATTATATTCGTCGCGAGCCGCGTCAAAGGTAATGCGTGTCGCGACGTACAATGGACCGCAGAGAGAAAGAGGGAAAGCGAGAGAGAAGAGAGAAAGAGAGCTTTGTGAGCAGGAAACCTGAACGACCGCGTTCACCGCTGCCCTTCCGTAGTTCCACCCCTTCATCCCCCTGCCCTCCACTATCTCCTCCCTCCCTCTCGCCCCGTTGGCCTTCAAAAGGGATGACCTTTACTCCCTTTACCGGATTCCCGCTAGGCGTGTGAAAGAGAAGCCGACAGTTGCACAACTTAGCAAGGTATGAATGCACGGTGCTGAAGTTATCTCCGGGAAGTATCTTACGAAAATAATTTTTTATAACTTCCCCGAGGTCGTTTTATATATTTCATGCGACGCGTTAAAAAAAACAAACTTTTTTCATTTGCGCGAAATAATCTGTATACATTGGCATTTTCTTTAACTACGGAAATATGCGTGACTAAATGAAATGACGCCGATTTCATTACGAAAATATTTAAATCGTTCATGAAAAACGAATCTCTCCGCCTCCACATGAAAACCAAACGTGCCACCATTCGTGATAATTGACACTGTTTGCAACGCGAAACGCATACCACCTCCGGTATGTCTTATGTTAGTTTAACAGATTGCATGTGGCAGCGAGCCAGCAGATTGCCGTTTGACGTTCCACTAATTTCGCCTTTGCGAAATACTTGTGCATCAAATAGTATCCCATTTACGACGCCATGATAGTACAATAATCACTATCGTCGAGAGGCACTCATGACTAAAAGATTTTCTTTGAAACGTCACGTTGGAAAAAGATATAAAGTGTTTTTATACGATTTTAAATTATCACTCTGCCATTAAATACTGAGCACTTTATCAAATTAAATCAAACAAATTCCTCTCTCCCTTTCTCACATTCGTAAATTTATGAGAAAAATGTGGAAAATTGGATTATTCGACGACGTGACGCTGAGCCGCTTCGCAAGAAAAGTAATAGCATTTCCATAATGAAAAAAACCGCGACTACAGATTCAATAATCCTTATGCAGCATAATAAGTGGAGTACATTTCCCGCATATGCCGTATTTGCGAATATTATTCTAAATAAAACGGGGAGGTAATACGGATTTTGTTTGATTTTCACTATAAAAACGATTCCAATTGAAGCTAAACTCGATGCAACATTTGTTGGAAATGACTGGAAATTTTGGGGATCAATCGGAATAGGTAGACACGTATGTGAATATAAAATTCATATAGACATGGAGTTTCCTCTCTTAAAGAGGCACGTTTTATATACGCATATGCCGACATGTTAAATAAAGTTGGTCTATCTCTTTTAGTGCGGTCAACGCGAGCATAAAATGTTCAAACAATTTATAAATATTTACTGAATGCAATCAAGGGAAATACTCTTCTTTATGAACAAAATTTTTGAAAAGACCAATGAATTAAACGATATGTATTTGAAAAATGTGAAGATACGAAATCATACGATTCAATTTCGAAATCTCTTAAATGATTCCAATGGGGAATAAAATAATGCTTAGTTGTATTAATATCGCCTAAATAAAAGTACATATTGTGACATTGGATGGCGAATGAACGAAAAAAGAGATAAATAATTTTTTAAAAATTGCAATTAGAAATAAAACACGATTGAAAGAATCGAAACCCACCAAAAAGTCATAAAAATGTGGAAAAATCAGATACGCATTTGGCTACCGAAAAGCCGTCATCAGTGGTTTAGTCACCAATAGTGGGTAAATCTCTCTTTAATTAACGTAGCTAAAACAAAGTACTTATATGAGTGCAATGAAAAATAATATTCATAAAATTACTGATAAAAACAAAAGTTTATACAACAACGAACGATACAGATTTCTAACAAATATACAATCGCATATACTTTTACACATGTTAGCGTGGGAGTTATTTAAATTGAGGTGCAAAATAAACTATAAAGAGTGCACGGGTTGAGCGAGTTACGACGCTATTAAAAAGTAACGCCATGCTAGGTTTCAAATTGAAATACCGGATAAAATACACACTTTCAGTTGCACTGCAGAACGGATTAACTTTTCGCGTTTTTAAGCAAAGAAACGATACGTTAAGTGAAAAACGGCCGAGACTCGAGATTAATTTATTTTTAATGCGACCTCGTACACTCGAGAGATAGAGACAGAGAAAAAATGATCAATTTTTCTAAGCCTGATAAAGTGGGCGTGCTTATTCAGCCGAACAATAAAAATTTGCGGTCAAAGCTTTTCAGTTCGAGATTAATTCATTTTTTCAGCCGCTGCAGAGGAATAAAAAAATTGAGCGAGCGATCGCCGTCTCTCGATAAGATGGGTGAGCTCTGGAGAAAAAATAACTCCGTATTTCGCAACCTACATTTTATATTAACGAACGCAATTTGACTTCGCTCGTTGAAACTCGAAGCTTGAAACGCATTAATCGCGAGTACTGTTTGAAAGAAAGATATATTTATAAATATCCACTTCGTCGACGAAAAAAAAAACGGATTTTTTTCTCCCCGAGTTCCTTTTGAGTTATTCGACGAAAATTTTTACACCTCACCAAACTTGTACAAAAATGCAACGGAAAAAGTGAGAGAAAGTGCAGATGTTTCTGTCGAAAGGTTTTTTTTTTAAGATGAAGCAGCCGGCGCAGCGGCGGATAGATGGATTTATTATGGAAAAGTGGACATTCCAGGAGCGGCGGAAAGAGAGGCACGCAAAGGTCAGTTGGGGAAGTTGAAAATTGAGCGTCCGAACATAAATTTCCCTGCGAATCAAAAGAGAGGGGAATGAGCGATGGGGCTTCATAAATTCAGACCTCGCCGGTCATTTGTTTCTGCAACAATTGCATCCCGTAAAGTAGAGCGCGTAAAATGTTAAAGGTCGGTTAAACTCCTCAAAAGGATAATGGTTAAGAATTTTCTACATGCTTATGACACGAAAAGCCTTCGTGTTAACCTCAAGCGGTTGTAAGGCTGAAGCTTTCTTGTCCCATCATTTCAGCCTGTGTTTCCAATTTTAAAGAGGGAATGACGACTAAGCGTAAAGACATTTTTTATAAGAACCTACGTTTATTGCCGCGAGTCATGTATCATATCACGGAAAGCTAGTATTAGGAATTGCTTCTCTAAAAGAGATACTGATAAAATCTCTAAAAATAATGCATAAAATTAGGAAACTCATGTCTATACCACCAAAGGTGCTTTTAACTTAAAATAAAACCTTTTAGATTATAACTAGTGTGCCAACATTTATTTTTTTACGTCAAAATCTAGATATTTTATAAATGTATTAAACTTATTTTCCCCTACATTTAACGTTGTAGTTTTCCTTTGTGTAAAAGTAACACGCGAATTTCACATTCTTACCTAAAACACTTTCCAGGATAACTGTGAGAAAAACAGATGGAGGGATACCTAGACGGCATTTTATCATGCAATTAAAATAGTTCTATTTAATGGAATAAATCTTACGATTTACTGGCGGGCTAACAATGGGCAAATCTGATAGCCATTCATGGGGAAAACGACACCAACGCACGAGAAAAATTTTCAGTGCAACATTACATCCAGCCACCTTAATAGGTCGCAGAATAAGTAACTGTCGCATAGGGTAAGAAAAAAAAACTCCGCGCAGAGCCAAAAAAAATACTAAATATCATTAATCGTGTTATAACGTGCACATATCAACCGACTGGAATAAAAATGGAACAATCTCGCATTTACAGCTGCCGCGAATAGAAACATTTGTAAATATTAAAAAAAAAAAAAAAGGTAATCCATCTGAATTTCTGCGGCGAAATCCAACTGGTTAAACCATTCGGAACATTCTTTCCGACAGGCAGTGCATCGCACCACTCGCTCCGGAAAACAAAAGACGGTCTAATTAGAGAGCGCTTTCTTCGTCATTTTTCCCTCGCAGCGCATCAACGCGATATTTTTAACGCTCGCGTTTTTTCCTCCCCATTTTCATTCCCTCTTCTTTTTTCCGAGCGATGTCTAAAAGTGTCTCTCTAGAAGAGTTCTTTTCTTCTCAAGAGAGAGAGACAGAGAGTGAGAGTAGGGACGCTCACCCCTTCTCTATACCGCCTCCTTTTTGCCTTTTTCATCTCTCCAGAACGGCGCGATACCTTGCGAGAATCACGAGTGACATCGATTGCTCCGTGTTAATCTGACAAAGAGAGAGAGACTTATTCAGACATGAATAATGGAAGAGCATTACGGAAGTTTTCAACGAAGCGTGAATTATGTATTGGCCCCATCTCTGCCTCTCTCTTTCTCTGTCTGTCTCTCTCTCTCTCTCTGTTCCACAGCAGTCTGAAACACGATCAAAAACAAGTACGAGATAGGATAGGAGACGGTAGGAGAAGTTGGTGAACGTGAAGTGCAGGATACGGATTGTGGGTTTGGGAAGTGGGATACTAAGTACAAAGGCCATGAAGCGTAGAGAAATTGGCAAAATATATCACTTGAATAGAGATAAAATGGTTGAACGCGCATCTCGTCTAGAAAGCAGCCCTCATCACTTGAATGTTTTATTTTAAACATTTACTATCAGTGAATCACCACTGATCAGGACTGCCTTGTATCCGAAACGCTTATCTGGTTTTATCAACCTTTTTATGGCTATTAGAGAGAGAGAGAGAGAGTTGGTCAATTTGATTTCATCCCTAAAACGAGCTCGATATTTCTCCTCAAGAGAAGAGAAAGATGATATAGAAATGATGGGAAAGGAGAAATTCCATTGTAATTAGGTGGGATGGGGATTTTTAGGAAGTAACGGAATGAGAAAGAAGGATTCGGTATGGAGAATTACGACAGGATGCAGTCAGGAATAATACCGGGGATGAAGAAAGAATAGGGAATGGGGCATAGAGATTGATGAGATGTGAGCAAAAACGAGGGAATGGAATTAGAATGGATTTGAAAATTGGGTTGAGATGCAGGACAAAAAAATGAGGCAACTGTCTGTTTTCTAAGGCATAGAAAAAAAGTAACACTATTCTTGGGGTCGGTGTCCTGCTAAAACTTGAAAGTGCGTAAAATACCCACTTTCCGGCACTGGTTTTCAAATTTGTTCTTAAAATATTAATATATTGTTCTTTGTTCATGATTCCATCAATGAAATGGAGATTTCCTACCCCACTGGCTGAAACACCCCCATACCATCACTGAGCCTCCTCCATGCTTCACTGTTGGGCACAGATTTCTTAATTCCAGCTCCTCATTTGCTTTCCTCCAAACCGTAAATCTGCCTTCCGAACCGTAAAAGTTAAATTTACTTTCGTCTGAAAAAATTACATCTTTCCAGTAATCATCGCCTTTGTTTATGTACTCTTTTGCAAAGTCTATTCGCTCCCTTCTGTTTCTTTTGTTAATGAAAGGCTTTTTTCTTGCAACTCGACCATGGTATCCACTTTTATACAATGTTCGCCGAACAGTACCAGCACTTACAGTCTTTCCAGTATGTCTCTCAACTTCAACGGCCATTTTTGGAGAACTAATGCGAGGATTTTTCTTCACCATTCTGACCTCCTCCCTATCCTTCCTAGTGTTAAGGATCTTCGGACGTCCACTGCGAGGCTTATTGGCGATTCTATTTTCAGTTTTGTATCTGTACACAACGGATTTCACTGTAGAAATAGGTTAAAGAACTAGCAGCCCGTTGCAGCTACTCTTGCAAATAATCTAAATAGTTCGGCCCTAGGTTAGATCTTATTTGTTCCCTATTCATTTCACGTGTTTCCCTATTTCTTTGTCTTTCTTGTACTCTCCGCTCCTCATCTTCACTGGCAATCCTATGAGCTGCCGCATCCCTCTGTCTTTCCTGCGTCCTCCGCTTCTCATCTTCACGGGCAATCCTATGAGCTTCCGCATCTCTTTCACTCTCTTTCCTACAATACTCTTCCTTTGATCTCTGTCATCTCTTCATTTCTCTGGCAGCTGTAGTTGGGCTAATAGCTCTCCTTTTCACTGGTATACCCCTTGGCATTTTTTAATTTTCTGCGATTTTATACCAACATATTACAGCAATTACGTGATCACAATGTCACAGAGTTACTCAATGTCAGTTTAATATCGCGGTATATTCAAAGGGGAAAAATTTTAAAATCTACCTTAACTTAGTTCCAAAGATTATCGTTGCACCCTTATAGACGAACTCACAAACAGTCGCTTTCCTTTAAGTGTCATCAACGACTGCTTTTAACTTCTTACAGGAACTACTATAAAGGCGACGTCAATGCAACCGTTTATTTAGATTATCAATGAAGAGAAGATAACCATATAATGTGTTCAAAAGAACGTGATTCCCTATTCTAATCAAATTTTTAATTTATGCGTGAGCCTATTTGCGTTAATGAGCATTACAGATGTGTAATATGATGGTTCTACTTACAAAAAGGTAAGATTCCAGCATTCAAACGATGAAATGAAGATTCAATTGCTTCGATTAAATCGTTAGAAACGCTTCCAATACGCAGACAACAGAATAATTACCCTTAAATATTTACATTGCTACTTTTCATAATTTCGATGCTTAAACAACAGTTCGAAGCGAATAACGCTTTTCTTTCGTCTAATTGAAGGTTTAATTGGCATTACATGAATCGGAGGCAATAATGAGTCTCCTTGGCAACGCCCGGAATGAATACGAAAAATTCGCAATATCTCAAAAAAGTATGCGTATTTATGAAAACATCGACAGTGTAACATGTAAACATCGGAAGAATAAGATATTATAGGGTATTAGCCGTCGAATAAAGCAAAAACGAAGAAAATCGGTCCATATTTACGTATTTTAACGAATGAAGGAAAAAAACCTTGCACTCTGAAAAATTGAAAATCCCGTGTAAATTTATGGGATAATATAACTGTCTCCTGAATTCGAACCCGGGACTTTACGAAAATGAAAATATTTTTCTAGGGGTCTCCTAGTTTGTAGAAACAAAACGCCGTTTACTGCATACCTCTACGACAAACGGTTCTCGAGATACAGGGGGGACAGACGGACACTTGAGAATTATTATATATAGATTTTCTCTGCCAGTTTTATATGAATCACCTTTAGAATAGATTTGAACAATAATCTCACGAATATCTTGTGAAAGCTCTTTACTTTTACGAACCAGCTGGGTTTGAAACGATTTACTTGAAGCAAACTGCTGAAAGATTCACTAAAAACTTAACCCCGAACTTTTCACATCGACACTACAATGTAACTACCACAGTAATTGCTGTAATTACTACTGTAATTGTGTTGTTGTTGGGCGGTCGAATACTTCTGCAATTATAAAACGATAAGATCTTTCCTAATTCGGTAAATTTCAGTATATTCATTGGTTATAATGTGTTTTCTTTTGTACTGATAGTGCTAACAAGGGCGGACGAGCATATAACAAAAGAAAAAATCATAAATACTATATCATTAATATGTCTATAAAAAAGATTTTTCTAAAATATAGGAGTCGGTCGAATACTTTTGCTAGCCACTGTAGGTCGAAGGAGATAGATGATAAACCTTTAGGTATGACTGAATCTCAGCCAATATCGGATGACAGAAATACAAAAACATGCACAGAAAAATTACGAATAAAAAGAAAGTTAGATGGGGAAAATGAAGACATGTTAGGGTTACCAGATGACAAGAGTTAAAGAGCCGAGCAGCGAAGGCGAAAAAGCCGGACAAATGCCACATTTATTGGCAGAATAGTAAGAAGTAGCACAGAACAGGTACGAGAAACGTGTTATTTATCATTGGTCAGATCTCAGGTCGAATACGCTTCCAGCATATGGGATCCGTACGAAAAGGGACAAATACTTGAGTTAGAAAGAATCCAACGCAGAGCAGCCAGATTCGTAAAGCAAAAATATGAGCAAAAATTAAGCGTCACATCACTCTTGAAGGAGTTGAATTGGATATCGCTAGAGGATCGCAGAATTAGCGCTAGGTTAAGGCTTCTGGAGAAATTTATGTCGGATGTTCTCTTAGAGGAGGTCTCAGGAATATTAGAGGCACCTACGTACATGGGCAGGCACGATCACGAGAATAAAATACGAGAGATCGACTGTAGGACCGAGCGATATCAGAGCTCGTTTTTCCCAAGGACCATACGGGATCATAACAGGAGAGTGATTCCCACGAGGGACGTTATTAGGTAGGTTTTGGTGTGCTGCACCCCCTGCCACCCACCAGTCTGGTGATTTGCAGGGTATCATGTAGATGTATTGGCATAATCCTCTCCTGGATATAATTCTCGGACCCTGATTTTTAGATGCAAAAATGAATAACCCTTGCATCTCATTTTTAAATGGGAATGAAAAAATGTTGTTTTACTTAATTCATCGTAACTTTTTAAATTTTTTATAAGATACAGTGAAATACATTCTCTATTAATTATACAGCAGTAAAATATAATAGACATACCTTAATATCTGAGTTCCGTGCACATACTTCACACTTTTCACTCTAATAATCACAGCCAAAATGAGCAGTCCTCTTTATAATACAAAGGTTTCTCTTAACTCATTAATTGCCATTGTCGCAATTTGGAGATCGTTACTTTGTCATGGTTAATTCGTTACTTTGTTGCGATTGTTGTGGCAAACGAGGAAACTAAAGTTGCGTGCCCAGATTACTTGAAAATTAATTAGTTAGCTATTAGAGAAAAGAAAGTGTCACGAACGGGTATCCATATGTGAAAATCCGAACAAATCACCATATTTTAAATTGTCGAAAGGGGAAAAAGTCGGACGTCTGGTAACCCTATGATATGTAGGCTAAGAGTGTCGTTGACTGGAGAGAAAGAACGTAACGGGAAACGATTGGAGCAAGTTGGATGGGCAACGAGGGCGACGCTGGACCGAGAATGGTGTATAAATTGCATTTTGTTGGATTAGGGTAAGTTCGGGGTGTTTTTTAAAGGCGCTTCAACAGGAAAGTTATTACAGCCTATGAGGGGAAGGAATGATGGGGATTTTGAACGAATGAGACAGTTGATGGCGAGAGATACATAAATGCTGAATATATAGGGAGACAGGCGAAGGAGAGCTTGACATCGTAGGAGAAGAGGAGATTTCGACAATCTAGATGAGATCCGAAGAGGCTGAACGAAGTGGCGAATGGTAGCTAAATGTTTGAGGAGATAAAAAAAACTTTCATGTCGCGCATATGATTTGCACCGCAGCTTAAAATGAAAGGCTTCTTTCCAGTTGTATCTCGAGCGAACGAAGCTGCATAAGGAAAACGCCACAGCTCTACCTGGCTTTCCCCGATACCAATTACAAAGCCAAACAGTTCATTTACATTTGGAGGAGTTGATTAGTTCTTGAAAACGGAAAGGAAAGTGATTCTAGTTCCGTAGTTCTTCAAAAAAATCCCATTTAAGGGGGGAGAAGGTCTTGGGCAGCAAATATGGGTAAGTATTCAGACTAAATTCAGACTAAAGTTCGTAGAATTCGTTGAACTATACCATTAATAACAAAATGATAAATTCGACTTTATAAAAAAACTTCCATTTGGAGTCTCTTTCAATATTTCGTACTGAAAATGATTCAATCGATATCATTTACAAGGATAAATATATCAGCAGACTAGCATTTCGAAGAGAACGATTTAGTGGTTTATCAAGTGAGATTCAGACTGCTCAGCAATCTCCCTCGATGGAGAAGCAGATGAGAGCGAAATAAGGATGACGGAGAGCGAGGAAATAATTGAAAGGCGCGAGATTAAGTAGAGTAATAAAAGGTATGAAAAGGATGAGGAACAAAGTTGAATAATGACGGTCATAAAGAAAGGTTTCACGTGAATTAATCCGCTCCTGATAAATATATATTTTAACCAATTTCTATTTTCCACGTGGTGTTGTCTTTCTCGAGACAGAAAGGCCTTCCGCAAAATTACAGAAGTTTTACTTTATAGACATCCAATATTGGCGTTTCCACTTTCAAATCCCTCGTCTTTCAAATGTGATGGCGCAGAAAGACTCGCTTGAATGCCTGCAAACACCTGCTCGAGGATTTTTGACCCAATTCGTAGATTAGCGCGTGGGCTATGCGCCGTGCGACGCCGACGTGCCAAATAAGAAAAGGAATGCTATCTCATTTCTTGCCGAGTGGAAGAATTCTCCGAAGCAAACCGCTTCTGCAAGTTTCACTGTTTCGTCATCGCACAACTAATGATAAAGTATTTTGATCACGGTGAATAGGGCCCCGAATAAGATGCATCAATAACTCTTAAGCGTCTATAACAAGCCTCATTTGCATTTTTCTCCGCAGAATATCTTTCAAGTCCATGATTCTATGAATTATAAGACACTCAATCACGTATCTTATGTAACTATTTTATGATCCGGAGATACGCAACGACTGAGAAAAATCGTTTATATTATTAAAGAGATAATTATCGGCCTGGAGTAATAAAACGCAGCAGTATTGCATTGAGAAAAATCCTTCTGGATAAGTAAAGGAGCTAAAAAAATATTTTCCGGGTTAACCATCTATTATTATTCTTTATTCACTTCCCCTTCAATTTTAGTTAATTAACAATAATAACAAATATCAACACTATATCCTGAATATTTAATACGACGGTGTAGGCTAAGTATCTACGTTACTAAACTTTTCCTTTTTATTAAAATATCAAAGTCATACATTTACATAACTGAGTTATATAAAAGTTAGCATAGACGATAAACAAATTATCACGAAATCAGCTTTATCATTGACTAATACATTGTCGCAATATCCTTCGAGATGTCACTCACATTCAAGAGGACATTACTGATTGGGAGTAGATGTGTATACACATACTTCAGATATGACAATGGAGTTAATAGAAAGAGAATGATTGGTACAGAAATAATAGGCTGTTGCCTGGATAGACGGATGAAGAAAAATGGATATCAGAATGGGAAAATCAAAGAAAATGAGATTAATAAATGAAAGGTAATTCTAGGAAAGGAAGGAGAGAGGTTAAATGAAATTCTAGAGGAAAATGAAGAATGATGGCCAAGTCGAACGCAAAATTATCACCAACACCGAAAGTTTAAAAATATTTTTAAAACTAGCATAATGAGAACACGGGCGTCAATTTCAATCCTTATTCTTGATTTAATGCAGTACCATCTACATTTGATTATTAGGCGCCAAAAAGGTTGCCCGTAAGATGAAATCCGAGATTTTTATTTATATAAATAAAATTAAGTCTTTATTGCCAAACGTTTGCTGAATGTAGTTAATCAGAAACCTGAAACGTTTTAGTATATTTCTTTATCAATTACAAAATTTTAAGTTCAAGCTATTTTTTGCGACTGGAAAATGTTTTCTGTAATTGAGGATTATATAAAGCAAATTTTTAAAAATTTCCAAGTAGTCTGCATATCGCTATTAACATTTCACACATTTTAAAAATGGAGTGAATAAGGAGATCTCGCAACCACAGGTTTTGCTCTGCATCTATATCTTATTATATCGCGGAACAATTGCTGGTATAGGCTAGGCAAAGTGAGCAATTGATTTCGAGATAAAATCAGTACATGTAGATTTTTTCCTTATAAATTCAACCGATATGGAAAGTGAATAGGTAAATGGAAAAAGGTTTTTCAAAGTTAATTTAAAAGTATGAGAATTAATTTCACGATGAGATGAGTACTTTGTGTATCAGGTTTTACGAATATTGAATGATTAAATTTCAAGCAAACAATGGGTATTTCTAACTACTTAAACAGCTATAAAATTAAGTTTCATATTAGAAGGAGAGAAACCAAATAGTCAAAATACCGATGCGAGCCCAGTGACCACATTAAGGAACATAATGAAATACGAAATTATTATTTTCGCGAGTCTGTACATTTGTCTCTTACAACATTTGAGAAAAACACGCGTATTTCAGCTACAAAATAGCATCCCTCGGAGATGATCGCTCTTCGATTACAATGAGAGCAGCTACGAGATCTAATTATTATTAAATTATCCCTTAAAATAGGTTACTTTGTTACCGAACTGCGCAAACGGTTTATTCAACCAGATACCGATCTGAGTTAGAAAATCTTTACACTTACCAAAAGTTTCGTCCGTGCATTATTTCTCTAATGAACACGCGACAACCTGACCGAAAACCGCTACCATAGAGCATGCTTTTAGGCTGACAGCATTCTGGTTTTAACTCGCCTTACCTCCGCACTCCATTCACTTTGCAAATATTAAGTACTTTGAAAGGTATCGCTCGATTATCGAGTTCGATAATCTTTCGAGTGTCCCACGAAATGGGAAAAAGCGACAACTCGGCGGAGTGGTCGCGGATTGTTTTCGAAAGAGCTGCATTACGAGTGAATGCAAGTGTGACGCGGTCGTTGATCCCTCGCTTACGTAATGCGCACCGTGTTGAGGGAGAAGCAAGCGGTGCCGAGCAACCTCTGGGGACGTACATACATAGAAAGGAAAGACGCCGGTGGAATGAAAACAAATTCTCTCTCTCTGAGACAGAATGGACGGCGAGACTGCTTTAATATTCCCATCTTCTGCTCGTTATCAAACGCTTCCCGATGGACGGGATGCGGGAAATACGTATAATGCCCGTAGAAAGACATAAGCATTGAAAATTACACGTTTACTATCCTTATGCATTCACAATTTCAAGTCTAGAAATCCCTAAGACATTTTAAAAAATTCGCGTCCGTTGGCATCGGAATTTGCGGGAAGCTCATAAACGGAGTTTTTCGGAAAAGTGACAACTTCGAGAATTTTTAAAATGTCACCTTCTTTCCTAGAAATTTAAAGACAACAGAAACTGTTAGGCCCTCAAATTCTTTTTCCTTGTCAGTGCATTTCAAGCAACGATGCAAAACAAAAATCTGGAGAGCTTTTTTATAGGATAAGTTATTTCAAAAAGCTATCGGGATCTAATTCTATTAACTGGTAATAAACATAGAATTATATACCATACCGTTTGACAATAATCTGATGCCTAAACTTTTATGTAGTTGTATTTCCGTAGCGATGGATTTCCTAAACAAAATTCCAGCTTGCAAGTTATCCCAATTAAAACCATTAGGATTGATTGTAGATTTTTCATAAATATGTAATACCTCCACACCAATAAAACTAGCGTAAATCACATTCTTCGCGCCTGTGTATTATATAAACTAATAATATAAGTGAATATATCGTAGAAAAATATACTCCTGATAATAATCAAACACGTTTAGATAGACACGCAAGATTTTAAAAAATATTCCATTTTCCATAAGAGTCCGACGACCGATAAAAATGGATTTTTCATTAAAATCATACACAAGGAAAAACGCGCTTAAATTTTGAGAGCGAAGTTCCATCGTGACAATTCTATTAAAAGTCTCAATGGCATAAACCGATTAAGTGCATTTACAAACGCTACTTGATGAAACGTTGGCATCTCACTAGTAGTAAAAAAAAAATAACCACCGAGAAAACGCCCCACTCCATGCCGTCCCCATTTTCTCCCACCGGCGACCTTGACAAGTGCCTCGTCACGCCGGCATCTTTATCGCTACTCGAGAAAAATATTAAAATTCCTATCTCTTCGACTGTGCACTGCAACTCAGCGCTGACAGCAAATGTATCGAGCGTGTGAAAACTAATGCACGGATCCTCGAACCACTACTCGGACACATTAAGTCCACCTACTGGTAAATTCCCATTTCGCGACTCACGGAGTTCGTCAACGAAACGCCATTCCGCATGGTGCATTTCTTCGTTACGTACCACGTTGCACCAGAACTGATGATAAAGGTTAAAGGTCGAGTACACCAAGAAACGACGAAAAGAATGGAAACGGATGAGAAAGAAGGGAGTAAATGGGAAGGGAGAGAAGAGAGATCGGAAAGAGGGGAGGGGGAATGACTGAATGGGAGGGGTGGGGGAAAAGCGATGAGGCAGGGATGGCGGGAGTCAGGGAAAATGTTGAGGGAGGTAAGGGGTGACCATCGATGAGAAACGCGATAGAGAGAGTTGAGGCGTATTTGAGAAAACTAAGTAACTCGCCAACAGTGGCCTCTTGACCGCATTTCGCGCTTTTTCCTGTTGTCTTCTAAGAAGGGATTTCGCTCTCCCGCTCGACTTTCCTGTTGCGGTTCTGTTTTCCTTCGACACCATTAACCCGTCAAATAACCGCCCATAAGCCAATCTTTCCAATCATTCACATCTAGTTCACGGTTTAATTTTCTCATTCCGGTTTCCCTACCCAGACGCATAGTAATTTCCGAGCGACACGAACGTATTCGAATAGTTGTCAGTCACCGTTACATAATATGGAGCGCGGAGGGAATAACAGGTAGCAACAAAAAAACACGTAGTAACAAGCAGGCGGCAAAGCCCAAAAGATAAATGGTCTGTTTACATACAGTATACCACAATGAGTACTTCGAAGGTGAACGACAATTATTATGAATATGCAAACAGTCTTCAGGCTACCGGAGAGAACGTATGCGTTACGTAACACAACATCCGAGTGCCGTCTTTTTCAGATGGTAACAAATGCATGCCAGCTCGACGCTGAATGGTCGGCGTTGAGAGGAGAGAAAATGCATTACGAAAAACGCACGCACGCACGGCGTCGCTTCCTACGCGGATTGGAGGGGGGGTGGAGGGGCGTGTTGACGGGAGGGGGGCGTGGCTCACTCCGCGTCTAAAGACCTTTCGCACAGCAGACGCTTTTGTCCACGACAGCGACTTTCTGTTCGACCAAGCGCCGACCTGACAAAGGGAACGAAAATGGACGACTCACCTAAGGGATTGATGCCCTGGAAGACGGCGCCGGCCGTGACTCCTCCGAAATGCTTCACTTTCCCTTCCGAATTCCAGACGGTTTCTCCTCGATCCTCGTGTCAAATCCCTCGCGATCGAGAACGCACGAACGAAGTACCACGCACACGCTAAGAAAGCCGAACCAACACTGAACACACCACGTGCAACGTGACGTTTGCCTCCGCTCGTAGTCTCGCGTGAAAAAAACACAGCAACGACAGCGCGCGCGGGCGGTGAGCGGGCGAACTAAGAACAGTACAGGAGAGTAGGGGCATGAGAAGAAAAGGAGCCGCGATCTTATACCAGCGGCAAGAGGAGAGGGACAGAAGGGACAAAGAGAGAGAGAGAGAGAGTACGGACTATTATGTGAGGCGGGCGATCAGCTTCTCGCGCTGGAAGCGGACAACTTGACGTTTAGTCAAAAAGTTTTCGTTTCCTTCTATACCTTACCACCTCCGGGTTATGGACTCTAATGAGTTCAAACTGCCTCTTACGTTTATTAGCTTGAGAGAGAGGGAGGGAGGGGGTTTAAAAAGGAACTTGGGGTATTGAAGCGTTCTTTTCGAGTTACGGTGATGTGAGTGAGGGGTAAGAGAGCAACTGCACGAAGAAGGCGGGACTTTCAAAGAAAATTCCCAAACTCCCTATGCTGGATAGATTTGGCGGTAAAAGCAGATCTCGTTTCAAGACGCTAAAGTGGCCTATCACTTATACGTAACCATTGGCCACACCAGGGCATCGAACCGTAATTTTTTTCGCTCCGGGTTTCGTTCCGGTTCACTATAAACACAAAATTTCGGTTCGGTTCCGGTTTCGCACTGGTAATCATAATCGAACCGGCTTCTTTCGCTCCGACCTTAAAATACTTTTAGGAAACTTACAATCACTGATTTATTAATTTACGTAACTTTCTACTTAAATCAAATACATCTTCATTGTAACAATAGTGATATTTAAAAAAATTAATAATCAAAATACCAAAATAAATTATTTAGATGTAAATATTTAGTACTTACCTACGTATTTTATTTGTTTAAGATTATATTTAGAATTGAAAAATTACAAACCATACATGCGTCGCAAATTATTTCAACATGTTAGGAAAGTATAAAGTAAATTACAAATAAACACGTTTCCTGCGGTAAGAGTATTCCAAACTTATTATGTTATGCAAACTATTCATCTCATTTTCAAATTTGCTGTGCTTAGTCTTTCGTACTAAATTTCATTAAATTCCGCTGAATAGTTACGAAGAAAAGAATTACATCCGGATGGAAGAACGGACAGACAAAAGCTAATATGCGCTAAAGCTGGAATGCCTAATAATGAATCATTAATATTTAAATCACAAATCGTAGGGCAAAATAAGAGGTCCCGTTGTCTCAATAATGTAAATAAGTTGAATAAGACATTACGTTATTTTCTTTAACAACTTGTAGATCACGTGCACTGTTCCTATTATAAAAACTGTAAATGCACGGCTTTATTTTTTCATTCCAAGATCACGTAAATGCATGAAAAATGTATAAAATTTTTATGAGGAAGAAGCCCGCGGAAATTCAGGGTCCGAGAATCCAGAAAGGCTGAGAAATGTTTATTAACTTGATACAAATTTACTATGACGGAATTTTGCAAACACACAAAGAAAACATTCAGTGACACTAACTTAAAAGCAACAGGATAAATGGAAGACTCTTGAAAATCCCACTTAAAACAGAAATTTGACGCTTGAAACTTTGCTTTGATTTCAATGATATCATTATCAAATACGCAAGTAGTTGCATCAAAGTCACAACAAATGAGAAATTAATTCAATGTAATTACGTTGAATTAATTTCTCACTATAGCAAATATTCTGTTGAAATTAAAGAACACAGTATATAGAAAATAAGACTTACTTATCTAACGCTGGATGAATTATCCTTTCCTTAATGCTGGCAACACTTCGTTATTCACACCGATAAGCTAAATATTTTGATGGAAATAACAAATGTACATACATTTTTTATTTCTATTTTCAGTAACTATTAACATCCGATATAAAATTGAATTTTTCGAGTTTACAATATGTACCTATTTAAAATTACTAACCTGTAAAAAAGGGCAACTAATACAGATATACACAAAAGGAACAAACATGGAACAATCCTTCTTGAATAATTAGCAAGGCCAGACTGATGGATGCTAGTTCATATGAAGGAATGAAAGGTTGTGACATAATATATGTAGCAGACGAAACATTGGAGAAAACTTACCTTCTCCCACTAGGCTCAAGGTTCAAGGAATTCTCAAATGGGTAAATTTCCCCATGGAATTTCCGGAAGTCGTTAGATATTATCGTAATGTCATATTCGTGGAAGGAACCAAGGGACTTGAAGATTACCGAACTTGGTTGGAGTTTGGACCCCATGGCGTCAGGGTATGGGAGCGTGAGGGATGCGATGACAATTTGAACATGGAAGGTTAATGAGCGGTTGGAAAATTCCGCCTTTCGCTTACATTGTTTATCCGAACCGAAATAAAGGAGCGAAATAAATATCGGTTTTCGGTTTCGGTTCGGGTTCAACACAATTAGTTTTTTCGGTTCGGGTTCGGTTCCACTCCGGCCAAAAATATCGGTTTCTTTCGGTTCGGGTTTTCGGTTCGGTTCAGGTTCGATGACCTGGGCCACACACATAACTTACCATTCATATGTTACAAATACTTCATCTAATCATAATCACGCTTTGGATTTACCCTTAAATTATTGCACCTTTTTTTTATTAATATTATATTGGGTACTTACGTATTAACGGAGAGCCCAACTTAATACGTAAGTACCTTTTGGTTTCTGCAAAGATATCTATAGTCTACAGAGGAATTATACCTCGCTTGACTGTTGCGTCGCAAATGGAGAGGATATTGGCGAGCCTTCGGCTCGTTTTGTTTTTATTTTAGTTGTAGTCTCCGGGCGTTACCGCGCCCTTCGCCTCGCTGGAACCAAACCATCCCTCCCCTTTGTCCGGTGATCGGGATTGTAAATGTCGCTACAGGCCGATCAGTGATTGTTTTTTTAAAAATTGTTATCTATAACAAATCACTTAAACGTTAATTGGTTTCTTTTAATGTTGCTCTTAAAAATTAAAACAATTTAAATGGTATTTGTTCCGTATTTATATTTTTAAGTTGGGCTCCCCGTTAATACGTAAGTACCTTATATTGCTATATTCTATAATTTTTATTATTGCATTGTCGATTTATTTTTATCATTCCTATTGTTTTATTATTTTTCTTAGGTTATTATTTTGTGAACTAATCGTTTCAAGTTTAGTAAAGACTTCAATTCTATCGTACTCTGAGTATAGAGGATATCTACGAGCAATCCGACAAAAAAGTAAAAAGTTGCACTGGTAAAAACGTATATACCATAAACATGGAAGTTACCACAAGTTTTTTTTAAAGGTTCACCGCTATTAAAATGCACTTCCTCGAAGTTGACGCACTCCTAATGTGGAAAACTCAACATGCCAGTCATTTTTGCCTCAAATGGAAAAGCGAGCGGAAGGAAAATTCGGGGCAGGAGGAGAAGAAAGAGAGAGAGACAGGCAGAGGCTGAGAGGTCTGGCCGAAAAGCTGAATAGCAGGGAAGAGGGGTTGAAGATGCACGAGGTGAGACGAATGGGAGGGGAGAGTGAAAGAGGGTGAGGAGGACAAGTTATCCTCATAAGGCTGGAGGCGAAGTGAAAAACGAGGTTTCTGAGTCAGCGGTGCATTCCGGCGAAAGGAACCAAGTTTCGAAATAAAAAGCGGCGGTTGAAATTACGGTACTTGAAACGTCTTGCGGCTGGCGGAAGTACGCCATCAAAAGGAAGCAATGGGATCCGAAATCGTACGAATGCAGGAACTGGCCACATTACGTGAAATACATACGTGCTGGGTGTCTGAAAAGTAAACTATATAGTCAATTTTTATCCGGTCGTTCGGTGCCGGACTAAAATAGTCATTTAGTGTCTCAAAAGCAAAGTTTCGGGATTGCCTAGCGCTATTCAATTCGCAATAAATAAATAATATTATTTCGACTTGAAAGTGTAACTTCTGCCATCAGTTTTTGTGTTTGGCCTAAATGTGCGTTTAACCTGCCCTTCCTTTTGTCCATTTTCCGATTATTTATTACTCTTCGATTTTTATGTACAAGTTAAGCAACATTTTCAATGTTTTTACGGATAATCCTGAAAATATAAAACTAGTTTGCTATGATAAAAATGTTTTATTTCAGTAAGATCGATAATGAATTTTTTAGTACAAATATTCGAGTGGCGAATGATTTGCGCATTATAGATTTACGTCTCAAAAGGATTGCATTTATCAGTCCATTGTCTTGTCTCTCCCACTCGTCATGCTGACGACACAGTCAAACTCCAATTTAACGTCACTGTTTCTTCTTATCTGATACCGGAGTTATACAGATTCTGCTAGATCCAAATGAGTGCCCGTTACGTGTATGCGGAAGCTCTGTTTATCAACTTCCATAAATACTTAGGTTTGCTCTAAACCAGTGATGGCGAACCTATGGCACGCAAGACGAATTTGGTTGGCACGCCAACGAAAGGAGAAAACCAATCAAAGCATTAATCGTACTGATTTAGTGCCGCAAAAACACTTGTGTTATTTAGTTAACTATTGTAAACAGTTTTATGCTTACAAATTTCAATCTCTTATGTCTTGATTACGAATTTAATTTAGTTGGCCCGCGAAAAAAATCAAGGACTTTTTTTTGGCACGCGAGGCGAAAAAAATTCGACAATTTCAGTAATATTGGCACACGGGCAATAAAAGGTTCGCCATCACTGTTCTAAACTGTGTGTTGAACGCATACATGATACTCAGGGATTCGCCAAAGATGTTCCGGAGCAGGAGATGATAAACTCAAACCTAATATGCTATCTCAGATTTCTTTTAAAATGTTATTTCTAAATTCGATTCGCTTAATTTTGTATCGTGGACCCACTTCGCGTATCAATCAGCTTAGTATATTAATGAGTTCATATTGTACTCGATGTATATACTTAAATTAATGCACTATATGCACATTCTTTTTGGACGACTCCAAAGGTAGAGTTGAAACTAATGACGAACATACGAAAGTATAAACTCACGGAATCCTTTCGTTTATATCGCTTTTTTTTGCTGATTGTATGTACTTGCTGTGAGCGGCAAACATCGCCCGAACTCGTTAAATGAGGTCACTGCTATTCAGAGTCTCGTTTAATTACACGTGCTGATTATATAAAGAGTGATAAAGCAAAAAGGTTTCAAGCTTCTCTAAGCAAAGCTTCTACGTGTTATCTCTTGTTATCGGGAGCACATTTTGGTGGCCTAAAATGCTCTCGGGGACAATAGCTTTCCTTGTCACGTATTTCCGGTATTTTTCCGTGGAAGCATTCCATAGAGCTCTGCGAATGAAATTAAAGACGGCTAGGAATCTATTATGAAACGGAAAGGAAGTCCAAATCGAACCACTCTTTGACACGTGCGAATTAGATCGTCATGGATTAAGGTTACAAAAGTAAGGATATTAGTAAAAACAAAAGTATTAAAAAACCAACTAAAACAAACTCTTAATTTTTTTTAAAAGAAAAATACAGAGCTATTGCTCGGGGATGATTTGAGTTGTATTTGAAAGAGAATTATAATATAAGACGGCAATTCTATTTTATTTTTATTAAATTTTTGATTAATTTAATCGATGACAACAGTATTAAGGATTTTTTAAGAAAATATTATAAGCAATGCTGCGTCTTCGTCCTTTTATTTAGCTCTTCAGATATTGGAATAACTTACAGTAGCGTGGTTTTATTAACTTCATTTTGCACGTTTTCAAACTTTTAATTATTCTAATGAAACTAATACAATACGATTATTTTTTCATTAAAAAAACGTATTATGATATAATAGAAAAATGCTTTACTTGTTTAATAAAACGAAACCAAAAATAAAATTTAGAATGAGAACTTTGAAATTACCCAATTAAAGATTGAATGGCTTATAATTTCAATCACGTAATTACCTCATCGTTAAATTTATTATAGTTATGATCGATAGGGGAGGTTTCCCGAACGTGAGGGACGTCAACAATTTTTATATACCAGCAATTATTTAAATATTGGAATTTGTATTTGATTTCCCACCTTATGAAAGGACATATATCATCGTCACAGTAATACCGTAAGAAAATAACCACATACATATATGAATTTGGGACAAGCATTGCATTTTAGATACGTTGTGGGGGTAAGAGAGAGCGAGAGGGAGAAGAATGGAAAGAATGCGATATATATAGTAAGTACGTTTTGGAACGCAGACAGGCAGAGGCTGTGGCGAATAAAAATGTTTTTGGGGCGTTAAAGTGTGCAGGGAAGCTGAGCTCACAAACCCTTGCCTACCTATTCCCCTTCCCTTTCTTCTCTCAAAATATTTAACAAAATCATTATTAAACAATTATTTTATTGTAAATCACTTTATGGTCATATATCAAACTGGATTTAAAGCTAGTTTTAATCCTTTGCAAAATCTGAGTGGATAGAGGTAATTT
The DNA here is from genome assembly GCA_036926305.1 of Uropetala carovei. Taxonomy (NCBI): domain Eukaryota; kingdom Metazoa; phylum Arthropoda; class Insecta; order Odonata; family Petaluridae; genus Uropetala; species Uropetala carovei. The sequence continues at coordinate 1,768,090 of JAXCHB010000005.1, forward strand.
TTGGTAGGTATAACCAATCCAAGCCCCTCAGTTGGAAGAGTGATATGGACCTGATTTAGCAATTTAGTGATACCGATTTCGGATATTTCTATGTCGCTCATATTTGAATCTATACGAGTAGGGAAATCAATGAATTGACCGCTGTCGATTGCGAAGCAATTTTCGAAGAACCGATTTACATACTGGCCTTAATAAAAGAATCGTGCACACTTTCATCGTTGTCTGTAAGTAGATAAGATACTGTGGACTGACCTCGAACTTCTCGCACGTACGACCAAAATTCTTTCGAGTCGTTTTTGAGTGGATCTGTGAGTATCGTGGATCGGCAGACGTCAAATTCCTTACGCGCTTCATTTCTTACAGACTTTCGACTATTTCTGTGTATGAAATACTCGTTCGCGTGATCCCTACCAACTTGTTTGAGGTGCTTTATGCGCGTGTGATGCCGTCTTTGTTTCTTGAGCAAGGCGCGGAGCTTCGGCTTCATCCACCGTGGAACCTTGCGGGTTTGGTTGGGACAAAAGTTTTTAGCCCTTCGCGAATGATGCGCAAAATTTCCGTCCAGGAATCATCTAAACTGTTATTATTCGCAAAATTGATAAATGTTATTTGATTTATAACATAGATTTTGAAAACTGGGAGATCCGATTTACTGGAGATATAGACTAATCGCGTTGGCTTATCTATTGTCGCAGGGGTATATTTGAAGTCGGCAATTACTATTTTATGATCATCTATGCCATCGTCGATATGCAGGTTTCTAATCAATAGCGGGTGGGTCGTTGCTAGCAGATCTAATATGTTTCCGTTTCCGTTGTTTTCGTATCGCGTCGGCTCGTTGACGTTTTGTTCTAGCGATTTTAGGGTAAACGCTTCAATTAATTCACAAGTTTCTCAATTTTTTCCGCCACTAACATAGGTTACGGATTTCAAATCGATCGATGTAGTCGGGCATCACTCACGTATAGTTTCTTAACTGATTGTGAGTCAAGGAAAGAAAACTTAAGGGAGAGAGCACGCACACTAGCTACATATTTCACCTCGACCAAGGAATGCGCCGTTGCCACGTCTCGCCTAAAACCTAAACATTCAAGGCAATTCTGAAACCTCGAGGGGAAAATAATAGACGGCTCTTTTAGATAGATTAATGTCTCATATATCGCGACGTTTTAGTCTTAAAAGTCTAAGCGAGATTTCATCAGAAGAGTACGAGAAGCCGTATCTTGCGACCTACCCCAACGAAGGCGCAGCCTAACGAAAGCGCGTGATATCATAATACGGAAGTTTATTCTATATGTCCAACTTTTTTTAAATTGGAATCATATTTGTGATTTTAGAAATAGTGACTTTTATTTTAGGCTTTAAAAATTATTATTTATTTTTATAAATAAATTAACGTCAAGGTAATGCCAATCTAAAGTATAAAGAGAAAGCGAAAAACAAGCATTTTGACATGGGAGATTTTTTGCATAAAATTAAATAAATAGCTGAACAGTTAGAAGTATACGAATTATGTAGCACAATCTGCTCTGTCAATTGTAGCTAACATCGATCAGTACATGCTTAACTTATTTTTGATAGGACGAATTGAAAATGAATTGCTGCTTGCATAAAATAAATAAAAATGGATTCCATTGACATTAAATACCATAATATTCCAAGTAATCGTTTCCAGTGTACCTCAATTGCACTCACCCCTTATTAAACGATAGACTATAATACGATAATAAGACCCGCTGAGAAAGGCTACTTCGTAATTGAAGTGCACCAAAAATTGACTTTTTGCTATATATGTTTCCTTCATTATTATGATCATTTCATTGCTAAATCGAATGAATTAAATATCTTAAAATAATTCACACACTCATATTATTTCTGAATGATAAATAGGTTATAGAAATGTACGAGAAAAACTGAGGAAAGTTTCGACGCACGATTAATGGTAACATTCTGATGAATAAAAAACTTCCAATTTTTAACCAAATCTCACATTCAAACACGGGCGAGAAAATTTGACCGCAACAAAGTAGACCTTACATAAGTACTGCGTTATTTTTCTCACACAGAAAGACATTTACGTTAACCAATAATACAAGATAGTCGGAATTACTTTATAAAAAACGCGTCTTGGAATTATTTCATCAGAATCGACCAAGACTGGTTCAGTTGGAAATCATCCGGATTTTGCTTTCATGGTTAAGGTATCACGAAGGAAACAAACAGACCCAGGGACATACAGACAACATGACATGCAGACGCAAGGACAGAGACAAAAGCGTGAGAATATGCTAATCAAACACCGAGACGGAACCAAAACATCATTCAAACGTGGGATAAAGTCTGAGCAAATTTCTCATTCTCCCCTATTCAAATTCATTAAGGGTTGTAAATAAACATAGTTCGACACATGACTTCAAAGGAGATATCCTTGGATGATTTCACGTACCCGCACGCCCACGCCAAAAACCTTCACGGCCATTAAACTCATTCACCAATCGTCGAACTAAATCACCCGTCCAAAAATGACATCGGAGCTTATCAAAATTAAAACGGGGACAAATTTTAACCCGCAAGGGCGGGAGCTCGTGACAGCGACACCTCACCGTACAGATTCCCTACCAAGACCGAGCCGAATTTATGAAAACCACCATCAACAAAACCGCTCATTTAAAAAAAAAAATAAGAAACGGCAGCCTACACTTATTTGCCTCGCGTCCCTTTCCTTTAATCTCCTGTCCCACTCTCCGATCCACTCCAACGTCGAAAATTCTTGTCGAGTTAACGCCTTAATTTCTCATCAAAATGAAAATTGACCCCGGCGACAACACAAAAAAAATCCCAAATAAAAAAATTAGAACGAATTTGCAGAGCGTGTCTCGAGGAAGTAAAAAATGGAACGGGAGTGAGAGAGAGAGAGAAGGGGGATTAAAAATTCCATCAGAATATTTAAAAAGGTCGAAACCATGATGAGAACCAACTCCCTTTTTTTTTTAAAAAAAAAAAGTATTTTTCGTTATTTTTTTCGCTCCGTGTACTACTTCACGGCGATGTTGCCACACATCCTCTCGCTTGATGGGACATAATCGAAGCTTTGTACAAGATCCGAAGTATTCACCCTTTCTTTCTTTTCTTCCTCCTCCCTCTTCATGGATCGGCTATCCCCTAGAGTTGAATGGTTAGCCCTCACGCCAGAACACAACACGGGGTCCTCAAAAAGGTACTTCCAGTAGCCACTTATAAGGGAATCCAGGCTTACAAAAACAGGAGGAGGAGGAGGAGGTGGAGGAAAGAAAGAGATTGGGTGAACGGTAGGCAACACTAAAGAGGGAAAGAGTAAAGGGGGGGAGGACGTGTTGCGCGATTCGAAATTGAAAACACTAAATGCAAGGGGAAAAAATGAACTCTTAACAAAAATTCTATAAGGATAAACCTATATAAGCTCCCGGTTCAGTCTTAAGCTGCCAAAAGATAAATAAAAGAAAAGGGTAGTGTTATCCATTGCTGTAAGGATTATATTTTAAATGAGGAATTAACGTTTTTTCCGGCCTGGCGGAGTATCTTTCACAATGACGACGGAGCCCATAATTCTCTTAAATTGCATTGAACCCTGATTATTCTGCGTTTGGAAAGTTTTTATACTTTGTATTACATTGAATACGCTCTCATTTTCAGGGCAGAGCAGATTATTTTCGTCTAGATTCCCAACTCGATTCTGTCCGAAAAGAAACCAATTTCAGTAACCTGCTAATCCACAGCTTGGTATTCGTTTATTCTTGGATATATTTTGTTCATTAAAATTAATAATATAAATAATCTCCTTCCATCCTGTTTTACTGTTATAGATGTGTACTGCTCTTATTTATAGTTTAAATTTATCGCTATTTTATCTCTTATTATTCAGTCAGAAGCAACAAACATTGGTTGTTTTTGATGTCCTTAAATTAATAAATATTAACGCAAATAAGGATACCATAATAGAGCGCTTGAGATGTCTGCGAGATAGCTAAATAATATTTTGAAGAGAAAACTACAGCAAACAAGTTCCAGTAAAATTCTTACTATAAACTATAACTATATAACACGAATTGTACAATGCCTAGAATAAGGATGACGAAACTGTGGCACGGCTGACCAAAATGACTACCTACTAAATAAGGTATTCTTGCAACGGCTACCGGTTATTATTGCTTTCTAACTGCCCTATAATATTCTTGGCTTGTTTATTATCGCTACCTCAAATTTTAGCCGTTACTCGTAACTTTATCCAGCTCCACGAACGTGATTGACAGCAACTGTCATTACTCCGCATTTCTCCCTCTCCGCCTAGGTTAGCGAACTAATGGCGTGCGAGATGAAGTTCACTGGCACGCTACGTGTACCACCGCTTTATTTTCATCGCCTTTTTTTTCAAAATTTAAAGCGGCAACACCGCTCATTGAAAACTTTCATATTACAATCTTCGTAAATTTTGACGCCAGCATTCATAACGCAGATTACCTGCACCGAATTAATTACAAAATACGACACGAAATAAAAGTGAAAAAATGACTTGAAAACAATCATTTATACCAGGTTCCGAAAGTTATAAATAGTAACTCGTTAAAATTTTAATGAGATAAATTAATAAATGACATATAATGTCTTAAAATGAAGTCATAGTTGCCTAGCAATAAAAAAATAATCTGTCCGTATTCCGAAAAAACCCCGATACATGCTAAATAAGAAACGTCGCTGCACAATCAAAACAATCCGAAATTCACGATAAAAATCTGCTACAAATACTAAAATCCAATAAACATTTATGTATAAATAATTTAAATAAATATATTTATTTAGTGGTATAAAAGAAAAATATAAAAACAGCAACGTGCTATACACTAAATGCTGAAGAAACAATAACAAAGAAATTTACACGACCGTCCAAAAGTTTTAATCACTTTATGGTGCCACAGTGCCAAGCGATAAATAACTGAAGATATTATTTTTACGAACTCTATGATATTTCAACATTTTGCTTCGTTAGGTCTTAAGGAATATTTCTTCGCATAATTCGAAAATTTCATCGATTTATTTTCGTTTTAATTTTGGATAATTTTACGATCCAAGGCGAAGTTTTTAATAAGGAAATTATATGAATTCCATCAGAAGTAAAGTATTATCGCGCACTATGCCTGTCATTCATAGCGTTCCTTCTTGGGAGAATTCATTAACATCATTCCCCGAGAAATCGTTTAATGGAATCTTTTACAAAATTGATCCACAGAAGAGGCAAAAAAAATCCCTCGGAGAAATACGAGCCCAAATTGAGTATCGGATACGTATATCCTTTTCCTTCCTTCCTTCCTCCTCCTGCCCCTTCCCTTTACCTCACATTTCTACCTCCAATCCCCCCATGAAACCTCTCATCGGTCCCTTTTAAACCATACCACTCTCTTTCTCCCCTTAATTGATTAATCACAAGCTTCTCCTATTAATCTCTCATTTATTCCATCCTTCCCAATCTCTTCCCACCATCTCACCCCCACCCGCATCGAATTCTCCCGTTCCTCACTCCCTCCCCCCCCCCCCTTCCCGTTCTCTTTCATCCTCATTTTTGTCCTCTTCCTTCGCAGTTACTCATTTTTAACCCACCTCCTCTCGCTCACTCAACCTCTCCATCTACTTTCTCTCGATTCTCCTCTTCCTCCTGTGCCTCTCTCCATCCTTATCTTTCACCTCTTTTTCTGCTCCAATCTCTCCCCCTCCATTGTCTTCCACGTTTTCCCCTCTCCCCCCTCATCCCAATACCTCTCCTTTATTCATCCCCCACTCCGTCAGTAATTGAAATTCTACCTTTATACATCTTCGACGAGGAGAGAGAGAGAGAGAGAAACTCGGCAATAAATTTCTCCTCCCCACCATTCGTTCTCTGAGGTCTAATTTTTGCTCCTCCTCCATCCTTTCTCCCCTACAAAAACCTCCCCCATTCGTTCCCGAGGGCCTTAGCACGCTCCCTACCGCCACTACCTCCTCAATAATCGCACCCTTTTAAACCTTCTCCCATCCCATACCTACATATCGCCTTCTTAAAGTCCCCTTCCCGATTTTCACAACCGCAAGCGCATCTATTCCTTACCGAAAGGATTCCCACCCCTCCCCATACCCATCAAAAGAAACACGCACTTCCCATCCTTTTTTCTCTCTCTCTCTCCATTTCTCACACTCTCCTCTTTCTCTCTCTCTCCTGTCTCTCTCTCTCTCTCTCCCTCAAACTCTCCCCTTTCCATTTCTCCGTAACCTAGCTTTCCCTCTCTCTTTTTCGTCCCAAGCTCCTCCTCTCCTCAAATTGATGGATCGCCAAGACATAAGACTGCTTTTACAGTTGGAAACGGGCGAGTGAATGCCTCCGGTGTCTACTCGAGCGGAAGTTAAGGCGTCGTGGCGGTCTCGGATGGTTCTTTGATGCGGGACTCTGAGGGTAAATCACACACTCAGAATAATCGACGCCGTCTTAGAACAAGAATGGCTATTTGACTTGCCGCGGTGGCGAAAAATAATGTGAACTGAACATGGGGAACGTACTTTCGATTCCTTAATTAGACCATTCAACCATTTAAAAAAAAGAGGGAAGACAAATCTAAATTTATTTTTCGTTCATTCGTCAACTATCGGTGATAATGACAACTTTTTTTCTGGTACACATGTTAGATCTATATCCTTTACTTCGACCATCTTATTGAGATTGCTCATGACCTTTAGTCGGCCCTTACTATTATAATATTTTTCTCCCATACGCAAGATTTTAATTACTCAGAAAAAGTCGAGTCATCTCCACTGTCCTATTTTAAAGAGAGAAAAAAGATACCAGCAGTACACGAAACATCCAGATTTATTTCTTCCGTATTTAATTTTTATCATAGACCAGCAATATACGTATACATAAATAATTCACCGAACATTTCCTTTTATTCATTTTTATTTGTACTTCAGAGAAAAAGTGAGCGTTATTTCCGTAAAACCGAGCTATTGTTTTTTGTAGTTTTAGCGTCCGATGATTCAAAGTTTTAAAAATATGTTTTATTCATATGCTCTTTAAATATTCTAATTCTCAATGTATTATATACAGACAATATTCAAATGCGCCTCATTGTGATTCCAAGCGCGTACGTGCCATAAACCGCGCGTCTAGGTTGTGCAGAACAGACACTTTTCGCCATTGGCGGTTGCGATCGCGCGTGGCCATCGACCAGGAGAGTAAAGCTTATGCAAGAGAGCACGTTAAACTCTCTTTTAAGCGGACTACGATTTCGCAACCTCGTTTCGTTATTGCAGACGGGTTCTTGGATATCAGTTTAAGAGTTGTATTTCACGTTGAATAAAAAGGAAGTGACATTGAGTTTCGTATTTAAACTGTCGAAATTTTATAGTACGTGTAATGAAATTATTTGTAAAGTCAACAGGAAGAAACATAAAATTAAGTTACTTTCTTTGCTTTTATGTCCTATTAATTTATCGACTCAAGGAAACAACTATATGTGATAATATTTGTATGTCGCTGATCTATTAATTATAGCAGCATAACAGATTGCAGTTAACCGGGTTAACATTAATGTTAATTAAAAGACAATATATAAATAAATTTATAAATTCATAGAAACAATATTATATTGCTGAATTTCATTTCCTACACTATAACCTAATATGTATAATGCAAGAAAAATATGTTAATAAGCAATATTTTAACAAAAAACAATTCAAATAATAATATAAAAGAACCGATTAGCTTCATCCATATTAGTTCTATTTACGAAAAAACGTTACGCTGATGTACATACACACTATCGTAAGAAAAATTTATTTTTTAAATTTGGCTTCGGCTATCCTGCGTTCAACCAATTATAAATTGCACACTAAACACAGCGCTTGGAAGATAAAAACTTTTTTTAGCATATAATCTCGAAAATTCCAACGAGTGGCAATTAAAATTTTTAAAATGTGTGCAACATACATTGTACAAACTTTCTCATATACTAAAGCGTCGTTTAATTATCTTTTGAAAAATATGAATAAGTAGAATCGTTATAAACATCAACTTAAATAACTATACGAAATTTGAAGAAAATCGTATGAACCGGTTCTTCAAAAATTCAACTGTTATTAAAGTTGCCCAAGAATAAAATAGCCTTATATTCATTCTTTGAGACATATGAAATATGTAGTATTATTGCAGACGTAAACTCAAGCAACTGTACGAAATTTTATCAAAATCGTTAAAGCCGTTTTTAATAAAATCAAATTGTTGTTAAAAATGCGTAGAATAAACTGCCCTAAGTTATTGTGCAATTTCAACCATTTATTTATAACTTTTATTCTGTATTATAAAATGCCTAAGTACGAGATTTCATTCATTTTCGCTCTACCGTTTAGGCTCTAGAGCCGCGAACAGACAGACCCACATACAGACACACACTGACAGACGGCATTGCGAAAACCACTTTTTCGGACTCAGGTACACCTAAAACGTATATTTCCATCAAAATCTCGAGATCGAATTTTTTGCGATTACAGTACTTTCTCAATATACTTCGTATATGAGAAAGTAACAATGAAAGGGATGGATGAAAAAAATTACAGAGAGAAAGAATACAGAAGACGGGGAACATAAGAGGAAAAGAACGGAAGTAAGAGAAAGTGACGCTGAGATTAAGCGCGAGGATCGGTACGTTTTCGATAAGGGAGAGATTTGTTTCCTTCGCCATGAATCTTTCGCAGCGGAGCGCAGATGAAGGGGAAAGGGGCTCAAAGGAGTTTGGATCCAAATACCTCAGATAAAGTGCGACTTCGAAAGAAAGAGGGAAGAGTAGGAAAAGAAGGCCCGGATGCCTATGAGAGAAAGAAAAGGAAATTGGAACTGAAAGGACGGAACGTGTGAAGAGAGGTCTAGGAAGGGATTTTGCTGCTATGGTAGATGGGTATATTCCTTAAAAGAGACGGAGAAAGATATCCTTCGTGAATTAATAAGCCGTTCGCTGTTCGTTAGAAAAAAAACTTGCGATTTCCCTTGATGCGGAAGAGAGTGAAGAGGAGAAGAAAGAGATGGGAAGAGAAGTGGAAAGGGAGAGCGAAAGAAGCATGACAAATAGAAAATGGGGTAAAGAAGGAATTGGAATAATGCAGAAAGTGTTTAAAAAAACAAGAGATCCAGAGATAGGAAAAGTTATCATTGCTTTCCTTGTGTTTCTTTATCCACTTTTCTCTCCTACAATGTGAGATGAGGGAAGAAGATGCAAAAGATAGGGAACAGCGGGAGAAGACATTTTTGTTCTGTTGTTTCTACGATTGTCTTCTTCACGCGATTTTTCCATGCAGGAGAGCACTCTTTTTTCCTTACAAATTTTCCCTATTATCCGCATGCGAAATTTACTCACACCATTTATTTATGGCATTCGTCCATGAATGTTTTCTTTCATGTATTCTTTCGCTTCTCTCCAGGAAATATCTCCATGTTTTCGTTCCTTACTAAGAATTATTCCTCCTAACCACATTTGATTGTATGAGATTTCGAGAATTTATTAGGCTAAAATGTCATAACATATGTGTGTCCTAAATAAACCTCAGTAGAACTGCTTATGTTTAGGATAAAAATATTAAATTAAAGATGAGAAATTCAATTCCCGACATAAGATTTATTATAAAGTTGTTGTTGACTACACTAATAAAAATGAAAAAATTCTTTTCTACAACATATACGGTGACATGTAAGTCGCAAGTTTATGAGATTAACAATCGTCATATCCTTTTACGTTAATCTTATTTATCATCTATTCGCTGCCTCTTATCCCACCCGGTAACAACCATACATTTCTTAATTACTCTATGACCAAACATCCTCCATCTCTCCTTTATTTTCTCCTTATCAACTTTTAAAACTAGATCTAAATTCAATTTTTAAAAAATCATTGAAGATATTCATAGACAATACAATTGATAATTTTTTCCCAAATAAATATATCCTAACTTTATCTCTTTTTCGGTTAGGCAATCATAAGGAGCTGAAATGATTGGATTACTATCAGTTGATGCCCTTCCTTATACAAATAAAGTGCTACTGTTGCAGCATCAAGGGAAATCGCAAGTTTTTTTCTAACGAACAGCGAACGTCTTATTAATTCACGAAGGCATGAACCACTCGATCATTAATGGAGTAATGACTTATCGCAGTCGTCTTGGACTTTATCAATGTGTTCAAATCGCCATGAAAATGAGCATCTCCTTCATGTGATTTTTTTCCTCATATTTCAATCGGACATTCTCAAGATATTAGCGATCGTTATCGAAACGTAATCTTGCCCGAACAATTCTCTTCCTTTCTCAGTGTCGCTTGAAGTGTACCTTAAAGCTATGTTTTTGGACTTTTTGTTTTTTCTCTTCACACGTTCTTTCATTTCCAATGCCCTGCCACAGCCATTTAAGCACCAGAGCTGACAGCTAATACTTAAGTTATACTCAATCACCGATTAAATACCTCCATTTGAATCTAATTCTGATATGTTTCATTAAAGGTAACTTTAAAACATACTATATTGAGTAATTCCTGTATCATCTCCATTTTATTTTTCTCTAATTTGTTATTTATTTTCCTTTCGCCTCTTTCTCTCATCTTCCTTCAAATCGACTAAAGGTTTTTACAGCTTTTCAATAAATGTATTTTCAATCAGACTTTCCTATAACAGATAGCCGGTAATTAAGGAAATCTGCGATGAAAAAATATCGATAAAATCAATACACAAATGATATTATGCTCAGGAAAACAATTACTAGATGGAAAGAAAATAGCACTAAATTTATTTGAACCAATTTTACGAGAGCTGTTTTCTTTGACTTAAAATCAGATTACTAATAAACTCGTTCTTCAGGAGTATATATGAAACAAAAAAAAAAGAAAGGATAAAAACGTCTTCCAAAGGTAAGTGGAGTTGCTATTTTTATTTCACATTTAGTGGCGTCTCACCGTCGCAAAAAGCTTTTTACTGAAAAGATGCATAAGAGGGGTCCCACGGATAAGCGACCGCTATTTCTCTCTCTCTTCTCCGGAAACAAGAGGAGCTGAGAGGAGTGCAAGCGAGACACGCAATGCCTATATACGGAGTGGGAAAGTGAGTGAGGGAGAGAGAGGGAGGACGACACCGGGTTGCACCCTACCTTTTTACACCCTCCCTCACCCGCCTCTTCGTGTTCTCCCAACTTTCTTCTCCACCACATCTTCTCCCCTACTTTCCGTTAACGTTCTTCTTTCCTGCCTTTCCTTCGCCGATTTTACGCTGAAATGTAACGGTACACGTCTCGGGGTAAACGAGAAGGGATGACAGAGGAAAAGGACTAGGGTGGTGTGAATGGGTGCGAGTAGAATGAAGGTTAAGACCAATAAAGTCGCCACAAACCACATATGGTGAATCGACCGCAGAGATTTGAAGAAAAAATAACGTCCCATGTATTTTTACTTTCTCCATACGTAGTACAGGGAAAGTATTGTGATCACGAAAAAAATCGACTTCGAGATTTCAACGGAAATGCACGTTTTGAGGTCCCTAGAACACGTTTAGACAGTTTTCGGAATGTCTGTGGGTGTGTGTGTGGATGTATGTGATTGTGGGCGCTCTAACTCAAAAAGTACTTGTCATATTAATACCAAATTTCATATATAACACTTTAGCATGAGCACAAAGAACTAATTAGTTTTTGGACAATAACGGTTAACCGAAAGTAGAGGTTTATTCGAAACCCGATTCGGTTTTTGCGATATTTCTCCGATAATACTCCATTATTGTATACATTGACCATTACAAAAAATGTAGAAAATATAATTTCCTACATCTTTTATTTCAAACAATTTTCCATAGCAGTTATTGTTTAGGAATTATTTTTAAAAAATAATCGGTTTTTTCGGTTTCCGTCAAATATCTTAAAAACGTCGTTATTCGTAATCTTCGTGACGACCAAAGTTGTAGAGAATAATATTTCATCCAACTTTTGTTTGAAACAAATTTTCGTAGAACCATCCATTTCGGAGATATTTTGCTTATTCGTAAATTTCCAGTATACAGCGCCGCCACCATGTAGCGGTGAATTCTGTAAACATATTCAAAATATACCTAATTTACGGCAATAAGGACGACTGTATTATTTTACGATACGAAATAATAATTTTGCCTTATAATGCTATTCATAATAATTTAAATATCTATACCCCAAATATGGAGAAAGTCATGTGTTGGCCACATCAGATGTTTTGTTTATTTTTGCAAGAAACTTTCTCGATTATGAATACGTCTAGTCTCACTACACTCTTTCCTGACTAGAAGGAACAAATACAACAAATTGTGGTACCTCATAATATCATATATTATGTGAACATGGAACTTGATAAATAGTTGTAATATATAAACATTATGCACATTGGCGAAGCCATATATATATATATATATATATATTTAGGGCAACTAGGTGTTGTGTCTCTCTTGTGCTGACGAAGGGATCATCCCGAAAGCTCTAACCTCTACAAATGTCTCTCTCCAACACCCCAGCGGCTCTACTTCCGGTAAGTGTTCACTGGGTTTCCTTCAACACCTAGTTGCCCTAAATATCCTTACTTACCTTTCCTCTTCCGTAGTATATATATATATATAATTAAATTACGATTATACAGACCATCAGAAAGAGGAAGGCGAACTGGATTGGGCATTACCTGAGGAGAGAGTGCATGATGAGTGCTAGAAGGAAAACTGGATGGAAAAAGAGAAAGAGGTAGGAAAAGGTTTCAGCTAGTAGACGACTTGAAAGGGAAAGTGAGCTATCAAGACATGAAGAAAACTGAGGAAAATAGGAGTATATGGAGAACCAAGTTTAACCTAGAATAATCACGGACCTGTCAACGGACAGACTACCTATGATGATGATGATATAATTACTGAACGAGCATTTACACTTGACATAATAGGATTGGGAATGGCTGGGAGGTAGGTGGGCATTAAAATTTGATATATTACAATGTCATTGAACACTATATAGTTATTTAGTATGTAGTATTTTTATGATGCCAAAATCTGTAACAATGAAATTTAATCAAAATCCTCAGAGACGGTGTTGAATTAATCGGCATTTGGCGATATTAGACTACTCTTTATTGTTGCACTATATCATTCGTCTCTTCAAAGGGTGGAGGATAGTAATCGATTTTGTTTAACCGCTAAGGCCAGAGGTTCCCAACCTTTTCGATGTGGTGAGCACCAAGTTGTATCCTATAATATCAAGCGAGCACCACTATTTTCTGAAAAAATATGAATGGTAATGAATCAAATCAAACCAACATCAAAGTTACTCCTAATGATCTTCAATACGTTTAGAAAGAAAGCAAACAAAAGAATGAAATTATGGGTTCTAAGAAATGAGGTATTAACCACCGTAGAAAAGCACAGTCAAGCTGTCAAAGAGCACCAAGTTGGGAACCCCTGCCTTAGAGCATTTATTTTAAAGATCGCGCACCCCTTAGAGAAGTTTTTTATGGACGCGTACACCCGAGGACATTTACAGTCATATTGAAATGAACGATACTTGTACTAAGATAGATAAATCATGTTTATAACGTTAAAATTCACAATTTTGGCGTATTTTTCTGTTTTATGACGTTATTATTGAGCATTTATTTTAAAGATCGCGCACCCCTTAGAGAATTTTTTTATGGTCGCGTACACCCGAGGACATTTACAGTCATATTGAAATGAACGATACTTGTACTAACAATAAGATAGATAAATCATGTTTATAACGTTAAAATTCACAATTTGGCGTATTTTTCTGTTTTATGACGTTATTATTAATAGCCACTTTGCAACTTTTGCATCCGAAATCATGCACGAAAGACGAAGTAAGAAGAAAAATTACATTTTCATTTACATCAATACCCTGCAAGCCGCCAGACCGTTTGGCAGGGGGATCATTATAATCTTTAAAACTATCGCGTACCCCTTAAAAACTCTTGACGTACCCCTATGGGTACGCGTACCACCAGCTGAAAACCTGTGGCTAACATATGTAAGAGCCACCTTCAACCTGCAGTTGCTAAGATTTAATCACCTCCCCTCGCCACCCAAACCTAACGTCTCCTAGACCTTCTCGGTACACTCGAAGCCGATGAACCTCTTTCATAGAATTTCCCTCGACGACCTTTCACTCCTTCGCCAATCCCTTCCCTTCCCCCTCCCTCTCTGAGCCTCTCCTTTTTATAACCGTTGCAGACAGAGAATTCGACAACTGATGAGGACGATCATTCGTCGTGAAACCGGTCGTGTTAACTTAAATTTGTGTAAACTGTAGGAAGTGCATAAAATCATGTGCGATTTGCTTCATTTCAAATTACACCCGTTCGCCTATTATAAAGTTTTTAGCAGGGTCCATCATTTTTTTATAAACTTGCTTCTGATATTGAAGATACCTGAGACAAGTATATTTTTAAAGTGCTTGTTCATGAATTTTTTCAGCCATAATACGAGCTCGATAATTCTCTGTTGAAGATTTTTTCATGCCTATTATAAAGTTCCATCAGACATGCCTCTTCGGTGAATTTTATATTGTTTCGGAAATATTGACAGTTAAGTAGATAAACATTAAGCGGGAAAGACTTGCATGAAAAAATCTTCAACAGAGAATTATCGAGCTCGTATTATGGCTGAAAAAATTCATGAACAAGCACTTTAAAAATATACTTGTCTCAGGTATCTTCAATATCAAAAGCAAGTTTATAAAAAACCAGATGCGCATTTCGGCTGAAAAGCAGCCATCTTCAGTAGTAATTCACCAAAAAATAGATACTAAAAAGTTTCTTTTAGAATCTATACCTATACAAGTAATTTCTAAATACTTTTTCTTTAATGAATGATGTACCCTGCTAAAAATCCCTGCCAATGATTACATATCCTTAGCGGAATAGCCAAGACAAATAATTGTCATGCGAAATAGATCAGTGTTCCTCGACCAGTGGGACGCTAGGGACGTCTGGGTGGAGCGCGAAGTTTAGAAAATAATAATAAATATAAAATGGGAGTTTCAGTTGATGACGCAATATAAAAACCGCGTTATATTTTTCGAGATTTATTTAGAATTATAAAATTAATGTTATTTATAAACTTAGCAATACAATTATGACAAATTAATGTATTCTATTGTTGTTTAGGAATTTTTAACTATCTGTAATTATTTGCTCTGAATCTTAATTTGAAATGTCGCCCTTCGATTTTTCAAAAGATTTTCTTCTGCAGGATTAATGATGGCATTACATCTCACACAAATAGTGAAAATTTTAATTTTCCGTCTGTTATCATTTGCTCAGAAGTTTCTCTCTTCAGATTCTTAATTTGAAAATTTTGAGAACATTCCCTGCCATCCACCAATTTCTTTTAAAAATTCTTTGACGCCGTAATAAATGGCATCATAGATAAAATACATTGTGATTTCAGTCGTATATCTCTTACCGTTTACTTGTTATTTTAATTTAATCGATAGCACAGACGGGCAGACAGGGCGAAAGCATAAGCTCGTTTATAAAACGAAGATCGCTAAAAACGGAGGGAGAAAATCCGAGCAACTGAATTCTTCACATCGCTCTAATGTAAGCCGCCTCGTAAAATGTCCTGGAAAGCGATAACAATCTGCGTGGCCTAGGCAATCTCGTGAGGCAGGGACCCTAGGAGGTCTGACCCTCCAGCCCTGGTTACTTTCTCCCTCTTGTGTTGAATGGGAGAAGGGCGTGACCCCCATTGGAGTCTTTTCTTCCTCACAACCTTTCTAATCCTTTCCTTGGAAATTTTTAGATTGTCTTATTGTTAGCGGTCTCGTCTGCTAGGAGATTCTTTAAGTATCATACTACAAGTGTCTGTCCTACGAACAACATCCATATATCTCCTATATATTTATGAAAGTTTGTTTGTTTGTTTATTTGTGCACCTATACATTTCCACACCGCTAGAGTAATCAAACTTTCAACAGATACTTTCTTCATAAATAGGAAGGCCGTAGGCTACTTTTAAATCCCAAATGTTTTATAAGCAAAATAACTTTGTATGCTAATGCTAAATATTTTAAGACTAGACATGGGTCAGAAAGAACGGAACAGTTCTTTTCAAACTGTCCTGATGCCTAAACTGTTCAATAAAATAACTGTTCTCATAAACTTCCTGTTCTCAAAGAACAGGTAACTCTACATCTTATACACAGTGAGAAAGGTGGGAAATGATTACTTCCTTATCCGTAATTGGACGGCGGGGACTATTTCCGAGAACAGAAGAATACGTATACCTAAAATTATTACGTTTAGAGATTTTACAAAATATCGACCTTAGTAAATTAGTGGATGACGCTCTCCTCATCCCATAGTATTGTAAACATTCATAATATTGATGATAAGGTTTCCCTCTTAAATTCGTTTCTTTTGAAACTATATGATAACCACGCGACAATTAAAACGATCCGGGTTACCAAAAATCACCTTGGATCACAGACGACATTAAAATACTTATGTTCGAACGCGACATAGCCTATCACAGGTTCAAAAATAGCTACTCCTTAGTTCAATTCGAGAATTACATAACCTTATGCAACTCTGTTAAACAGGCAATCAGAAATGCGAAAATTAAATTTGCTTACTCGACTATCACACCCGGGAGAGATATATCGACTCTGTGGAACAAACTGAAAGTTTTAGGAATCGGCAATAAGAAAGATGATATTCAGTCGCCAAATGTCTCCCTAGAGCAGGGGTCGCTAACCTTTTCATGGTGGCGGGCTACTTTTGGCAATAATTAAAGGGTCGCGGGCACCAAAGAAAAATGCATTTATTAAGGTTTTCACATTTAAAGATATAAATTTGAAAATGTAATATATCCTGTATCATACATGCATACATATTATTATATATACTAGTATAAATGCCCGTAAAAAATGACGGGTGTGATCGATTATTCTGAAATATAATTGAGGCAGTCTTCTTTGATCTGAAATCATACCTCTTGCTGAGAGGGTTGCCTTCGATCCGAGCGAGTATCTATTGTGCTTCAAAATCTGACCTTATTACCCTCTTGCCAGGTATAGTTCTGTTTTTCAGAGCGTGACAGAGGGAGTGACAAAAGGACAGAATAAGGCTTTTATATATTACTGATACATTAAAACGGTGGGTTATTAAATCATAATGCTACCCTGAAAATTTCATCGAATTCGGTTCAGTCGTTTACGAGATATTAAGCTTCAAAAAGCATTACATGACAAAGAGACAAAGTGACACTGTCTTTTATGTATGTTTTATGATTATATATACGTATTATTATATCCAAATGTCATCTATAACGGATGGCGTAAGATTGAGTAGTGGAGGCTCACTTTAAGTTATTTTTCACCTCAAGCTTTTTGGAAGCACATAATTCATCGCTATTAGATATACATATGGCGATATAGTTTCAATCTTAACCCTTCGCTTTACTAACAATAAGGTGCCGTGAGGAATAGAGTTGCCAACCTCCGGCTTTCGGACCGGAGATCTCCGGGTCATCGCCTTGATCTCCAGTCTCCGGGTGAGTAGCACAAATCTCCGGTTCAATTTCGATTTCAGCGGAATGCCCTTTTTATGACTTTTTTGCGTTTTTTTATAAATGATTCGAATTAAGATAATTTGCACTTTAATTTCCATTGTATTTTGTTTTATACAGAGAACAAACTGACGATGCTCCTACAATTTCCTTAATTAACGATATTTTAAAAAACAAAGAACGATTTTTAATAATATGTCCTAATATCATGAGTGCCTTTAAGAATATTGAATATATTTATCATTACATTTAATTCCTCTTGGATTACTTCTAAAGTATCAAGGTTTCAAGCAAACTCCGGTTTATGAATATCTTAAAGTAGGCAACCCGTAACAACTCTCCGGTTCATGAAGATCTAAAAGTTGGCAACCCTAGTAAGGAACACACTTGTTACTCACAATCAGTAACAATGCTTGTCAATCTTATTCTCCTTTTGACAGTTTCTCATTCATGCATTTACACAATGTCAGCGGCTTGCAAAAGATCCATTCTATATGTTTAAGTGATTCTTTTTCACCAGTTACACTTATGGATCGTAAAATTGATACCTTCTTATCGAAACAATGTCAGCGACTTTTGTTTACATTTTAGTTGCTTACATGACTATAGCTCATCAGTTTGACTGTATATGTTACAACCTCAGACAATGTTTCATTATACATAGTAATACAATGATCATCTCATGCAAAAAGCTTCGCTACTATTATTTTAAAGTATGAGAATTTTTTACGCGGACACCTGAAAATCCTTTCGCGGGCGCCAAGGAGCCCGCGGGCATACGGTTGGCGACCCCTGCCCTAGAGGAACTTAATGATCCCCTCCAAATACATTTCCTCCAAACCTGAGAAATGAAACTCTTGCGGACATTTATCGATCAATAAATAACTACTTCCAGTCTTTTCGTTTCTCTCATTTCTCAGTACCTGAAGTGAAGAAGTTAATTCAAAATCTAAAACCTAAATCTAAAGGATTCTACGAAATTACTGAGTCCATGCTTTGCAATTTAATTCACGTTATCACCCCGATAATTACTCATATAATCAATAGCTCCTATTTCCCGCAAGATTGGAAATATGCACTACTGCGCCCCATACAAAAGAAGGCAAATCCTTCCTCACCACACGATTTTCGCACCATCAGTATACTTCCTGCACTTTCTAAGTTAATTTAAAAAGTAGACCACGACCAGATATACAAATATATTAACAATAATAACCTTCTTAATGTCTATCAGTCAGGCCTTCGCGTTGGTTACAGCACTGCCACCGCCCTGCTCAAAGTCACTGATGATATTCGATTATATCTCGACCAAAAAGCCACGATTCTGACACTTCTAGACTTCTCTAAGGCTTTTGATAGTATCGATAGTGATATTTTAACTGCTAAACTTACAAAATGAATTTTTCACAGAGTTGCCTAAAATGGATAAGATCCTACTTCCATGAACGATATCAAATGGTTGTCATCTCAAACAGAAAATCTTCCTGGAAGCATGTCTCTCGTGGCTGTCCACAAGGATCTATTCTTGGGCCATTATTCTTTGCGCTTTACATAAATGATATATCAGGTTCCATAAAAAACTGACATTATCATCTATTTGCCTATGATCTCCAAATCTACATTAATTCCAACATTAAACAAGTGAACACCAAAATAGGCGACATGAACGACGATATAAACCCTATCACAACTTGGAGTGTTCAAAATGGATTAACACTAAATTCTGCCAAGTCGCATTCGATCATCGTGGGCTATCCTAAATTATTGGGTAAAATCGAAAGAGCGTCACTCTGCCTTATCAAAATAAACTTCGCCCCTATAATCTTCTCCAAAACAGTTAGGAATCTTGGAGTCACGCTAAATGACAAACTTACCTGGTCGACGCATGTAAATAAATTATGTCGCAAAGTACATCTCCGCTCCATTCGCTCGAACTGCTAAAAAATGTTCTCCCCGAAAAATTAAAAATACTTCTAATCAAGACGTTAGTTCTTCCTCATTTTGACTACTGTAACACCGTCTATCTCGATGCCAATCAGGAACTTCAAAGAGCGTTAGGTACATATTTAATATGAAAAAAGTGATCACATAAGTGCCGCCTTCAATCGATTAGGATGGCAAACTTTGGAAGACAGGAGGAAAATCCATATCCTAATTACTTTAAAGCGCATTCTCACCTTTTCATATCCCCAGTACCTTCTCACTAATTTTAATTTCCTAAACTCTATCCACTCAGTGAACACTCGAGGCTCGTCCAAATTACTCGATCTAATGCATCGTAGCAGCATTTACAATAAGTCTTTCACTGTCTCTGTCTGCAAACTTTGGAATTCCCTTCCTAATAATATCTACTCCACCAATAATTTAAACAATTTCAAAAATAATTCCACAAACTTCATCGTCAGTAACAAACACACTTAGCTCGCTTCTCTAAATCTATCTCCTCATTTCTGTCTCCACATTGTCTACTTTCGCTAACACTAATCTCAAATTCCTATCAATTTCGACACATTCTACCCGTCCCACCAGTGTGGAAACGGTCATATGTTAGAAGCAAAGCAAAATTTGTAAATTACCTTAAAAACTAAAACAACTATTCTTGTAAACTGTATATGGTTAGGAGGAAGAAGGGGCTGTGTACCCTCAACCCCGCCGTTAAAAGTTTAAATAAATCGTGAGGGTTAGGAGGTAAATTTTGCAGCGCACTGGTATTACCAGCTTTCTCTTCCTGTTCTCACACTTGGACACTAAAATGTCCGAAATGAGAGGGCGACATGCCTCGGCCATTCACTGCGCTATCCCTTTTTTAGAAGAGTAAATTAACAAAGATATATTAACAATTTCATCACTGAACATTTCTGTAGAATAACAATCATTTCAAAATGTTATGTTATAAAAATTATTAAGACTAGCTGAGCCCGCGCAAATTTTGCGCGTTTAATTTTAAATTGATTCATAAAAAAATAATAAGTTTGTAAAATAAGTTGATGTTAATAATTCATATTTTACTCTAGCAATGAATTTACACAGTATAGGATACTTAGATATTTGACTCCCAATGTAAGGTTTGCGTGTTAGAATCTCACTGAGGGAAAGGCAGTATGCGCATATAAAAAAAAATGTTATCCGTAGGTAATCAGAAATCTGTATTTTATAAGTTATGGTAGAGAGTAAATTGATGCGGCACAGTAATTAAATTGAAATGATTAGTGATCGGAAGATTCTTACGCGACAGGCATAAACTGTAGTGATGTGAAATGAGGAAACAGAAGAATAGAACTGCTAAGACCGGGAGTCAAACTGGGTCTTAACACCTCAAAGAAAGCAAATATTGGGAAAAGAAAGATGTGAACTTTCTGTAATTTACAGGAAATGTCATGCGCTTAATCAATCACAAAACATAACTCTTGTAAAAGCGACGCCACAAAAAATAATTATTTATCCACTTAAGCCAGACGAAAGTATTAAAAAAGTAAGCGATGACACAATTGATTGTAGAATAATGCGGAGTATAAACTTACCGGGGTTTAGGAAGATTCCTCATCACCAACGCCTTCGTAATGAAATGGCAGAGTCTTACGCGTATTTCCACTGACAGGGTGATTCTTGGTCGCTTCAGTCACGAAAACAAAAACATTTGGTACTTCCAAAAGGTTGAATACTCAGATAGAGTTTTTAAAAAAATAAATATGGTTTTCTACCACAATATACGATAAACGCGTCCTAGTCACAGAAAATAATCTTACTGAATGTTCTCGAGTTAAATCATTATCTTAATGAATTCATCCATTGTTATATTTATAACAATAAAACTTTAATTAAAGCAAAAATGTAGCGTATAATGATCTTACTATACTGCGTTTCCAGAGATCGTACGGGTGAGGCGTGTCTACGGTTAGACTTGTAGGGTGAGGAGGAGAAAGTGTCAGCCAATAAGAGGTCTTAAATTTCCCACGCCTTTCAAAAATTCTTGACGAGCGCTGTTGACACGATTGCTCTCAGAACTTCACTCGTCCACAGCTGCTGTTGAAATGAGCGAAATTCGAAATGTGGCAACATTAGGTCGTAGCCTAAGCGAAATAACCCGAATGCGGACGGAATACTGAGAATCTGACCCGTACGACTTCGGGAAACGCACTTATAACTTAAGGATTCCATTTTTACGTCAATATGAACGTTTAATCGATGGTAATTGAATCAGAGGCAACAATTAAGGTCGACTTGGCAACGTCCCGATGGAGAACAAAAAATCGGCAAAATTTTGAAAACAATTGTGTATTTCCGAAAATTTCGACCGCGTAGAGTATAAACATTGAAACGACACTGCAAATCTCTACGGCAAACGGTTTTCGAGATAGAGGGGGGGACGGACGGACAGACGGACACTTCAGAAATTATATATAGGATATTCGTTCATTTTAAATTGTTTTGATGCTCTAATTAAAATTAACTTATGTTTGAATTATTTAATTCCTCCGGACAATAGCTAAGAGCGTCAAACATAGTTAGGGCATCAAATTTTAGCTAACTTTGTTTAGTTACACCATTAACACATTCGACCTTGGTAGACGGTTAGTATCTGCCAACGGTTACTAAGGCCGCGGATTCGAATCTCGCCTGGGTTCCCAAAATGCCGATAGATGGCAGGACGGTTACTATGGGTACTTTCTTTATAATATACCTTAAATAGCATTGAAAATGCGTTATTTTCATCACATCTGCTATTAATAACAAAGGTTTAAAAACAATGTTATGAAAACTGCGAATAATTTACAGACAGAATGCATAATTTGCGAATAAAAAGAAAGTATATTATAGTCATCGAGTAGAAGTTTAATGCAGGTAAAATTCGGGACCTCAGGTCTGCTATAGAATCGTCGGTCTAATTTCCCTACAATCGAAAAAATTTTTCGCCTTTTACTAAAAATTTCCGTGGAGGGAAATATTATGGCACACTTTATAATTTTTGACAAGCCCAATGGTGTACCATTGGGCCAATAAAAGGTACCAAATCAATAATTAAAAGAAATAACAGAACTATGTCTTACATCTAGAAGTTCTTAACCTTTTCGATGTGGTGGGCACCAAACATAGTATCCTAAAATATCAAAGTAGCGCCGCACCACCCCCCAATGCAACTTGGCTCATAAATCGTACGGAATTTTGCGGGGGCCTCACGCCAGTAGACGCTGATATCAAGTACAAGATAAAAAGTGAAAGGAATAGAACGGAACTTTGTAACCGTTCTCGACGCGATCTTATTTACCTTTTAAAGCGTACTCATCTTGAGAGAGTTTGAGTATTGATGCTTTTTGAGCTGAGGTGTAAACTTCAACATTTGAAACGTAATCATCTTGTGATAATTTAAGGACTGACGCTGTTTTTAAATGAGATTTAAATCCAATTTTTTAAACGTATCTACTCATCTTGTGATAATTTGAGGACTGACGCTGTTTTTAGGTGATATTTAAACTTATACGGAAAAATGCCGACGATTATAAGGTGTGCAGTCTTTGGTTGCGGGAATACATAGGAAATTCCTGGCATAAAGTTTTTTTTGTTTCACGAGTGACAAGGAGTATTAATTTTCTAATTTTTCGAGTAACTGGTGCCTGCTGGGCGAAATTTTTGCAGAATACACACATATTATTCGTATATAATACTAGTCAATTGTGCTTTCTTTCATTCTGAAAGCATTTTCTCTTACAATCAGCTTAACATAAATAGTATGAGCCGACAAATAACTTTTAAACGTAAACTTTACACCTCTGCACTGTTTTACGTGTTTCTCTCTTTGTGGATTTTGGGGTAAAAACAAACCCAAAAATTTATAATTATAAAAGTTATATAGTTAATCGTCATTTATTACGAATACCTCACATTTATGCAAAATTTCATCGATATAGCACCTCTATAAGTGCAATTATGTATATTTGTTTAAACTTTATGAATTTTTCACAGACACAATAATAAACTTTAATGTAGTTTTTTATGTTAAATCGTGTTAAAACACTATTCTCTAAGTTTCTTAAAATTTTCAGCTTCCTAGCTCGAAGGAGCTGCTTGTATTACATATTGGTTGTCTACACAAATGTGTGTGTGCAAGATATTTGTATATGTGATTTAACCAAAAGTTTAAATAATTAAATTTATTCATATTTACATTGTGTTATATTCGTTGTTGATGATGAATTCCCTCTGATTTATTTTTTGTGTATAGTTCATTGACTAATGATCTTCTCTGGATAATTAACATGTATTACAAAATTTCGTTTCAATGACTCATCCCATATCTGTTATATATTGACTGTCCTTACTTAGCATATAAGGATATCATTATATATAGAAGCTTCTTTAAGAGGAGGATATAAGAGTATATTAATGTCTAGCCCAAACTATAATAGATGGATAACAAATTTAATACATAGGTAAATAAAAAATAATAATGGGCAGAATAAATCGAAAATTTTAACAATGTGTATTTTCTGGGCCGTTAAAAATTATAAATGAAATTTCTGCAAGTGATTTTTACACAAAATGAACCTTCAATATTCAAATCTGATTCTTAAGCAGATTTGAAAATCCCCCCGCTGTATGACGTCATGTTAAGAGGGACACTATTGCCCTCTCGTGCGAGGCCCCGCAAGATTCCGTCAACTACTTTTTCAAGGGAGTTGCCACCCCCTGATCACCACACTTCCGCGAGAGTAGCAATGATAATGAATACAATCAAACCTTCATCAAAGTTATTCTTAATGATCTTGAATACTAATAATAACTATCAAATTGAATTATTGATCCTAAGAAATAAGAAAAGCAGTCAGGCTGTCAAAGAGTACCGCCAGGCTTCCAAAACGTACAGCGGTGCTCGCGAGCACCAGGTTGGGAACCTCTGTCTAAGGCAGTGTTTCCCACCATTTTTAGAGTCGCGGCACCTTTAAGTGACTTTTCAGTAATAAACGTGTTGAAGTTGAACCCTTAACTCTAATCTTCATATTTCCTTTCATTTGGAAGTGCCTTTGCGACGAAATGAAGGTCGACTTAACTCTGGTTTGCATTTATGAAAGCCGACGATGCAAAATGAGGCTAAAAATGGGAAAACAGAATATTTTCTGCGGCACCCTTCA
The DNA here is from genome assembly GCA_036926305.1 of Uropetala carovei. Taxonomy (NCBI): domain Eukaryota; kingdom Metazoa; phylum Arthropoda; class Insecta; order Odonata; family Petaluridae; genus Uropetala; species Uropetala carovei. Next base: position 1,792,829 of record JAXCHB010000005.1, read on the forward strand.
GAACACTTCACGGCACCCCAGGGTTCCGCGGCACCCAGGTTGAGAAACACTGGTATAAAGTATAAGACTAAAAATCTACACTTTCATGCAATACAGTGCTCGCGAGCACCATTTTCAGCATCGTAAAAGAGCACCGTCAGACTGCCAAAGAGCACTACGATGCTCGCGAGCACGGGGTTGGTAACCCCTGGCTTAGGCCCTAGAACAGATGTTCCCAAACTGTGGTTCGCGAACCCCCAGTGGGTTCGCGGCAAAAAATCCGCAATGGCGAGCAAAGTTTTTGGTAAATCACTTAATTTGGTCCTTGTTGGCATTCAGGTTTTTAACAAATTCTATATAACTACTTTTTTATTCAAATGAAAAATAATCCAGTAGTTAAACAATATTTATATCAAACTTTTATTTGAAACACGAAAAGAATGTGTCTGGAGCTAAACCTTTTTTATCAGCCTTTGGAATAAAAATCATCGCTCCCTTTTCACTACGTAGAGGAGCCCTTTGTAACAACGGAAATCCTCTTTGTAAGCAATAAGTTGATAGAAGCCCAATGTCTTCTTTAAACAATGCACAAATCGATATCATGCCGGATAATATAATTGTAATGCACTCTTAACGAAATGGAAAAGGACATAATATTGTACGCAAATTGTAAAAAAAGTAAATTTTGTACTTCTGGGCTTTGCTTTAAATCTCAAATTATCATGATAATTCTTCGTAATTTTAATATGCAAATAAAAATTACGCTGCTCCCCTTACTACTAATATGAACACAAGGCTACAAACAAGCAAATAAGCAACGGAAAATTATATATGAAAGGTGGAAATAATGCTATAATAAATATTGTATACTTAAATTAATAAATATAAAAACTGTTTACAATATATATTCTTTAAAAATTTATACCCAGGTAAGAAAGATAATCCTTGAAAATTTTTATTTTTAGGAGGGGGTTGGCGATATTTGGATCATCATAAAAAGGGTATCGCGTGTTCAAAATGTATGGGAAACACTGCTCTAGAACCACGTACGGACAGAGAGACTGCGAAAACCACTTCTTTGGGCGCAGGGACACTTAAAACCTGTATTTCCATCAAAGTCGAATTTTTTCGCGATTACATTACTGTATATACTACGTAAATAAGAAAGTAAAATTCATACTCTTCGTGTATCCTGCACATATATAAAGAAGTTAATGTATTTTGGATAAAAAATATAAATTGTACAGCCAGCATTTCACAAAAGAATGCAATATGCGATAAATACGACTACCCGATTCGTATCGTCAAAAAAATTCGCGAGAATTGAAATCGTATTGGAAATAGATATTTAAGAGGGACATGTAGAAATAAAGATAATGCCGAACTGAAAGAAGATCGAAAATGAAAAAACGAAAGCAGCAAACCTTGAAAGTGACAAATAGTGATTCTCGATTTTGACGGGATCCGTTTCCCATCATATAGCCAAACGGGTCCAATTTATAAACTTAAAGTTGAGAGATGACGCCGGAGCGCGATATTTTAAAATATTTAGAATTGTTGTGAACTTAATTCACTGAATAATACTCATAATGCAAATTTACTGAGAAAGGGATAAAAAAGGAACAGAAAAAAGTTAAATATATTTAATGCAGCGAGTAATAAATTTAGACGACACATGTAAAATAGTAGAGGAAAGAAGAGACGTAACTAGAGAACGATGGGAGGATAGATAAAATGAGGAAATAGACTACCAGAGGCCAAACAGAGAGATAAGAGTACGAAAAAGGAGGGTTGATAGAGCGAAGGAAAGTGAAAGGGCCAGAAAAAATTGAAAAAATCGAAAGAGAAATTGAAAAAAAAGAAGAGACTAAATTAGAGAAAGGAAATGAGAGAGAGAAAAGATAGGATTGAGTGAAAAATGCAAAGGATTGAGAGCGAGCGGTGGGTTCAAAATTTGTGGGAGGTATTGGAGCCTTTGTGGGAGTCTATGGTATCTTTTAGAGAAGGAAGAGAGAGCGAGTTCAGTTATGGCTGCGTTATCTTGCAGTTCCATCTGGCGCTGGGAATTCCCTAAGGATAAGCTTCCAAGCAGAGGAAGAAAAAGAGAGAAATAGGGGCAAAATGAGGAGAGAAACATTCATTGCTACGGAAGTCTATTGAATTTTCACATGCATGTACATGTGCATGTATATATCTCTGCATATATGTATTTGTGCATGTATGTATGTGTGTCTGAGTGTAGTCGTTATTCCTGTAACGCGAGGGATACGTCCCAGGAAAGCATCGCGTAATAGGGGGATAAGGACCCGTCGGACTAACAATAAGTTTCGATATTAAAACTCAGAATAATATAGTAAAAATGGCATATTACAATAATAAATCGATATATTAATATAAAATAAATACTAATTTAATTTAATAAAATTTAATTAATGCAATAAAACCTGGTTTAGTAATAAATCGCTCAAAATTTCATAAATTTCACGTAGTGTACATACTGTAATACAATTCCTTGTTAAACTTGGTACTGGAATATAGAAATTAAAAGTACATTGTAAAAAGATGGAAGAATAATTCCATGATAAAATAACGTAAAAGTTAGGTCAAAAAAAGAGTTTTGACATCGCTTAAGTGAGCCTAATGGAGAGGTTTTGAGGAGGATTTTTATTGAAACGGAGTCCAACTAAACTAACTCGAACAGGATTCACGTGGGAGCGCGGCGCACCAAAATCGCTCCGCGTACGAAATTCTTTGTTAAAATTGAAGAAATTGGTCTTCGGAAATCACGTGAACGTGAATCCAGATCGTGTTCTATGATACTATGATCACATTTAATAAATCGCGTATACGTGAAACGGCGCTCTAGCATCCCGCGTATTACAATGGAATAATTAAATATTCACAAATGTGATGACTGGGATATCTTATTTTGAATAATAATGAGTGCAGCAAAGCATAAAGGAGATGGTTATTTATTAACCATTTCCTTTTCTCACTCGTGAGTGACTGATATTAATATAAACGCCAATAAAAGATAGAAAGATGAGATATCTCACGAAGTTAGCTGAAAAAGTTTCAAATTCTGTCGATAGGGAACAAAGTCCGCTGATTTGATCGCTGCTTTGACTTTTAAAATATCGACGAAATCAACAAGGTTTTATTTATAAAAAAACGTAAAACAAAAATTATAGCAACTCAAACCTCAAGCATTTGAACAACTAAAAGAACACATTTATAAAGGAGAATATCTATGGCTCAAAACGACAATGATTTTAAGAACAGTATTCATATAGATAATCTTAACAGTTTCTCTCGAGATTTTAAAATTCTATTTTTTTTACACAAACACTCCATCTCAACGCCCGTCGTCGAAGGATTCTAAGTCGAAATTTCCAAGGCCGAAATATCCCCGCACCGTCATAAACGCTATCTCTCAAGATCAAAAACGTAAGATCTTTTGGCCGATCGTGAAAGTGTTACCTTGAACCACGGTAATTTTTTTTATTTTTTACATGAAGATTGCGACTTTTTTGGGCAATCCAATTCGCGAAGACAAGTGTAACGCACGATACGATCTTAGTGCGATTTCAGGAGCCAGTTTGATAGAAACTAAAAAATATTGAGAGAGAGAAAAAGGACTATATGACAATGGGAGAGAGCAAGATTAGAACGACAATGTTGGTGAGGGCAAAATAGGTCGAAGGAAGTTTCGATATAAATGGTAGAGAGCTGGTTACAGACAATAGGCGAGAGATTGCGTTAAGGAAGGCAAAAGAAAAATATACATGGAGAGAGGTGAATCTGCCGGAGACATCAAGCGAAGATGGTCATCAGGTTGGAGAGGGAAGCGAAGGATAAAAGGGAATGAGGAGGCGCACGGCGATGTAACACTGAGATAATGCTAATGAGTCTGTGCGTGTTTAGGGAGATGAAGAGAGGGAGAGACAGCGCGTCAGATTCTTTATCTCGTCGTTACTTTACGCGCATTCCATTATGGGAGCTCTTAAACTCTCTTTCTATCTCTCTCTCTCTGTGCTTGGACTTGATGGAGGGAAAGGAAAAGGGAAAAGTTCCTCCACCTGCCGCCAGCGGGCTGCGGCGCTGGCTGTTTCGATTCCTCCAAAATGTCCGTCCACCTACCCTTAACCTCGCGTTGCGTGACTTGAATATCGCGTAAGTTACCCGAAAAATAGTGACCGTCAATATTTGTTGTAGATTTCCAAAATGGTCCGATGAGCGTGGGAAAATTAAAATATCCTAAGAATTATTCAGTTCAATTAATAAGAGAATAATCAGATATTACTAACTATATGAAAATAAGAAAAGCTGTATATTTTACGATATATCATGAAAGACACTATCATTCTTCATGAAATTCTTATTTTATCCCTACCAAATTATCATGTTCACTTAGTTTATATTATTTTATAAAACGTTTCCTCTAAATGCCAGCTAACTGCACATATTTACAACTGCTTTAAACATCTCCCTCAATTAATTATTCTCGACTGCAACATTTCATAAAATTTCTTTTAACTTTTTAATGACTTCAAACTTTTCCGTTAATTTTCTTACTAGGTAAAATCTGTTATTTACTCTGACGGTCGTTCTATTTCGAAATGGGGGAAACATGATAACTACGTCATAGATTTAGCGTGGTCAGATACACGTATTCCAAAGCACTTATGTCGATAGCCTCAACAAACAGTCGGTCATCGAAGGATTGATCTCTTGATAGATACTGAGAAGTTTTGTATCATGCCGCAATCTAATCTGCTTCACTTTGATAGCTGTGCTTAAAGAAAATCTATTTCGATTCATTCATTCTTCCCGAGCGTGCGAATGGTCCTAAAATGGAGAATTATTGTTTTATGAGAGTCATAAATATTCATCCGATATGTGGAATGTTGCTTTAAAAAATACACGTATGCTTTTACAATAGATGCCATAGAAAACGCACATTCTTTAGTTAGTATGCGCATCTAGTCAAGCTGAACGTTTTAGCAGGAGGTAACTAACTATATTCCCTATAAGATTCAAACCATAGGAACTTTAATAATTTTTGTATAATACATAGACAATAAAACAAAAAATTGAACTACAAGATGACGTAATGTTATTCAGACTATCACCGAGATTGGGCGAGGGGAAAATAATGCAGGATTATGTTGATATGAATACTAAAAATCCATACGGAATAACTTGTTCCTATGAGAGAACTGAGATGGCAATAACCTCGACACTTTCACTAAACATGGAGTGGTCATCAATACGTTATACTAATCTTCGCCATATGTATTCATATTAGTGAAATAACTTCGACTTCGTTTTACCGTGGAACATTTTGCCATTTGGCATAAATTATTTGAATCTTGTGGCAGTAGAGCTACATAAACAACCTCCCTTAGTTTTCAACACACAAAATTTAAACGATAATTAATGATTAGACGACCAATTTTGTGATATAATTCTTCTAGGATAAGCACAATAGAGATGGGCTGTTTAACCCAGTAAAGAGACTACTAGGTCTTTCTGGAATCGCCTCCAAAACCTGGCTCGAAGAAGAGTGAAGCTTATTCGCCCGTTAAGGTAACAATGTCTCCGAGACCACAGAACTAGAAAATTAAACCCTAAAACCGCTAGTGTTAGGAACTTATTTCCTCCCAAGCGCGCACCCCAAAACTCCCCTATTTCCCTCTAAGGGCGCTTAAGTCCCACTACAACTCCATTGTCACGCACCTCTCTCTTTCTCTGACCCCCTCCGTCTACTACGTCTACCCTTCTTCTCCTTCCCCTTCGCTACCTGCTCTGCCTACTTTCCTTATCACTCACCTCACCCGCCATCTACATTCTAATCCCGTACCTACCTCCTAGACTCCTCGCTTTTCCTCCCGAGGTTTTCTTCGCCCGTATCGCCTAGGGTGACAATAGATTATATTTTCCTTTTCTTAATATTTCGTAAGCGTTTTCTGATTTTCATTCATAATTTCCCGCAAAAAACATGGCATCGTAGAAACGAGAAAAATTTCGGCAGGATTTACGGAAATTAAAATTTTTTTCGAACGTTTTTAAATTTATCTAAGCTAATTTCCTCTCAAAGCAATGCATTTTTGAGTAAATAACTTGAATTGTAGTCATTCTTCTTTACTTGATTCAACAACATGTCACATTCTGAATCTGTGAGCTTCGTATACCGATTAGAAATTTCATATCTTTGAAAGCAGGAGAGTGTGAAAGTTTATGTGATTTATCATAATCATAGAAATATTCCTCTACATGTTTCATGCCTATTTCACAATTGCTAATTTTATGCCTTGTTTAAGTAGTTATATAAAAGTAAAAGCAAAAATAAATTATCACGAGGAAATCTATCTATATAACTAAGTTCGCTTCAACGCAAGAAGTCACTTGCCACCGATGTCAATAAATTACATAACCTTGGACGAATTTATAAAATAAATAAATAAATATAATATATATATATATATATATTGAAGGCGTCAACGGTATTATTTCCTATCATCATAACTTGCGGTTTTCTCGAAGAAGTAACATCATTAATAGATCAAACAAAAGAGATGCGCGATCCGTGACCACACCACGTTCCTCACGCACACACCCGACGCCGACCATCGAAAGAAATTACATCCCTCCTTCTCACAGACTAACCCGACCAAAAACTCTCCCTGCCCGCAACATTACTTCCCTCCTTGTATAAACCTCCAGGACTTCTCGCCGTCTTGTTTTTTATAATTCATATTCCTAAACCCCGACTCGCGTCATCGACATCAAACAAGTCAACCCTTCGGTCCCCAAAACATCATGCTTAACCAAAAACTCCCATCCCCGACAACCTCCATTTCCCCTTCCCACCGAAAAACCCCTTTCTTCGCCCCCCCCCATCCTATCCTACCCAAACCCCTTACCCCACACAAATTTTCCCCGTTCTCTCAACTCCTCACTTCGTCTCTGTCAACCCTCCTTCGAAATCTCTGTGCACACAGCCGAGACTCGTCCTTTTTGTTTTATCCTCTTAAAGGCTCCCCCACCCGCAATCCTTCTTCTCGATCTCGCTTCTTACTCCATCCACCTCCCTCCATCCCCCCCAACAACCTCTCTCTCTTCCCCATCCCTATGTGAAAACCTCACCCCGGATACCCATCCGCCAACTGCTTCACCATCCCCTGCTATCTCTCTCACCCCCTCTCTCTCTCTCTCCCACTCCTCCCTCTCTCTCCGCCCGCGCCAAAACCACCCCCTTCCTCCCTCCTCATCCTGCTCCGGCGGAAGGATTTTATACCGACACTCGGATGGTAACGGAACATTGAACTTCAGAGGACATCGGACCAAAGTTTCTTCTTCTAAAGCTCCATCTCTCTCACTTCGCTTCTCTCTCGCTTTCCTTTCTCTCTCTCTTCCCTCTTCCCTCAACCTCTTTCACTCTTTCTTATCCACCACTCATACTCTATAAGACCTCTCTCATCTTAATCCCTATACTTCCTCTCTCTCTCTCCCTCTATGATTTTTTTCACTCCTTTTTACCTCTCCTTTCACATCGCTTTTTCTCCTCTCCCTCTTTTCTGGACTACTCATTTCCCGGTTTTGCTTCCTTCACCTCTCGTCCTCTCTCCCTCCTTTCAACATTAAATATATATATATATATAAACAGTTTATCATATCATACCACTCTTGGGTTTGGTGGAAAATGAAACTGTCTATCCTCAATTTCGCGCAAATCTAAATATTTATATAGATGTAAGCACTTGCATTTGTTTTCTAATCATAAGTTAGTAGTTGAATAAATACTTGAATAAACTTCGCTTTTATTTCTTCTTGGTCCGGCAGTTCGTAAAAGTAATAAATTCGTTTAACGTGTAAGGCGGTGTAAGTGTAAGAAGAGCCCTAATAGAATCGAATTTGCACGAATAAACACGAACATCGATTTATCATAATCTCTTTTCCTCACAAGTAATCTCTCATCAATTTTCGTCGGGCATCTTATTTATGTCTCCAATTTATCAACTCCATTATACACACCCTAATCCCTCTGCTGTCCAATGATTTTGTTTTCGACAAAAACTTGAAATTCTCTTTGTGATTTTAAAAATAAATGTAATACATCAAGGCTTTGGAAATTATCGTTTATCACCCTCAGAAAATAGTCATTGAGAACATCAAACTAAAGCATGCATATTCGGAAAGTTTAAATACGTCTAAGGATAAATAATAATGTGGCATAAAAACATTTTTGTTAATCTGAGTCAACGTTGTACAGCATGTGATTATACATGTTTTCCTCTTTTCTTTCCTCTTCTATCTCTCTTTTCTTCATCTATTACGCTCTCTCAATCCTCCCTTTCTCGTTTCCTTTCTTAACCCAATACATACGCATTTATTTCCCCTTCTGTCTTTCCCCTTGTTCTTTTTATTATTCCATCGAACACTCCGTTAAACACCAACCACATCGTCTGCTCCAACTCCTATCTCCCTCGCCTCCTCTTCTACTAAACACCAACATTAAACTTCTCTCCGAGATATCGTGAGGAAATAAAATAAAGGAGGAGAGTTCATCGAGACGCTCTCGAGTGACACGAAATATATATATAGCGGATATTTCGATCGACGGCGTTTGTTTTTTATTCCGCGCAGGTTTCTAACTTCCGAAAGAATCGCTCAGTTTTCCAAGTCTTTTGGTCTCACTTGCGAATCCGCCGCCGCTCCCTGGGGGGCAATCGGCTCCGACCAAATCCCACAACTTCCCACCCTTCCAAACCCTATTCCATCTCCGCCACATTTCCCCCTCTCACCTCCATATCCTCCATCCCTTCTCACTCCTCGATATCTTCCCCCTTATCCCACTCATTTCCTACAAACACTTCACTAACTTTCTCACCACTCCTCCCCGTCTATTTTCTTCTAAACCAACCCCATTTATCCCCATATGTATTTCTCCAATCTTTTTCTCTCTCTCTCTCACACATATTCCTCTTTAACTCTCTTTTCCATACTTTTTCCATTTCCCTCCCATTGCTGTATATTCCATCTCCCACATTCTCGATCTCTCCTTCTCTGCCGTCGTTATCTATACCTCGCTCGTCTCCACCTTCCTCATCGACAAAGTCTGCTTTCTTTTTTTTACCTCTTAACTTTTTACCTTCACGCTCCCCGGCCGTATTACCATTCCTATCACTTTAAACCTCTTTCTTCTCCTCGTTCTCATATATTATCCATCTCCTTTTCCCTGTGGTGTTCTCCTTCTTTCTTCCCCCCTCTCTTTTCTCCATCTTCCCATCCCTCCTCTCTCTCTCTCTCTATTCCTCTCTTATTCTTTTTTTTCATATCTCTCCCTCCCTCTCATCCAGTTGCAACATTTTCCCGTTCGCCTGGTCACAGGTTCTTGTTTTCCCAAATATTCGTCTCTTCCCTTCCAAGAATTCCATTCCTAAAATCTTTTCCTATTTTGAGACAAAATCACATCTTCGATGCTTATTCTTATAGCGTTTCAAAGCTCGGTTTCGCGGTGGCTATAGAGGACGAAGGCTTGGGAATAGATAGAGGAAGCGTATCATGGATGAATCCTGTTGATCTGATTACTCCGTCGTTGAAACCAATACAAGACCAGACCGATCTTATATGAATATTTTTACCTATTGCTTCTATGAGATAACATTTGAACATATATACAACCGGAATAAAGAAATTTTGATATTACTGGGCAGTAAATTATTAAAATGAATAAAACCATTTGTTTAAATGAATATTTAAAACACTAGAGAAACATATTCTGTATTTTATTTATTTGGGTTTTGTTTTCCAGCAATTTTGCTATTAAGTATTACCGCAGAATGCACCGATAACATTTAAAAAAATTTTCAGAGTATAATTATTGAAATAAATTCCTCGAATTTCAATTATATACGTGAAATTATTAAAAATACGAGATATGGCCATCTCGGTCCCTGCGCTATATTTAAAATATTCTCTCAATGACCCAGATAGGAATAACTAAGTTACTATTAATTAGTACTAGCACAGTTCGAAGAAACGCTTTTCGACTACTTTTGAAATAATGGTTAGAAAAACCTTTACTAGAAATTTGTGTTCCGAAACAAGAAAAGATGAGCTTGATTTATTTTTGATGTTCCGATAAATTAATCTCAAACTTGGCAGAAGGATGTTCCTCGTTCAGTTACACTCTTCCTTCGTATTTGTACATATTGCTGTCCTCTATAATCATTTTTTAGGCAACGTGCCTTGTTACAAAGGGATCTTGCAGCACAAGTCATTGAGAGCGTTCGCGTTGGTAGCGCCGCGAATGTGTGCAACCAGAAGAACTTGATGGGAATCGGACTGTTCACCAAGTTCGGAACTTGGTTTTATAAAAAATTTTATACTGGAAGGTTTACTCAAAATTCTCATTCATACAGATTCAGTGGAAAATTAATCCTTTAGAATCTTTCGACGCAATCCACGAAGATGCTTTTCCGGAAGACACTTAAAAAATAATATCCCATTTGTTTCAAGGGCGATATCTTCCCGTTTGTAAAAACGTCAGATATCCTTCGCGATTTTTTGTCACTGAATTAAGGAACATACTTTCTATTTACATTTGGAAGACCCTTAACGTCCTTATAACATTGGATCAATGTCACTACTGATACTAAAATTAGGATAATTACACAAGTTCCATTCAATGCTAATTATAATCATTCCCCTAACAATAAGATGCACGATTTTTTCTATTAGAAACATAATTACGAAACAAATCAGTGCAACTAAGTCATGTATTCTACTCTATTTGCCTCCTGTTCCAAAAAATTAGCCGGTCCTAAAATACTCTGCGCAACTAACTTCTCTCGCTTTGCCTTCTATTCTTTCTTCTCTATATATTTTCAAGTATTTCGTTCCTTATCTATTCGTCATCCAATTTTTCTTCCTTTCTTCTCCCCGTTTCTTATCTTTGCCTCAATTTCTTAACATGGACAATATCTTCGACGAAGGAGATGGGACGAGGGTGAAGAAGAGAGAAAATGAGGCCTGGGGAGCAATAATAAGTGGATCCGAAGGAATTCGCGATCTTAAGTGAACGACCGAGTACAAAGAACTATAAAAAGAAATGAGAAGACAGAGTAAAAAAGTAGACATTAAATCGCTGAAAATAAATAGGAAGACGATACAGTAAGAACGGAAAGAGAGGGGAGAGGGAGGGAGAAATAAATAAAGGAAGAGAGAGGGAAAGAAGAATAGGGGGAGAAAGAGGAAATGAGGAGGAGAGAGAGAGGGAATATGAGGGGGATAGAGGGAGGGAGGAGTGTGAGGTGGTGAAAGGGAAGGTCGAAAAGAGAGTCAGGGTGTAAAAGAGGTGAAAGAAGAGAGAGATCTAAGGATAGAGAAAGGGGGAGCAAGAAAGGGTACAAGGAGGGAAGTGTGTAGTATATCTGAGAAAAGAGAGCGAGGAAAGGAAGATTTAAAGTTGGGGTTTGGTTGAGGGTTTTAAAAAGGCGCATAAAAAGGATAAGAGAATTGGGATAAAAGAAGGAGGGAGGATCGAAGAGAGAGAAAAAGGGAGAAAGAGGTGGGTCAAGGGTGGGGTGGTGGGAAGTGATGAGGGCAGCCCGAGGATTGGTGGCGGAAAAGTGGAAGTGTTTTCTGTAAAATGGGAAAGGGGAAGGGAGAAAGGGAGAAAGAGAGAGAGGAAGCGATGGTTTGAAGTGGTAAAGAGGAGGTGGAAGGAAGAGGGGTAGGAGAACTGGGAGGGAGGAGGTTAAGAAGAGGAGGAGGAGGAGGGGGGAAAGAGGTGTCGACTAAGTGGTGTCGCCGCTTTGAAGTAGATTGTGTGAGAGCTGGGAGGAAGGGAGAGGAGATGGGGGACGAGGGGAGGGAGGAGACGGAGGGAGGGAAAATGAGGGGAAGGCGTGAGAGATAGAGAGAAGGACGAGGAGGGAGGGGAGGATGAGCAGAAGGAAGGGAGAGAGGGAGAGAGAGGGAGAGCGAGTAGTTCTAAAATGGGAAAAGCTTTTAATGCGGAAGGAATCCCGCGCCAAGGGTTGGAGCATTGAGGACTTCTGTTGGAGGAGTGAAAAGCGTGTAAGTGATAAAAAAAGGGAGTTCGCGGAAAAGTTTATGCAACGAGAGAGCAAATATTGGCGAAACACTCTCTTGACGGCCTCGGAATGGAAGCGGTGTTGAGGGGAACTACAGAGTGACAAGCGATTCTCTTAGGTCGATATCAGTTCGATATTTTTCAATAGAGAAGTAACTGCGAGTGTTTAATCCATAAGTAACATAGCTTCAAAGATAAGAATAATAAAGTAATAGGAGAAAAATTATTCCGGAAAAATTAACGGTATGTATTTATGATATTCGGGTGAGGATAACTCCGAAAAAGACAAGACAAGTGAGATATTATTCTTCTAATAAAGTTCTTAGATGGGTAATGTCAAATTACAGAAATTCTATAGCTATTGGAGAAACATGTTTCAACTTCAGAAACGTAACTAAGCAAAATAACAGTTCTACCCAAAGTTCGAAAATACTATTCCGTGCTATTATAGTCATATCCAAGTTTGGGAAAATGATATAGAAGTTGTAATTACTATTTATAAAAAAACCTGTGGTGTGGTTATTCTCATTTATAAAATAATTTCATTTAAGCTATAATTCTCATAAAGAACTAATTGAAATAGTCCATATGGAAAACCTTGACAAATACATTAATAACTAAATAATTGTTTTAGATGACGTTAATGGTCAATTATAAAAACTAAATTCGAAAATAAATAGCCGCAAACTGCCATATGATTTACAGTTCCAGTAAATCTTAATTTTTTGCAGTCGTGATCGTGGTAGCCCAAAAGTGTTGGAGTCAACAGATGGTCGACGACCATTATTATTATCTTATCTGCATTATTCGATAAATATAGATCAAATCAAAATTATTATTTTTTGTAGACAGAAAACCGTAGGATGGCATTCAAATTATTGTTTACTTTTTTCATATAAAGACATCGGAGTATTTTATATCTAGCTATTATTTGCAATTTTTATATGCAATGGATTTTTCTCGGTGTCAATTTAAGCTGGGGGTTTGGTTCTTTCATAAAGTTAACTCACGTGGGAACAATTGCCGTAATAATCAATACAAAAAACTGCGGAAAAATTAAATCTAGCTACCAGGAGAACAATATATTCACACAAATTGAACCCACAAATAGATACACCCAGCCTGGAATTTTTAACTTAAACCAATAGCACTTAATCTGCGATCCAAATGTATTTATGTACAGCTAAATGCCTATATAGGCAAAATAACTGAAAATCGGATGGATACAGCGGTCTTACAAAGGTGTTTGAACGGAGAAAGGGTGTTATTGAACAAAAATACCTTTCAGAAATCGATGTAATATTTCAGCTTTTGTCAACATTTTCCTAAACCTCATCGAAATAAGAACGTCTGAGTTCTGCAGTTTACCATTCGACCGTCATTATTTCTTTAAAAACCGACTCAGCGGCATAATAAGCGCTTCTCGCGTCCCTCCGGTTACCATTTGAAATTCGTAATATGCATCCACGTTCTGTTATTAATGAACCAATTTCGCATGCAATTACGTAACTGGTCGTTCCGATCACGCGCATTAATCACACCATGTTACGCAAGAGTGCGTGTAAATGAGCGGAATATGAATTCGGGGAGGATGTGAGAATCCGTGGACGGAGAAAATAATATCAATTATTAGGGAGCTTGTGACGCGGCCGAGCGTTAACGGCAGCCAAACGAACTAAAGTAAATCGACCCGGCGTTTTTTGTTCGACCTGTGAAAATGAATGAAAGGTCACTCTACAAAATGATAGCCAGCGACGTGGCGTTTCATTCACATCGGCGAATTCGTGTTTGCATGATTGATTCGCGAGGATATTAATGGAATAATAGGTTAGATTAGGTGTTGCAGACAAGTAAAATTATTCAAATCAAATTGATACAATATACATCTCCAATAGCCAAAAAAAGGTTACGTTAATAAGTGAAATTCGTAAAAAGATAACATCTAAATTTACCTGCACACATTACCTACAGCAAAACCAAAAAATAACCGAAATAATGAAATAAAAGTTTCTTGGGTCTCAAGAGGTTTCACGAGAATCAAAATTATCTGTCGTCGAGATGGTAAAAGGTCACGAGTATCAATTTTTAGGAGGGTAAAGTATTAGAGAAATGAAATAAATTCCATTTTCGTTAATTAACTTACTTCTTCAAAAAGGAATTATACAGCTGTTTTGTAGCCGAAATGTGCACCTAGTTTTCATAATTTTTTTGTGGCAATTAGAAATATCTTTTGTGTAGACTTACTTCCTGAATGTGGTCTTTTCGTAGAACGAAAAATGATTTAGCGAATAAGTTATTTTCTAATTAGAATAACAGAGTTTATTTTCCGAAAAAAAAAAAACGAATTGATGATCATAACTACCGCGGAGCTAAGTACCACTTACAAAAAAACGAACTAAAAGTGAAAGGAAAGATAGACGTTAGTCATCCGAATTACGAGCACGTTAAGGCAATTCATCTGCAAATATCAGCAATTAATACCGATCATTCGGAATCAACGTCGAGCTTAATAAATTGAGCTGTCTTAGTTTAATGCACGCCAGTAAGTCTCTAATTGATGTTTACTGCGTGTGCAAGCTCAAAGTGTTGCCCCGCGTTGTCAGGGGGAGGGGATGAATAAATGGAGGAGGAGAGGAAGAGTGGGGAACGGAATGGAATTGGAGGCGCAGAACATCGCAGGTGTGGGTGGTTTCTCGAGATAAGGCAGAAATTTCAGTTTCCTATTGCTCCAGAATTTGGTGCTTTTGGAAATGAGGGAGGATGGAGTTAGGAATGGAGGGAGCGAGAGGAATATGAAAAGAGAGAGAGATAGAAAGGAGACGGAAAAATTGGAAGGAGAGACGGAGAAGTTATATATAATGAGAAAGGAGAGATAATCAAGACGAAGGAAAAGATTGGAAAGGGAGGAGAACGAGCAAAGAGAGCTATTGAGAGTGAATCATGGAGAGTAAATCGGAGGGTGAATGTTATGGAGAGAAAGAGAGAAATGAAATAAAACTAGAGAGGTGTAAAGATACCGCGATATAGAGAAAATAAGAGTGTAATCGAGAAAAATAAACAGAGCACGATAAGATGTGAAAAAATAGACGGACAACGAGAAAGATAACCAAAGATTTCAATAGATGGAGACAAATAAAGACGTGACAAAGAGATAAAATGAAACGGGATGGGAGAGACGGAGAAAAAGCGATAAAGGACGTAAGAGACGAGGTGAGTTAGGGAGGAAGAGATAATACGAGGGAAATAAAAATATATCAGCTTAATGGTAGATTAAGTAGAGAAAGAGAAGGAGAGGAAGAGCATGGTGGGAGAAAGAGAAGTTGCTGAAAGTAGAAAAATAATTGGTCGATTGGCGTGGCGAGGGGTCGAAATTTCGGCTGTGAAAGGTGTTGAAGACCTTGTGTGTGCGTGTGTATCTCTGTGTGCATCCGTTTGAGGAGGCGAAGAAGGAGTCTCACTTATGGCTGTGTTATCTCACGGTTCCATCTTGCACCGAGCGTTTCCGGAGGATGTGCTTGCTAGAGGACAGAGTTTGGCCAGAGAAGGGAAAGAGGAATGAGAGGTGGAGGGTGGGGAAATGGAAGTTTTTGGGATCCGATGTGCCTGTTCCCACGGGAAACAGAAGCGGAACACAAATGGAACGCATTCGTAATGTTCATCGCGTATATATTACGGCAAAAATCTATATTGATTTCGAAGGTAATGAGATAATCAAACTCCACTTTTAATGCTAACACCGTTCGTAAAACACTATGCTAATCAATGTAAGAGGCTCATTCCTTAGCATTTACATTCGAGTTGACCTAGAAAATTTAATAGTTTTGCGCAAACGAACGTCGCTGGTATTAATAGTTATCAATATACAACAGCGCAAAAATCAAAAGTGTAGATAAGAATTTGAAATAAGAAAAGCAAGAATAGTAGATAGGTTATTAAAATAAAATTTAACACTATAAAGCGATATTCATAAGAAGTGCCATAAAAGCGTCATAGGTAATGATTCGTGTTAATAAACTGTACAGATTTTTATGACTCCTGAAATGCTCGCTACGCAGTCAATTATAAACCGCCTTTCTCTAAACGCACCCAGAACTACTGAATGACGATAATTTAACCAGAAAAAAGAATATGGATGAGTTACAGAGTCAATTAGAGTCAATAACGTATCAATAAAAGCTATTAACTCTTTAGATACTAAACTAAGAATAGTTTAGAAGTACTAATCATGAGAAGCTGCGGAATACTGAAAATAACTTGTATGTAGTAGGTACTTACACTTAAAGTAAATTGATTTATGTTTGCTACATTTCGGCACACAAATTTACGACAATAGACTGCAATAAATGTATCCAGAAAACAATTATACGCGGCCGTAGTCCTACATGCGGTCGAACTGTGAAGGAGCGCATTAGACCGTAGTTCATAAAAAGTAAAAAATCAAAACTACATGCCAGCGAACGTTGAACTACGTAAATGAAATTCGTGCTTATTTACGCTTGATAAATACGAATTTTAATTGCTTCGAGTCGTTTTAGCGATGCAGTCCCGCCGCTCATTGCCAGAGCGTCATTTCCCGTTTTTATATTCGAAACCCCTTCTTTCTCGCTCAGTCACTTAACGACGACAATATAATCTTCGGATTAAGCCGAAGGGAAACTGCTTCCTTCGAAATTGTCCCTTATCAAAAAATTATTCCTTAAAAAAAAATTCCCCCCTCTTAGCAATTCCAACTCGAAGGACTACTACTCGGCGGGATCTCTTAATGAGGCGACTCGCGATAAAATTAATGCATATTATCACACTTTCTTAAGGCGAGCATTAGCACACGCGAGAGGCTGTTTTCTCCAAGAGGAAGGGGCGGTCTCGAGGCGTAACGGGTTAGACGGAGAGGTGAGGCGAAGAGGAGAGAAAGAGAGTGAGAGAAAGAAGTGAGGGAGAAAAGGGAAGGGAAGGAGGGTGAGGTTGGGGGGAGAGAGAGAGAGAGAAAAGGCTGCGGGAGGCATTGGCGCGGTTGTTGTAGGTGTCCGAGCGTGTGTGCCGTGGTGCGGAGCGAGTAAAGCAGAAGCGAAGGCGGAAGAGGAGCGGGGGGGGAAAGGGGTTTGTGACGTAAAATGGAGGGCAGGTTTGCGTGAGAGTACGGAGGGAGTAGATGGAGTGCCCAAGAGAGGTCGGCGGAAGAGTGGGAAAGAGAGGAGGTGGCGTTAAAGGATGGCAAATGGAGAATAGGAGGTTGTGGAAAAAGGAAAGAGACAAAAAGGGTAGGAGGATGGGGTTTTCGGAATGGTCTATAGGAGGTTGAGAGGTTGTAATAGGAGAAAGAGGAGGATATATGGACGGAGGAAAGGGAGTGGGGTTTTTAAAGATAGGAGAGGCACGAAGGGCGAGGTGAAAAAAGGGCGGTGTGAAATTAGCGAGATGGGAAGGGCATGATGGGGGGGGGAAATGGCGGAGTTCTTTAGGACGGGATGGGAATTGCGAGGTGGCAAGGGCGTGGTAAAAATAGTGGGGCTGAGAAGGGCGTGGTGAAAATGGCGGGGTGGAATTGGTCGTGGGAGTAACGTCAGGTTAGATCCAGGAATTCATAATATAAGGTAAGGCATAAAAAGTTTCACGTATGTGTGATTTAAGTATCGGATATATAAATCAAGGGAAATATTTAAATGATTTTTGTTATAGAGAAAACCTTGTAATCAATAACATGTTATACTTGACAATTATAGTGATTTGATGCCAAAAAATCCAAAATGCTAATTTCGAAGTATTTAATTACACATTTTACTGATTTAATACGGTAATTAACGTATTGCATAAATTAATAATTTTCTAAAAATACTATTCCGACGTAAACTATGTACAATTAATAACATCTGTGGTTTGAAAATCCGAAACACGCTTCAAATATTTTAATTTAAATAAAACTCTGACGCTCTTCAAACGCACATTCAAGCAATGCATGCGATTTTGGTTATTTTTAACAATAATTTAATACTTTGCTCCAGCGAAACTTTAAAATATCTATCGTAACAGCCAAGTCTACTTCAGAAGATCCATATGCCGAAAGTATAACATCGATGGGTCGTAAGCATAGAAACATGTACGTTTCCGGAACATGGATAATTTTTCTGCATAGCAAGATGCGAGGACGACGGGACGAGAAAGAGTCAACGTAGGTATGGGTTAAAGCAATTCAGAAGGAAGAAGGGGTAAAAATAACTAGAGACAGAGCGTGAGGAGGAATGGGAGAGAGAGAGAGAGAGAGAGACGAGGGAGATGTGGGAAGGGCCAAAAGCTGCGGGGAAAGGGAAACGGGAATGGCAATGAAAGGGTAGTATGCGCGAGAGGTGGCGAGAGGAAGTGTGGGGTGAGATGGGAAGAGGAGTCGGAGAGCTGGTTTGGTATGGGAAAAGATGAGGGAGGGGGCGTGACGGGCCGCGGGTTCTGTTCCCATCGTGCACTGCGCGGGGCGTGGCTTGGCAACGCTCCCGTCTCAATAGCCGTTCGTTTTAACCTTAGCGTATACGGCGCATGTACGCAGCAGGAGGAGGGTAAATATAATAAACAGGCAAAACGAATTGAAAATTTTGCGGATGCAGGCGTTAAAAAATGGGTTCCTAGGATAATATGCTTAAACAAATGAGCCTTATTTTAAAAATGTATTAAATTTTATTACATCCTTATTTGGTTCAATAAGCTGAATTTCTATCTTATGGATTGCCACTCAAATATTGATTTAGATATAATTAAATTCATATCCACATTTACATTTTACATTAGGTTGGTGATATATCCCGTAAGTCCTATGTGCCCCTCAGAAAACTGACTTGTAGGTAAAATCAGGAAAACGAGGAGAAAATTTACCGGTCGAGGATATCTTTAGCAGACATCAGTGACTTTTATTTAGTTGGATTTAAAACTTATTTCAACATTATATTTTTATGAATAAACTTTCCCTTTTAAATTTAAAAATTAATTAAAATTACACATTCGATGTATTTTTCCCTGTAATTGTATTAAGCAAATTTATTCTCTGAGATAAAATTATTTTCTTTGTCTATGATAATTAGCATGAAATCTAAAATGAATGATTAAGCAATGCATTCGTCAGGTAATGGGCATCCATTCAAATGGACTAATTATATATGCTGATTATCTCATTGACTGTAAACGTAAGCACTAACGAGTATATGTTATCTTCCCAAAGATTGTATGAATTTATGTTATCAACATTTTGTGTCAGACTTGTACTTGTTTCAATAATTATATTAAGGTAAAATATAAAGTGATCGGGAATAGACATAAATTTGTATTTCGCCATTGCTGAGGATGGCTGCTTTAAAGCCGAAATGCATATGCGGATCTCCAAACTTTTATAATTTCCTCGATGTATTTTTTTAGAATAAATCATTAAGTGAAATATGACAGTATAATTTTCCTTTAAAGGTGGTGAACCGATACAACCTCGAATTTTAATGCTTATTGTTAGTCTTCGTTTGTACAAATTTTGTTATATCTAAAATAATTTATTTGTATATGAATCACTCTCAGTTCATGTGAATTAAAGTTGCGAGTATATTTACGAACAAAATTAGTCTAAAATAAAGAAGGCTAAATTTTATTTCAATTGTTTCCGGGTTTGTTTCACCCCTTTTAGCACGGAAGTGATGCCGTACAATTTAACGGAATCGTTACAAAGGTACAGTAGAATCCTTAAAAGTTAATGCAGAATAATTTCGCAGGAGTTTTGGGAGGTTTAAGTGCTGAAACGAAACTTAAGCAAAGTAATTTCGCAACAGGAAGAGAATTTTAAAAAATCATGGCATGGGTGAACATAAGAATGAATTTAAGATCTATATGTACATTCATATATTAAATTGTAAGCCGTAACCATATTACCTACATTTCATATGACCTACATTTCAACTTGCAAGAAAGTGTAAATTTAATTAAATCAGCAAATGAACTAGATAGCACCATAAATTTCATTGCTTTGGCTTTATAGCTACTCATGAATAGAAATCACTGAATATTTAATACAATCATCAATCGTTAATAAAAACCAAAATATCAAGCGAGTATAAAATAAATCAGTAAATATGTATGTATATAGCGATGGATGGGTATATAAACTGAGGAGAACACGATATAACTGCTTTAAAAATAAAAATAAATGAATTTCGCAAATAGTCATTAATTAGTATTCGATAGATATTCCATTATTTTTCTGTGTTTATTTTCGCATAATTATCTATAGGTATCAAGTATGAAAAATTGCCGAGAATATCTTTTTGCCATGTAAATTTGAAAGATAATTCGCTATAATGAAATGAATACAATTATCCCCATGTTAACAATTTTATTACTTTGATCATCCTCGAAAATCTCATCTTCATCTACATCGTAAGAACTCAAAACAATCAGTTCCATTAAAAATTATTTTGCGATAATTTTAAATATAAAATGTTGAAAGTAAATAGTAATTAAGAAAAAGGATAAAAAATAATGAATTAGGAAGCACAGAATTGAAATAAAACCCAAGTAATATAAGAGATACGGAGTGTATTGCACTGTGAGAATGTGAGAAACTACAGCTATATGGATATCCCTGTGTACGAATGAAGCGGAATGGGATGGGAAAGTAACTTCGATAACGTGGCTAGGACGTCTTAGTGTTAATATCAATGTACATATCTATACATAAATCCATATAATTGTGTATATATACATATCAATACACATATAAATGCATATAAACCGAAATATATCGAGAAGAGAGAAATAGAGCAATAGGAAATGGTGTAGGAGTGGGAAAATATCGATGGAATTGGGTCTCCGAAATGGCAAAGAGTAGACCAGGAAGGGGGGAAGGAAAGGAGAAGAGGATTCGAAGGGAACAACGGAGTGGGGAGGAGTGGAAGGAGAGGAAATGGGAGTTGACGAGAGAGGTTATCGAATGGCTCTTGAGAACGCGATTACCGAAGGCGGGTAAGGAGGAAGAGGCTTGGGGGAGGAGCCACCAAAGGGGGGTTTTGATAGGGAAAGGGTTATATGGCACTGTAAACTGGGAACCACTTCCTGTGCAAGTAGAATTGGACCGAATGAATTTTTAAAGGAGAAGGAGAGGAAGGAAGAAGAGGATCGGAAAAGGGGAGAGGGAGAGTGACCGAGAAGAGTGGGGAGAGAGAGAGAGTGAGGAGTTGTAGGACTCGCGACAATGTTTGTTTCATCGATGACCGGAAGGGAAACCCATGCGACATCTTAAGGATTTATCTTTAATCGATACAAACTTCTTGGGGTTTCCGAATGGCAAAGCCAATGGATCAAAATTTAATCAAGTAACCCTACAAGTAAATTTTCGAACATAGACTCCGTAAATAAAATTAGCAAAAAATATTCTTTAAATTTCCGAGTCCAATAAAATTGATCGGAAATTCAAAGAATACGAAGAAAATGGTGAAATACAAACCAAGTCATCGTATATGCCACATTTATACTCTATCTCGGCTTACAAAATTAAAAAATAATGTATTATTTTAAATATTAAAAAGATTAATATCAAATAAGTTTTTTCCGGTATTCTTTGATTATAAAAAGTATGATATTTTTGTGGCAATTTCACAACCTAAAATATTAAAAATCCTTATTTCTGAGCTTTAAAACTGTTGATTAACTAAACATCGACTAATTTATCATCAGATAAAGCTCATTCTTCCCGTGCTAACTAATACGTACGAGTTTATAATGACGCTTGAAGATAAAAAAATCCGTAGATATACTTTCGATAAGACATGCTCCTAAAATTGTATGCATGTATAATTAAAGATTACATACGTAGTTTTACATGTCATTAAATATGGATATTAAACAGCAATTAACAAATGTCAAGGAAGCGATATCTTTCACGATTTTCGAAAATGCATTTTAAAATTCCAGAATATCACATCCTAAAATCTTAAATTACTATTCGCTCTTATTGTCCATTTGGAGGTCATTTTGAAAAAAGCCTGCACATCTTCACCCTTAAACAAACAGGGGAAACAAAACCTCGTTCTTATATAAACGACTTTCTTCTTCTGTCGCCTCGTCCACCGGCTACAGGCTTCCCACCATTGCCTGCAGCTCCGTCTCACCCCCTATATCTCTTCCCCCCCACAAACAACCCCTTCTAACTCAGCCAATTCTCAGCCACCGCCCTTTTGCCTATCTAACATCCGCCTAACCCAAACTCCGCTGCCTGTTGACTCAAAGACCTTACAATAAACAGCTCAGGAGCAAAGGGGAGGGTAGTGATGAAAGAGATTGAGTAAAAAGAAGAGTTGTAGAAGGCGAGTAAAGGGGTAGGATGAGGGAGTGGGGAGGAAGAGCGGAAAGTGTAGGATAAAAATGATGAAAATAGAATAGGAGATAGAGAGATACAGGAGAGGTATAGAGAAATAGGGAAGGGAGAGAATAGAGATGAGAATAGATAGAGAGGTTGGGAGTAGGAAATGGGGAAGTGAGGGAGTGAAACGTAGAGAATCTAGGGGAGGCGAAGGAAATTCAAAGATGGAGAGAGAATGAATCGAGAAAGGAAGAGAAAGAAATCCAAGAGGAGGGAAGTATAGTGTAGAAAATTAGGAGGAATAGGATGGAAAGTTAGATAAAGAGCAGGTAGAGAAAAGGTAAAGGTAGTAAAGTAGTTTAGGTAGAAATTGTTTCCTCTCCGATTCGCAACATCCGATATCTCTCAACCCTTTCTCATCCGAGAATCCCACTTTTTATCACACCCTCCCCCCTCCCCCCCCCTCCCCCTCCGCCTCAACTGGTTCGTATCCACCCCCCAAGCGCTCGACAGGGCAAACAATCCCTATCTCTCAACCCTTCTCCTCCCCCCCAACCCTTTCTTATCCCCCTTCTCTTTCGCCCCATACTCCCCACCCTCGCGTCGGTTGGTGAAAGGCATGAGAGATGTGACTTTAAAAAACACCAACTCGGGAATATCTCTCGATCCCTTTTCCATCCTCCAATTGATTGATTGATTGTGAAAAGACATCCAACTCCGTTTCTCCCGGCCATCTCTCCCTCTCTAACGGCTGCTACACAAAGATACGAGAATAGATTGTCTTATCCGAGCGATAAGATTCGTATTTCTTCTAGCTTACCTTTGTATCACCTACACGTTTTGTTACTGGGATGGCAACATAAGCCTCTCAATTTGAGCGTATTGGTTAAATCGGAATTACTTTCGCTTTCCAAGGCTTTTGAAAGATGGACAATTATAAAATACATTAGACTGCGATGAAAATATAGCAGGAAATGCGGAGAATTATCCTATAAACAAAAGTTTCAATTTAAAATGGGATTCAAGCAATTCCCAAGGGTTTAGCCCAAAGGATTTAATCTAAAAGTTTTCTACTGTAATTAAAACGAACAAAATTTCATTATTAAACACAACACTACATTTTAAAATGATATTCAAATGCACACAAAATTTACTTCTTATAAGAGCATGGTTTAATTTCTTTACTCACCAGTCACGGTTGCAAAATCCCAGAATTTACTCCGTAAACAACAACAGTAGAAGGCCACAGTCTGTAATAAAATAATTAAATTAATTTTCATCGGATAAATTGTTCATGAAAATATACTTGATTTTCAACAAAAAAAACTCTGAGGAATTTGAAATTCAATTAACACTGCCAGCATGAAATTTCATCCGCAGTGATGAATGTGAATTGAGTAATTTAGTCAAAAACATAAGTTCAAAAGTTAGCGAATACACAACTTAAATGATAAAGCATAGAATTAATGCTCGATCGAAAGCCAAATATTTTTTCCTAGGTTAAGCGAATTTAATTGGAAATTAATATGAAAATAGTTTATATTCTTGTAGGAGTATAATTAATATACAATAAATTTCTACGTATTTTTTATTTAAGAAGGCTTAAAGTAATATCTCTTTATAAATATTTTTGTTTAAAAATATATGGTTTTCTCTCAAACTTGTTAGGTTTAATCAAAAACAATTTATTTAAAAAAGTCTCTAATGCTTGAATAATCCCTAAAGTGTGATTTCATTTTCCCTAAATAAATCCACGAGTTGATTAGGGATTAATATAATTAATTTCAAAATTCCAGAGATCCGTCAAAATAAATTCAGTGGTTAATTTTCTCTAATCTCTATGCTCATTAAAAAAAAAAACTTTTGACTCAAAAATTACTTATACATAAACCATTTCTACCGATTTGTTTTATAAAACTATTTAATCGATTCATATTTTCCTACGTTTCAATCATAAACCTGAAAAAAACCGCCACCTCCATCGCAAAACGAAAAACAAATAACGATTTAATTTAGAATCCTGTTGAACAGTCGACAGAATCCGTTTTCTCTGACATATCTCGAACACAGGCCTACCGAGCCATACAATTTCCTTTTCTAAAACAGACCACAAATAAACGTTCCTTGGGTCAATCCTATGTCTTCCTAACACGAAACCTTTCTTCCCTCGACTTACACAATCTTATATCTTCCTACCCTTTTACCTCACACTCCTACCATCTCACTCCCCCTCACTTCTACCCTCCCATCTCCTTCCCTTTTCTCCTTCGCCCTTTCCTCTTCCTCCCTATATTTCCTCTCCCTTCCTTCCCTAACTCTCCCTTCTACTTTCTGCTCTACGCCAACCTTTATTCCTCCCCTGATGTAATGCAGGCGATATGGGGCGATGCACCCAGAGGTATAAATGCGAGAATTTCTTCTTTTTTTTTTAAGACGCCCTCGTTCTCTCCCTCTCTCTTGGGAAGGGAGGAAGAGGAAAGAGGGCGAGGAATGGGAAAACGAACGAGGGATAGCCGAGGTCTGAGTGGTAGAAGGAAGGGAAGCTCACGGAAGAAGGAAACGCGGAGATAATTGGAAACAAGAGACTGTCAGTGCAGTGCTGCACGCGAGCCGTAAAGCGATTCCCTCCTCTCGTAAAGAGGAAGAGGAGAGATAGCGAGTCGGACGAGGTTTCGCAGTACGGAGAGAAAGGGAGTGGGAGGGATGAAAAAAGGAAAGCGCGAGGGAGGAAGAGGGGTGCGGGCAAAAATTAAAATGGAAAGAAAAATGGAGCGAGGGTCGCGGGGGGTAGCTGCTATAAAATGGAACAAAAATGGGGTAAAGAATGAGTGAGATTGAATTGCAAGACGGTAACGAACAAGAGCGGATGAAATGACGCAGGAAGTGAGGATTAGGAAGTGAGATGGAGAAAGATACCGAGCTAGGAATGAGGAGAGGGAACAATAAAAAAAGGGTTTAATGAAAAGGGGAGGAAAGCAGAGAGAGGGGGAAGAAAACGAAAATAACTCCTTGCGAAACTAAACGACAGGGAAATGGAGGTTAGTAAACATTCGCGAACGAGAGAGGACGGACTAACTTCTAAATAATCGAGACGGCGTCTGTTTGTTAACGATTCCGAAGGAATTAAAGTTTTCTAATTATTTCCAGCAGTACTAACCTGCTACATTGGACGCATACTATGCTTATTATCAAAGACTAAGAAAAGCATAAAATAAGCAAACCTATTTTTAGGAGGGAGACCGTAAGAACGTTACTTATTTAAAGATTACTTCATTCGTCAAGTCAACTTTCCAAATATTTCGAACAATAAATTCAAAAGCAGGCCAAAACAAGGGCATTATTTTAGATTATTTACACAAGAAGTGTTCTCCGATTGGCATCATTTAAACATGTGTTCACTCTTCAACATTCACTGAATCTTGAAATAAAACAAAAATAACCATTAAAAACATCATATAATAGAAAAATATTCAGAAATTTAATACTTTGCATACCTATTAATAATATTGAAGACAATCAATTTTTAAATATTTTCTAGGTGAGAATGAAATAACACTGCACAAATAACGATACTGTTTTGCTTTATAAAACTCGACGCATAAAATACTAATTCATCAAGTCCGCAAAAATAAAATAACATATTTTTACATGAGAAACTAAAATCTTAATGAATCCTCTCTGAGTCTCGCCATAATTAAATACAAAAACAGACTAAAACAAAACAAAAAAACTTATTTTCATAGATTTATTTTCTGATCGGCATCACTTAAACCTATTAACACTTTCATTATCTCTCATTGTTGTTACTTATATTTTATTATTTTTAGTAATATGTACCTCCAAAAATACTCGAGGAATCATCAATTACAATTACATTTACTGTTCATTGGTACGTATTTTAATTTCTGTTACTAAGTATTCGAAAGATAATCGTGAAAAAATAATAACGAACACGTGACACAATTAATTCGCTAGAAGATTATTTCCCGCCTATCCATCAGCGACCGCTGATCCAACTGACGCGAACGCATGCGTTTCCAACGCAAAAACAAAAACAACTTTTAAAATAACGGATCCCCTTACCCTTTTTTATCCTCTCCACCACTCGAAAAATAAATAATCGAAGAAGAAAAAGAACGAAACGAAAAGGGAAGAGGTTGTCCGCGTAAGGAGAGTCCCCCGACTCCGCGATGACTTCGAAGCTGTTACTCTAAGGTAATGGCAGAGTAGGTGGAAGATAAAGAGAGAGAGAGAGAGCGAGTGCGAGAGGTGGAGAGGGAAAGGGAATGAGAGAGATAGAGAAAGGAGGTCTTAAATAAGACGAGGGAGTGAGTTATAGGTATGGCAGAATGGGGTCTGGAAGCAGATATGGAGGGGAGAAGGCTGGAGAGAGAGAGAGAGAGAGAGGACGGTTAGGTTTGGCGTGAGAGGTAAAAGAGAGAGAGAGAGAGAGATAAAGGGGGAGAGAGAAGGATAGAGGGATTGAGAGGGACGAGGGAAAGGGCGAATGGATGAGAGTGGACACGGCCCTCTTATCTCTGAAAAGATTGAATCCATCCGAAAGAGCACCTTTGGAGTGGAGCGAGACACTACCCAAGTCCAAAGATCCAGAGGTTATGAGCGCTGGGTTTAATACGGAGAGCAACCACTCCGAAGCCATGACCCGACGGACAAAGGGAGAGAGAAAAAAATAATAAAGCGGGAGGGGAGGGAGGGAGAGAGAGAGAAAAAACGAGCGGTGAGGAAGGTGAGAAGAGGGGAATGACAGGGGGGAGGGAGGGAGAAAGAGGAGGGGAGAGAAATTGCACGAGCCATCGAAAATTCTCGCTGAATCGGTTGGGTAGTAAGGTTGGAGTGAGGAGAGGAGGTTGAGGGGATGGAGAGTTTTCTTTATTTCATCGGCAGTGGAGGGAGAAAATGGAAAAGGGGGGAATGAGAGGACACAATATATATAGTGATGGAATGGAGGGAGAAAAGGGAGGTTGGTATGAGGATTGAGCGGTGGAGAATGACGTGGAGATGGGGGAATGGAAGGAGAGAGGGGATTAATGGAAGGGAGGGAGAGAGTGAGTCGAAATGTTCTGATGAAGTGTGAAGTTGAGAAGAGAGAGAGAAAAGAGGGAGCCCGAGGAACGTTCGCGAAAAGAGTTCATGTCTTCAGAAATAGGAAGGGGGGTTTTCTTTTATTATATTTTATCGGCCATTTTTTCTAGCAAATCCTCTCGAGATTTTTCATACTTTGGCCTTATGGAGAAAATTTTTTATATTTTTATTTTGGCAGTCGAACGGGATATTTATCACGTTTGGAAGAGTGGAGCACTTTTAGAATGATTATGAGGGTGATATTTCGGCGAGTAGTTCGGTTTTTAAATGTTTTGAGACTCGCTGGTTAGGGCTCCTACGTGTCCAATCGACTGTTTTATGCGAATATTTTCCCGTAAGATGCGAACAGACACCAATATGTATGATGAGAGATTAAGGAGATTTTTTCCCCTTGAAATTCGGGAAAATCTCGTAGATGGGTATTTTTAGGGCCGTACCTTAAGTAACTGCCTGGCTTTTTCAAACCCTAGTTATATTATTGGTAGTAAACAAAAATCTCATTGCAATGCTTTGGAAAATCTCTCCTAATAAAAACTCATTCTTAATTTGTTTCAATCATATATTTCATCCCTAATGATTAAAACTCATAATGAATTTCGGTAGAGAAAATATAAACTTTTTACAGGATTAATAATATTCGTGATAAATTAGAAACGATGGAGAAAAAATGTTTATAAAAGTGTCTTAATGAAATGA
Source organism: Uropetala carovei (assembly GCA_036926305.1). NCBI lineage: Eukaryota > Metazoa > Arthropoda > Insecta > Odonata > Petaluridae > Uropetala > Uropetala carovei. Next base: position 1,821,028 of record JAXCHB010000005.1, read on the forward strand.
TAATAAAGAATTCTTTAAACGCAAACCCCAAATTTAGGATCTTATTACGAACGTAAAGAACAAATACATTAATTATTCAAACAGTCCTGAAAATAGTGATAATTTTATCGTATATTAATTCAAGGAGACCAGATTTACGGAGCGGAAAATATTGTCGAAGACTTCGTTATGAGATATACCTTGGAGGAATTCCTAGAATTATGGAGGAGGAAATATATAACGGCGTCTTCGCTCTTGAATCCGAGATTTAAAGATATGTGATTCCGAGGATGAAGACGTGTAGATTATGACCGTCTGGAGGAGAAATAGATTGGGGCTGAGGAATAAGAGGTTTCCCCCCCCCCCCCTCTCTCTCTCCCTGCTCTTCACTCACTCCTAACTCCATTCCCTTCCATCTAGGTCCATATCTCTATCTCTGCTCGACCTCTTTCCCCTCCCTCAAATCCCTTTCATTCCCCTCCTTTCTATCTTCTCTTCATCTCTGTTTCCATCCACTTTCTCTTTCCCTATCTCCTCCTTTCCAATCAACGGTTAATAACTTAGCGTTACGCGTCTCACCGTAACTTCAATGCGTCACTTTTCTTATTTTATTTTTAATATATTAAATTTTTTCGACCGCTACAACTTTGAAGAAACAATACTTTTTAACCGAAAATAATTTTATTTTATCCGTTTTTTTTTCATGTAAAAGAAACATCTCGCGACATTTTAGAGCAGCGTTTTCTTTCCTCATAGTGAGTTAAACACTGTTTATTATTATAAATTTAATGTACTGATTCTTCCTCTGCCTCTCTCACCAAATCCACTTCCTGACATTCAGTGTATGACATAATACGTATACAAAAATTACTCACGGTCGCTATTTTAATCGTATATTTTTCTAACACTCATCTCTTAAACCAACATGTTACATTCAAGTCTCTCCGCTACCTCGCGTCATTGTCTTCTAACGTTAATAAAACGTCCTAACGCGTTGATTCTAGTCACGACCGCACGCGGAAACAAGTGAACGTAACCGAGTCGAGCGTGAATGAGAGATACCGTCACAACGGTCAGAGAGAGAGAGAGAGACAAAGCACGTACCATTTGACGGATTTAAGATTTCGCGAAAAATATTTCACGTGTTTACTTCGCGCTTAATTAATCACAGCAAATCAGATCAAGAGACTTGGCGTAATTGCTTTCTGCCTCGTTTACTACGTCGCATACGAGAGAGAGAGAGAAAGAGAGACGAATCTAGTACCTCCATTTCGACCGCGACAGACGAAGCAAACACCGCGTATCACGTAAAAACAAGCCTCTAAAATAACGCTCGCGTCACGCGTTATTATTTTCGGGTCGGACTTTCTATATATAGGAAGATCTCTCGGAGCACGCTCCAGGTTTCTCGCTTTGAGCAAATTAACAGTTCAACAAACAAGCGACGAAAGGGTTTTTGTAGAAAGAGCTCCAAGCGGTGTGAAATAAAGCGCGCGGGTAGTAAACGAGAGAATCCCTCTCGCGGATTCCTTCGTAAGCTGGCTCTTTTTTTTCCCGTTCCATCCGAACAAAACGGTCACACATTTCGCGATAAAAAAAAAACCTGGGACGCCATTAAGTTTATAGGCTTATAGAATAGTTTCTACGTTTCCCGGCGAACGGAATCGATGCGAGGGAGGAAAGGAAAAAAATAACAGAAGTATGAAAATCGGGGATGCGAAATAGAAATCCTTCATCCTTTGATCGCTGACGCAGCTATAATTACGCGTAGCTTCTGAAGGGCACAAACACACACACATAAGCTTTGCTTGCCTTCCTTACCCGAAGTGGTTTTGTGTGTTCGGGTGTAGGCCCTACTCTTGTGTACCTAACGAAGAGGAAAGGGATCCACCACCTCTCTCCCTATTCCTCTCCTTCCCCTCCCACTTTCGACTTATCCTCACCCTCTCCCTCTTTTCCCCTTTTTGCGTCACTCTTAAATTCCCCTCCTCCTCCTCTCTCCCCTACAATTCTACTCTCTACTCCTCCCTTCCCCCTCCTCCCTTCCCCCTCCCCGGCGATCTCTCTCTCATTCTCTCTTAATCCTCATATTTCTATCTGCTCCTCCCCTTGGTATCTCTTTCCTATTCCTCTACTCTCTTGCTTCTCCACTCCCCGTTAACCCTCTATCCCCCTTCATTTTCTTCAATCCGTCCTACCTTTCTTCTCTGCTGCCCTATTCATCTCTCTCTCTCTCAGTACCGTCTCTTCCACTCTCCTATTTCCCGTATCTCTGTATTCCTGTCCCTCTCCTCCACTCCCCCTTTCGCTCTCTTTCCTCTCCCGGCTTCTTTCTCCTCCCTCACTCCTCTTATCTATTCTCCTAGTCTTACCTATCCATCCTTCTCCTTTGTTTTTCTCTCTCTATTCATGTCCCTCTCTCTTTTCTTCTCCTATCATCCTTCCACTTTCCCTCCCCTCACTTCTTCCCTCTCCCTCTTTTCTTCCCACATCTACCCTCATCTACTTCCCTTTTCTCCACTTATTTAATCTCCTTCTCCCTCCTCCATATCTCTTCATTCCTTTCTGTACATCTACCTTCATCTCCATCACTTTATCATTCTTATACCTTTTCTAGTTTACCTCAGTTCTTCACATACATTACTACCGCCCTCAAACTTCACTCTCGTCCACCTCACCTCACTCAATCTTCCTTCGCCTCCATCCGTATTGTGCCTCATCCACCCTCTTCCGTCACTTTCCTCCATTCCTATTCTCGATCTTTTTCTCCATCCTTGAATCCACCTCCCTTATTCCTAAGCCTCCTTATCCTTATATCCATCCTCCCGCATAGGATCGAGAAGGGAAGGTGGAGAGAAAGAGATAGAGGGGGAGCATCGGGGAAGAAGGGATCTCGACTGACAATTAACTAAGGAACTGCTACGCCATGGATCTCTAATTAATATTTCATAGCACTATGAGAACGAGTTGCCCTAAATTTCGCCTCGAAAACACTCCGCGAACGGGGAATGGAATGGTGGATTCCCGCTTATAGCTGTGTAGAGTAAAATATAAAGGAAACGCTCTCGACGATGAATGGAAATGAAATACTTAAAACTTATGCTTTCGTCGCCATCTCTCTCCCTCTTATGGACGGTTTTTTTTTCGTCGTAGGTTAGTTAAAATGCGGTGATTAAAATCCGGATTAATCAAATTTCTCCATGAATTCGTCACTTTTTTCCTTGCGTAGTGTTGAAGTTTATATTTGCAGGTAAATAGGAAGCAGTCACAGTAACTGCAAAAAAATTGTCTCCCTCTCTATTTTGACATCGATTTGAAATATAAATACAACTTATTCTATTGCGGTAATTTCTGATAACAATATTCGTAGATAGAGGAACGGAAAACGAATCTTCCACGTCCAACTTATTTTTGCTGGTAAGCAGATTCTACGATAGTTAAACGAGGTAAACTTTGTAAATCTTCCTCCTTTAAATACATTTTGAAAATGTACTGCTCGAGTCATCGATGGATTTCTGTTGAGCAAAACAATGGTAAACAAAATAATTATATCAAAGCAAGAAGTTGATTGGAATGGGTACACTAAGTGCTGCATGAGGGAATGAAAAAATGGAGCGGAAACAGGTGAGATAAGAGGAAGGGTAAAATGGATGAAGATAGGAAACGGGAGAAAGTAAAAGAAAGGAGATTATTTAAAGCAAAAGTAGAATGAACACAGAATAAAAAGAGAAAATGAAAGAGGATCGAAAATTAGGGAGGGAGGTCGCGAAGAAATGAAAGAGACGAATACAGTGGAATAGGAGAGATTCATTATCGACAAAGGCTATGAAGGAGAAGCGGTTAAGTGGATAGACGAAGGATGAATATCTGCTTTATTCCAATCCTCATCTATAGCCACATTTCCTCTCTCCCCCGCCACAATACTCCTATGTATGTGTATATATATATATATATATAGAGAGAGAGAGAGAGAGTACTCGTTGTCCACTCCAATGTATCGGAGGCAGCGTCTCTCTCTCTCTCTCCCTCAGCGCCGCACTTGACAAACATCCCGTTTTCAAGAGGTCGCCGAATCAAAGCAGTTGTTGATCCGAAGAACGATATCCCTTTCCCTTCCGACCTCTCCCCGGGGAGAGACGTTCCGCTCTCGGTAATTGCCATCTCGATCCGAACTCTTCTCTCGTTTTCGGCACGGGAGAAAAAGAGGAAAAAAGGCCCTCAGTGGCGCTCAAGTGCTGGAGTAAAAACAGATTTATATACACTCACGCAATCTTTTCGTCATAGAGATGGGAATTACTGGTCCGATTCCTCTTTTAAAATGTTCAATAATATAATAATGGATTTAGTTACGAAGTTCTAGTTCTACAAGAAACTACTGTAACGATAAAATTGTTAAAGGAGGAAGGGAGGGAGAGTGTGGGAGGGAGGGAGAGAGGAGGGAGATATGCGGTTATTTTAAGTTTAACTAAAGATATCCCGTCATATTGACGGGGTTTTATGCTAGTCGTTTCATATTTATTGAGGTCACCTTTATTATTTAATATAAGCGATAAACCGATCTTGGTAATACGACATTGAATTAATTGCTTATAATAGCAAGTTTTCTTGATATATCGTATAAGAAAGATCTGGATCGAATATAAGAAAATCCCAAGCCCTGTAGACTATTTGTTAGTTATGAAGACTTTCTCGAATCCAAGCTAATTTGTACTTCTTGTGAAAAGTCGAACTACGATGAAATGTCATTTCCCTTTCCGACTTGTTCAAGCAACACAAAACTGTCAAATGTGATATTATCTGTTACAACGTTTATGGTGCTCCGTTTAGTTTTTGTCGGAATAATATTATTATACGAGTAAAAATTATATTTTATATAGTAAAATACAATAAACTATAGATACCACCTAATATATATTTTACGACGAAAACAAATCAGGCTAGATAACGAAAAATGGAAAACATGTACGCCCAGGGACAGGCGGGAGACATATAAACATATCAACCTTTTTCGGTTCTATCTTATACGATGGCCTCTTCATTACCGTTCCACAAGCTGCCGATCCATGACCTGTCTGTTCCATCTGCTAGTTCCCTTATTTATTCTCCTCAAATTCTCTTTTTGGCAGCTGACATGTGATGGTGCTACGACTTTTGCTGTAACCTACCTCTCGAATAACTTAATTTCACGAATAAAAAATTTGTCAACAACCAAGAATTACTTCTTCCTCGCAGACTTGTGCGCACGGGTTGGGACCGTCACACGGCACTTCGGGATATATGAGAAACATATTGATATAGTGGTATAAATAGAGCAACTAAATCTGATAAATCACAGCGAGTTAAACTTATCGGTATAGTAATTTTGAATGCATCAAAACTGCACTAATATTTAGGAGCTGAAAAGTACAGATAATCTGATGCACAGAACATTATTGTCATTGTGAATTGTAAACTGATCTAATGCAGTATTTTTACATATTATTTGACTCGAGAGTCATTGAAATAACACAAAACAAAAATACCTTTTAGCCAGAATATTTGTAAACTCGTAAGAGAAGCAACAGTCAACAAAATAAAACCATTTACCTAACAAGAGCATTTATTTCCCGTCCTTGAGGACATATTTCAATTAGTTGTGCGTTGAGTACTTACACTTTTATTAATAGTCTTTTGACTCATTACTACTTTGAAATAGATTACCCTATTTGACGCTACAAAATGTGATACACATATAAATAACAATATAATAAAGAACATATTGAACTGAAATTCTATGATTTCTAGTTCAACTTTGAAGTAGGATGAGTGCGCTGGGCATTTACCGTTCTCAACTCAGTCTACTTGACCCCTATTCATACTTTATTCTGGTGGAAGAATCAAAAACTACCTGACAAAAAGCATGAATAATGACGCGGAAAAGCCCTAGCTTTTTCCGTATTGCAAGATATTGCTTACAAGACAAAATCTTTATCGAAGAACGAAAAATACCGATGCAGCGAGAAGTGAGTAAGAAAAAAAACCCCTTCCCGACAGATTTACAGCTACCTTTAAGTATCTCACTGCTATCTACGAAATTACCAATTCTACATTTAGAATATTAATTTTACGACGAAAACTCTTCCATACCATATTAAGGTAAAAACCAGAAACAGATTTAACAGTAAAACACATAGTAGGTACTAATACGGGAAACGGAATCTGTGGCAAAGTGGACTGTTGAATCACAGAGCGCAAGGAAATTTAAGCCCACATTTTTTTCCCCGAGAATTGGATATCACAGTCCGCATTAAAGGTAACATTCCATGTTTTCAATCCAACTACGACTTTTTGCATGAATTTAATGTCGAGTTAAGTTCCGTTTATTTTAGTTTTACGAAGTTGGGTAGAACTACCAAAGTTTAAAACATAGCAGTTGTATCTGTTGGGCAATTTACTAAGTTGCGAAACTCCTATTTCTTGCAGGCCATAAACGCACCGGAAGGTTACACGAACGGAAAAGGAAGAGAGCTCGAATACGTGACGACCAAAGTAGGAAGATGTCGAGATATATTGCCCAGTTCCCTTCGACCTAAAGTACAGGAAACGACCAAAGTATGACCAAATACGCGATGAATCTTAAAGGAGGAATTTAAAGCGATTAAATGGTGAATGGTGCTTGTTTAAAGTCCTAGATATCACTTGAGGATTTTTTCGGTAAAGTTGAAGTCATTATCGAATCGATATCGCGCAGGAATTTTAAAATGACTCATCACGCGAAATATTGCGGCTTCAAAATCAAATTATATTACTTCAAATAAAAATCCACCAAGACAAATCCACACTGTAAACTTTTCTGCATCAAAAGTAAACTGCACGGTTAGAGTTTGACTTTTTAAATTTTAGCAGCTACCGAGCTGAAAAAGTTTTAAAATTTTAAATTGCCACTATAAATTCGACTTGACCCACGGAATAATTTCGGAGAACAAAGAAAAATAGTAAATTTCTCCGCTGCCCTATTAAATATTTATTCAGCATTATGACGTAGTTTGTCGTAACTACAGCTACAGAATGTCTTTCTAACAGACATTGCGAATGACAGATATAATATTGCTTGAAAAAATATATTTATAGTATTAATTGTGGGACATTGCACACCACTTAGTTTTTCAGGTAGTTTTATAATAAAAATTATAAAAATAATAACTTCTCCGAGGCACATCCCGATCATCAGAAACCATTAAATACTTTCTTCCTAATCTGACTCTGTTGGCAGGTCCCTTTCGAAATTTAATTCACGACCAAGCCGCTCTTTTGAAATGACGCGAATGTCTTTGAAGCCTAAAATGTAACGTTGGTAAATTCGATTGCGACGAGTAATATGTATCAAGTCACATTAAAGTCCGGTTCCTGTAATAAGACCTACGATGAGAGTATATACACCTATTATGTAAAAACAACATTTTTTATAATAGAACCACATTAACATCCGCGACTTCACTGTCACAGTCAGTGTTTTGAAAAAACAAATCCGCTATAGAAACAGGTAAGGCTGTCTGGGCGTGATTATAAATATGTTTTCCTCGTAAATATGAATTTTTATTCATTACCTGAGACCGTTAAGCGTAGCATAACGCAAAACAACAGCAACGCAAGAGATTCAGGGGTACGTTAATTTCCCGATGATCTGCCGAGGAGGAAAAAAATAAACGTACCGATGCTTCTTTCTTATTCGGGGCTGTTTCGGATTCGTTATTCAGTCCCTCGGAATTCATACCCCAATTTACTTTCTCCTTTAATTTCCCCAGACACTCGCATTTAATAAGATCTCGGGTTGAAGAGATGGAAAGAGATTCTTTCCGTTGCCAAGCAGCATAATAGTCTCCCTCCCCCCACTCCTCGCCTCTTCACCTCAATCCAACGGATGCGCAGCGTAAGAAAAGAAGAACTTCCATCTCGTGCAATTAGAATGCCTTCGCTTAAAGGGTTTTCGCATGTAATGCTAGAAATGGTGGGAGATAAATGGAGAGGGAGAGAGGAAGATGGAGAGAGGGTGAAATAGAGAGAGAGAGAGAGGTGGAGCGAGACGGTAAAGGAAATACGGGGAGAATGAGAAACCAATTCATTTATTGTTGAAATTCGACGTTCCAAACCCTTTTTAATTTTTTGTGATAAAAATGATTTAACCGCGCATGTTCCATCGCCTTTTTTTGCTTTCTTATTCATTCTTTCTTTCCTCCTTATTCTATTCCTTCATCTTCTCTTCTGCGTCGTCCATTCTTTCTCAGCTGTAATCTAACCTCTTTTCTGTATATATTAAATTTGTTTATATGAATGTTTTTCTATCCTTTCTTTCACCCCAATTCTTATTTCCTACTTGTTCTATTCTTTCATCTCTTCTGGTTTTTCCCTTCCTTCTCAATTACAAACGGAGCTCTTCTTGCTGAATCTTTCCGTCATTCTCCTTCCTCGCATCAATCGGTAATCTTCTCCCCCCTTATTTTTCTTTCTAGGTTTTTCTTCCTCGTCTCACTCCTTATTCCTTTCTTCCGTCAATTTTAATTGAGCGCAGTCTCATCCCTAATCAGGCATTCTCTTTGCTGTCGTATTTTCAACTCTTAGTACACATTGAATGTTTTTTATATTTATGGACAAGCAAAACTTCCTTACAGTCTCTTCCCAACGCCTTAATTATGTACTATGTAAATGTGTTATAAATTCTGAGATGATTTGATAAGAATTGATAAGATAGATTGATAAGAAAATTTGTTATTAATTACTTTTAAACATTTAGTTTTTTAGGATATTAGTAGACAGGGGAAACATTCTCAAATAAATTCAATAAATTTCCATTTTTAATGTGAATTTGATTTTATACCGATTTTCAACTCGAAAGTTTTCGAAAATCATATAAAAATGGTCCAGCCAAATAAATTTTCGAACCTAAATTTGGTGAAGTTTTCCTTCAATATATATTTTATGCTAATGATTTTATCTAACATAGGCATTAAAAACTTGGTCACTCCTTTCTCACCAAGTCAATTAAGCGGAAAATGCGACAGAAGCGAATAATATTTTAAACGGAAATGGCAATGTATATTTTAAGGCGTCTAGGATATTTCGTTCGCATAAACAAACAAAAACGCATCACAAACAAAAAAGTATCAACCAAGAGATTAATTCCAACAAGTACATTTTTATTTCCTTCCCCTTTATCTCCCCCCCCCCCCCCCCTGTTCTCTCCCACTCCATCCCTCCGCTCTGTACTTGCAAAAATCAACCCAATCGAAATTTGCATACAGAGAGGCTTGAGCAATTGGACTCCCGAGGATTACTCGTGTAAAATGGAAACCGGAAAAAAAAGAAGGAAGAGTCCCGTTTTATTTTTTTCTCTTTCTCTCTCTCTCTCCTCACCGTTCCTGTTTTTTCCGCTCCTCTTCTTTCAAAATCTCAGGCCGTTTATTTTTATCGGGTTTCGGATTTCGTTGCGCGGTTATTTCAACCTCTCTCTCTCTCTCTCTCTCGCACTACCTCTCGTGAGCACGCCGCACACAACTCGTTTTCAAAGCGACTACTCTCTCTCTCTCTCTCCCTGCTGAAAAACTCCCACCCACTCCACCGACTTCCTCTTCCCTTTCCTCCTACCGCCACTCTTTAACTTCCCTCGAACTCGTGGCAACATCAATCCCTCGCATTCCCTTCCACCGCCTCTCTCTCTCTCCGCTCCCTCCCACCGACCCTCTCTTCCACGCCCCTCTTCTTCCGTACCACCCTCGCTTCGCCACCATCTCCTGCCCGATAACTTCCCCTCTCCGCTCTTATCGTTCTATTTACCTAACTTGCAATGTTATCCGCTCTCCGTGAACGGTGTTTCTAAGAAGGATGAGTGGTGGGGGAGAAGGGGGAGGGAGAGAGAGAAAGGGGAGGAAGGGGAAGGAGGTGAGGGAGAAGGAGGTGAGGGAAAGGGATGGAGAAAGGAAAAGTTCAACCCTCTCCCTGCCTCTCCCGTTGACTCATTTCTCTCTTTTTAACACACACACTATCTGCGTTTCCCTGGTTTCCCTCGTTCTCCCATTCTATTTATCCCTTAGTCGTTCTCCCTCTTCTCTTTCGCCATGCTGAATTTTCCCAATGTCTTTTTCTTCCTTTCTCTTTATCTCTCCACGTACCCTTTATTCTCTCTAACATACTCCACCCCCTTCCGTTTAACCCCCACCCGCTTACTCCCCTCTATTTACTTCCCCGCATTATGATCTCTTTTCTTCTTCTCTAAACTTTTCTTCCCCTCTTCTTTGCCTCTATCCCAACTTCAACCGATCTTTTATAAGTCTCCATTCTAAAATTCCTTTCGCCATTATTCTCCGCAAATTTCTCTCCGTCCTTTTCTTTTTCTTTATCCCTATTCTTCATTCCTCTCCAGTATTTTGACACGCATATACAGACATATGAATATATATATATATATATACACATACACACACACACACATATGGAATTGTAATAAAGTTCAGAAATTGACAGACTGCAGTAGTCGGAGTCTAATGTGAACTCTGACATAAAGCAGGAGAGGGATATCGACGTTACCAAACCATAGGCAATAAGGGACCGAACGTTAAGACAGGGACAGCGGCTGTACACGAAATGGCAGCTTTGCTTTTCAGTGAATGGCAGAAGCCCTTTCGACAGCTCTACTTTTTGTCGGCTATCAGAGAACAGGTTAGGCTTCAACTACGTACTTTAGGCATTAGTTTTTATCATGTTTAAAAATATAAACACTTGTTTTCTATTTCCTCCATTGCTTCTCCACTATTCATGATACTTTTAACTTGAATTTGGAAAAATCTGCGTACGCCACTGATTTTATATATATATATATATCTAATATATAAAATTCGCCGTCGTCGTCGTCAGTGGGAAATCGGAACTCTGTAATGCTATTTTAACAAACTTTCCGAGTAGCTAGAAGATTGACATTTGGTAGGAATGTCGGTTCTTAAAGTAGAAGCCATTTACGAAAAAAAAATTTACAAAATCGACCCGGGTTCGATTCCCGAGAATGATTTCCATTCCTCATAAGATAACATGGAAAAATCAATATTTCGACCTGCAACCTTATTTTATTTTGCATATTAAAATTCACGTATTTGACCGACGATTTTCGGACTTGGACTGTAATAAAGAAAAATAAATGCAGTTTCTTATTCTTATCGTCTTTTATCGCTTTCGAATCTAAATCTTTCGAATTTAACGTTTCAACATCATATTTTGATAAAATTTAGCGTTTTTTACGTGAAGGTGCCTTTCCAACAGATTACATTGTTAAACTCGAAATCCTATTACTCTCACGTATGCTCCCGTTCTCTCCGGACCTCCATAGACCCTCCCGGCCCAATTCATAGGTATCAGAGATATCTCAGAATTAGTTTTTACTTTCTCCAATATACGTAGTATAGAGAAAGTATTGTTTTCATGAAAAAATTCGAAATCAAGATTTCAACGAAAATACACGTTTTGAGGTGCGCAAACGAAGAAATGATTGTATTACCATATAATACATAATTTTATTCGCCAAAGAAGTCTGGAATAACCCGGGCATTGCCGGGTACTTTCAGCTAGTGTGTGTGTGTGTGTGTGTATCTATCTGAATCACTCCTCGAGATATCTTCCACACGTCGTATTTCAAGAAGGGATATAGAGAAAGGAAGGAAAGTCGTAGCAGCGAGATAACCGCAAAAATGGCATCAATTCGCGATTCCCATTGCTTCAGAATTGGAAGCGAGTCAAAACACCAACGCAAGCGGGATACGCGCTTTCAATTTCAATGAAGGATGCCGCCATGTGTTTAACGCGCCGTCGGTTCGCTCAGGAAAAACACTCCCCGGTTAGCCATCAATTCCGTATACGTGCCAGCGACAACTGATGCCAAAATACGAAGAATAAAACAATTTTAATGCATCTCGACGACGGAGCAAAAGCTAGCCTTTGGGTCGCTGCTTTTTATATTTATCTTATTTTTTATCCGTTTGTGAGAGACTTAGGTCATTGCCACGGTGTCTGGGGATACGAAATCGTCTATGACAGCTGCTTATAACTTTCGAAACATTTTTGCCGATTAAGGGCAAAAATAACGGAATGGAATTTGCTTGACGTGTAATTTCCATTACGTTATTAGTGTTTTAAAAAATTGATGGAATCAATAATCTGAAGTGATAAGTCCAACAATAAGAAATGTTTCATAAGGTCATTTTTTGTAATCGAATAATTTAAAGTATTAAGATTCGCAGTAAAATTCATCCAATATATGAAAAGTGTTATGAACATGTCAATTAATTTACAATAGTTAATATTGTGGTTGATAAATCTATTAAAATACTCTCTGCTTATTTGAACCATTGTTTCAACAATGGTTATTGCAGGAAAGAAATTTTAAGTTGGTGAAAGAAAAGAGAAACCAAAAAGCATAATAATCACACTTAGCAACGCTATCCTTTTCGTTCACTTAGGTTTTGTTGAATCAGATGTCCGATTCATCCTGCAAATGACTATTTGTGCGACAGGAGAAAAATTATTGGAACAAAGTAAAATGGTCAATGCATTGCAATTCGCGAAATTGAAGCGAGTTTTACGAATGTTACATTATGATGACAAACGAAAACTAATTTCAAGGTTGATCCAAAAGAAGTAATACTAAAAAATCTAGATATAAAAGGGGCTATGACTAACTTTTACTGAAAATTTTCCATATATTGGCCAAATAAACCGTTGCTGTTCTGTGTGCTTCCTCTTATCGCTAGAAAAAATATTATATGAAGCCTCCCGATCATTTTATTCCTGCACCTTTTTTATTCTTATGATTCCTTATAATGTTAACTTTAATAAAATAAAAATAACTAAAATCCAATGGCGAACAAAATTTATGAACCCAAGAATCCCTAATTGTTGGAAACAAGTAACGGTTAAAAGACTGCGTTCTACACCAAAATCCAGATCGTATGTAATGCACTAAAGGCATTTTCAATTACAGTAGGTTTCATTATAATGTATACCTTTAAATGTACGCTTTTATAGCTAAAGCATTCGATATTGTAGCAGTATATTCTACTTCCTCCATCGTTTCTCAGCACGTCATCCCGTTAACCTTCTCCGTTTTCATTTTCCGTCTGTTTTTCTGCATACCTGCCCATATACGTTATTTTAGCGAAACCACTTAATTTAAGAGGAAGGGATTCGGAGAACGGATTCCTCTAAGGGAAAGCTCGGAACTGGCGTGATACAGACTTTTAATATTTCCATAAAAATGGGTGATTTTTGAGAAAATTGGAGTGAGCACTCTAGGCTCTTCAATGCCTCCAGAAAATTCACATCAAAATGTATACCTGCCTTTTACATTTGCTGAAGCTAGAAATGATACGCTTGTTTGGAGAAATGAAATTTACCTCTACCCAATCTCGTTATCTTCCCGAGGATTTCATCCCATACAACGCATTTCGCATGAGCTAATTGCTGCTATAATATAATAGTCAAGTACTGCGATAATTCTAATGAAAACAGATTTTGGCTAAACGGAATATGCATATGTTAGACTTCAGCTTTAACTTGATGGCACAAGTTGCTTTATCAATAACAGTTACTATCACCGTAAGGTAAGGAAGTCGATCGGTCAACTGATCTAAAAATTAAATATTGTTATTTTATGTTTGAAATGATGGTTCATGTAGCAGATCCGGGGCCATGTTTCGGAAGACTACCTGCTCTTCAAGTTCGACCCTCATTAATGAGGATTAGCGTCCCTCGCTCGGACTCAGTCCCCGACCCTAGCTCGGTGTAGTCTACCCTCACAGTGGGTGCAATGCTTTTTGCAAATAAGACGTTTTAAAGTTACATCATTGCATTGCGGTGAAAATGCTGATTATTGACGTTTTTTTAAACGAAATTCTACGATACATATGAACGAAGTTAGAAAACAGGTGAGATAGAGGATGGGGGAGGAAGGAAACTGAAGGGAGAATGAGAAGTACGAACATATGCGCTTCGACTTGCCTTAAGCTTTAGGAAGAAAAACTAAAGAATTAAGATATATTCAATACAAAAACTACATTATTAAAGCACTATGACATGCTCATCATGATCTTCGACAAAAAATAATCATTATATAAATACAGATAAACATCAGATTTTGTTTCTACCATAATCCCATATTCCATTTAAGTCTGATAAAAAGCGACGTGTCGTATTGCTGTTCAAGAAAAGTTATGGGAGAATTTTCAAGTTGAAAAAATAATAAGTACAACGAAGGTGCGAATGACTGTATCTGCTGATAGGCCTCTCAAGAAAAGTATTTGAGCGAATTTAGAAGAATGAGTGATATTACATGATTTGGGTTCATATTCCAAACAAAACCCATATACAAGAGTGAAGCGGAGCATCTAGATGGTAGAACAGTTCGTCGTACATTTTCCCCATACCTCGAAGCTATTTCCGAAAAGAAGGTCGATAAAAGAATCTTTGTTCGTTCGCGGAGGGGGAAAAAATTTTCAAATATCGACGAATGAGAAAGGCGTACATAAGTATTACGAGGGAGTCGGTTTAAATAACGCAACCTAGTCTGAAGGAAAAGAGCAGAGAGAGCTTCGAGACTATTGAAGTAAAGGTGTATTTTTAAAAAGTCGCAAAAATAAGAGACGACGAAATGATTGCGAACGATAGTGAAAAAGTCGCGTTTCCCGCTTTTAAATGGTCTTTCAGATTCTTTATTTGGATGGTGATATAACGACATGTTCGTATAAAATATTTATTTAGCATAGACAAGTAAAGAGAGAAGGGAAGAGATAGAAGCGAGAGAATAACCATAAATGAAGACAGCTACGGAGAGGGCGAAGAGAACTTACAATTAGTGAAAAAAGGAGCAATAAGCTTCAAATAAAGGACCAAAGTGATAACAGAGTGGAGTATTTCTTTTTTAACTTACTGCAACGTTTCTGCAAGAACAAATATAAATATATTTTAAAATAAATTGATGTATTACCGTTTTTATAGATTCCATTAGAAGTATAGCTAAGATGACGGTAAGTTGTACACAGCAAAATATTCCGAAGTTGACCGATATTTCTAATTCAATATATACACGATTACATGCACTTTTTCATCACATGTACATGATAAAGTCTGAGAAATGATGGAGAGAAAAGAGACGGAGCGGAGGTCAAAGACAGAGTAGAGATTAGGAGGGAGGAAGTGGAGTTAAAGGAGGAAAGAAAAGCAAATAAGGAAAAGGGCAGAGGAGGGGGAATGAACGAAGAGAAAAGAAAGTTGAGAGATGTTTTGGAAGAGAGGAGAAAAGAGGGGAGCAGGGAAGGCAAAGCAAGAAATGAAAGGTGGGGGATGGAGGGGGAAAGAGAAGTAGGATAAGGAAAAAAATGTAGAATAGGAGGAAGAAAGGGGATTGTGTGGTAAGGGAGGGAAGAAAAGGATTAGGAGATTGAGAGAAGGAAGGACGACGGAGAAAAGAAGGCCGATGGAGAAGGGGGGGGAGGGGGGGGAGGAGTGAGCGAGGGCCATGAGAATCAGTAGAGCCGACTTTTTTGTGGAGTCACTTCTGTGAAATGCCAAAAAGCGTAAATTCGATTGAAAGGGAATTCCGCTCTTAGTCGTTTTGAATGGAATGACTGCTTCGTTTCGCATCTTGTTCCTCTGATTCTCCCCTCCTTCCATCCTTCTCCAACTTCTTCTCCCTCCTTATTTTCCGAGCGCACGGATACCGTCTCCGAAAAACCCAGGCCGCCCACTCCCTGTCAGAGTATATTTGTATAGCTCGTTTGCCAAAAAAGGTTTTTCTGTCGGAAAAATAAATTTAAGATATTTATTCTCTCGAGAGCCATATTACGGATTGAATAAAGACGAGTAGCGAAGCTAAATGATCCTGTGAGTCATTCGCGATTGCTCGTGTTTTACTCGCGGGGAGTAGGAATTTGCTCTAATTAAAACGATATTTGAATGAAAAAAGGAATATGAATAAACGATCTCTCTTTAGGGGGAAAATAGGGTATGATAATTTAGGGGTTTGAAAGTGTTTTATTGTCGGATAAATATATCATTTTTTAAAATCAACCTTAAGCTTTCATATTTCCAAATTATAATCTCATTGAATTAATGTGTTAGAGGAACAGATTTATAAAAACTACATCTTATTATATTTATACAAGAGTGTAAAACAAAGGGATGGTCCTTGCGTTTATCATTATAATTAATCGTATGATGGTTAAAATTATATAAAAACATGGAGAAGGCAGGGTGAAAATGTGTCAGCAATAATATATGTTGCCATGAATTCTTCTTGAAACGATGTTTTAAGAAAAACCAAACTGAAGATGTAATACCAAACTAAGTACATACATTAAAATCAACTATAAATATCCGCAGGAAGCCTTCTAATGGCAAAACATATTGATGGAACTAAAATGTTAATTATTTTTTCGATAATATCTCAGTTTTCCATTGAAAAAAGCTTTTTTGGTAATGATCAATAATCCGGAGGTCATTTTCTACATTCAGATTTCATTTCAGTAATCTTTGTCCGTATCATATCTATTATTAGTAAAAAAAAAGAAAATTATTGAAAATTTCGGGATATATTTTTAAGGGAATCCATATATCATAGAAGCAAACCTGTCTCAAAAATATTCTTTCGAATATTCATGACAAATAACCTAATATTCTTTCCAAATAAATCGCTTTAATTCCGCAGAATTTATCGTTTCGCTCATCCGGCTAATACCGAAAGGAAGCGATAACGGAATCTTATGGAAAATTCCTCCGCATGCCTCGCCTCAAGGAAATCGGCGTATTTTTTATGGGCATTGACTAAAAACACTCGAGTCGATCCCGTTGGAAATGAAACCACCTTTATGACGAGAACATTCATCCCTTAGACGTCGGCCAAACGGATTTCGCTCCACTTTTTCTCGTTCTGCCTCTATTTTCTACTCCTTCTTAGATCAAAATCTCTCCGCTTTTCTTCCCCTCTCAGTCTCCTATCCTGTTACCTCTTTCATCTTTCTAGCCCACTGTCTAGCTCTTCGCCTTACTATCCCATTTTCCTCCCGCCTCCTGCTATCTATCTCAGGCCTGCCGATAGAGTATTTTTTCGGGACACGAAACTATAATGAAAAGTCGATCCGTAAAACTGAACACACAAAATTTCATTTTAAAGTTAAAATTTTAACACTAAATAAAGGTTTAGATTTGGTTTTCACTTATATGATAGCTTAGAATCGCTAGGTAACCTCCGATGCAAACATTGGCGTAGCGGAAAATCTAGGAGCCCCACCTATAAAAGAATACGCTACTAGTATCAAATTAAGGCAGATACAATTGAGAGAGCTGTCGGAGCCTCCTATCCGCCGGTGCTCCTGCATTGCGGGGACTGCAGGTTCCTTCGGTACGCCCCTGGTTGCAAACTATAGCACTAGCAACTTCCAATGCGGCCCTACGTATAGAGAAGTTAGCCGATCCCTATCTAAGCTAAATGTATCTCTCCATCCTCTTCCACGTTCCCTTTTTCTCCCTCCTCCACCCGTCATTTATCTCTCCGCTCCTTTTCTTTTTTCCTTTACGCTTGCCTGCTTTCCTTTCCACTTTCTATTCTCCCGTCATTGCAACCTCGATGTCAGCGATTCCGTCAAAAGGAATGGATAGATAGATAAAAGGGATGAAGTGAGAGTTAGAGAAAAGGGATGCGGAAGAGGAGCCAGGAGGAGGAGGAAGACCAGGGAGGTTGGTTAGGCGGTTAAAAAAAAAAAAGAATTCCGTTCCAGAGGATTAATATGTTTGTGTGGAGGTGGAGGATGTTGTTAGGGAAAGAAGATGAAAAGGGAGGTTCGGATAGAATGGGAACGTTAGAGGTGAGGGAGAGGGGGGAGTTGTGGAGCAAGTTTTGTTTGCGTGGAGGGAGGGAACGGAAGAGACGATTTTAGAGATCTGAGAAAAGAAATGAGATCCACAGGGATGAGAAAGTTGTAGAGTCGGCTAAGGAAATCGGGAGGAAAACAGAGACGAGAGAGGACGGGAAATGAAGGAGGGATGTAGGAAAGAAAGGAAAGAGAGAAATACCGAGCGATCAAGCAGAAAAATATCACTACTTTGTCTAAAAGGAGGTGAGCGGAGATGGATAGGAATAGAGAGAGGAAGTGAATAGGTTAGACGACAATCTCAAATGTGAGAAACGCTATATACCTTAAGAAAATATTCATTGTCTACATTATCCTTTCCTTTTCTTCGTTTTTAGGCGCGTTTCGCTTCCAGCGTGAGCGCCAATTGTCCGTCCGCCTGTCTGTCTGTCTGTCCGTCCGTCCGCATGTTCGTTCTCGGCTTCTACGAACAGATTTTCATGAAATTTGGTATTAAGGACTTACAATCAAAGGTAATACGAAAATCGCAAAAATGAATCACGTAAGCCAATCAGGGGTACCACTTTACTGGTGATAAAAAATGAACTTCCCGTCATATCTCGTAAAGTATTGCTCACCTCAAAATATTTTAAAAATAAAACTTGTAGAACTAGTAAATTACAGTATTTCTTTTCCTATACATTTTTATCGTAGGAGTAGCCATTATCAATAAAATCAAACAAGAAAGTCTTAATTCGAGTTGAAAATCTATTGCATGGTTACGTCTTCATTATTTCTAACATAAACTATCTCACAAAAACATGTTTCATTTCCTTAGGCGTGCATTCAATATTTTTAAATCGGAAGAAAATGGATTATTTATGATGAAGAAAAGAAATTTTAAACGCTATTTCCCTTACGTACAGGTATATCATTTCTTTCTAATACTCCATTGCAAGAAACGCGCCCATTAGTGATACGCTGTACACTTTCCTAACTTGTTTAAATTAAGTTGTCCTTCTACATATGAAAAACATGCGCAAAGGAAAATTTCCATGTAGTATGGACAAATCTCATAAAGAGATCTATTTTCTCAAAAACAAACACAACCGAAGATCATTTTTTTCTCGCAAACATGGCAAATATATGATCAAATATGCACTGCCCATTCCTGTCAAATATTATTTTTAGATATCTAATAATTACACAAAAACCAGGATGGTATGAAACTTGAATAAAAAAGTTCCCATTACTTTCCAAATGAGAAAAATGAACTTGCGGCAAGTTTCGCTTTAATATTAAGGGTAATAATAAACATAACCCATGTTCCAATATGACCAATAAGTGGGCAATTTTCCAATTCGAAGTTGTATTTTGGTGCTCTTCATAAAATTCTCAAGAAAAATAACTTGGAAATAGAGATTTCGCCATGAAAATGATCTAAAATAGAAAGGTAAAAAGTTAAGAAAATTTTAGAGGCAAGAAAGACAAAAAAAATATCTGATGTGGCCAACAAATAATTTTCTCCATATTTGGGGTATAGATATTTAAATTATTATGAATAGCATTATAAGGCAAAATTATTATTTCGTATCGTAAAACAATACAGTCGTCCTTATTGCCGTAAATTATATTTTGAATATGTTTACAGAATTCACCGCTACATGGTGGTGGCGCTGTATACCGGAAATTACGAATAAGTTAAATCTCTCCGAAATGGATGGTTCTACGAAAATTTGTTTCAAACAAAACTTGGAAGAAATATTATTCTGTATAACTTTGGTCCTCACGAAGATTACCAATAACGACGTTTTTAAAGAGATATTTGACGGAAACCGAAAAAACCGATTATTTATAAACTAGTGTAATGCCCGTTGAAATATCAACGGAAGAATTATAGATAGATATATAGATAGATTATTATTATTTTCATTTAAAATAATTAATATCCCACTTTCACATATGAAATATTTTGTCAAAACGTGTATTTCCGTTGAGATCTCGAAGTCGATTTTTTTCGTGATCACAATACTTTCCCTATAGTACGTATGGAGAAACTAAAAACATTGAGTAGTGACACGATTTAGGAAAACGTGAAATGTAGTTGGGCAGGAAGGAGAGGAGTGGGAAGGATGTTAGAAGCAGGGAAATACATGGACAAAAGGAGAAGCAAGAGAGAGGAAGGAAGGGATGGAAAAGTACCAGGCACTAAGGGGTGCGCGTAACGATGGAGGGAGAGAGTTGCGAAAATTTGAATTCGTAGACACGAAATTTCAGATGAGCTGCGAAACAGAAATAATGGATTGTTAACGATTGTAGGATAAAGATGAAATTGTTGCCGTAGCTGGTAGGTAGGTAGTATTCTAGATACAAAAATCACAATATGAGAACAAGTAAATTTTTAACTAAATAGAAGTAATCGAGAACTATTAAAACACATCTGGGTAAAAAGGTTTTTGCATGTGGATGTTAATATTCCGTGATAAGAAAAGTTAATTTCTTCTTACTTTTCTCTCTTGTAAAAATGTTTCGTCATATAATTGATCATAAATGTTTCCATTTATTACCCATGCAATATGACCAGAGATTAACCTTTATGTATGCATGTACGTATGTGTGTGTATTTCACGCAATGTAAATTTTGTGTTAAGTATTGAAAAGTGTTAGTTTAGTTCAAACTGCCTAAAGACCAGGAAAATGACGTTCTTAATCTTCCTCGATCTTTGAAAAGCCAGAAAACCAAGAAGAGCTGGTACAGAAGCTTCTCGCGAACTATTCACCAGATATCTACCCTCCACCGCTCTTCAACTTATGTAAACAGTAATTTCATCCCCGACCTTGATAAAAGACTTCCAGCATACATTCACGCTGTACAAATACGCGGTTTGATACGAAGATCTTTGATTTGATTTTCCAATTTTACAACAAACAAGTCATAAGAACGAATATACTGTCAATTAAAACTTTCTCGCAGATGGAAGAATAAATTCTCCCGGATATCACTTTAATTTTAGAACATGTATCCTTAATACAGGGCTTCTACCATGTACATTACTATTGAAAATATTCAGGATATGACATACGTTTTAATTTTAAATATGAACAGGCGAATGAATGTCACGTAGTTCAAAATCAATTATTATAAAAGGCGTGGGATTCTTGTTTTCTTGTCTATACACTTATTCGGTCACACTTTATACGCGATTTAAGATAATTTCCGAGTAGGTACATACGAGTTTGAGATTTGGCAGGGATGCATTAATCACGCGTTCAAAGGCAATGACGAAAAAATTCCGAAAAAAGACCCGGGTTCGACTCCAGGAGACAATTTCTGTTTCCCGTACGATAACACGTAAAATACGATATTTCGACGTGCACGCTTTCACTGTTTTGCAAATTAAAATTAGAAAAAATTGACCTACAATCAACGTACGTGGACTTTTTTTTTATAAAAAAGAAGAATGTACAAGGCTTCTTATTCTTATCGTAGATTTTCGCATTCCGTTCTAAACTACTCATATTTAATGAATATGTGACACATTTTGACCAAATATCGCGCTTTTATGGATGAGTTTCCTGGGGGACAAATATCACTGTTGAGGCTCGAGATTCCTATTATTGCCTCAATATTCATGCGTCATATAATATAAATACGAAGCATTTTTATGTATCGAGCGAGAGGGAGGTGGAGGGAGGGAGGGAGGGGAAGGAGGATATGGCAATATAATTTTCTTTACCGTCATACTGACGGGCATTTACGCTAAGTACTTAAGTATTGTAGATATGAAATTAGAGGAAGGGAGTGAGAGTGAGAGAGAGGGGGCAAGAAGGAGGGAGAAGGAGGGGAGGGAGGAGGGACGGAGAAGGATGGAGGGGAAGGAGGAAGGAAGGGAGAGGGATACGGTTATATAATTTTCCTTCCCGTAATATTGATGGGTATTTACACTAAGTACTTCAGTATTGTAGATATGAAATTTAAAAAATAATATTCAATAAACTTTCAAGCTTCTGTGTTTATTATTAAAAATGCTTGCAACATTTCAAAATTTTAATGCAGGCTTCTCTAGTCCTTCCATAATTTAAATCAAATAAAGTAAATAAATTAAATTAGTTTGACTTAATATAACATTTAAATTAAAATATCGCACAAATACTGCATGATCTGTTTGACTTTTATAACCGTATTACATTTCATCTAAAAGTAGCCGTACCCTCTATCTCCCATATAGTTTTTCAATTCTGTCTTTCCTTTTGTGTACAACGCTCTTAGAAGCTTTCAATATCTCAGCACTAGAAACAGATAGATATATGAAATTTGGTATGTCCTTAGATGACCACATTAACTACTAGAAAATTTTATTACTTTTACATAAAGTGTCCTAGGTTCGACTCCAGATATCCTTTCGTATTGCCATTTAAAAGCACGGCAAAAAACGATTTTGACCGTGCAGACATTTTTTTATTTTACTTATTAAAATACCTAAATATTAACTTAGAAACTTCAAAGAAAAACTAAAAGAAGAAGGAAATTCGAAATTATTTTACTGTAGCGGTCTTTTATTGTATCTTGCCCTTTAAATTTTAGAAATGCGTAAAAGTGTGTATTTTTTGTGATTTTAACGCTTAATCTATCATGAGTTGCTGTGCAACCTGTATTGTTTTGTTATTACAATCTTCCAAAGCTTATTTTTCTAGAAAGAAGCAAGCAAGAAGAAGTGTATTCAGTGTTATCAATTAGAATAACCTACTTAAAGCATTTAACGAAAGGTAAACTGCACAAAGTGTCATCTATTATTATGATATTAACATAAATATTATATAAAAATTAATTTTAGTGTTTTCAGTACGTTAAAATTTTTAATTTCACCCGTCATATGACGGGTTATTATTCTATTTTCTATAATAAAAGCTTAGTTAGATGTGTTTGTGTATAACGCTCAACAATGAACTTTTCGACGAGCAGGCTTTCATTCGTTTTGAGATTAAAATTAGAAAGAATTGACCTACAAACTTCGGATGTGAATCATTTTGAAGAAAACATTATAAAGACTCTTATTCTGTTCGCCTTTTTCCGCCTACATTTCGAAATCTCTCAATTTAAACGTTTAATTCACACAGTTTGAGGAAATATAGCCATTTTAAGGGGATGTTGCCTTGCCTACCAGTTCCTCTGTTAGACCTCGATATCATATTGTTACTTCAATCCTTATGGGTGTAAACGTGCTTTGATTGCTTTTAATACGAGAGAGAGAGGGAGGGAGGGGACAAAGGGAGGGGGAGGGAGGGGAGAAAGGGAGAGGGAGGGAGGTAAGGTGAGAGAGGGAAGGAGAGGGAGGTAGAGGGAAAGGAGAGAGGGCAAGAGAGTGGGAATGAAGGAGAGGGAAATAAATGACTTTCAATACAATTTATGTTTCTGATGCCAACTTGATCTCCATAAATAGCTTGAACGATCGAATCTTTACTCCCGTTGATATTTCAACGGGCATTACACTAGTAATACAATAAAGATCGTTTCTCATAAGAACAACTTCAACTTATTATCTGTTTTTCCCAAGCATTTCATGACTACAGGAATTATCTAACGTAACATTTACAAGTTACTGTATATTTCACAGCAATGAAATTTACAGAGGTATATTTTTGCGCGAGGTTTAACAGACGAACAAGTGACATGGGAAAATTTGAGGAGAAAGGGTAGAAAAGAAAGAAAGCAAGCAAGAGGATGACGATAAAGGAGGTAGAAAGGTCACAGAAGGGAAGAAAGCGAGAAAGGGCGAGAAACGCACGAAAGATAGAGGACGTAATGAATGGGCGAGGTAGGGACTGCCCTTAAGCGATTGGCCTTTCCCATCTACACCCACCCCTAACTACCACATCTCCACCCCATTTTCAAACCCCAACCTCACCCCTCAACCCAACCGCACCACCCACTCGCATCACACCCTCTTCAACCCATTTTCTCCTCCTGTGGACATCCTCATTTCCTGCCTTTCCATTTCCCTCCCTCTCTAACTCCTCTCTAACACACCCCCAACCCTTTACCGACCCCTCACTCCCTCTTTCCCCCAACACCGCGATAAATGACCCTCCCCCATTTTCCTGGTCGGGAGGTTCCTAAAAGCGGCGGTTTTAAGGAGGAGAACCGCGCCCCCCCCCCACCTCTGGGTGAAGCATGCCTCCAAAAAAACCTTTATTCCTGACCGCCCATCCCTCCCCTCTCCTCCCCACCTTTCCAACACCCCTTCCTTTTTCTCGCCTCCACCTCCTACTCCCTGTACCCTACTCTTCGCCTCATCGAGCGCCTCGCTCGAGAACTGCACGAGATTTCGCAAACCGATACGTCTGAGAGGTGGGAAGGAAGGCAGGGAGAACATAGGAGGGAGGAAGTACCCAGCGTGGGGGGGGAGGGGGAGGGGAGGTAAGGGGCGGTAGATGAGGTGGAGAGAGAGAAAGAGGGGAGAGGCGGGTCGAAGGAGGTAGGGGTCGGGCGAAGTCGCATCAAGTCCCACATCTGCATAAGCGATTAGCCGTACACAGTAGGACGAATGGGTCCGCGCAAACTCCACCTACTCCTCCCTCTATATCCATCCATTCCTCTCACCCCCCCCCCCCTCCCCCACTTCCCCTTTCCCCCGCTCCTCTAGCCACCACATCATTCCCTTATTCCAACACCTACACGCCACATTACCACCCACACCCCCTTGTGACGGCATACGTGCAAGAGGCGTGTTTGCCGGGTGAGTGGAGGAGTGCGTGAGAGGGGTGGGAGGAAGAGGAGGAAAAGAGGCTCGGCCATTAACTTCTGCAGACCGATTATCGGCCTTGCCCCAAAATCATCTTCGGACGAAGGGAGACGGAGAGGGGAAGTGATGGAGAAATGTGCATGGAAATAATAGGGCTATGCGGGGGAACCTAAAGAGAGAGGACATTAGACATTAAGGGGGGGGGGGGGGATTCTCTTAACATTCACACACGAGGCGATCAGGCACATTCTCGAAACACATGTATATGTTACCATTATAGAATTGAATCCGTTATTCTGTTGATTACGTGGCTATTCTATAGATCAGTCCGTCTTAACCGGGGTGACGTGACACCCCAGGTTGACGCGACGGTTTTTGAGGGGTGAGGCGAATATTTGATAAATTCACAATGTATCATATTCTGGCTTATAAACATAATTAAAACAATGAGAATAAATACTCGTGATTATTTAAATGCTAGAATATATCTGTATGTGGTTAGGGAAAGCCCAATTTATCTTTAAAGGTGACTTGAAGTTAATGGAACTGTAAACGGGGTGACACACAGCTGAATGAACTGAACATAGGGTGACGCAGAAAAAAAAAGGCTGAGAACCACTGCTATAGATACTTATATCGCTTTGTGAATTTATATTGTGAAATTATCCATTCATTCACATTTTAACTAATTGCAAAGGTAGTATCCAATACGCAATTATTTATGCAGTGAAAAATATGTAACTAAAGTGCACCAAATTCAGTATAGCTATAACTGAAAGTACTTTTATAGTTTTAACTTTGATAAATAATAATTTTGCATCGCAATTATGTACTTATGTGAAATAAATTATTATAACGTTCCTAAAACAGTGTTTCACTTCAACCTAACAATTCTCTGAATTTCTGAGTATGTTATGAAACAGGATACCATTATGATAAAATTTTACATTTAATACTGGATTGGATTTCTCATACATAGTTTTTATCGATGTTGGAGATTTACACGTAAAATTTTATGTAACACGAGAAGAGATATTTGATATAGTGCATGGTACGCACTTATAGATTGGTCACGGAGGCAATATCGTATGAATGTAATGTTTAGTGCTTCAACGGATGCTAATCGGTTAATCTATAGTCCTATTCGGTAATCAACTAATAACTTAAGTATGTAGCATTATCACGATTCAACACTTTAACTGAAACCGCTCAATAACCTATGAACAACTAGATAATAAACATATTACCACATTGATATATATATTTATGAACTTGTTGGATTTATCAACATTAAAATATAAATCAAGATTGGCTGTAGATATGAAAGTTTGTGTGGTGAGCATTAACCGTCATGATACATTCTATATTACAGGAATTTAACAAGACGAGTTTTCCGTCCCATTTTCTGTCTCAATTAGCCATTTAAAAAAACAAGGGAGCTAATACTGCATAAAATTGCATTTTAAAATTAGTCAAAGATGCGAATTCGGGGCTTAAACAGGTCTATAGCCGGACGGATTAAATTTATATTGGTTATTCAAAATTATTCATTTACTTTCTACATACGCCGGAAAAGACGGACATTGTAAACAATGAGAAGTTTTAGACACCATGGCCGAGGCGGCACGTTTTTATCTCAATTGTCATTTGTTACTAAAATGCTGAAAGGTTTTGTACGATATAAATTCAATCGAAATTATCATGATAAAAAATAGGTTTTGATAAAATATATCTTTTGGGTTCATTCTAAAATTTAATAATTATTTAACTATATTTTAGATAATATTTAATAAAGGAACCATAGTAAGCGTTTTTTTACGAAGTACTTGAAATTTTTTATCGTTATATGAACAATATATGCGTGACTGGAAAACGGTAAAAAACAGGAAAATAATTTTTCGCTTCATATCAATTTGAGAAAAATATCAAACCCGATTCATTAATGTGATTAATTTTGATCAAATTGGATTGTGATTTCAACACAATCAAATTACTTCTTTAAATCCAAATTTATTCATTCATTCGTAGATGAAACATAAATATAAACATGAAAATTTATATACAGAATGCATTGAACCCGACATTAAATATATTTGCTTATTAAACGTAAGCTGCCCAATTTCCTTT
Organism: Uropetala carovei; assembly: GCA_036926305.1. Taxonomy (NCBI): domain Eukaryota; kingdom Metazoa; phylum Arthropoda; class Insecta; order Odonata; family Petaluridae; genus Uropetala; species Uropetala carovei. The sequence goes on from JAXCHB010000005.1 coordinate 1,847,738, forward strand.
TCCCATCTCAAGCACAGCTTCCATTTATTAATTCAATTCTTTAATTCATTGACACTATCTTGGGTAAGTTTCACCAAGTAATTTAATTGTGCATTTTTTCGGCTAATTTTACTGGTTAATTACATTGATTAATTTCATAATTTCATTTAATCGGCTAATTTCATACTTAAATTTGATTATCTAATTTCACTGACTTGCTTTATTGGATAGTTTCATAATTGAAATTTATTGTTTAATTGATTTTGTTAATACCATTGGCTAATAACACTTTGGTATGAGCACAAAGAACTGATTAGTTTTTGGACAATACCGGTTAACCGAAAGTCGAGGTTTATTCGAAACCCGATTCGGTTTTTGCGATATTTCTCCGATAATACCTCATTATTGTACACATTGACCATTACAAAAAATGTAGAAAATATAATTTCCTACATCTTTTATTTCAAACAATTTTCTATAGCAGTTATTGTTTAGGAATTATAAAAAATAATCGGTTTTTCCGGTTTCCGTCAAATATCTCCTTAAAAACGTCGTAATTGCTCATCTTCGTAAGGACCAAAGTTGTAGAGAATAATATTTCTTCCAAGTTTTGTTTGAAACAAATTTTCGTAGAACCATCCATTTCGGAGAGATTTAATTTATTCGTAAATTTCCAGTATACAGCGCCACCATCTAGTGATGAATTCTGTAAACATATTCAAAATATAATTCACGGCAATAAGGACGACTGTATTCTTTTACGATAGGATACGAAATAATAATTTTGCCTTATAATGCTATTCATAATAATTTAAATATCTATACCCCAAATACGGAGAAAGTCGCGTTGACCACATCAGATTTTTCTTTAATTTGATTGATTAGTTTCGTTGGTTAATATAATTCTTTAATTTCATTACCTAATATGATTGGTTAATTTCACTTATTAATTTTGTTCAAATTCTTTAATTGATGTCATTCGTTAATTTACATATACAACATGCATTGAACCGTTATTTAAATTTCCGATCATTCCTACCTACCCCATTTCAAATATCCTGCGATTCACCTAGATTTATATGATTAGAAAATATAATAAAGTAGAAAATAATTGGCTTCTAGTTATGAATCCAAAAGCATTTTGTAAACATTATAACTTATTAATTTTCCTCTCATTCGTTTATAAAAGTACTCAATTCTCAATCAAGTTGCCACGTATATCCAAATATTTATTAAAAAATAGTCTTAATTGCTTAAAACTTCTGAAGGGTAGCGCTTACAAATTGGGTTTAATAAAGTCCGAATAAGCACCAAGATCAAACTACAGCTTACTTCGGATAATGAGTCATGCTTTGACCTTAGAGATGTATGAAACTGTTCGTGTGGAGATTCAAACTCCAAAATTAACTTGCGCAAATTTAGCATACTCAAGATAACGAACTACTCAGTGATCGCTAAAATCCTCATGTTTTACTATGTCATCTTTTTCTCTACTTTTATTTTTGAATTGCTCTTAATTAAAATACGAACCGTATCATTTATCTTATAAGGCATTAACTTGTTTACTACCGCAAAATTATTACGGGGAAATAAATAATGATGGTTTTCACATCTCAATTACCTCTTTAGAATAATTTTTTTGAGCTAGGTACCAGGAGATTTCTGTTATTTCATCGGCGTTTGAATAATGTATTCGCATTACGTACTTTAAGAAATTCTTGCATTAATTCGTAATCGATATTAAACCTATAACATTAATGATAAGCTGTGAGCTCAGCAACATTAATTATATCATATTTAAAAATAAACTCCACTAGTTTCTATGTTCATTTTCGTTTCTCTACTTACCTACACATACGTGAAAGTGACTGTGTTTATTTTTAGATTTAAAATGAATCCGTGGGGACTAAACTTATACTAAATTATCTAATTTCGTTGTTCACTACTGCTTCTTATCATTTCGTGGTTTTCCTACCATTATATTCGTATGATGCATGTGCGCCACTCTCGAAACTAACACTTTTCATGGATCTATCTCGACAACGCTCGTCGAAGGGAACAGAAAAGGTCGGTAAACATCGAGACACACTTTTCGTTGTCCATTCCTTCACAGAGTGGTTTTATCATGCCCACATGACAAAGAGGAAAATTCTACTCTTCAATTAGACCCAGTTAAATGCAGTGAATTGAGTTTGTGCTGGACGAAAATTCTACAGAATAGGAGTGGCAATACAAGGAAGGAAATTTTGTTTTATTGGTCATAAGAACTGAAAATATTCCAGTATACCTTTCCATTATTTATGTAAAGTGAAGCTCGAGCAGGAAAACACATCGCCCATCGCTTTCCATCTGATATTTTATGTATAATAAAGTACAAATAAATGGTCTAATTGCGTGTTCAATTGAAGCTACTTGGCTGTGGTTGCTAATTCTAATTTAGATCTCTAGCAAGTTCAATGCTCCTCAGCGACTGAGTATTATACACACACACGTATGTACATGAGTACCTACCGCAAAGCCATTATAGCCACCACAATGAGCCTTTTATGTCTTATTCGTCTCGTCGGAGAGACACCGCCTATCAGTGGTTTACCGAACACAAATTAGTCGAGGCATGGTCATTTAACTTATCCACAACGCCATAATTTAGACTCACCCACTCTTTATTTATATATATATATATATATATATAAACTTACGGAAGAGGAAAGGTAAATGAGGATATTTAGGGCAACTAGGTGTTGAAGGAAACCAAGTGAGCACTTACCGGATGGAGAGCCGCTGGGGTGTTGGAGAGAGACATTCCAACACCCCAGCGGCTCTCCTTCCGGTAAGTGCTCACTGGGTTTCCTTCAACACCTAGTTGCCCTATATATATATATATATATATATCCCTCTCTCTCCCCCTCCCTTCCTCTCTCTCTCTCAAACAAAACTCTAAATGTGTCTCCTAATTATAATATGGACGAAATTACCTACCAGTCATATCATATATGGTTCATGGTTTTATCATCTTTTGTTAAATATTTTCTCATGATGACACTAATATTGTTCATTTAGAATTTCATTTAAAATTATTGACAGTTTTGGAATCCTAAATCATGCATAAATGTTGATAGTCAACTAGTTGCTTAGAAAACCATCCCCTTAGCCCTTGGTTAAAATTTACCTCATCCCGGTTAAATCACGCGTCTTCCCACACCTCAAAAGAGCCCACAGTTTTTCTGGCCAGTATGACGTCACGCGAGAAAATGACCAGGGTAGTAACGAGCGGAGTTCAATATCTGCAGCAGCGAGCAAATCCAAACCTTACGTATGCACACACACGCAGGAGAATCCCTATTTAACTTTTATCAAGGGGTACAGGTACCTTGTGGGTTCAATCGATAAAAACACTATGTAATAAAAAAATCCTCTACTTTTTTATGCCTTTCGTAAAAGTATGAAACATCATCACCATTCCACGGGAATTCACGGAAAAAGTGGATACTATAGAGAAATAAATGTGCTAAAGAAAAGTCAAAATATGACGTGCCTTAATTTATCTATTGGCATGTGAGTAACGAATACGTTGTCTTTCAAGTGTTATCAAAGATAAAGAAATCTAATAAAATATAGAGAGGCTTAAGTCTACATGAAAAAGTTAAACTGGCATGGGAATACACATTCATTATAAAAAAGGATCAATTCTTGTTAACATCACCCAATACTAATGTTTTGAATACCTTAGGCCGAATGCCATTAAATGGAAGAGATTTATGCTTGATTTGCTGATATCACTTTGAATGCATAATCGATTATTATTTAACAGTATAAGCGGAAAAAATGTTAACTAAACACTAAATACGGGAAACTTTAATCGCGGAAACATGTTGAATCATGATATTACACGAACTCAAACTTTCTCCCCCACACATTTTCTCTTTTTCTCCCTTAGACCTGCTGAACATATAACACGGACGTCAAATATGAACCACGCAATGAATATAAAATGATCAGCAAAGAGAAGAGGAGATGGGCGAGTAGTTGATAAAATCGTAATGGAGGATACGACTAGAAGACAGGAAGGGAGCAAGGAGCGAGAAAAAAAGAGACGTAAAAAGGAGAAATAAAGAGTGAGAAGGCAAAGGATAAAACGAACACAAGTAGGAGAACGGGAATAAAGATGAGAAAGTGGAGAGAGGTGAAGGACAAAGGAATTAAGAGAGAGTGAATGGAGTGAAAGGTGAACTTATGAACAGGGAGAGAGAGAGAAGGGATAAAGTTGTGAGTTAGAGTATCTTGTGTGTAGAGAGAGAACGAGAGAGCGAGATAAAGAGAGAGGAAGGCGACGAGAGGCCGGATATAGTCACAAGAAGAGAGTGAGAAAGAGGGAGGGATAAGAGGGTTGTTGAAACACGAGGAAATTAGGAGCGAGAAGAAGAACTATATGAAGACGAAGGGTGGGATAGGAGAAAGGGTTCAAAGGGAAGCTAGAATATACTTCTGGGGAGGTAGTAGGTGGAAAGGAAGATGAGGGGATGTAAGAAGGAGAGAGAGGGAGATATTTCACCGAGGGGTACTTATGGCGGGCGAGGAGGATGAGTGATACAGAATCCTTCGAAGTGCTTCTCGGCCGCGACTCTTTGTCGGCGTAACTATGGCGAGGAGGAGCAAATATCCTCGCCAGACGCGTATCATATGCTTTGGGCATAAACGCTGAGAATTTAAGCCCATACACCCGCGTCAGAGTTTTAGGATATGATGGACCTAGCACGATTAACAAGGCGTTTTCTCATTGTATTGTACCCACAAATAAACGACGCCACACGTATATTTTCCACAATAAATTGGAATCACCATTTCGATATTAACAATAATCTACTTATTTGTCATTGTAGATCGATTATTTAATATTAATGACGACGCTCTAAATATACTTTCAACATTATTATTAGGTAAACTTCGCTTGATTACACTATATATATATATATATATATATATATATATATATATATATATCCGTAAATCGAGAAAATATCTCCATTTACGGAAATTTCGAGTTATAGAACTTCGTCTTAACGTATATGAATACGCATGAGAAAAACATGTACTTCGACACGAGATATGAAGAATATACTTGGAATAAGGGAAATAATTTTAAATTTTCTCATAATTAAAAACTATAGCATGAATACTCTCAAAAAACAATAAATGCGCAAATTAGTAGTTTCAACTATACGAGATTTGACAAGATACGTGTTCAATTTCTAACCTTGGCGCCATTTTTCTCAAAGCAAAAAATATAATAAACATATTTAGTAATTATATACGTACAGGAGTAAATATCTCCTTCGATTTCTTCAGATTGCATAACACCTATATGAAAAAGGGCACCTTTTACACGCAACAGTGAATGTAATAGATAATTCCTTCATTCAATTATAAAATGGCTTTTAATCCTGTCGGTAATATTATAGGAGAGACAGAAGTACTATAGATAGGCATACACTCGTTTCGATTTTGAAATTATATTTAAGCTTCGAATATTTTTGGTCTAGCAATATGTTATTTTAAAGTAAAATGGTACTTTTAAATATTTTTTTGAATACGCCCTCTTACAAGTACAAAGATATACAGTCAAACTAGTGTATACCCCTTCAAAAATTAGGGGAGAAAAGAAAATCCAAAATTATGTTATCATGCCGTATTTTCCAAAGTGAGAACAATTATATCTTAAATTTAAAATAGTTTTGTATATTCTTTCAAGAAAGAGAATTAATGTATATCTTCAATATAATAATTTACGAATGTTGTTTACTTTGGTTGATATGAAAATCATTTCCCTCTCCTTCTCTCTCTCTCGTATTAAAAGCATTCAAAGCACGCATTGAAGCATAACGATTGAAATAACAATAGAATTTCGAGATCTAACAAAGTAATTGGTAGGCAAGACAACATCCCGTTAAAATGGCAATATATTCCCAAAATATGTGAATTAAACGTTTACAATGAGCGATTTCGAACTGTAGGCGGGAAAGGATGAACAGAATAAGAGACTTCATAATTTTTTCTTTAAAATGATTCAAATCCGAAGAACGTAGGTTAATTCTTTCTAATTCTAATCTAAAAAGAATGAAAGCCTGCACGTCGAAAATTCGATTTTTACGTGTTATTTTATGGGAAATGGAAATGCTTTCCTTGGATTGGAACCCGGGACTTTTTTCGATATTTTTTTCGTCATCACTTTAAAATATGTGAATCGAGCAGTCCTGCCAAATTTTAAGTTTCTATCTCGATTCTTTCTCGAGTTTTTTGTAGAGGGGTGGTGTATAGCTCCCAATGCTAGGGTTCGAATCCTGTCGAGGGTATGTAGAAATAAATATTATTTGCATTTTTATAGCGCGCGGGTGTAGCGTTACATCAGACAAACCAAAAACAAACAAACAAACGTACAGACTGCCGAAATTATTATAGTAATTTGGAGCGTTGGATTTTGTCGGATAAATTTATTTGAAAATTTTTCTCGTATTATTAATGTATTAAATAAGTTAAAATAGTCTTTGTAGGCGTCTTATAACGAAATATTTATATGACGGATGTTTCCGATATAAATAATGCTAGCGAAGATCCTAAACGTACAATAAAGTAAGTAAAACTATCGAAAAACAATAGTAGTAACAGAAACTTTTAGGGAACAAATGAGTCGAAAAATCGAAAAATATCCGGAAAAATCTTTAAATAAGTACCGAAAAAGTTTTAAATCGCAGGAAGCCCTCTTGAATAAGACCGAAAATGGAAGTCGAAAATAGGATTTGTGAAAAAACAATGGAATCTGATTGCGATGGCATGGATAGGCCGTTGGTAGTGGCGGGGAGGGGCGGACGGAGGGAAGAGATTGAAGTGGGGGCGGGGAGAGCGTAGGGAGAAAGAAAGAGGGGTGGGAGGAGGAGGAATCGGGGAAAGACAAAAGAGCAGCACGTCTGCGATTCTGTCCACGTTTTTGTTTCCACACCAACCCGGTACGCATTCTTAAAATTTCGCTATTCCATTCCGCCTCACAATCACTTCCATTCAACCTGCCCGGCCAAAACCTGCGATCCAACCTTCCCCCCCCCCTTCTAAAGATAAATCCTCGTGCACTCTTTTTGGCCTTTCGCCACACACCCCTGAGGAAAAACCTCCCTTGCATTACGATTTTAATTCTGGAACAAACCCCTTCTCTTTTCTTTCCTATTAATCCTCCATCTTTCCCTCACTTACCCCTTGGATCCACCGCGTTTTTTTTACGCTTTCCCTTCGTTATTTATTTAAGAATTCACCTCTTTTATTCAATGCTATTCGTCCTTCTTTTTGCATAACCTCCGAGTTTATTCCTGTTTCGCTTCCGTATTCATATCCCGCATTTCTCGAGCCGCATACCTCTCAAACTTTTTCCGTCTTATTTTCATTTCCCTCGCACGGATGTGAAAAATTTTAGTAATTTTACAAAATTTATCATAGTTCAACTATTGCCCTTTTATCGCCATACTAAAGCGTAAGGTAGTAACGAAATTATGAGACATCTTATGGTTATTGTCAACAAGTTCCTGCACTGCTGTAGCCGGAAATTTGGCTCCTGGAGTAATATAAAAAAGACCTCAAGCTTTCATTATTTTGTAAATAATTATGTAAAGTGCGAATTAATTCGATGCAACAATAATGTTTTTAGAAATGTTTATAGAAAAAAAACATACTTGCGACGCGCCTGTTGCCCTTCGCTTCGACGCCGCTTCACTAGCTACGGTACTGGATCCACGTAGTTTTATTAAAATTTTGTATTGTAGAATTTAGTAAAAATGACACACTTCTTTAATACTGAAGTAACTGAAAAATGCAGTAACCGCTCGAAGCACTGGCACGTATTTTCTTATTTATTGCTACATTTTCGGCATTCTTTCTTTTCGACACCTTTTGTTGTATCCCGTCTTTTAATGTGAACTTTCTTCCTCCTACAGCACTAGAAAAAAACTTTTTCGAATGGCATATTATTGAAATTAATCAAAATCCCACGTTTACTTGACCGGCAAAATTCTCTATTTAACTATTTCCGTCCATTTCCTCTTCCTACGTCCTTTGCTGAGTATACTTCTTGGGATCGTCTCCTCTTTTCTTCTCCTTCCGTCATATCTTTCCCACATATTCTTTTTGTCCACATATCACAATTTTCGTCCGTTGTTCCCTTCTCTTAAAATTCTCCGTCTTCCCTTTCTTTTCCTAGTCTTTTTTTCTGCATTTCCCATTTTCCCTTTCTCTTATTCTAACGTTTCCCCCTACCTCCCTGTATTTCTTTCCCTCCTCCGACTCTTTCTCCCCTCCCCCTCTCTCACTCACTCTCTGGATATGGGCCCTGGAGCACCGATGGTGGCAGAGAGAGGCCGTCCCGGTTGAAGGAGGGAGGAGTTAAGGGGAGTTGGGATAGGAGAGGGGAAGGGAAGGAGAAGGGAGGGCGTGGGCCACACCCTTCTCTGCCCTCTCCCGGAACCATCCCGAATCACCATTCTCTCCCCTTCGCCCCTCCTGGGACACGCCTTTCGCTGCCGCCGAGTACTCCGTGGGACCACCGGCAGGTAGCGCCACCGCCGCCGCCTCCGACAATAGGACAAAGGGACAGATTTTTCCCTCCACGGACACACACACACACACAGACACGCAGAGAGACACGCTGTGGAAAGCGATTGCGTGCGGAGAGAGAGAGAGAGAGAAAAAAGAGAAAGAATTGAGGTCACTCTCCTTTCCTCTTTCACCCTCCTATCCTTTTTCCTTTATTTTCCCCTTTTCTTGAACATTTTTCGGCGTCAATTTTCCTCGTTTTCTCTTTTCTTCCTCTTTGTCTCCTTTTCCTGCCTCCTCCCTCCTCCTATCCTCTCCATCCTTTTGATTCATTTTCTCTTATCCTTCAGATAATGCGGAAGGTCACAAATTCCACCCTAATAGAGATAGCTATGTCTTTATATTCTTCCTTATTTTTCGCCCTCTTTCGTATTCTCCTTGTAACTCCTAACAAAGGCATATTATTATTTATTTCCGTCTTTTCTGCTCCACCTCAGTCTCGATAAACTGCCCATACGGTTCCTATCTTTTAACCGTGTTTTTTTCGCTTTATCCTTCATGTCTTTGTCTTATTTAACTTAAAATGCAATTATTATTGATGGTTTGCCTGGTATTTATTTAATAGAGGTCGAAGGTCAGTTCTTTTTAGTTTTCTTTCCCTCCCTTCTATTTGTAGCACCTTCGACGATTCTTTCCTTTGTCTTTAGTTCATCTTCATCCCCTTTTCCGCCTTCTATTCTCTCTTCTTTATATTCCCCTCATTCCTTCTCCTCGCCCAAAATTCCCACAAGTTACACGTAAAGGCGCAAAGCTCGTCCTAATGAACAATAATTAAAAATCAATCTCCCCTTTCCTCAATCTTTCTTTTATTTTTTCTTCGTATATCATTTCCTGTTCCATATATCCCTCTCCTAACTCGATAATTCATTTCCCGGAAAGAAAAAGATTCCCGTCACTTAACCATTTCTATTATATTTTACCGTAACTCCTCCCGTCTTCCTCTTCCACCTATGTCACTGATGTAACTCTATTTCATCCAGTTCTCCCGCACATGTTACGTCCCTAACTTTGTCAAAACAGCATCTCTATTCACTATGCTTCCATATCTTTACACTTTACCCTGTAGCAAAGGCCTATCTGCAGCTATGTGCAGATTAACGTATCAAATGTCTCCCCTCTCTACTAAATAACCCTACTAGAGTCGGATAGTAACATATCTGGAGGTAAGATCGAAAAATACGTGAATAAAAAGACGCCTTTGGAAGTAACCGAAAGTTTTTTATGCCGGATAAATATTAAATCCATCAAAGCATTTAATCACGAACTTCATCTTCCGCTTTCTTAAATGTCGATAACAGCACATACCTGCAAAAATACGATTTGTCAAAAAGAGCCCTTCGGATTAGCCGTAAAAAGAGGTTCGGTTTTGAAATTATTTCAATAGTTGAGTCTAAATCAACGTTGCCTTTCAAAAAATTTCATCCTCCATTATAATTCTTGTACGTCTCTCGCACTCCGCCCCTTTTTTTTCCGAAACCTTAATTTTTTTACCCTCTTCATTTCTCCGCCGCCGCTCCCCATTCTCGAGATCTCTTTAAATGTCAATTTAAACCGAAAGAAGCTCCGCGGACGTTTTTTTTTATTCCGACAGGGGAATTTTTTTCGCGTTTTATAAACGTAAATTTTTAAAAGTCCCAACTGGAACTAATGAATCGTAAAAAAAAATTTCGAGAAAATTTTTACTTTTTTTATGACGCATTCTGCTCTTATTTTCTTCGCATTTCTCATTTCATTTTCCGCCCTAACTTCACTTCTAAATCATTCTCTCCCTATAAATATATGTGTGTAAAAATTAATGCCAAAGGTTATTTCATATCATTTCATCATTCCATTTGTAGATATTTCTTTATATAAACCCATACATCTCTCTCTCTCGTCTTACATATATTAGTTCTCGCCTTAACTATTACATACATGATTTTTTTCTATACCATACTGATTTACATTCTTCTAAAACATTTAAATCATTAACTCATATCAAATTTCCTTCAGATATAGATATTTCCTATATGTATGGGTTTGAACGGAACGAGACTATTATTTTGTTTTAATTAACCTTTCCTTCATTCTCATCTCTAATCAATATGTTAAGGAATATAGTTCCTGCCCAGCTTGTTTAGATTATCAAATATATTCTTATATTTTCCGCTATCCTCTATACTGCCGTAAAAAATTACTCAGCTACTCATCAAAAATGTATTCCCATCTGCAGTCTTCTTAATATTTAATTACATCTCTTTTTCTCGTTTTCATTTTCTATTATCTCCTTTCACTTTACCTTTTCTTTAAACTTCATTCCATCCTTTCCACACATCGTTCTTTCGTTTCATTCCGTTTATTCTATAAAATTTTTCAGTTTTCCAACTCCCTATCAACTACGTTACAATTGGCGCATTTTCGCCTTGGCTATCTTCTATTCTCTTGTACTCTCACTACTAACACGACTCTGCCAATTATTTCCGTAAAATAAAATACAATAAAATTTCAAGACACCGAAAATAAAAAACTATTGCGTTCCATAACACGAGGAAAAAATCATCGTAACCGTACATCCTTTTCACTTTTCATCGGAGTGAACGCTAGATTAAGCTTTATAAAAACAGGCTAAACATTTTCGCGAATTAACTCGGACGAAAATAATTTTCCCTTCGATAACTCCAATCCCCCAAAAAATTATCACCACCCGCGAATCAATCTAAGCCCTAATCCGATAAGGTATGGATTTTAAAAACGCCGAAAATACAAGCACGCACGCAAAAATAGAGAGCGAGAGAGAAAAAGGGATAGGAATGAAGAGAGAGAGAGAGACCGGGACTTATTTCGCCCTGCGCCGCACCCCGGGGAGACAAGTGACGCGAACTTCGACTCTCCTCTCTTTTCGTAATCCCTCCGCCTGCACGAAATCTTGTTTTACGACATTAAAGTTTGACGCGTACGCATTATTTTTTTTTTTTTGGACCAGGCACCGGTTTTAGCCTCTCTCTCTCTCCCTCCTCTTCCCTCCCCACACCTCCCTTTCCTCGCGGAAAAAGCAGGCCGTGATCTCACGCTCCCTCCACGCTGGTATCCGTTTATGCGTGCGTCGATATCTCCACCTCTCTCTCCTACTCCACCTCCTATCTCCCCCCCCCCCTCTCTCTCTCTCCCGCCCACGCCGCCCGCAAAAAGAGTCGCAGCTGCAATAGCGTTACAGCGCTACAGCGAGCGGGAGCCTCGCCCCACTAAAGTAGGGCTGCAGATTCTCAGAATTTCCGTCCTATCTTCACTTTCCAAGGCGTTGGTCTGGTTTTAACCTCACTCCTACCATTTACTCGTCACTCTTATTTCATTATTAACCCATAATACGGAAAAGATATATTAATAGTCATGGAGAAATAATATTTCTATTTTAGGTCAACAACGGGAATATTCTGTTTGATTCGATATCCGAGAGAGATTGTAATTAATGATATTATTTGAGTCTACTCATTTCCTAGAAATATATCTGCAGTTCTCTCCTCTCTCTCTCTCCCTCCCTCTCTCTCCCTCCCTCTCTCTCCCTCTCTCTCTCTCCCTCTCTCTCTCTCCCCTTCTCCATGTAGCCCGCCTACATCGTCTGCCCGCAGTTCTTCCCATTAACTGCGCATATTCATTATCATCATATTTCTTCGGAAAATTATACCTCCCACAAATTCAGAAATCCGATTATACTTACTAAATATTTAAAAATCACTATGGATTCTTCGCTTTAAATTATAGTATGTGCAGTTAGGAATGTGAATCAGATTTTCACCAGGTTATTTTTATAAGTTGTTTACGATAACAACAATAAATAGTATTTTGGACAAATTGTCCTAGGTTGTGAGAGTCGTAAACAATATCCCATTACCTCTTTAAACCAGAATGTCGACCTTACGAATCTTTAGACTACTGGTTAAAGATTTAACTTTTGTTTGTTTTCTAATGTTCAATTTTGCATCAAAGTTTAAATTATCCATTAATTTTTACTTAGAGATAAAATGCATATAAAAATAAGAAATATTTTCTTAAAATAAGTTACAGACTTAAAAATAACGGATAGGAAACATTAAGCGGAAAAAACAATCCATGAACCAAAAGAAAATTTGTTAGTCTTCCTCAATTTCATATATTAATACCGAACGTAACTCAAATATTCGCCATTCCAACGAAATATAAACTAACTGAGAGCTCGTCAGTAACTGCAATATAAGTCACACAGGATTTATGTTGTTAAAACGCCATCAATATGATCATCGCTGGCGTTGTCGAAACAGTTTTCTTAAAATTTTTGGATGATTATACCTTCTTAAAACATCTTTTAAAAGTTAAAAGCATAAAACTACTTTTAAGCGGTATCAGCGGACCCGTCTATATACGCTTTTAAGCATGCATCACTAAAATCTCACATCTTTGTAACGGAATAATTTCCGACGCTTTCGATCCTGGAAATTGTGATGCAATATCCCAACCCCTTGTCGCGGATGTCTCGTCAAGAACTGCTTTAAACTGCCCTCTTCCGCTTTCCTCTTCGTCTATGCAAATCTTTCTTTCTCGTCTTCCGGCAATTTCCCCGTCATCTTTAGCACCTGCTCTTTTCCCCACCGATGTCTCCTCTCCTTTTCTCCCTCCTTCTCCTTTTCTCCCTCCTCCATTCTCTTCTCCCTCTTTCTCCCACTCGCTCCATTCCTCTCTACCTCTTCTCATTATCCCAATACGCTTTCTCACTCTTGCCTTAATTAGAATTTCCTTTTAAAATACTCTCCCCTTCCACCCGAATTCGCCTCGTTACCCATTTCATACTTCCCTCTCTCTCTCTCTCTCATTCCTTCCCTCTCCTTCTACTCCTCCCATATATATATCTCTCTCTCTCACTCCCTTGCATCCTCTTTCTCCTAACCCCAAACTCCTTCTCCCACGTATTACATACTTCATCTCACTGCACTCCTCCCTCCTTTTTTTCTCCCATTCTTCTTCGCCAAACTCCTCCGCCTCCTCCTACTCCTTCCGCGCCTTGTCAAACGAACATCTCTCCCGCTTTCATCCCTTTTACCTTCTCTCCACCTTATCCTTTCTACATTCCTTTCTCCCCGTCTATATCTCCGTCTATATCTCTCTCTCTCTCTCCTTCATCCCCACCCTTCTCCCTTTCTCCCTCTCCCTCCTGCACTCGCCGCCCCTTAGCTCCATCTATTGATCCGCTCTGGAAGTGAGTCGGGTTAGGGAGAGCAGAGGAGGAGAGTGAGGTGGCCGGAAGGGTAGGAGAGGGGGACGAGGGGGAGGGAGAGGAGCAGGGCGGCGCTGTGCCCGGGGAGAGAGGGGGTGGGAGAACGGTGGTTAAGGAAGGGAAAGAGGGAAGGGGATACGGGAACGAGAAAGAGAGGAGTGGGGAGAAAGAGAGAGAGAGAGAGAGAGTCGGTTCCCTTCCCGGGAACCCCAGCTCTCTCTCTCTCTCTCACTCCCTCTTCCCTAACCTCTACCCCCTTCTCTCCCTCTTCCCTTCTATCTCTTTATCCATTCCATATCCTGGTATCATTTATACTTTCTTTATCTCTCTCTCTCTCTATCCTCTTCTTGTTTTCCTACCTTTCCATCTGCCTGCTTCCTTCTCCAGGTATCCTTTTCGTCACCTCCCTTTCTCATACGTTTATCACTACCCCGCCGTTCCCTAGTTTATTTTTTTCAATTTTCTCTCTTCCTCTCGTTCTATCGCGGTCGAAGCTCAGTAACTCCAAATTGGAGGGAACTAGATATCGAAACTTCGAGTTGTAGAACTTCATTTTAATGTTCGTGAACATGAAGGGCAAAAACGTTATTTACTTCGAATAACTGAAAATTCCAATTACACCCGTTCGAGTTATCGAGGTTCGGCTGGATTTCTTTCCCCTCGCCATCAACTTTCCGTCTTTTATATATACTTACATCTCTAAGCCTTCGTGCTTTACCCTCTCTCTTTCTTTTGAGACCCTTCGGTACCAAACATAGCGATCGTTCGCATTTCGCGAGAGGTAAACCGACGTATGGAGAAAAAGACGACGGAAGATATCTGTTGAAATGGCAAGAAATTTAAGACAATAATATAGCACACACAAAAGGTTGAAAAAAGAACGATTTCGTCGCCAAATCGAACATAACGAACGGAACAAAGAAACGACGGCGTGAACTATTTAATAGACTTACGCAAAGTCGAGGGGGAAAAAAAACGTGCGGTAAACGTATGAAGAGATAAATTCATGTAGCGGAGGTCGGCGAGGAAAAGGGAACGGGCGGTAGCGGCGAGAAAGAATGTAATGGAGTGTCTTTTAAAAGGAGGGGATGAGGAAAAATGTGGGGCATGTGTCACGGAAGGAGGGAAGGGAGAAGAGAGGGAGGGAAAAGGGATGTAAAAAGGACATACAGGTGGAAGGGAAGTGAAAGCGGCGTGGCAGACGTTACAGACGATACAGGAAGCGGAAAGGAGTGCGGAGGGGGAAAGAAAAGAGAGAGAAAGATGGCATAAAAGGAGTTGAGAGAAAAAGGAGTAGGGAAGAGTGCTGGACTTCGGAGGGATTTGTTGAAAGAAATGCAGATGAGGAGGGAGGAATGTGAGGGAACGGAGGAAGGGAGAAGAGGAAGGAAAGACAAAAGGGGGAGAGAACCAAATGATAAAAAAAGAGGAGAATTGGAGCGAAAGTAAAGGAGGGAACATGAAAGATGCATGAGAAGAGGGACAGACACGAAGGAGAGAAAAGGAGGCAAGAGAGGAAGAGAGAAAAGAGGGAGGAAAGGGACAGAGAAGGAAGAAGAGGAGAAAGGGTGAATAGAGGAGAGGCAGAGAGATGAGAGAGAACAGAGGGGTACAAGGGAACAGAAGAAGAAAAAAGGAATAATAGAAAATGGATATAGATAAAAATTGAGGATATGGATAAATAGAAAAAGCGAAACAGGGAGAGACATAGAGAGGAAAACAAAGAGGGAGGAGAGAGAGATGGAGATTGAAAGAGGAGTGGGGGACAAGCAATGAGTCGAGAGAAGAGGAGACATGAAAATCGGAGGGAGAAGCAAGGAGGCAGAGGGAGGGGAAGTTGGAGCTTTGGAGGCAGAAATGAGCGTGGAGGAGATTGAAGGCTAGGGAGTGAGGGAGGGACGTTGGAGGTAAATACCGGAAGGAGGTCATGTGACGAGCTGGGTCAAAGAGAGGGAGTATATATAAAATGGTGTATTTAAGCGTTTGAGGCTTAAGATTCGCGTAAACGAAGCAACGAGCTCGAGTAACGACAGAGAAACTACTTAAAAATTTGAATAACATCCGTAACTTTTGCACTAGCTTGCTATGTGTGTTGGTTAAAATTATCAAGCATTAATTCCTTTTTTGTAAATAGTAATCGGAATTCATGTTTGCTGAATAACGACTTTCTGAACAATAAGAACATTCCATTGAATGATGGAGAAGCCTCATTTGTTGTCCGTGACTTAAATTCATTCCGAGAATTTAACTGCATATTACTCCAAAAATAGTATTTTCGGAAAGATCTCAACTCGAAAGTTCCTTTCCAAAAGATCATGTAATTGATAATAAAGTTACTTTGTATGATTTTTTTGATAATTCTCAGAATACTTAAAATGAAAGATATATATTTATATGTTACAAAAATAATACGTCTTGCAGTGTTTTAATTTCAATGACTGCGTATTGTTATACATTGTTACCTTCTACCATAATTAGACGAATAAAAAATGCGCATTTTAAATTATTTACTACGATCTATTTTCATCAAAGGTTTAATGTATAATAACCACTTTTTCCTCGAATTTCCCTGTGTTTAATAGTAGCTTCATTAATTATAAAACTTTTTCCTTCCACTGATTATTACAAAAGAAGCTTGCTCTCGTTGGCGTGGATAAGAGAATATATTTCAAGAGAAATTCACAGTTAAGAAGTTAATTAAATTATTTTGTAACTTGTGTTATTACTGTTACTTACGTGGGCGACTTGGCTTTTCTAGTTATCTTTATGTCTATAATGTCATATCAGAGAGATTACATTTCTAACCTAAATACTATTGAAAGTTTGTCACTCATGTCCTGACCAGTTAGCTATCCTAAATAACTATGTAAATCCAAATTAACCAACCGATTATTTATATTAATTATTATTTAGCCTATTTTTTCGGAGTGACCATGAGAAAAGGTTAAAGTCTAAGGATAGATATTAGTTTCCGAAACATTAAATTTGTCAAGAAAAATTTGGAGAAATTAGAAGTATACATAAAAAATTTACAAAACATAATTACGTTTCATTTTTACACAATTATGTATCATCCGTACAAATATGACGTGCGTTAATTTAAGAACAAATACACACGCGAAAGTTTATTATGAACGAGGTGTAATAATATTCGCTCAATCAGGAAATAATATAACTACAAATTTTTCAAGATATTATTCGTTCCAAGACAAAAGCCTGAGGGAAGGATGAATTTAAAGAGCACAAATACTATTTTACATTATTATTATTATTATCGATTTCCTAAGTGAGAATATTCAATTAACTTCATCCACCTATTGCAATCTATCAGAATACCAACACAAACGTGCATCACTCGGTTTCGAGTACGTAATAATCCTCAAAATTTTTAAGGCGGAAGAAATAGAAATATTAGTACAGCGGGAAATACTGCATAACATAAATTTTCATAAAATTTTCGCATGAAATTTTATTTTGAGCGTCCTTTAATTCGTCTCTGAGGGTTAAACAGAACCGTGCAGCTGAAACACACTACAACGTCCCGGGAGAATTTATACGCTCGCATTTATTTCGGCAATAGAAGAAGCAAGTCATTCACAATGCTTTCATCGGGAGATAACAATTCCTTCCGAATAATACAGACAAGAATTTTGGGAGTAAGACGAAGAATAAGCTTCTAACTGAATGCTTCTTAAGGAACGGGAACAACCGGAGAAAAGAGGGAATAAAACGAATACATCATGTTATCCTCTTCGATTTATCTCCCCGCATTTTTATTTCCCTCGCTCTTCCCACTTTTCCTTATTCTCCCTTCGCCTACACTCATTCTTTTGTTTCGCTTATCTCTCCCTTTTACGTTGTGTCAGTCATCCGCTCACCTCATTCTGCGTCAAAAACTTGCATTAAGGTTAAGTACAAAAGCATTAAACAGCCCGTAAAGATGAATGGAGATTTGAGGAAGATTAAGAGCAAGAGAACTGAGAGAGTTTTAGCGGTTTATTCAACAAATGGGGGAATACCTCGCTGTGATTCGAGGTGAGAGATGAATGGGGTTATGGTAACCCCGAATTTTATTAGTTGTTAGAGAATGACTGCAAGTAACGCCGTTTAAAATGCCGAAGAAAGTAAAATTTAAAATAATAATGGGAATAATTTCCGTTCTCTACTAGTACAACTTTGCTTCTAAATTTACGGACCGATCGAATACAATGAGCATGAAAAGCGTGAAACTTAACTCAGAAGAGCCGTAGACTTTTACATATACAACGACAATCACCAATCCGACGGATGTACGTATATACTGTTAGAAGCAACTACTCTAAATAGGGTCGAATTTCCGATGACATTTAGAATTGGAGTTTGAGACCAGATGAAGTCTACGGGCTGACGGTTTTGATAAAACTTGAAGCACCATAAGGATTAGAAAAGTTGAAGATTACGCAAAAAATATAAGCTCGAGCCAGGTGGAAAATGCGCCAAGCTTTACGGAGAGGTCAGAGATATTCGGATTTAAGATAAACACAGAGGTTAAACTAAGTTTAGGTATGGATGGAAGTAATGGAAATTTGAAGAGGTTGAGCGCTAGAGATTAAATGAGCGAAGGTAAGGAAAAAAAAAGACGCATGGAGTAAACTTATGGAAGCTATGCGCGAGGAAGAGAAGGAGGAGGTTTAGAACGCGAACGCCACCTCCGCTATTGGCTATCGAATTCGAGGGATGTACGTATATATCCCTCCCGATTGATTCGACCTCGCTAATGGCCGCTCCCGGGAGGAAGAAAGAACGCGCACCCTGAAAGAATACCCTCTTCTTCCACTCCGCTCGCCGTGGATGCACGGATGTATGGGTGGATGGATGACGGAACGCGATGGGTGAGTGGATCTGGTTGGGAGGACGCCGGGCGCTAAAGTGTAGACTGCACGGCGTGGGCGTGCGCTTCGGAGGAACGGAAGAAGAGAGGGAGGGAGTGAGAGAGGGAGGGAGAGAAGGAGTGAGAGACGGAGGGAGAGAGAGAGAGAATGCGGAGAGTATCGTAGGAGTGCGAATGGAGTAAGCGTATTGAGAGAAAGAGAGGGAGAAATGGAGAGAGGAGGTGGAGATAGGAGGGGAAAGAGAGAGGGAGAGAGAGAGAAAGGGACGGGGTTATCGATTTCGCCTCTCTCTCTCTCTCCGCCCCCCGCCCTTCCTTCCGCCTCCTTCCCTTACTCCTTTCCGTGAAATTCGTGCAAGGAAGGAGGAGAAACAGGAGGAGGAGGAGGAGGGGACCATAGAGGGAAAAGAAAAGAGGCGATCGTCTCCCGAGTGAGAGTCGAAAGAATGCGAGTGGGGAAGGGGGGAAGAGGAAGGGGTGGGAAAGAAGGGAGCTGACGAGTCGATTGTTGCAATTAATCGATCGGGGCACATCGCCGTGGAAACGGAGCCCCGCGCAATTATAACTTCCATTTGGTACAGAGAAAGAGGGGAAGGAAGAAAAATAAAACCTCTTTTCTTTATATGCGCGAATAATGAGGATATTTGATCCTACCTTGGTTCGCACGAAAAAAATTTAAATAAAAGCCTTTGTGCTTTTTTGATGACTTCGCAAACATTTCTGGTAACGCATTCAGATCCGCAACTTTAAAATAAGAACGCCTCGAGTATTTTTTTGCACAATCCTTAAGGATGTCTGAAATCTCGTACCATAATGAGAGCTAAGGAAGTTTTGATGTTCATTCCATAGCTGAATCCATCGAAAACACTGAATTCGCTAGGATCGCTTTAATTATTTACTCGAAATTATTTTTTTAAATCTCGCTTGACACTGCATGAAAATTTAAACGCCTAAAGGTCACACGAAGGTGATGAGCGTAAGATTTTAAAGACACTATAAAATAACCAGTTGATCCGCAACAAAATTAATGCGGTAATGATGCTATATTTACACTACTCGGATTCATTTTTACTGTACCAATTTTGCATCTGTCACTTTCAAACCGATATTCCACGTTCCCCTTCTGAATAACGATGAATATGACATCAAGAACTAATCAGTGAATAATTTTAAGAGCTGTACAACTTAAAAATGAAATGTCAAAGTCCTAAATATAAACCATTAAGAGTTAAAAAAAAAGGCAATTATGGCAAATAAGGTTGAATTTCATTGGTAACACACGTGGAAATTCAGACACATTTTTAAACGTATCCTAAATACCTCCATGTATATTTATGCAGATGACTTGAAAATATTTTAAAAAATTACTTCTATCGATGACTGTGAATTGCACCAAATTGATTTCTTAAATTTTTTAACATGGTGTAAGGCAAATTATCTTACTTTAAATTTTAAAAAATGTAAAATTATTAGCTTTTATACTAAATCTAAAATTGCATCGCTTTATCAATATTCTGACAACTCAGATCTGTCATTAGAGAGAGTTACAAATATTATGGATCTAGGTGTATTATTTAATTCAGATGTTGATTTCAAGGAGCATATTGAAATGATCTGTTCAAAATCTTTAAGGGTATTAGGTTTTATTAATAGAAACATGTTTGATTTTTAAAGATGTTCAAACTTATAAAATAATTTATTGCGCTCTTGTTCGACCAATCCTTGAGTATTGTTCATCGGTTTGGTCACCTTATTATAATACCTCCATTTCAAGAGTTGAAAAAGAGCAGAATAAATTAAGGTTGTGCGCTTATAAATTGCGGTTAAAATATGACGATTTTTTTAATGATTTTATGCTCTCCTTGCTAAATTTACTTCCTCTCTCTATTCGACGTACCCACATTGATTTAATACTGTTATATAACATCATCAATAACATAATTGACTGCTCACTCCTTTTGGAAACAATTAATTTTCATGTGCCAACCAAGCAACTACGACAATGTCCTCATTTCAATAATACAAGCTGTAATGTGATATATGACATTTTATGCTAATCTTGTATTTTCATTTTGGATGAAGAGCAAACTGCTCCAAATCCGTAAATAAAGATTTATTATTATTATTATTTATTAAATCATCTGCATAAATTATAAACGGCGAGTAATCTCTAAAAACATTTTCATGCTCACCATACAACTTCCGCGTTTACCTCAACTACTTTTACTCCCACCTCGTGTCAGTTTTCTGTATCCATTACTACCACCTCAACAGTGTCACTCCATTATATGCCTTAAGAACCTTTACCGATGGTGGCAAAGGCCTGCAGCCACGAACAATGAAGTTATTGTTGGAGTTGAGATGAGCACATTCATGAAACCTGAACAGGTTATTTTTAGAAGCTGTAAGACCCATTCATTGCGGTGTAATTATCGCTGCTTGGCAAATAGCTTGTAAGGATATCCTGTGTTCTTGAAAGGAAGGAATTTTAACTAAGGTTGACGTAAGATAGGCACATTTATCGCTCCATTTATTTGCTTGTTTATTGGGATTGTCCTAAAAGGCGTTAAAATCTATATAAAAATATGTATCCAAACGCGATTTATGTTTTTAGGAGCATCGTAACCGCATTTAATGTTGATTTTGGATGAAAAAATATTCGTTTTGGAATAGCTGCCGACATGTCATTTAAAGTTTCACGCATTGCGGTTCTCTGATTAAATAACAGTGCTTAAGTCAAAATAAATTTGTAAATGAAATATTAGATTATGCTACTTCAACGTACATTGTAGATGACAAATTATATTAAAACCATACCTTATACTGGCTAATTAAATTCCGAGCGCGTATAATTAAAAGGCAGCAGAACACTGTTTCGGAAGATAATAAGTCAGACAAAAACTATTCAAGTGAATTGTATGCGCATTTCAGCTTCAAATAATCCAGCATAATTGGTGATTCGTTGCTTGGTGTTTAACTAGATTAGCCGATAATGACAATGATTTATCGAACCAGAAAATAACCTCTAAAATTACACGGTACGTTGTTTATCCCTGAAAACTTTTGACACGGGTACTTAAGCCTGCCATATATTACGTGACAAAAAAATAAATCTTCGAAGCAGTTTATGAAGGAATTATCAAACCGAGGATCTTCTGAGGCTAGAGCCTCCGAGCGTCTTGGGGGCCCATGCGGTGTGTAGAGAAATAGAGAAGGAGAGGGAAGGGACAGAGAGATAGGGAGAGAAATGGAAAGGGACCAGCGCGGCCCCTCGTGAGCCGTGGGGGTTTAGATTGCGTGGTGCAACGCGGGCCGTAGAACAAGGCCTTTATGGCGTTAGGCCGGTGCCGCGAGGGACCCCCCCCCCGAAGATGACGTCATCCGCGAGACGTATCTCGAATGCCACGTCCGAGTCCCTTAAGGCGACCACGCTAGTAAGGGCATGAAATGCCTTAAGGCGGTGGTTGGTCGCTGGGCTTGAGTTTGTGTCTGGGGAGGGGAAAAAGGGCGGTGGTTGGAGGGAAGCATGCTCGGGATGGCGGGAGGGGTGGGGGAGAGGAGATAGCAGCCGGAGACTGAAAAAGGAATAGGATAGGACAGGAGAGAAAAGGGCGTGGGAAAGAATGAACGGAGAATTCGAGGAAGAAAGGGCACAGAGATGGGGGATTGTGGAAGAAGGAGAGAGAGAGAGAGAGGAGTCACGTGACCTCTCCTTGACCCCAATTCCCAGCGCCACCACCCCAACGCCGTGGTTTTTCCCTTGAGGGAGTGGGAAAAGGGAGACAGGAAGAAAAATAGAGAAAAGGGAGGTTGAAAGAAGAAGGGGTGCACGAAGCGAAAAAAGAAAATGAGAGGTAAAAGAAAGATTTGCCAAGGAAGAAAGAAAATTGCAGGAAAAAATGTTCGAAAGGAAAGGCGAGACATCCGACTTGTGGAAAGGTGACCGAAATTAGGCGGAAGACGTTAGGCTTTAGAATGTTCTTCCCGTGGCGATTTTTAAAGCATTTATAGCAAATTTCCCGTGATTCTGAATACGAAGTTATTTTAGAGTATTTTTCGAAATTAATCTTTCATGTTTGAATCGATTTTATAGGTCGAAGGACGGGGATATTTTAGTTCACCCTTGGCATTGTGTTTCTATCCCCCCGCGCTTTTGATTCGATTAAACTTTTGTACAATGATATAAAATAAATAACAGGAAACAATAAACGAAGTTTAATTGTGGTAATCAATAAAATATATAAAACTAGCGAAGGATAATTGCACAAATATACTATAGAATATTTGTTCTCTGTACCGTAAAAAATTAAAAATTTCATTCCACTTGTTTTAGCTTATTTCTGAACTTAAGATTATTTAACACAATCAGTTTACCACGTGAAATGCTCATTTTCGGCTATAAAAATATCGGCCCTGGGCCTGAACTTATATAGAATTAAAATCAGCGCTATTTTTTATAATATATAATTAAATGCCGAAGAAATGTTCGAAGGAACAACAGTCGAACTCATTCAAAATTACCGCTATATTGTGAGGCAAACGCAGTTAATTTTGCAGTAATATTATCCTATCTTACATTTAATTATTATGAATTCTACATATATAGATAATATCCCAGGTTTTAACGGATTCCCATTTGATCACATCATTCCACCAATAGTCTTGGATAAACATACAGATTAAATTAAATACATCAGCGAATTTTCAGGGATTATGAACAGAAATTATGACGATTAACTCAAGGAAATAACCACTCGGCACCCAAATCTCTTCTCGGCCCACCTTCCTATTCTCCACCACCTCAATCTCCTAATGTCACCATAGCTTTCTCTATCTTGCACGCTATCACGATTTCATACCTCTCTCCAAGCACTCGAACAATACCGGCTTGGGGCATTTTGCGGAGAGAGTTGTTGCACATACGGTTAGAAACCACCGAGATAATTTGCACGAGGTTCTTAATGGGGTCCCATTCACTCGTCGAAGATAACCCATTTTAAGACAAACGCCCACTTCTTGGTGCACCAACAGGAATACTCTTCACCTATTCCACCTCAATTAATCCGCAATCCTTTGTGTCCAGACATTTTAATCGCCGTGTTGTTTATTTTTTATTTTATTTATTTTAACGCCTATGGTGTTAATTAGGTTCACACCAAGTCTTGAGAAATCTTGTTGACTCAACTTCCGTCAGGTTACAAGATGAAATGAGTGAGAGGTACGATTCCTTGGTAGGGAGTTAACCGTAATGACTCATACGATATCAAATAAAGGTTATTCGTTGTAATTTAGGTCTCGAATCAATTAACAATTTTTCTACGAAACGAGTATTACTTGATTAATCGCTCCGAAACCCATTGTTTCATCTTCCATTGTCCCCCTGTAAAACAAACCCTATTGCCATTTACCATGACTTCTTTCATTGACCTACTCTAAAATTGCCTTGCACTAAAAATGTCTGAATCACGTCCTGTGTATATTATTTCTCGCCTTCATCAAAATTCATCTTCTTTCGTAGAATCTAAAGACTTTTCATGCATTTATCTCTGGTCGACTATTTTTTAATTCTAAATCCCGTCTACGGATCAATCATTTTTTTCCACCTAATGGGTCAGAGGGAAATACACTTCAATTTAAAGGATGGAAAAATGTGAAACATAAAAATGACGTGCTCGTGAAATTTTCCACAAAAGGAAAATTAGCCTCGCTGCCCTCCTAATTGAGACGAAGGAGAGCGATTCATTGGAGAAAAGGAAATTTTCTCGCAACAAAAAAACTTCAGAAACGAGATGTCGATTTTTATCAAACCCGCTAATTAAAAGAGATCTCTCTCGTGAGATCGAGAGAAATTAATTGTAGGAGAGACGTTCTCGAGGAAACAATTTTCCTCGATTCACCAACACCAAAGGCAAGCCGGCAAATTAGGTCGATCCACTTCGCAATTTGTCAAACACCAAAACTTGGGAGGTTGGAAAGAGTAACGTGAAGGAGACGCGGGTCTAAAGATATCACTCGCCTTCTCCGGCGCATTCTCTCTCTCCCCCCTTATCATCTCTACATATCTTACTTTATAAAGGTATTTTCAACTCACCTCTTATTCTAAGTCTCAGAATCCATTATTGGTCACTGATATTTTTTAGGGCGCTTCGTTTCAGGAAACACCTAAAATAAAAGAGAAACAATTAAGGTCGATTCGTCAAAGACATGTTTATGAAGTATAAATATAAAATTAACTAATATAAATTACAAAAATTAAGGCTGATTATATAATCTTAAAAAGATAGTTAGGGAATAAAATACATACGTATATGTAAATTACGACAAAGAAAAGTTAAATAGATATAATTTTCTTCCCAAATGAAGCTATCTATTGATTTATTTTATGCAAGTTTTTGTGGAAGATACTTAGTTTATTTTTATATGTATCAAGTTGAGCTTTACGATTTTGCATTTTTACTTATTTTCTACCTTATCATTTTGCTAACTTAAAAGTAAAAATTTCAAACTAACAACTATTTTAAAATAGTACAGCAAAGCATGACAACAAAAAATTACTAGGTGATTTTCACGAGAAAAATAAACAACCTCGATGGAACGAATACGGTCTATAATGAAAACTTCATTATAACGAGTAAATAACACCTTAACCGAGATGTAAAAGAAGTGGGAAAAGAAAGAAAAGGCTAAAATGAGGGCGGAAAGAAAGAAGAAGAACACGAAAGAGGTAGAAAGCACGAAGAAGAAATTGCAGAGGGAGAACGGAAGGGCATGGGGAATAACATAGAAAAACAAACTTTTTTTTCCTCAAAGCACTACGTTGAGACCGAGAAATCCCTTCCTAGACTTAACGGGAAGGGAATAGAGAGAGAAGAAAAAGTCGAAAGAGGATATGAGAAAATAGGATGAAGATGGAGAAGAAAGGAGAAGAGGGAGGGAGGAGAGTTTGGGGAGGGAAAGTTGGGCGGGAAAGGAAGGCGGGGATAGGACAACTCATCCAGAATGGAGACACGGGAGACTCCCAAGGAGAAATGGTCACCGCTGAAGCTATGAATAAGTGAGTTTGGTGCCGATTCGGGTGCAGCAACCCGCTCTCCCATGGTACCTTGGGTCCAACGCCGGTCAGCATCAAATATGGATCATGGGAGCGACGTGATGGTGAGCTGTGTGCGCTCCAGACTTAATGCGGAAGGCAGGGGAAAAGAGAGGGGCGAAGGGAGGGGGGAATGAGATACCGGAGAGAGATAAAGGAAGAGAGAACAATGTGGAGATACGCTGGAGAAAGAAGAGGGGATGTAAGGGGGAGGGACGAGTCACCCGAGGTCGGTGCATGGCAGGGTGTGATCATCGGCGACCTAATTTGCTACCGTCCTCTACGCTGTCTTTAGGGAAACGGATCCCCGGAGAATTGGTAGGTCCTACGATTAATTTCTCTAATCTCATGCGAGAAATAGCATCGACCTATATATAATCCGGGGCAACGAACAAATCAAAATAGTTCAAGACTGAATTAACATCACAAACTTATCTTACGTTTGATACTCTTCTTCTTTGTCGGAATTATTTCCGTCGACAGACCTCGAGCTGGTCCAATCGTTCTGTAGCGATTATTCCCGAAAAAGCCGTCTTTTCCCAAGACTTTTTGTCTCGAGTACATAGAAATGACTTCTTGCGCTAGATGCATATTCAACTAGCGGTCTAACTAACGATAACGAACTTGTTTCTCGAGTTTTATAATTGCATCTGCGAAGCACTCTACGGGCGTAACCGAGCTCCATATGCACTACCCTACTTTCCGACTTTCCGGACTGTTAGTCGTTTAATGTGACCCGCTAAGTACTTTTGGACTTAACCGTTGGAACGAAGTAGTCGCTTCGAACTAGACACAACTTAACTCGCCAGAAATTCTCTAAAGATAAATTCTTCACGAATCAATTCCAGCAGTTTACTATTTATTGCACTTAATCCATAATCTTCACACGCTTGGACTCGTTATAATGAAATCACTAACAATAAGATTTCCTTTCCAATCCGTTATCATAATGGATTAGTAAAATCTACATATTTGTGTATGTGATCGGTAGAGTTTCAAATACAGCTGACAATGATATTATTCGCCGTTTGAATAATTTATTCTAATTAGTAACGTTAATCATCTCTGTATAAATAGCTGTTAAAATATGTTAGCGATATGTGACCAATAGAATAACTAGAACTGTCGTATACAGGAAGATGAACGTACAAGATAACAATCAGCCTATTCAGAATTATCTTAAAGCCTTTTGTGAGTGGAAAAAAGATCGTAGCCGGAAAATAACCAGAAATAAAGCTACGTTATTACATTATGTAAATCCAAGAATTAATAAAGATATTAATATAAGAGGGTGATTGCACGAAAGAATGGTACATTATTCCTTTTTCCTTGGGACTGTTACAAGCTAAAATAAAAGAACCAAGTCGGTAAGTGAGGATAAGTTGGGACATTTTGGTTCATTGAACCCCTGCCACCCAAGAATGTGATGAATTACAGAATTAAACGTAGATTTGATGTAATTTTGAGCTAAAAAATTTGCAATTAACTGAAATTTGTATCTACCAATCCCTCGTATGTCAATCAATTACATACTTTTATTAAATATTGTCAATTTCATCTAGTAAAATTCATCTGTATTGATTATAGAAAGCTATTAAAAAGCAGATACTGACCTATAAAAATTGATCTATTGAAATAACAAAAACGAGCATAAACTTCAATCCACAAGGTATTATTCGAACTCGCAACCATAGCATAAGAAGACAGTAACGCTGCCAATCCATCTACCGAAGATTGCAATGAAGTTAATTGAAGAATTGCCTGAATTTAAAAAACTATATTATTTTGTAGTGTATCTAATTTATATAATTTAGATTTGGCTTAAAATAATTTCCTGACTTCTACGGTGACAATGCTAAAGAACGTATTTTTTATGAGTAAATAATCTCACTAGTCATCGCTGAGGTTTTAAACTATTGGAACCCTTTGTGTTGCCAACGGAGGACAAGAGCCATTTTGGAAACTTAGTAAGACAAAGGAAAGCATGCTAGAGTTGTAATCGGAGTCATTTCTGAAAAAGTAATTACTCAAAAAATCTTATCTAAATATAAAGAAACACATTTATCCTCAACCGTGAATTTCTTTGTTTAAAGAAATATTGCATCTAGAATTTCATGCCGATTCTGCTGGAAAATATTAACGGAAGCCACATTTTTTATGTAAAGCTACTCCAGCATTCAAACTTAAATCCCTTTAAGTTAGCTTTAGCGACTCTGTATGTGACGGTAACAATTTAAAAGCGCGGCAAATTCAATTTAATTTCATCCTGACACACAACCTCGCACAACCCAGAGCTTAAATTTAACCAAGGATATTTTTCATCGGAATCGATTTCTATATTTGCTATTTCAGTCACCCTAATATATCTTCCTCTAAAAAATACCCCGAATGATCGGAAAAATAACCATCGAGTAAATTTGTTTTAAATATAGGTCAATTATTCTCGAAGTACCGGTGTCACTCACGCCTTTACCGAGTTTCCGAACTATAATTCCATTTTTCATCCGGCACCGGTTCACCCCCTACCCCCACCCTCCCCCAAAAAATCATCAGTGAAACACGCGGTAAATTTTTAAAATGCATCTTTTTTATCGAACGAGACAAGGCAATCCGCCACCTTTCCTCTGTTTTTTTTACCGGCGTTATATAAATCTACATATCTCCCGACGCAACGGTCAAACAAAACAAAAAAAAAAGAACGACCGTCCCGAATTTTTGGGTCATGCGTTCTCTCTCTTTTTTCTCTTTCTCTCTCTCTCTCTCTCTCTCTCCCTCTCCCACTTCCCAACTTCCGTTATATCCTTCTATATTTCTAGCGAGAGGATGGAAAAATTCGTGGGTACGGAGTTTACGAGAGGAAGGGAGCGACAGAGAGAGAGAAAGAGAGACACGAGGTAATTGAAATGGCGTCGGTTGGGACATCCTTCCCTCCCCGTCGGAGGGGTAACGTGATTAGATTTTGCCTCACGTTGACAGGGAACGCAACCATTACCAACTTGTCTTCGCAAAGGAGGTCAAGCCAGAGAGAGAGAGAGAGAAAGAGAGTGATGAGCTGCTCGGGCTTCTGGTTTGGGAAAGGAGGAAGGGGAGAGTTACACGCTTCGTTCCCATCATCTTCCATATTCCTCCACCTCTGAGGGCGAAGAGGTTGGGGGAGGTGATATGGAGAGGAAAGGGATAAGGAACGAGTGGTCGGCGGGGTCGCCACGAGCGACTGTGAATCCATGCGCCTTATCGCCTTTAATTTTCCATAAATAACCGTCGTCTCGTCTCTCATAGGCTCGTCGCCCCGTGATCTCTTGAGTTAACGGAAGTGTCGCGTCTCCTCAAGCCCGTGCCATTATGAATGAATGAGTCATTATGAATGACAATCAGACGGTAAACTTTCTCCGTGTCTCGACAGAAAAAATCGTTCGATTTTTTTTATTTTTCTACTTTCGGCTACAAAGTAAAGCGGAGCGGGAATAAAAATATTCCTATTAAATCAGTTATATTTGTTGTTCGTATTTCTTTTAACTTTTCCGGCGCTAAAGTTAAGTTCGTATAAGGTTATCATAAGTTCCAATGTTTGAATTAAATTTTCAAAGCTTTATGGTAGAATATAATACGCACTCTCCCCAACCGTGAATCGCGAGATGTATGAGGCTCTTCTTAGTCTTATATACTAAGCCTCTTATATATTTGCATTCGATTGGATGCAACTTTAAAAGATGTTGGGTCGTTTTGCATGATTTTGATTTTTCCAATTTTCGTGAAATTTTCCTTCAGTTGAATATATATTATTTCAATGTCGTTTAACGTGTTTTTTTTCGTAAATTTGTATAGTATAGAGAAACCAAAATTTTCGTTTTTTCGGTGGCTGCTTTTGTTATATTTTGGCATTAAGATATCGATTTACATATAACTCGCATGTGCAATGCGACCCTCAAACTCTACGCTAACACTTCTGAATTACGAGAATCATGGTTAGCATAAGATTCAAGAAACTTCGGAGGAAACAGGAGAAGGAGGTGGAAGTGCATGAGGATTTAATTTAAAGACTGAAGATTTTTTTAATAAATCTCCTAAGCGGAGATGAAGCTCTTAAAAATGAAATTTCTATGAATTGCATTCAGCATAGCACCTCGGGATTGGAAAGTAATCAAAACTTATCTCGAAATATCAAGGAACTCTACTATCTAAATTAAAATCCTACCGAGCCCATCTCTGGACTTCTTTTATTATGCTGAATCAGTACAGAGTTAGTGATGAGGAAATCTTAGAAGATACGAGGATAAGGCAAAAAAGTAGGCGTATGTGAATTAAATGAGGTTACGAAGGACGGTATTGCAAAAAATTATACCTTAAGGGAAATATTAATACGAGACTAGGAGATCAAATGATATGTTCAGAGTAAAGGGATGTTTTGAGTAAGTGTGTCAAGGAACTGCCGAGGAAGGAAATAAGTAGAAATATGCAATTTAGATCTCGAAAAAAATGAGAAAAGAATAACTTCATTTAAATTGTTTATCTACAAAATTCATTTTACTTTATAGCATTACAATGTTCTTTAATTGCAATTTTCCTAGAATAGTAAGTCATCAATACCGATAAATCGATTTAATATTATCTACAATGCATAAAACTGAGAAGCATTATGTGGAATTCAGACGAGCTATTACAGTTAGCATTCAAATGATACAATAATTATGCAATGAACTTTAAGAATGCTGAATTTAAATGCTATGTAAGCAAGTATAAATTTAATTCTAAAATGAATTATTGAGCTCACTTTGTGGCTCTAACAATTTTCTACAAAAATCAAAAAAAGTTAGGAAAACCAGATGCGCATTTCGGATACAAATCAGCCGTCATCAGTGGTGATTCATCGATATTAGATTATTTTTAGAAAATATTAACCACTAACCACGGCTGCTTTGTAGCCAAAATACGCATCCACCGCCTTCCGATCCTTTTACTAGCTATTGAAGAAACTTTGCTTTTCAAGTATAAATATGTTGTATTAAATCGAAGTAACCTTAAACCGCTGGATATCATATGAATTTGCCTAACTTATCTATGTTCATTAATAAATGAGGTTACATACATTTATTGTCAACATCAGCGAAATACTAGCTTAATTTTAAACCATAAGATATTTAAATATGGGTAAATAGAATTTATAATGTTCTATTCAAATACGTTTTCACTGTTTTAGCATCATACGCAGTTCCATGCCTACAAGAAAGTTGAAACCGACATTCGAATTCAACACCCCGAATCTTTCATTTGTAATATATTTCTTTTTTTATAATTTTACTTGCCTTTATATCGGTATTTTGGTTAATTATAAAAGAAAACTCTTATATTTACGTTTACATTTGGTTGAAATTTCCCCTAAAAATGCATAAGATACTATCATAACTAATTACGGATTTTATTTTATAACTAGGGTATAGCCCGTAAAAAATGACGAGAGGAAAGAAAATTCATAATTATGTTGTCATACCGTAATTTCCAAAGTGAGAAAAATTATATTTTAAACTTAAAATAGTTGCGGATATTCTCCCAAGAAAGAGAATGAATGTAATACAATATAATAATTTACGAATGTTGTTTAATTTGGTTGATATGAAAATCATTTCCCTCCCCTTCTTTCTCTCTCTCTCATATTAAAAGCATTCAAAGCACGCTTACAACCATAACGATTGAAATAACAATAGGATTTCGAGGTCTAACAAAGTAATTGATAGGCAAGGCAACATCTCGTTAAAATGGCAAGATTTCCCCAAACTATGTGAACTAAACGTTTAACATGAGCGATTTCGAGTTGTAGGCTTTAAAATATGAACAGAATGAGAAACTATACTTTTTTATTCATCATGGTTCATATCCGAAGATCATAGGTTAATTTTTTCTAATTTTCATATAAAAAATAATGAAAACCTGCACGTCGAGAAGTCGATTTTTACGTATTATTTTATGGGAAATGGAAATCCTTTCCTTAGAATCGAATCAAGGACTTTTTTCAATTTTTTTTCCTCCATTACCTTAAAATATGTGAATTGAGCATTCCAGACAAATTTACAGTTTCTATCTCGATTACTTCTGGTGTTATTTGCATTTTTATAGCGAGCGGGCGTAGCGTTACATCAAATAAACAAACGTACAGATCGCCGAAACTATTATAGTGTTGAACCCCTTGATTTTTCTATAACCCTTTTTTGATTGCCAGATAGTTCAAACATAAAAATTTCCTACATATTACGACTGAGCAATGTGATCTTACATTACAACTAGAGTAAGTGCCGGTGAAAAATGGCAGGACTTGCATTTAAATGTTCTCATGTCAGATCATAATGTAATCCTTCTATGGTCAATTTTTTCTCATTTTAATTTGTAAAAGAATTAAATCCTGCATGAGAAACGCTTTTTACACGTTATATTACGAAAAACAGAAATTATATCCTGGAGTGGAACCCGGGTCTTTTAAAGGTTTTTTTCGTCATTCACTTTTAATGCGTGACTGAAACACTCCCGTCAAATGTCAATATTCTTCCTAGTCGGGATGTTCGCTAAATGACGTTAAAATATCGTTACGCAGAGTGATAGAATAATATCGAGGATAATATAAAGAACACCACATTTCTCCGACTTTATTTTAAATTACGTTATTCGTCAAAAATGGGTTTACACCTACATGGATGCGCAAAGTCTGAATAAATCGCCAAAAAAAAAAGTTCATCCAACTGGGCGGAATAGCAGACGAAAATGAAAGTAACCAAAAGGGAAAAATCTAGGTAATATCACCGAAATATACCAGATGGCGGCAGAATAATCCTTTCCTTTTCCCCGGAAAATTGCGGCTCAGCAGCTCACCCATTCTATCTACCACCTTGCGCCCTTCCCCTTCCATACGTCAACCTCACACTTATCTTGCAACACCAACAAGCTCTCCCCCCCTTCTTCTCAATCGCCAGACTCATTCATCCTCCACCCTTTTCACCCCCCCCCCTCCCATTTAAATGCTATCCCTCCCTAACCCCTAGATTCCTCCGCAGACAACTCTTCTTCTAACATCCTAAACCCCCACCACTTTTTCCTCTCCAACCTACAAACTCGATTCTTCTCATAGCATCTCCGCCGCTTTCCTACCCCTCCTTCTTCAAACCCTCCTCTCTCACCTCTTTCCATGCACGCCCCTTTCTCCGTTTCTTCCCTCCCTCCACCTTTCTTCATTTCTCCACCCCAAAAGAGCCCTTCTCCGCCACTCAGTCTCCACTTAAGACTTCGAACGTTTGATTAATAATCTTTTAGATTTTCGCCTAAAAAAAACTCCTCCTCCGCTCCTGTCCCTATTTCTCTTTCTGAAGTACCGCTTCCATCTTCTTCCTCAAACTACGACTTCCACTCCCTCTTTCTCTCCCTCTCCATCTCACCCTCTATTTCGCTCCCTCCTCTCTTTCCCTCATCGCAAAACCCACTCTTTCTTCTTCAAACCACGCCCTCCCATCTTACGGCTCCCTCCTGTCCTCTCAATCCTAACCCCCTTCAGTACTTCACCATACCCTCCCTCTCCTCGCTCTTCGCTAAATTTCTCCTTTCTTATCTTTCCTTTCCGTCTCTCATACCTCCATTTTTAGGTCTTTCGTA
Organism: Uropetala carovei; assembly: GCA_036926305.1. NCBI lineage: Eukaryota > Metazoa > Arthropoda > Insecta > Odonata > Petaluridae > Uropetala > Uropetala carovei. The sequence goes on from JAXCHB010000005.1 coordinate 1,881,164, forward strand.
CGTTTAATTCTCTTTCCTCGATCTCCAGTTATATCTTTCCACCCGCTCCCCTTATCCTTCACGCAGTTATCTTCTATAGATAGATATCTATAAAGTAAAGTGTTTGTATGTTTTTTTTAATAACTCAGCAACTGAAGCACGTAGAAACAAGAGAAAGGTGTCATTTTAACCGGAATAAAGATTTAAGTGACTTAGTCAGGTTTTTAAACCGATTTTATTGACCTTTCTAATTTTTAAAATTATTTTTTTCCTTTTCTCCATTTGAATAACATATGGATGAATGCAGCTTATTTTCATTTGAATTTTAAAATTACTTAGATACATGATACGAACCTGAGACTTAGATGGTTCTATGCAGGAAAGAACCAAGTTTCTTTTTATTGAAGACAGAATCCGAATCCTGATCGAATTAGCGTGAAAATGCGTTCAGAATCAGAAAAATGTGTGATTTTATCAGTTTTATTACAATAACAATGATAAACTACCTTGATAACTTCCATTGTCGCCAAAGTTTTGAGCCCAACGCATTTATATTTAACTTAATATTGTTTTTCAATTTGTGTGCGATTTTGCTTTGTTTACATGGCAACCAAATATTTGTTGATTTTAATTGAAATATTACTAATAAATGGTTTTTAATGATATTTTCGTGTGGCGTAGAGTACTCTAAAACAAACCGTTTTTAAAACTACCTAAATTAAATAATTAGGCGTAGATTTTCCACAAATTGTGATTGGATAAATCGTTTCAATGTTTCCAAAGTATTATGAATGTAAACAATTTTCTCGTAACAGAACTCCAGGATGAGAAAATTGAGTTAATAGTCGCAGGATAATAGTCACAGTGTGATTCTTAAACGTTTTCTATTTACTTTTTTGTCTTTCGTTAAATTAATTAATTTCGTGTATTCCTTTGTTATTCCATTTTCTGTATATTACTGTGTTGTTGCTGGTTTTACTAACAGTTTTTGTTTCGAAGATATCATCACGAAACTTCGTATAGGTATATAATTTTACCCTGCGGGTAACATAGGCTATAACACGATAAATAATTTGGGGGAAGGAGTGCTTAATTCAATAATTACGTATTTTCCCATAATTTTACACGTAATTTTCGATTTTTCCAGTGCAAGATTTTATTCTTTCATTCGTCTAAATAGGTAAATGCGGAGCGGTTTTCTTCAGTTTTGCTTTATTCGACGGTTCAAGCTGTGTACTATCTTATTACTGCGATGATTACATGTTGCACGGTCGAGGTTTTAGATTCACTAAATACGTTGAAATTCAACGGGGACTTCTGCTAGTTAATTATATTCAAATGATACTCACACAATCCACACCACTCCTTTTCTGTCGGACTAATAAATCATTTCGGAATTCTCCAGGATAAACTCTGCCATTGTGTAATTTATTTTTTATTTTTCATTTTCACCCAAGTAATGACATGATTTATTTAATTTCGTTACTTATATATGATAAAGAATCATAGGCTTTCTCATACATCATTCCTTTTGTGAATGTGCTCTGGCAGTGTCGATTTTAGTGTGTGTTTTAGTAGACGCGGGTAAACATTATTAATAAGCAGCTTATAACACAAAAGAAGTCTATCTCTCTGAAATATTATTTCTGCGAAAAACTTTACAATAACTCAAATAAAAGTGAATGAAAAAGCAAAGTATGTATGATGAGTTCTCATAACTTGTCAGGCTATGTTGGATGGAAGTGATTTGTTGTATTTTTCAGTAACAATTCAAAACAAAGTCCAGGTATATCCAGAAATAATTCCTATTTATAATATTTAACTTTAAGGTTTTCAGAAAAATACCATCTAAGATGTTAATCTAAAAATGGAAACTATAAAGGAAATATCTTAAATATATTAGCAGAAATGTAGGTATAGTGAACATTTCTGCCAACTGTATGATAATTAATGTAAATTATACTTTGAAGAGTGATGAAAAATCAAATAATTACATTCATAAAATCTCAAATTATATTTTTGGATTTAACTATCCATCCTACACTTTTGCGTCTGTTAAAATTTTCCTTCTCCCCTATTTGGTCTCTAGAGCAAAATTAATGAGCCTTGCGTAAATGAGGAATTCATGACGTGTGACGAGTTGTCCTTATAAACTCAACCTCCTAAGCCGCGCGAGACTGGTGATGGCTGGAGATAAATTGGCCGAAACGTAGCACTTCTTTCAACAATGGTAGCAAAGGGTTTTTTTCCTAAATACAACCACAACAAAGATTCCGAATGCCAGACTGTCGTGAGTCATTAAAACTTATTTCGAATTAAAGCACTCCTCGATAAATTTCAAAGAGCAGTTTTGTAATAATACAGCAATTGGCAATGATGTTATTGCTAACGAGCTTCCATTATTTAAATTCTGGTCCTTAAAATTTTCTATGCTTACGTACAATTTAAGACTACGTTTTCCGTAAGAAATGTTTAAAACTGCCTGAATTGGGAAAAGTTTTCAATTCTTGGTATCTTGCCACCACATTTCTGGCTTTTCCTTCTTTCAGGAGTACTGAAGAGCAATTGATTAAGTCGTTTATGTCTGCAGCTAACGAGATACCGGGCTAAACAAGCGGTTGTAGAAACTTCTGGATGCTTCCCTTGAATTACTTTCGATAACGCTTCGAGCCAAGGTGCAACTGCGCCACTTGAGGCACACAAAAGCTTAGCCTTGATTCCACTTAGAAGTTTGGATTAGTTTTCCTTTGATATGGCGGTTTAAAAGGGGGTTTCGAGTGCTCTCCATTACATTATCACTGATTATAACTTCAGCTTTCGTGGATGAAGGAAGTAAGGACTGGCCTTTGTTCAAAATAACCTCCGAGACAAATAATATAGGAAGCTGTGCTGCTAATGATGTTTCAAATAGCAGTTTTGGGTAGTTCAGATACGCCTTTCTCGTAAATTAGGTAAACTTGGCACAAACGTTGTTCAATGCATTCCTGGTCCTGGTATTTTAAAACGTAAAATATAACGTGTGTGTGTGTATGAGTATAGGTGTGTTAGCATATAAGGAAGATATGGATAAAATACTGATATACACAGATATGACTCAGCAATGATTCAAGATTCAATATCACAAATTATGCTATTAATGAAAACGACCTTACTCTTGAGCGCATCCGAAAGAACTACATACTGATCATAGCTGGAATAATTGAAAGGAATTTTTTCCAATATCAGTTACGAACACCCTTTAACGATTAAGCGTACGCGACTAAAAGTACTTTATTCCCGAGGAAACGACATAACTGCTTTGTGAGTATATGTTTGAGTAGAAGAAGCGAATGCAAGTGGGAGGAGAGTAATAGAGACTGAGGGGAAGATGGAGATCAAGAGAAAGGTTTGGCTGGAAGGGATGATGAAATAGCTAGGGAAAAGGGGAGGCTGAAAGGTTTGAGCTGCAGAATAATGATTAGATGATTTGAGCGACGAGCGTGGAAGAAGAGAAGAATAAAGCAGCCGGGAAACGGTTCACATGGAAGGGAAATAAGAAGATAGGAAAGACATGAGGATTTAAATGAGGTTTTTTTCTGATAACATCTATTCAGAGCTCTCTCTTTTATGCTCAAATTTTATTACCATTTTGCAAGTTCATTTATTTTTTAACTTTATCTAAAAATACGTTAATTACTAATACAGTTATCTCACGTTTGCGATTTTACTGTATATATAGTAACTAATAAATGAAAAACTTTTCTGCATAGACTTCATCATCAATCGGTTGAATACAGGATGTGATTTTTAAAAAAATACGTGTTCATTATTTATCAGATATTTTTAAAAGCCGCCTTTAAATTTCGTTCTTCATATTACCCGCGTTCTCCTATTACTTGTGCTTGCCTCAGTCCCAATTAACATGAATAATCGGGATTTCACCGCATGTCTGAGAAGAGTGAGTATACCTCACCCAGAAATGTTTTTCTTCATAACATATTGGAGGCACTTATAGAAGCTTTAATTAATGAAATATTTTGTAGCTTTGTATTTTAATATAAAATTATTTTGAAATGATAAATGAATGCCGTTGTCAAAAGCCATCAATACGATAAATCCATAATTTTGAATTAATCGTTTAGGTAACAATAGCTCATAATTAGTTATTTGCCGTAGATATTATACTGCTTTACCACAGAAAAATCGACCAAATGATTCTGGCTCGCGTTAATCTACCATAAATGTAATTAGTTCCATTCTAAAAGGAAAAAGGCAGACGCGAATCAAAATGCAGAAACGGAACGACGGAACCGATATATGTACACATACAACAAAACTAGCACTTCCCTTTAAAGAATATGGAGGAGACCAAAAATGTTCTTCAACAGAACATTGAACTTTGAAAGATCTTCTAGTTTCAAGATGGCTTTTGATAAACCTTTATCGACTTGCGGTCTTTGAGGGCGAAGTGTAAACATAAAGAGAGGAGCGCGAACGCGAGGAGGACGACGAGGTAATTTCATTGCGCTGTTAAGTATTCAATGCGATGATGGAGTTTCGCAGAAGCTGAAGACGCATAAAAAAAACTTAAGAGTGTGAGGCGATAACCGACAACGAGACATAATAATAGAAGCGAGTGAGAAAATAAGATGTGAGAAAATGGTGTAATATATATATATATAGAAAGAGAGAGAGAGGAGAGACAAAAGACGAAGGGAAAGCGATAGAGAATGAACTAAAAAAAAGAGAACATGATAAAGTATATAGGAAAGAGGTATAAAAAGAAAATTAGGGGAAGAAAGGCAGAAAACGCCGGAGGGTAAACAAGTGGTAAAAGGAGAGTCCGAGAAAAAGGAAGAAAAGGAAACGAAAAGAGACAGAAAAAAGCTAGGGAGTTTAGAGAAAGAGTAGGAAAGAGTAGAAAGGAAGAAAATAGGCGAAATAAGGGTCAGAAACCTGTGGAAGTGAAAAGATGACAGTAGGGAATGATAGAGAAAGAAGAAAAGGGAGATATAAAGAGAGAGGAATATTGAGAAAAGGAGAGACGAGGATATAGCAAAAGAGAAAAACAAAATTGGGAGAGAGGAAGAGAAAGAGGGAATGCCAGAGACGATCACGAACGAAAAAAAGACGCAGTAGAAAAGAGATAAGGAGAAGAGATGAAAAGAGAACAAAACGTAGAATATTAAGAGATTGAAGGAGAAGGCTGACCATTGGTTGTAAAAAAAAAATGAGTAGAAGCGACATGAGGCCAGCAAAATGGAAGAGTATGATAGGGCTTCGTGTTGAAAAATAAAAAAAATAAGATGTACATTTTTTTTAAGGCGTGGAAGAGAGGAAATTGAGAAAAAGTGGCGTGGACGAGAGGGGAGAAATTTTCGGGAAGTGAGAAGTAAAAGAGTAGGATACTATACGGGGGCGGAGAAAGGGTCGTGAATGCAAGGGTGTCTTGAAATAAGCGATCTGCTAGAGAGACGGGGAGAAGACGAATGTGTCACAAAGTAATAACCAAACTTTCCCACTCTCACCTCACAGGACCTTTCTCCACTCCAACCGCCCTTCTCCCTCCTCTCTCATTTTCCCTTCCACCCTCTCCCCCTTTCCACCCCTCCCTTCCTCTCGAAAATTCGTACATAAAAAATGAAAAGCGAGAATAAAACGAGAAAAATAACGAAAAAAATCCCTTAGGGGCCAGAAAACGGAAGGTTATTTACGAGAACTCTTTCACCTCCTCCTCCTACCCCCCCCTTTCTTCTTTATCTCCGGGAAATGGATCAGAGGGGGAAAGAAGAGGGGAAGGAAATTTGGTAGAGGAAGGAGGAAGAGAGAGAGAGAGAGAGATCGTGTTATGGATTAGCGGACGACGGCGGTGTTGGATGGAACGCTGTGTGCCTTGAATCGTAAGTGGTAACTCGATGTTGCTTAATGAAGCGTTTGATTAGGGCGTTTTTAGTATCGCCCGTTTTACATGGTATCGAAATTGCTGGCAGATAAATTGAGCCATATCTGAGGTATAAATTGAAATGTCAGGAGTCGCGAGAATTACGACCTTTAGAGCATGAAATACGATATCTCATTCTCGAGAAAGCCTATCTCGAAAGACGGTCGAATATTATAATTCTGACGACGAAAGTCGAAATCGATTCGTAAGCAAACTGAGAACGCAAAAAATAGTCAACTTAGAAAATCTGTTGAAACGCATCCTTTCTCCATTAATAATAAACGAATGCGGTAGAATTTCATACAAATCCAGAATGTTTAGGCAGTAATAAAATTAGGAAGAATTTTTACGATACGATGTGGAATCGATTGAGGTATACCGACATACGAAATCTGAGAATAGTAAAATAGAAAACACGAAGTTCCGAGAAAAATATTTTTTGTGCTTATGGAGGAAAGAATAACTTTAAAATGTATAAGAGGCATTGATGTGGTGTTTATTCATTGAAAGTACCTTCCTCAGTAAAAATTTAAGGCGTAAGAAGTTTTTTCGGACAAATAATAGTATATTGAGCTTAAATTGTGATGGATTTTGATACTCTTGGATTTGAAAATCTTCTTCATATACTACATTATGAACGTGTAAGTGCCAGGTTACTCTAATCAAACACACTTCTAAAATGTAACTTTAATAAAGTTCTATGATTATTCTATGTTTAATCTATGACTATTCAATGATTATAAGGCATTATTTTATGAGGAAATTGGTGAGCCTCGGGTCAAGCCTGTTCGAATAGGAAAATTTTAAAATAATTTCTACGATCACCATATGAAAACGACTGGTGTAATATAAACTAATAATGTAGGTGATCCAATTAGCTGTGAAACGATTGCTTAGCTGCCACAAAGTCGCCAACCACATTGGATATAGTCAAGGTAACCTCTATAGTCACAATATCGTTTTACGTCAAAAGAAGTTTTCCTAATGAACTGGATTTCTGCCATAAATTGAATTCGATTATTTATTTTGTAGTTAATAATGAGTTCTCGATAGAAACAACGACAGCGAATTACCAATCACGGCAGGCTATAATATGGTCAGCTTATTTTATTTATTCCTTACGAGTATTAAGTTGAGCAAGTTCCTTAATTTATTGATCGTTTAAAGTACATTCTTTGGAAGTTATTAAAGTCATTTAACGAAGAATATAAATATAAATTAAGTTTATTAATTATACAGGAAAAGAATAAAGGAGAGAGATGTAAACCACGGAATAAATACGCAGCACCACTGCGTATTTTGAGCCTAAAGACTACGTGAGGAAGAGAAAAGTAGTAGTATGAGGGAGGAAAATGAAACGAGTGTGCGCCGAAGAGAGAGGGAAATATTTATAAAGAGAGAGAGGGGGGGATTGGAAGAGCGCAGAACCGTAGCAGGACAGAGAAAAGAGGCCCTATGCATGGGGACCCTCTTGAGTCGGAGAGGGTAAAAAAGAGGACAGTGAGGACGGATAAATAGAATGGGGAACGGGACGTACCCTTGCCGTCGGGCGCTACTCTGATTTCTCTGCTACGGATCTCTGTGCTGAACCATCGTGGATATTCAGAAGAGGGAGCAAAGGAAAGGATTCGCTCGACGTAGGGATTTCAAATCCAGACGATGGCATGATAAATTCGAGTCCGTGTTTGTAACCTTTGATACGGTCGATTTAAAATTGAACAAGGCGCATTAAGTGTATCAATAAGTTTTCGATCACAGAATAAATTACTCCAAGTGAAAAAATACCAGAGGAAAGGAAAAATATGCATAAACACTTTCGTGATTGTGTTTGTAACATCGATTTCGATTTGTTTTTATGGTGTTGCGTTTAATATCTAGGCTGAAAATCAATCGAATCTGTTTTCAAGATCTATAAACTTATTCACAATGTATACAGACCGTAAAACACAATTCAAATAATATAACACGACGTATTTTTAAGGACTGAAAAATATTTCAAACGCATTCAGAAACTTTATTTAGGGGATTTTATATGCTGATATGCGTGACATCTTAAAATTTCTAAATCATCATAAAATACACATAAAAGACAATGTTACTAGACAATAACAATTACAGTAGAAATTCATTTTGACCCTGAGGAAAATGTCTACATATAACGCAATGAATAAATCGTTCCGTCATATTTTGCCATTATTACAACTGTATCTTAGCTCTTTATTAAAATTAGCTATATTGATGATTAGAATAGACAATTTAATATTGCGAAAACGTTTTTCCAGTTTATTATCGTATAAAAATAATAATATAAAACAAGAGAAGAATGTGGGTTAGAGAAGGAGAGTGATGCAGAAAGAGAGGAAGAAAGAAAAAGAACACAGAAACAGTGAGAAATGACAAGGGGTGGAGTGAGTGAGAGAGAAAAGCGAAATAAGGAAATGAACGGAAAAGGAACCGAATATGCCGTATCCATTGTGAAGGAAATGGTGGTATAACTTACTAGGAAGAGAGAGACAGAAAACGAGAAACGCTGAAAGGATAGGAGCAGTAGAAAAAAGAGATAATTGCAGACAGGAAAGGATGGATTAAACAATTGAAGCAAGTAGCGGGAGAGGGGTGATAGAAGGCGAGGAGAGAGAATAGGCTGGGAATCAGGATGTTTTTTTAGGTGGGGGGGAGTGAGAATAGGAGAGAGAGAGAGAGGGATCCCCTCCCTCATTCTCGGAAAGGCCTTATAAAAGAGACGCTCTACTCTCTGTTTCCTCGGGCCATCAGAGGCAAGAGGCTCCAGCAACCGAGAGCGACGTTCTATTTTCAAACGACTTCCATCCCAACCGGCCTGCCGTATGTGGATGAGGGAAAGCGAATAAATGCGCAGTGACGTTGCGAGCGGTTGTGTGTGTGTGTGTGCGTTCCTGTGTGTGTGCTGCGCGCGCGGCATGGGATCGATTCCCGGGAAAATTATGTTTTTCCGCGGAGTCCGACACAACGTGCGAAGATATTCCTTTCAAGGCCTCTTTGTATTCATGGACGAGGTTTTTTTTTATTCAAATGTAGGGGAAAAAAAACTCTCTCTCCCAGCTCGTAAAAACGTATGAATGGATGATATGAATGTCCCGCGGTTTTTAGTCCGATGAAATCATAAAAAAGGAGAGGAAATATCATTTTGTCCGTTTGACAAATATAGACCAAAACCACGGCCGTCGGGAAAATGTTCTTTTATTTTTGGTAATGGTTTGGTTTTATGTCGACTATGTGATTATTTTATACCCGCTTCCCTTTGTCTCCGATCTGAACTTTTTCACTTAATTGTAGGAGTGGATTTCAGTAGCGATTGAAGCATTCGTGCGTGAATATGATTGGTTCGACAGTAAATGCAAACTCAAATATTTGGACAGCGTCGTGCACGATGATTAAAGGGATAAATAAAATCCAAAGAGATAAGTCCACTAGATCGTTAGGTACGTACTACATTTGAAGATATTTGCCCGAAACTTAGAGTTTTAGCCCTTTATTTCTTGAGACATGAGTCACTTGGCACAAAGTGAGAAATTTTTCGTCTCAAGTGCTTATCAAAGTTGCCGTTAAAGGAAAAGTCATGGAATTAATTTTGGCGTTCAGTAAAAACGACAATTTTTCGTTCAATGCTCCTCAAAGATCCCGCAATAACATAAAAAGGAGCATTTCTTCCACTAATAGATATAAACAGGGCCCCAAAGTTTTGAATTTATTAAGATAGAACGTACACACTATTTTAGAGCGTTTGCTATTTGGTTCGGTTGCTATGACGAAAAAATTTTCGATTAAAAAATCCCGTAATTTTGTTCTTAAAAGCATAATTTTGGAAGGACTCAAAATTTTACGGTATGAAAATAAAACCGAATTTTTTCTCCGGATCTGGGTTTAGGTTCCGACTTCCTATCTTGATTCTACGTAAATTTAAAGTGCAAATAAAAAATTGGTAGACCTTGTTCACGTGTTATTCAAATGGAGGAAATTAAATAAGAGAAAACAGTTTTTAAATTTATTATATCGTGAAGACTGGAATTAACGATCCCCCTATAACCTATTTCCACCCTAAGAAGGCAGTATTGCGGTTATGGCGTGCGCAGTTGCCACCGCCTATGCCTTCGTTCCGTATTACGAAATAAAACAAATAAATTGATATATGTAGATCCTTGGAAAATAATAATTATACATGTCTTATTGGAATTATTAAACAAATAAACTGATATATGTAGATCCTTGGAAACTAATAATTATACATGTCTTATTGGAATTATTCAGAAAGTTTATCGCATAATTATATCAGGGAAAAACTTCATCATAGCATTTGCGTGAGCTGTGCGCGGCATTAACATTTTTAAATATTTAAAAAATAATATTCCGGAATAATTTAAAAATATAAAGAATGACATTACCTTTATGAATCACTGTCCTCACACATTTGGAAACACTTCTTCCATAGCGGACTCTGTCGAAGGCCCTGGTTGATTTGAATCCATTCGAGGCGATGGGCTTGATAAATTAGGAATTGACGAGGATGACGAAGAAGTCCGCCGAATAATTAATCCTTCCACATCATCTTGTAACTCATCGGCACTCCAGAAATCCTGCTTTATTCTTTTAACGTGCTTTACACAATTTCCCCAGTCCCCTATTGTAACCTGCTCATTTGCATCCATGTCCTTCACTTTAAATGACACACTGTTTATTTTAATATAATGTCTCATCTGACCCCATACCATCTCAATACGATTGAGCTCACAGTGATATGGTGACAGTCTAAGAATTTTACGACCGAAGGTTTTTGCCGTTTCATCAAGTGCAATAACTAACTTGGAAAAATCACACTATGCCGATGAAATTGAAACACTCCACTTTTTCACCATAGTTACTATAATAACACAATATATACACCATCATATCACCAACAATTCGCAAGGCGCACTGAATCGCATAAATTTTAAAGTTAGATGTATTGTTTTTTGATAAAGATGCGGAATAACACATCAAACAACCACTTGCTTTGAACTCTCTTATAAGACTGTTTCACTCTGTCAAACATTTGGTTCTTCTCTCTTGGGAAATTTCTTTGACACGTATCCCTTCGGATAATTCCCTTCCCTCCATCATAAACCGTACATTTTACCAGGAAACCAAACAGCTGGCACTTATTGAGCATCTTCCTTACAAACATGTTATGGCAAACCTCGCATAATTTTCAAAGAAGTGGACAAGTATAACTATGATTTCGAGAGTCAAGTAATAGATTAACTTCACTGCATTACGTCTTCAATGTAAATACTTTGAATGAAAGAACACAAAAGTCAATTTTATAGAGGTAAGTTAACAAGTAAAATAGTTTCAGAAAGTGTAATGATAACACTGGCATAGTATTTCTGTAGATTTTCAAAGTCGAATTAAATGCATGCGTGAAACGTTGCTCCTTATAGAACAGTGGCTCTCAACCGGGGTGACATGACACCCCAGGGTGACGCGGCGGTTATTGAGGGGTGACGCGAATATTTAACAAATTCACAGTGTATCATATTCTGACTTATAAACATAAAAACAGGAGAATAAACACTCATGGTTATTTAAATTTTATCTTTATGTGGTAGGGAAAGCCGCATTTTATCTTTAAAGGTGACTTGAAGGTAATAAACTGTAAACGGGGTGACGCATAATGGAATGAACTGAGCATAGGCTGACGCAGACAAAAAAATCGGTACAATATACATTGTACATACTTTCTCATATTCTAATGCGTCGTTTAGTTATCTTTTGAAAAATATGAACTCTTTAGAATCATTATAAACATCAACTTAAATAACTATACGAAATTTGATGAAAATAGTATGAGCCGTTTTTTTTTAGACAATCCAATTGTTATTAAAGTTTCCCAAGAATAAACTAGCCTTATATTCATTTTTTGAGAAATATGAACTATGTAGTATTATTACAGATGTAAACTCAAGTAACTGTACGAAATTAGATCAAAATCGTTGGAGTCGTTTTTCAGAAAATCAAATTGTTAAAAATGCGTAGAATAAACTTCCCTTGATTATTGAGCAATGTCAACATTTCTGCATAGCGTCTACTATGTATGATAAAGTGCTTAAGTATACGAGATTTCATTCGTTTTCGCTCTACCGTTTAGACTCTAGCGCCGCAAGCAGGCAGACCCACAGACAGACGGCATTGAGAAAACCACTTTTTCGGACTCATGTACACCTAAAACGGATATTTCCATCAAAATCTCGAAGTCGAATTTTTTCACGGTAACAATACTTTCTCAATATACTTCGTATATGAGAAAGTAAAAAGTTTGAGAACCATTGTTATAGAATATAAAGATTTAAAATTTAAAATCAAGATAACTGGTTTTGCAGCGCAACATTTTAAAATTATTGTCATCATATCAAAGTTTTTTATTCATACGAAATAAGTTTTTTTTAAGATTTCATAAAAAAATATTGAAATGTCTATATTGATAGCAATAGTGTAGTTCTGAAACCGTTCAGTAAGTTATCGCGATTTTAATCCTGATATTTAGACATTGAAGTACCTTGAATCACTTCATACAGCATTTCATAAGATTAAATTTATATTACCAAAAACATATTATCCCGCAGTGCGATCAACGAAACGACGAAAAGAAAAATTAATTTATCTTCAACATTCCGCCGCGAAAAAAAATCCGTAAATATTGGCGAGGACGTAAATGCGGAAAACTCATCTTAAAAAAAAAAAGATCATGGAAGAAAGATTGCCGTGGCAACATTTCTGCCGTTACGTTTGAATATATCTTCTCGGTTCTGGCATATTACCGTATTTTCATCCTCCGCGCGTCGGATTTTTTTTCCGAAAAGCTAGGAAAAGGAGCATTTACACCGCCAAAGGGAAAAAAATAAAAACGCCGCAGCGAATACGGTCTCTTTGCGATTATCGGACGACGACTCACGGCGCGTTCCATATCACGGGCGCCATTCATCCCAATTTTCTAAAAAAAAAATTATTTCCTTCTCCCTTTTAATCGTACCGCTCCCACCCTCTCCCTTTCTTGTATCCCTCTATCACTTCCTCCCTTCTCTCTCTCTCCCTCTATTTTCCTCATTTCCTCTCCGCAGCCTCAAATGTTCCCTATCTCACTTGGCCTCATTCTACATTTTATTTTTCCTCCGCCATTCCTCTCTCTATTTATGCCTCACCTTCCCTCTCTATCCCCTTTCTATATTTATTTGTTTTGTTCCTTATTCTGTTCTTCTTTTTCTGCCTTCAAGTATACCCCTTTTCGCTATCCATTCCTTTTCCTCCCTCATTCTTTTCTTACTTTATTCCCTCATCTTCCTCCACTCTCTACACCTCCATTTTCCCCGTTTTCTCTTTTCGTGACCTCTTCTCTTTCTCTTCCCTTTCCTCTTTCTTCCCTTCTATCCTTCTACACTCTTCCCGTTTCTCAGACTCCTTCCAACTCTTCTCATTTCCCCGTTTCTCTTTCTACTATGTCCTTTTATCCCTCTAAACCTTTCCCTTTTCTGACTTCCTATGCTCTTTCCTCTCTCCAGATCTCCCAATACACTCTTTCCCCTCATACAACCCTATCTCAATTTCGGCTCTATCCTTCTTACCCTTTCTGTCTCTGCCCGCCTTTCCTCTACCGTCCCTCTCTATTTACCCTCAACCTCCTCCCCGATTTCCGCTCCTCTTTTCCTACTATGCTCCCTCTCCCCCCCCACTCACTCTCTCCATTCAACCCAATCCCACAATTTATCTCTACTCTTCGCTATCGCCACTCTCCTCCTCCCTCTTTCCCCTCCCTTTGCCTTCCATTCACTCGTACGGCCCCCGTTTCCTTTCTACCCCCAATTCCTCCACCCCTTCCACCATCCACTCACCACTTTCCCCGTTGATAAAGTTAAAAATACACGCCGCCGCTTCACTTACGTAAGTATATCTCTCCCCCCCTCCTTACCCATCTCCTCTCCCCCCCCCCCCCCCCCCTCCTTACCAATGTCCTCTCCTTCCCTTTCCAAAGCTCTCTTCTCGTCGGTCGTTTGAAATGTGGGCATGTTCCTCGTACGACGTTAAATTGCCAGAAATTTTTCTCCGAGTCTTTTCCCCAAATCGGATGTTTTTTTCCTGCCTTTTCTCAGTTTCGGCCGAAAATTCATTTAGGCACAAGTGGGATCGCGTGAAAAATTTTTATGCTTGATGTTTCATTTACACAATGTATATTTTCTTATCATTAGTTCGTGGGTCATTGCGGGTATTTTATTAAAGGTAACGATTTCGATCATACAGGTCCATTTATGTAACAAGATTTTATCCAACCACAGTATTTGTAAATAGACGTTTTATATTACCAAGGCATGCCATTTGAAAAGCACTGAGCGCACTAACTACTGTACCGTTATCATCGGTTAAAATGCCGATAATTTCACGTAAGATCCTTCAAGGAAACACTGCACATGTACGTTACAAATAATCTAAAGTTAGATAGATGTTTTTCCCGCAGCCATAAAAAGGTTGGAAAGACCAGATGAAAATTTCGGCTTAAAAGCATTGGAGATAATTGGAGAAAGTTATTTCGTCAATTTGATTTTAGCCATGAGGTGACCTCGATAATACAGTTTTGAATTAATCAAAATTTAAGGCGAGCCACATTTTGGAGACCGCAATACTAGTAGTCGTTCTGCGCCAAATGTTTTAATAGTATTAGTACCGACATGACCACAGGGGTTAAACCTATTACACTGCATGTATCCTCCTCACCTTTTCTTACAACCCTTTCTCTTTCTTTCTCCCTTCCCCATTGCCCTCCCAGAAAGCTCCACCCCTTTCCTCGGGAGCAATGGGCTCATGGCGAGCCGACGACCCATTCCGCCCACACGTGGTGACAAACAACGGAGACCCCCCACTACGGCGGTCCAGCTCCTGAGCGGTGGACATTCAGAAGAAGAAAAGAGGCCCTTCCTCTTGGAGTTATGGGCAATCGTTACCTTGGAGACGGAGCGGAGGTTGGTGTTTTATGAGCGGCGGTAAGAGGGAAAGGAAAAGAGAGAGAGAGAGATGGAGGGAGAGAAAGAGATAGTGGATGGGGGAGGAAGATATGGTGGTGCTTGCTCTAGAAGCGTTCGGAGGCGAAATGCTGGGACGCCATCTGAAGGCCACGAGAGAAAATACGGACTCTCCCTCTCTCTTCTTAAGAGAGAGAGAGAGAAATGCGAGACTGCAAAAGGGGTGAAGAAGTTAGACGGGTTATGCCGTAGCGAAGTGGTTGTAGGCGAGTTAGTAGAATGGTGTGTGGGCGGGATGGTGGGAGGCGAAGGAAGGAGGATGGTGACCTGGAGGGAAGCGTGAATTGATAAAGAAAGCGCAAAGGGGATGACTCTCTCTCTCTTACACTATCGTCCTACGGAGCGACTCAATTCCACCTTTAATCACGAAAACGAAGAAAAGATGGAACTTAAAGAAAGAAGACTGTACGGGAAACGCAGTTTTTACGTTATTTTTGTCTTTTAAATATATAAGATCTTTACCAGTTCAAGAGGTCATTCTCCATATGCTGTGTATCTCGCTGTATTTATATATGCTATGTGTGTGTGTGCGCGCGCGTGCGTGTGTATGTGTATCGCCAATGAAGGATGTTGTCTGGAAACATTCCAACTTATCATCTCATCTTTCCAGTCGATCGAAATCAGTTTTATGGCATGTATAAACTGAATCTCCTAGGAATTCACAGCAATAATAGTTTCAAATACTTTAATATTATGATAGCATGAAGACATATTTAGGATAAAAATAATAAATTTCAATTCAATAAAAGAGACGCTAAAACTATTTAGTCAATTTGGTATCAAAAAGTATATCGCAAGGGAAAAATGCAATTGATTTGTGGATAAAACAAAGAAAAGGCAACATTTAATTTCCCATACGGGTATCCCTGGAACCCTTCCACTTTTTCAACATTTCATTCCATAAATACCTAAGGAGACGAGCCAAACACATTCACAGAGCCTCTAAAAAAAAACGTTCACCTCTCCAAAGTAGACCGAGTACTTTCAAGTTTTTTGCTGCGCATACGTCATAATTTATCTGGCAAATCTATTCCTATGGTGAAATGATGGCACTTGGCCTGGATGCTGCGAGAGAGAAAGAGGTAGCGGAAGGAGAGAGCGAGTTGAGGGAATAGGGGGCCAGAGTTTAAATGGAGACATATTTAGAGCACGGCAGAGTTGAGAAGGGAGAGGGATGGTGTGTGTGCGGAGGAAAAAGGGAGGGAGGTGATGGGTGAAGCGAGCTGAGGGAGACTCGTTCATCGGCCAATGGGGAGGAAGGGAGGAGTGGAGTAGACGTAGCTAATGGGCTAGGCGGAGTGCGGAAAGGGAAAGGAAACAGGGAAGGGTAAACGAATTCCACGAATAGAAGGGAAAGGGGAGATAGGCGGTGAGATGGAATGAGGTACGGAGAAGGTAGACGGAAGCTGAGGGAAGTGTGAGTGAAAGAGAGAATGAGGGAGATGACGTGATAAAGAATGAGAGAGAAAGGAAGAGATGTGTTTTTAAGAGGAGAAGAAGAGGAAAAGATGAGATAAAAACGAAGAGTTGGGAAGCAAATGAGAAAAAAAAATATCCGATACATGAGAGGCAAAGATGGAATATGTACAGGAACTATGGAGGAAGATTGGTATAGAAAGATGAGGAGAAAGAAGAGATGACGAATATGAAGAAATGGGCGATAAGAAAGAAATGAAAATCCCAGAAAGAGAAAGGGGGAAAGTTATACGAGACGAGGGGGGGAGAAGGAAAGAAGATAGAGCGAAGAATTACAGAAAGAAAGTGAAAGAATAGTCCACGAAGAAGAAAAACGACAAATGAAAACTCTAAGGCAGCCAGCTCATACTTACACATTCTTGCGGCACTAGCCACCTATCCGCGCAATGCAACAGGGAATGGTAAACCAACAAACTACATCCTGATGAGTTCTCACAGTCCTACACACAGAGAGATACGATAGATAATAATGAAGTCGGAGTCTACTTGGGAGGTTTGATCAAGAAAGACTACATAGTATTTTTAAAATCCTCGTGGTAACTTGTGAAAAAATATTTATTTTAATGTAGAAATTAATTCAACTGAGAAATTGCTCTTTAATGAAATGGAATTTGGATGGAGTATAAGTCATAAACCCATTCTATTTTTTCATTATTTCGGAACTATAAAAGGTATGAGTTTTATTAGATAATAGTGGGGTACTTGAAGTATGAGTCAATAAGTGGACAATTAAAGACCGCTCTGCTACTGCAAAGCTCTACTTTAAAAACGGATCCTCCGTCGTCATTGCAGCATAAAGAGCGATCCGAAATTAACTTAACATTTATGAGAACCTATAAGAACATGGCACTAAAAGAAGTGTGTCCAAATCACGTGCGGATATCACTGTTGCTGATTCAACTTAGTATGGTACATCGCGCTCAACAAGGATTGAGAGAAACATTGAAGAAGTGAGTCAAAGTATTGCACAGTCCGCAGGAATCGACAAGAAAGATGCCTTTATAAATTCAGCTGTTCGAAAAATATTTAAGAATAATTCAGATGTGGTTTTAATTGCTTTCTGTATAAAATTCAGTTGTTCCAGAAGTTAGAACATGAAGAAGTCAGAAAATGAACCTACACTGCAGTTTTCACGCACGTTCCCGGAACTCGCTGAAAAATGATGGATCTCATCAGATAATGAGTGATGAACCCCACTTCAATTATACCGGATTCGTTAACAAAACAATTGCAGGATGTGGGTTACTGAAAAACTACGGCATATTCACCGATGTCATTTGCATGAACGTGTCACAGCGTGGTGCGGCATTGCAGCCAGTGGGATAATCGGGCATTACTTTTTTAAAGATAACACTGGAAATTCGTTTACTGTAAATGGAGAACGGTACTAAGAAATGATTGAGAACTTCTTACGTCCAGCTTGAGAGGAGAAGTGCCTACATAATTTCTGTTTTCAGTAAGATGTAGACACAGCGCGAGACTCACAACAGGGATATTGAAAACAGTTTTCGAACAAGTTGATATCTCTTTATGATGATATAAACTGACTAGCAACATACCCCCGTCTTTTTCCTACCAACTTCTAATGGGGTTTTCTCAAAGAGAGAGTATATCTGATCAAACCAATAACAATATAGGACCTGAAAAGCAACATATATGAGGAAATTCGGAACTTTAATAATGAAAATTTGAGGAAAGTAACGTACTGTGTTCTTCCAAGGGTTCAAAAATATGAGTCGCAGTCGGTGTTGAACGACATCATTTTCCATTATTTCTCTGAATTAAAAATCTCCTTGAGCTGCTAATTATGACAATATCTGAAAATCCGCGAAAAAACAAGTATTTTTTTATTAATTACATCTGGCGTTCTCAGGTTTTACTAAGGAATCCTGGAGACAGAGGAAAGCCGCGTTATATGCCCGGTATAATCAATACTGCAGTCCCATAGACTCAATACGGTATGTCTATAAAAACTGATAATTTATTTTCAAATTTTGATTGAATGCAAAAAACAATACTAACATCAATCTAAAGCCATCGCAGTGAAATCATTTTGAGCTCAATGTATAATATAGGGGGGATAAGGAAGACACACACAAAAAATCATATGTAGGTAAAGTAATTACCAACTGAGAAGAACGTTAATAATGACACAAATGCTTGTATTAAATAAAAATAAAACATATGACACGTTAAATGAGTTCTGAATTTGTACTTGGATTAAAAATTGTGATTTCCGCAGAATAAAGGCCTGTTTAAATTACTTTGACGCGGTAATATTTGTCACTGATTTTTTAAAAAATAAATTGGGTAATATATGAAGATAAAATATTTCGTTATAAATATTCATTGCGCAAAAATTTCCTGGGGATATATGTAAGCGTCGTTTCCTCCAAACTTTCTTCCCTATCCCAATCGTACCTAAATCTCATATACATTCATCAAACATTCTATTACATCGTTTTCCCTTCCCTTTCTCCCTTCTATACGGAATCTTATTGACCGATTCGCTTCCTTTCATCCGTGCGATTTGACCGTCTCATCTCTTACCCTTAGGGACGAAACGTGCGGTGATATTTAATGCAATACAAGCCTTAAATCGGTTGACAGTTGGTAAATAATACCGTGAGAGAAAGAGAGAGAGAGAGAGAGAGGGAAGACGGGATATGGAACGGGAAAATGAAAAATGAAAGAAGCAGTCGTGAAAAGTGTGTAGGAGCCCTAACTGTGTCACCGACTCGATGAAAGATACAGGAGAAGAAAGAAATTCTATTGGGTTTCTTACTACAAAATGGAGAGTGAAAGAAAGAGGCGAGTATATAAGAGAAGGAAAATAAAACAGTGAGAGGTAGGTCGGGAAAGCGATATAGGAGAGAGGCGGGTAGAGAAAGATAAGAAAGACAACACTTGAAAAAAACATGCGGAAGGAGACGGAGATAATTCTATGCGGTTCTTGTACGTATACATGCATATGTGCTTCTATGTTTGTTTGTATGCATACATGAAAGTATTAGTCTTCAAATCACTGACAGTATATAGAGATGTGATGAGCGGAACAATTAAAGGGATAGAAAAATGAAGGAATAAAATAGGAGGTAAAATGGAAATATGAAACATGTCTTTATCAAGTATGAATGTGAATAAAGAATGCAGAAATAATTTTATGCTTTTCTTTATCAAAGAAATAAAACGCCTAATTTATTTGGTTTATCAGTCTGTCTGCCAGCGCTAACATATGCCATTATAAAGGAACAAAGGTTCAATACTAAATAATTTTCAAAACACTTAAATGGAAATTAAAGCGCCCGTAATATGTTCGAAAATCAACTGAATATCAATTATGGCATAGTAAATTTTTACAGAGTCCCACCCTTCACACAAAATTTTAAAAGTTCCCATTATGTTGATAAAAGACATGATTATAATTAAAATGACAAAAATATCCTTCAATCCAAACTTTTAGCCCCTTTCTGTCGCGAAATTTTCATTCGATGGACGACAAAGCAAAAACTTTAATTAAACTGTAATCAAACAAACACATACACCACAACTAATAAATTTTGAGGAAAGATCGAAGACAACAGAAATAAAATTAAACAATTTCAACAGTTTTATCGAGGTATGGATCTTCAAATCATCTCTAAAAGCTAAAGAAGTAGCGGTATTTTTTATAAAACCTTAATAATGGCTGATGCTTTCCGAATCTTTATGTCGACCATTTAATTTTCATGTAGTAAAGTATAATTTTAATGAGTTACAAAGTTTAAAACATTTTATTTTCATGCAAGACAATTTATTGGCTATATATTAATATATAAAAAGACATTTCCCTTTAAGTGTTCTGTAAAATATAGTATTCCATATACTGCAATATATATCCCATTTTAAAGCCAGATGCTGCCCATTTTCCTTTTTTCATAATCTTATAGTTCAAACAGCCATATCATTTATTGAACTGCTTACCTATACTAACGATCAAGGAGATACGTCTAATGACATTTTTTGCCAATTACAAAAAGTCCGAATTCTATAAATCGATCTCGTCTTCATATCAATAAAGGGTGTCTGAAAGATTCGATTCGAATCAAAATGTACTACATTCAAAACTCTACAAACATATCAATCGACAATTACAATAAAAATTTTCACTTAGACACTGTTATTCGACAATTCAACGTTCCATAGCGCGGATATCACTTCACATTTTACTGAGAGACGGAATACGTTTTTTCGATATTTTTTCCTCGACAGAGTTTTTTTTAAATATGCGCGGGCAAAAACTTAATTACAGACATCTTGCCGTTTTCCGCTCGAATCCTCCCCGCCAAAAAAAAACAACGGTTTGCAGTGGTTTTTCCGGAAGTGCCAACGACGAGTGTCATGCGGCGTTTATTTATCGGAGGGCATAGCAGGGGAACGAGATGGGTGAGATATGAGAGAGTTTTAAGGGGTGGAAAAAGGGATCGAAGCGAACCTATTTGACAAAAGAAGGACTTTCGCATCTCCAAAATAGTTGCGCTAATTAAGACTCGTCGTACGGGAGTGAGTGAACGAATGTGTGTGTGTGTGTGAGAGAGAGAGGACGCTCCGTTCGCGCTTCCCTTATTGAGTAATTGGGTCGTCTCGTCGTTACGGTTGCGGAGGGAGGGAGGAGTTGGGGGAGGGGGGGGGGCGAGAGAGCGGAAGTGTGAGGGGGAGAAAGCCTTTCCGAAAAGGAGGAGGTCCCGCGTAGCCAATCAGAGGAGGTGGCGAAAGTTCGCTATTTTAGACTACTCAGGCCACGCCTCCCTACCCCATCCCCTTTATCTCTTTCGACTTCTTCCTCTCCCCTCTCTTTCCTCTCTCCTCCCCCCCCCCCCCCTCTCCGACCGAAACCCGCGATAGTAGTAAAAAAAAGACGGCAGCGACAACAGTTTCCGTAAAGCGGTTCGAAAGAGCGGTTCTTTCTTTTTATTCCAGGCGCATTTTCTGCGGGTGGAATCGATCGATCGGGCAGATGGCAGCACGATGCGTTCGAAAGAGAGAGAGAGAGAGGCGGGGAGATACAGAGAGGGAGGAAGTGGAGAGGGGAGAGAATGGATGACTTATATTCTCGTTCATTTGTTTTCTTCTAGGCGTGAATTTCCATCCAAAGATGTAACATCTTCATGGTAAAAATAGAAATTTTCTCGAGTAATTTTACGACTGAATCAGGGATAGAATTTAAAAAATCATTTTAATTCCTGATGGGAGATAAAAAAAGTAAAAATATTATTTTTAAAGAAATTGACATGGCGGGATAAAAAAAATGCTAAAATATTGCTGTATACGCTCTTTTTTATTATTCATGTATATTTTTAGTATTAAGAACATTTAAGCATTTTTACTATACGTATTGGTCGGAAAATAGTGATGACAAATAAATCGCCACAGCCTCAAAAGTAGGATTATCAATTAAGACGTACTCGCATAAAAACTACATGAGATTCTGACATGAATATTTAAATAAAGGAAATGGAGAAAGTAAGGGAATGGCTCACAATAATATTCAAACGTAAATATTAAGACCCTAAAATAAATTAATCAGATTATATGCATGTTTAACTACTTGGGAAGCATTCCAGCTACTATATTCAGTCGACTAACACTTCTATTAAGACACTTCCTCTTTGATCTTCTTTTTCGGTGTAAATATGTAAAACAATGTTACATTTTTATTTTTATAGTACTTGCAGTACCATTTCTTGCAAGCTGAAAGAAATTCAGCCTAATCGCTAATTTACTCACAACATGACTTATGCATTACTGAGCCTAAATCATTCAACCTTTTCTCCTTCCATAATATTTCAATTAATTATTAATATTATATAACTTCCCACCTTGAAATTCACGACAGGTAGATTTTTGCCCAATGGAATACAATTTCAAATCATAGGAACCATTCGATATTTAGGGTCCAAGAAGGACAATCGGAACAACGGAATCGCTTAGATGTAGGCTTTGGCGCCATTGCGGTTTTACGCAAAGACGTTTCCAACCTCTCAAACCACCTCTTCCCTCATTTGTGGACGACCTCTCACCAAACGGATCCCGGGAACACCGATCCAGGGTCACAACTTAATGGTCATTCGTTCGGTCCAAATTAAAAAAGAATAAGAAAAACTCGGTCTCACGCAGAATACGGGGCATAATAAAAAAGACCCCCCGTGGGGGTTTTTTATTCGCTATCACCTTCTCTCTCACATCTTTCTCCCTCCTCTCTCTTTCCTCCCCTTCCTTTTCCTCCCGCCTCTTTCTCTTTCCTTCTCACTTCTCCCTCCCTTCTCTCCTCATCCTCTCTCCGTCTCTCCCTGTCGTGGTTTGAGGCTCGTCACTCCGTCATCTCCTCGACCTACTCCCCTCCTCTCCTCCTCCATTCTTTCTCCTCTGCCACCTCAGCAACAGCGTCACCTCCCCTGTACCTGAAGACCCATCTGGAAGGGTGTAAGAGGGAGTTAACCTCCTCGCCACTCTCTCTCACTCTCTCTCCTTCCGCAACTTTTCCGCTTTCTTTCCCCTTCCTAAACCCTGCGGGAAAATTCTCCGCCGTTCTAATACGACCCACACGCGTACACAAACCATGGAGACCCTTGCGTTTGAAGGGAAGAGGAGGAATGTTGGGAGGGTCCTCATTAAAACACCCCTGGTCGCCGATCTCCCTTTACTCCCACGGTGATATTCACCTCTGTTCTCTCGTGGGGGAAGGTAGTGAGGTGAGGTAAAGAGGAAAAAAGGCAGAGCGATGGTTTGACTCCTTACAAAATGGGATCCTCGAGGCGAGATATGGGTGAAAAGAAATAATGGGGGAGACGAGGAATTGGATCTCTGGGATACCCTCCACCAGGTTAATAATTGCAAATCGGGTTTGTTGTGTACTATCGCCCGAATCGCCCCGCTTATTTATATTTAGATTTTGAGTTTAAAGATTAATTTTTTAGAACCACGAACTACTGTTAAACTGACAAAATAGGTATTCACTCCAGCATTTTCAATAACCATAGAAAGGTAATATAAGCATTTCAGACACTTGGCAACTTTCATCAGTGGTATTAACCGCTTTTTTATTCCTTTTTATGGGTATTAATCCGGCAAGTATTTATTCTGTCTATTTCACTTTTGTCATAAGATAAACTCGATAATTCTCTATTGAACGAACTACTGATGATGAGCTTCGTATAAAATAATCTTAAATGAAAATTTAATACAGCAAAACTGCTAATTCGCTGATTAAAAGAATTCATAATCGACTCGAGAAAATTGCATACAGATTGGACTTTAATTGGATTACAACACGTCACTGGTCATAAGGAAAATCTTAAGAGGCCTCAGGCGACGAACTTATCTGACGATGTTTGCCGTGAATATTTCCGGCTTAGTTGTACGAAGCGAGAATTGATGGCCAATGCCTTTGTGCTATCATTCACCTTAAGACTCTCACAATTAATCGCATTAGGAATCCCATTGTCCTTAGATCGTTAGAAAGAGCCATGCGGACTTCCACGCTCAAGTGCTCCGTACTCGAATAAAAGGGACGATACTAAGAGGAACGTTCACTATTCCAAGAATTTGCGATAAATCTTCTCTTCTACAAGTTATGTAAAATTATCCTATTCTCTGATTAAAACGAACCGAAAAATCTCGAGAGTCAAATATGTCTCTGAGAGATATCTCCCGCGAGATCTTTTATCGAACAACGAACCGAAATTCTAAATTTTCACCTTTTCCGTTTTTCGTTCTCTTCAGTTTCCTAAAACCGCTCCGAGCTCCATTCCCTCCGCCTTTTAAAAAAAAAAAAAAGCTCCCCTCCCCCGTCCGCTCACCACCATGTATTTGCATACGGATGCCCATCGATTTATCCGTCTCTCTTACCTTCCTTCTTTTTAACCTCTTGCCGTAACACCTCTCTCGTCATCGCTCCTCTCACCCTCTTCCTCCCCTCCTCGTAAATTCCCTCTCTCACATTCGCATTCCTCCGACACCCCCTCCCCCGTGCTGCCCCCTCACTTCCTTTCCTCACACCAAAATTCCAAGAAGCGCGAGATGCCGCGTCTCCAAGCACAACAGCAGACGCAGACACGAAGCGATACCACCACCCTAAGGCCTTTTGTCATTCGATGGAGTCGCCTTTCTTTTTTTCACAGAGAGAGAGCGAGGGAGTGAGGGCCACTCGCGAGATTCGAATATTGGAGCGTCGCAGCATAATTCTGAGAAGAGGAGAGGGAAAGAGGGAGTTAGAGAGGGAAAGGGGGAGAGGGAGGGAGAGAAGGAAGTAACGGATTGGTTCCTCCCTTTCTATCCCAACGACTTTCATATCCAGCATATTCCTTTGGACGTATTCCACTTGAGTGTTGTAAGGGGTGCATAAGATTAAGGATGGGTGGAGTTATGAGGGCTGCATACGTTTAAGGATACAAAATCAAAGCGGCAGTAGGAAAATTATCTGTAGTAGTAAAATTTCCTTTTAGTAGGTAATATAAGAGACGTTTCGACAGTGAATATGTGTATTTTTTTAATAACATTTTTTTGTTTCTCCCTCTCCTTTTCCTAATGGTTCGAACAATCCTCTCCTCCACACTTTTTACTCAAAACTGCGCGTAATAACTTTCTCACTCCTCTTGCCGTTGCTAAACACCCCTCTCCATAGTCATCTGTTCCTTTAGCTAACTTATTCCCTATCATCCGCTATAGAAGAATATAGTAAGAGAGAGAGAGAGACGGAATGGCTCAGTGAGATCGAGGTGTTTAGAGGAATCCCTGGAACCGATACATGACTCAAGGATGGAGATATCCCGGAGCAGGTAACGAGCACAGTGAAGAAGAGAGGTGGAGGAGACGGAATGAGGTCGATTGGGGAAAGGCGAGGGGGAGAGATAAGAGGGGTAAAGGTGGAAACGGGAGAGGAAGGTCGCTTTTGGCAAGGGTGACGAGATGCGACGCGAGAGAATACCAGAAGCAGGACGTTCCTCGTTAAGGATATCCGCGAGTGTGCAAGAGGGCGCGCGGCGAATGACAAACGGCATATCTTACAACACTATGGGAACCGTAATACTGAGAGACGTCCTTTAGGCGCGAGAAATTATTGTCGATGCTAAAAAGAGGAACGACTCGTGCCGTATCTTATTCCGTTCAAACGCGCTGCTGTAAAAAGAGATGAAAAGCAACCGATAACTTCCTCAACGACACTAAGTAGTGAATGTTTTCAAAAAAGTAAAAAATATTGCTTTCATCAAGAAGTACATTTTTCTTAGTATTTTCCGCTGTTTTTTTTTAGTATTGACCGTGGACCTTTCGACCACTTACACTCAGAAAACTCAGCGAGAGAAATACTGCCTTTCTGGAAGAATCTGTGAGATTTTTCGGAAGTCGGTCAAAAAAGTATGAAGAACTATCGCTGAAGTAACCGGGGCAAAAATAAATACAAGTTAGGGAAGTGTACAGTGTATCACAAATAGGCGCGTTTCATGCGATGGAGTATTTGAAACTAAACGATACACTATGAACGAACTCATACCATAAAACAGTAAAACACCACGATCCTCTGTCTACTAATAATTTATTTCTTACCCTAAGTTGGTGCATTAAGATACGTATTTACGTAATTTTAGTACAATGACTAAATACTGAAAAACAATATCTCAGAAATTATGCCAGAGAAATGCTACATTTATATTTACCGATTTATTTGATAAGCAGTTGTAATCAATATAACAATCGCAAATTATTTAAAAAATACCTAACTTTAGCTATGTAGTTGAAATATTTACGTTTATGTTCTTTTATTTGTCGTAGATAATCCGTTTCCTTACGCTAACAAAACGTTGCATGCAAACTTAATGATATTAAACGCATTTCCGTAATTATAGCAGATCTTATTTACTTTGATAGATTTTTATCTTGATAACAATTGCGTATCCATGCATTAATTTTTCTAAGTTCAAGCTAAGTATTTTTTATTTTAGGGGTTGTTTTTACCCCATTATTGCCCCATAGGAGGATAAAAATTATAGGGCACTTCCAGATGAACGGTTATTGGTCACCACCACTGGAAAAAGTTAATTTATAATTAATTAATTGTTAAAGTTTAAATATTAGAGATTGTTTTTACCTCATTGTTGCCCCTAAGAAAAACACGGAAATCGGTGCTGAGGTTTATATATTAGCTCTTTAAAATTATTTCCCGCAAGTCACAAGTTCGAGGCTTCAGAAACTATCAGAAATCTTGAAGATTGTAGTATCTTATTTGTACCTTCAAAATAGGCGGAAATGCCCAAAGAATGCAAGCACTCGTATTCAATAAACTATCAAACAAATATTTGACTACATTGGCCTTAACTTGGCGGTATTCCATCTTTTAAACGACAAAAATTAGCTTTTACTAAACCACAATTTGTTTACTAACTCACGATCCGGGTTTCAATGCTTGGTGTGTGTGTATATGTATATACACACACTACTCAATATATACATAATTTGATTAGATAGTGCCATAAAATTATGAAAATAACTTATACTTAGATTAATTTTTATAGGAATGCGTAACAGCTACAATCTAAGGAAACGCAGGGGACATTAATTATTTAAATTTAATAGAATGTTGTTGCCGCAAGTTATAACTATTATCTACGTCTCCTTTTGAACTTCTTGGAATTTCTTACATTAGTTTATTGCATCAACATTATCAAGAACTTCTTCACACTACATATATAACTTAGCTTAAAACTATAATGATACAAGAAGATACCACACATATTATCGATTAAACTAATAACCACACAGATTACAACTACTAATAATATGAAAAGAGGTTATCAGACAATCTCTATGAATCGCTAATAAATACCGCAGCGATTTTCCAAAACTTACACAACCAAAGCCTTAATTTTTCGGGAAAACAAATATATGCAGGTTAGGAGACTTGAAAAGGGAATAGAAGGAATTTTCTACGAAAAATCTATATCGCTCGAGTATACCCGGTTATATTCCACTTTAATCCCGCCGTTAAAATAAAAACAGCGAAATAGAGCGGCAATTAAGGCACAAAATAGCTCCGTCAAGAGATTAGATTCCAAACACAGTCCAAGGCATCGTTGCTAAAATTCACCGATAAAGCAGGTGAGCTTTTCTCGTAAATCATATCTCGCTGGAGCGATTGCTTTCATCCCCCCGGTAGTGTCGCTATCAAGATGGAGTAAGCGAGGGGTGGGGGGGGGGGGAGGAAGAGGAGGTAAAGAGAGTAAATGCGGAGGAAGAGGAGAAAGAGGTAGGTTGTGGAGGCATAGGAAGCAAGGGCGAGTGGGAGAGAGGAGAGGTTTGACGGATAGGCTACGGTCGTTGGAAGGGAGAGGTGGAGGAGGAAGGCGAGAGGGTTCGGAAAGGAAGAACCGTGGAATGGGGAAGAGAGAGAAGGGGTGAGCCGGGGTGGATGAGGAAAGTGGGAGTACAGGGATTAAATACCGTGGCAGTCATCTCCGTCACGGAAGGCTATTATTAGCCGAAATAGGAAGTGGATCGAAGACCCAGTAATGGCTGAAATTTCGAATAACGAGGAGAAAATCGGTTTCTCTTCGTATAAACGGCGAAAGGGTAACGTTAGAGCGGAACTTGACAGAAATGGGAATCAAAATGATACCTCCACGGAATAATCTGATACGTCGGAGATGCGACGGATAATTATGAAAATTTTAATCGATACAAAAAAGGAAAATTCGCTAATGATTCAGCATCAGATCCCTTCCTCGCGTATTAAAGCTTACATATAGACATGTCTGCGACGCTAAAAATATTATATGTACTACTAATTTATCTTGAGTAAACTTTCTTTACATAAGAGTTTAAATGTAATGTATAATACAATCTAATATGTAAACTGTGTACATTTTCTGATCATCCCAAGATAGACGAATGAAAATAATTAGCATATATCAACGATCAGGGCACTCACATACTTGGTTAAATTTTCTTTAATCTAAAAAGCGAGCGACTGTACTGCAAATATTATCGTATTAAAAAATATAGTAATATTTGAAACTCGCGCTAATAGAGATGAATTAAATATGTATATCTAACAATAAGTTATAACACGTAATAACTAGCAAACATTTATCATTCTACTCCATAAAAAGAATAAAAATATTTAGCTACATAAAACATCAATTTTATAGGCACACAAAATTATCTTATTTAGACAAAGTTAACCATAGCATAATTAATCTGACAATTACTAATCAAGTTTGAATTCTTTAGAGGTGTAAGATGAATGAGCCGTAATCTTATGGAGCATAGACAATAACGCTTAACTTGAAAGGAGTAAATCTGCAAACAGATTTTTTCGTGTAATTAATATATAAAAGTAGTATAAAGACACGTAAATGATAGAAAATTAAGGAAGGAGTGGAATAGCTATTCACCATGAGAGTAAACTTTGTCGGTACAGGAAATAAATCAAAGACGGTGAAGGAAGAGGATTTGCCGGGAAGGGAAAGGCCGATTTAGGTACGATGGAGGGGATTGGGATTATCGGGTTGGGAAAGGAAAGGAAGGGTACGGATAAGGTAAAGAGGGTTGGGTAAGGGATCGGATGGAACCCTAACTGACTAAATTATTTATAAAATTAACCGCTGAATCATTTACTCACTTTTTAATCACTTGCTCGCTTAAGTCATTGCATGCTCCACACACTACGATCCGAAATTGATATGAGGGGAAGTAAAAGGAGGGTGATGGATAAACTCGGCAAGGGAAACAAAGGGGGAGGTATAAAATAGAAAGGGTCGAAGCAGGATGGAAAATATAACAGAAAATGCATATGAGTTAAACTAAAAAAGGAAAACGTTTGTCTTGAAATTCAGATTTTACATTACTGGAAAAAGTTGAAAAGATCGTAAAATCAAAGAAAACTACCTTAATGATTGTTGATGACGCAATTTGGCTTAATTATTTGCACGTCTCCGTGATTCATTTTATGTAATAATAGCCAGACGTGATCCTATAATTCTATTTCCAAATAGATATACTAGTTACAACTTCAGTTACAAACGAAAGTGTAAGTGTAATTGTAACAATATGACTCTTACGTAACTATTACAAGAGGTCAATCTTTTAAAGTCGTATAACAATGCAATAAGTACAACTTAATAGTAATTATTCTAAATTTAGCCTAAAAATTGATATTAGAATGATTTCGATAGCCTAGTTTTTGCTACAACGAGAATGCTATTAGCAATTTTTTTTAAAAATCGCTCATGTATTCGGTTTATCTGTCCGCCCGGGCGCGCCAGTCTGTTCGGGATATATTTCTCGAATCCTTGGAGAAGCCATATTTTTATGATATGGCGGTCTTTATGAGGTACGTGGTACAAATTTGGTGGATCTAAGATCAGCTGCTGAAAAGTAAATAATAGAATTCTTTTTCCAACCCCTTTGTTTCATTTCTACCCCTATAATAAAAACATGAAATCGGTGCAGAGCATTATAAATTTGCATTTTTAAATTAGTTAAAATTAAGATATGGACCGTTCTATATCTGAAGGACCGAGGTTTATATTTTTTAAATTCAAATCCGTGTCGAATGAGAGCGAACAACTGCCGTTTATAAAAAAAAAGAGGGAAACTTTTCCGATTTTTACAATGGGAACTGCTATAGCAAAGAATGCGATACTTTTAAATGGGAAACATATCACTGCATAACACTGATATGTTTTTTAAAAGTGAATCTATAGATTATGAGGCCGTTGATATCAATCAAAGATATAATCGTATGATAACGTCGTATTCCTAAAACAAAAAAGCACCTTATGTAATTTTCCCGGCAATTCATCCCTCGCTTGTTATTTTTCTAACTTCCCATAAGAAATTCGGGTACTTTCCTGTTAACGGGAATACCTTAAAAATGAACATGTATTGCTATGATTGTTTGAGAGGATATAACATTGAAAGGATATTTTGATGTATTGTTGGATTTACTATATTTTATTTTAAAAACAACATTAACAGAAACTGATTGGCCGGTCTCGACATTTAGAAACCCAATCTCCGGACAACGCGGTGGGTTTCTTTGGTTCCGGGCGAGGCGAAGGGCGCGGTAGCGCCCGGAGACGACTACCCATTACAACAAAGCGAGCCGAAGGCTCGTCGATCGTCTCCGGAAGATTCACCCAAAGCGATTCGCCCATGGGACGTTTCACCCAAAGACGATTCACCCATGGGACGTTTCACCCAAAGACGTTTGACCCAAAGACGATTCACCCATGAGAGTTTTCACCCAGGTCTTTTCACCCAAGGGTTTTTCGCCCACAATCCTGTTCACCCACATACTGTTTCACCCAATGATATTTCCCCCATAAGTTCTTTTAAAACATCTGACCTCCCTCTGTATCAGACTGTAATCTTCAAAACTGTTAAATCAGTGAAAGTCGAGAAAAATTTTCAAATAATATTTATTAAATTTTATCCGATTTATTTAATTTATAAATGAATTGGAAAAGGGAAAACGAAAGAAATGTTCATATTCCAACATAATGAACTTCTGAATTATATATCTTTTTAAGGTATTTCAAATTAAATACTGCATATTAGGTGTTTGAAATACTGCCACAATCGCTCTCCTTTCACATAAGATAACATGTAAAAACAGACTTTTTGACATGTAACTTTAATTCTTTCTCTGATTAGAATTAGAAAGAGTTAACTTAAGATATATAGACCAAGTCTGTTTATAAGCGCATCTAAACTGTTAAAACCAATGTAATGATTTCGATTTCAAGAAATAAATGTATCTGCATTTATGACATTTTAAAATCAAAACATTGTCAATTATATATAGATTTAAAAATATAACTGGGTATGTATACGTCGAGCCCCTAAACCAACCCTGAAAATATGGCGGCCGTAGCTTAAAAAGTTACCTAGATATTTATTGATCATACACAGACGGAGAAAGGGTGAAAAGGTCAGATGTTTTAAAAGAACTTATGGGGGAAATATCATTGGGTGAAACAGTATGTGGGTGAACTGGATTGTGGGCGAAAAACCCTTGGGTGAAAAGACCTGGGTGAAAACTCTCGTGGGTGAATCGTCTTTGGGTCAAACGTCTTTGGGTGAAACGTCCCATGGGTGAATCGTCTTTGGGTCAAACGTCCCTTGGGTGAATCGTCTTTGGGTGAAACGTCCCATGGGCGAATCGCTCTGGGTGAAACGACATGGAACCCTCTCAATTTGCGGCACAACAGTCAAGAGGATATAACATTGAAGGATATATTGACGAGCCTTCGGCTCGCTTTGTTGTAATGGGTAGTCGTCTCCGGGCGCTGCCGCGCCCTTCGCCTCGCCCGGAACCAAAGAAACCCTCCACGTTGTCCGGAGATTGGGTTTCTAAATGTCGAGACCGGCCAATCAGTTTCTTGTCCGGTGATTGGGTTTGATTCTGTTAATGTTGTACGTAAGTATAGCACGGGGATAATACGTAAGTACCAGGTCCTGCGAAGGGTCCTGGAGGTATTCCCGTTAACAGGAAAGTACCGAAATTCGAATACTATCGCCAACGTTGGCTGAAATTTGAAATATTTCGCACACCCTACTAATGTAGCAAATGTTCTCCGATATTTCAGAAAATAAATCCTTATACTTCAATTGCAGTGGAAAACGATAAAATATTTCATGAAAAATATTTATTTATTTAAACTTTTAACGGCGAGGTTTAGGCTAAATAGCCCCTACTTCCATCTAACCGTAAATTGTTTAGGTCCTACAGTATATCTATATAATATTATAGTAAACGTCTTTCCACATAGCTACGGAAATTTCCACATAGCAACGTACGTACGTGAAGCTTTAAAGCGGCGTATTTCTCGAGAACCGTTCGTCGTAAACATATGCGATAAACGGCGTTTTGTTTATACCTGCTGTTAGGTCCCTGGAAAAATATTTTAGTTTGCTAAAGAGTCCCGGGTTCGAATCCAGGAGACAATTATATTTTCCCATAAGTTTACACGGGATTTTCGAACTTTCAGAGTGCAAGGTTCTCTTCCTTCATTCATAAAAATCCGTAAATATAGACCGATTCTCTTTGTCTTTGCTTTATTCGACAGCTAAAACTATAAACTACCTTATTCTTGCAATGATTACATGTTACATGCTCAAAGTTTTCAGAAATACACATTCTTTTTCGAAATTGTGCGAATTGTTCGTACTCTTTCCGGACGTTGCGAAGGCGACCATCATTGTTTCCTCCGATTCAATTAATGCCAATTAAACCTTCAACACAGACGAAAGAAAACCGTTATTCGCTTAGAACTGTTGTTTAAACAAAGAAATTAATTATGCATAGCAACGTACATATTTAAGGATAATTATTCTGTTAAGTGCGTATGGGAAGCGTTTATAACGACTTAAGAGAATTCATCATTTGTGTGCTGTCTTACCTTTTAGTATGTAAAACCTTTAGATTATACATCTGTAATGCTTACTAACGCAAATAGGCTCACGCATAAATTTTAAATTAGATGAGAATATGGACGTGTTATTTTTTAAAATCATATTGAGTGTTACATGGTTATCCTGTCTTCGTAGATAATCTAAATAAACGGTTGCATTGTTTGTTATATTAAAAAAGAAGCGACATATTACAATAAAAAGAAACAAATAATATTATAAACAGAAATGTTCGCGATCAATTACGGTGTAGCATTAATTTCCTCTCTAAGATGACTTTTAAAATTCAGATTTCTGACTGACTTCACAAAAATTTTATTCTTCCTGGCGCCGGGTGAACGTGAAAAAGAGAAGGAAGACAACACAAACAGAGCTAGATAGATACGCTGAGTTTTTTCCGCCATCCACTCCTGCTTGTTTTTGACAGTTATATGCCAGGGTAAGAGTACATCATAAAATTATAATAAATTGATAAAAATTTCAATTTTTAAATAATGTCAATAGTTACAATGTTGTTTCGCCCTTTTAGGGCATTTACAAACAAAATTTTATTATATTTAAAAGTGCTCACGAGTTATGAAAACTTGCATTTCAGCTCTCTATATAGAGCTGCCCTATATTTATTTTTCAGATTCTCACCATCAACTCTGTTCCGCTGATGATTCTTGACACTGCTGGCACTGATGAGCCTCTTTAATATTGTCACACTCTACTGATGCTTTTAAACACCCGAATTACCCCTCACATAAGTATCACATCGTTATCTATCGAGATAGAAACTCAAAATTTAGTAAGAATGATCGACTAATATATTGTAAGGTGGCGACGAAAAATATTTCGGAAAAAGTCCTGGATACGACTCCAAGGTAGGCATTTTTATTTCCCATAAGGTAGGAGGGAGAGGGAGGGTGAGAGATGGTGAGAGAGAGAGGGAGGATAGAAAGAGGGTGAGAAAGCGAGAAGGAGAAAAGTAATTATTTTTTAAGTTTAACTAAAGAGAAGTAGCCGCGCGGAGCGTGAAACGGGGTTGGGCGCCGGAGGCGCCAGGGGCGGAGCTCCTTGTATATATATAACTTGAAACGGCATTTTATCAAAAAGCATCTTTATATTATTTTATACGCACTCTATCCGAGCGTATTCAACTTCATCTATACTTTCTACGCTATACGTCTTCTTTAATCTTCCATATACTTCCATCTCCTCCATATCTAATTTATACACTGTACCTTACGCAAATCAACAAAGTTGAGAGACCAAGACGAAAAGCAAATAAGATCCATCGGTATAATCAAGGGAATTTGGCTCAAATTTGTGGTAAGTGATAATCATATTTCAGGAGAAAAGAACAGCTATGTGTGGAAATTACATATGTAGTTGATCTTTATTTCTGAAATACGATTCCTCAGCTTCCAATATGAAGGAAATTTTTCAATATTTGCAGACGCAGACATAATATGCCTTTCGAAACACTTTCAGAGTAAAATAGGTCTATTAACCATAATAAATTAGAAATTTTCACTGGATTCGTCCCTTTCTGAGATAACCTTCATAGTGCATTCTCTTTCTTTTTCCTCGAAAGCGAGCAAAATCAACAAAAGTCTAATCTGACTCCCCGAAAATTTTTCCTTGTCATTTCACCTCCCTTACAAAAGATCAATTACATTCCGATTCTAAAGTTTTTTAAGGTCACTAAACTCACTTAAAGTATAAAACTAAACGTTTCGTCAAATTCCGCCATAGAAAAACTTGAGCACGGAGTTTTCCTTCAGGAAAGCTTCTGATGGAACAAGGGAAAAGGTGGGGGGGGGAATGGGCGGGTCGAAGAGAGAGAAAGAGTGAGGGCGGATGGCTGCAGAAAGCCATTCGACCCGAAAGAGTAATCTCGCATTCCTAGGGCGCCAAAGGGTTTGTTCTTGGGTGCATTTTCCTCCACAGAGTCGTTCCTTCCGGGTGGAGACGCGGGGATTGCAGGGAAAGGGGGATTCAATTCACATCGGAATGCGGCTCCGAGATCTGTGTGTGGCCGCCGTCCCTATAATTCTGCCGCGGCATCGGCCGGTATAAGGATTTGGCGCCTAAACCATGTTAATACGCGCGTTCCCAACACATTTACCCACATAATGGAATGGTTCTCCTCCTCCCACCACCATCCGTTTCCTCCTACCTCCAGATTCGTATCCTTACCCCGGAGTTATCACTCTCCATATCGTTTCCTCCTCGGTAAATAGAAGAAGCAACTGACAAAGAAATAAAGTGAAACGATGACCTAGCTATTTAACAAAAAATACGGCGTGGATTCTAGCGAAGAAATCAGCGCAGTTCCAGAATTCACTATCTGTACTCGTAAAAGGAAAACGATTTCACGCTTGTTTCGGTAAAAATGTATTGAAATAGAACGTGTTCAGAAAATATTCGAGTATTTTTTAATTTTTATAAATTTATTTATTTATGCCTTTAAATTTATCTCCGAAAAATACTTGGCCTATATATTTTAACAAAGCTATAAATAACAAAAAAAGAACAAACACATCCTTCGAGGATTCGAATGCGCGGCCCTAATATGCAGAAGAAGAGAAAACGGAAAACATTTTATTTTCTGAAATTTAAAAAAATATTAAGCATAAAGCATTTAATAAAGTTATATAACTGTTATTTCGCCATGTAATTTTATACCTGCAGCTGCATAATGAAGTGTATATAAACCTAAGCGTATAAGGATATGTATCTGTGTAAAAATTTCATATTTTGGACGATACATCTTTCTTACAATTTTTATCATTTTCTTACACTCAATAGATTTTCACAAGCCCCCTTTTACTGTGAGATAATTTTTCTGAAATTCAAGTTAATACGAGGGCGAGTCAATAAATAAGGTGAATTTAAGTATAGCATCAACACAGTTTATTCCAAAAACATGCACATACAATACTTTTCAACGTAATAATCTCCTCTCTCGACACATTTAGTCCAGCGACTGACAAGCTTTCTGATTCAATCAGAGAAAAATAATGGGTACATATGTCTGTGAAAAATGTAAATTCACCTTATTTATTGACACCCTCGTACATCCACATTTTTTATAAAACATGCTTCTATTTTCGTTTCTAATAATTTCTAATAATATATTGTACCCGTAAATTAAATAATATTCGGACAAAAACTAAGCTTTTATGTAGCCAAAATACTTATCGTCAATAACGACGACACTTGAATGGTAACTGAATTTTTTTCAAGAATTGGGAAGCGCAGAGAAAAAATGATCCTGTCAGCAATAAAGGTGTTTTACGATGATGAAACCTTTATATCACGGTTCTCTGCCTCAGTGGAGTAAAAGAAATAAATTAGCAGATATTACGTATAGACAAAAAAGAAAAACACTAAGAGGTGAGGTGATAATTGAAAATAATTGATTAAAAGGGAAGATAAAAAGGGGAGGATAGAGCAGAGGGAGTGGTGGAAAAAAGAAGAGTTGGAGAAGGCAAAGCGGGGAGGCGTTACGTTGTCCCGCTTGGAGACGTCTGCTGCATTTGGAAAGAAAGGGACAACCGGAACGGGAGCCGTGAGGTAACCTAACCAAGTCCCTCGGGCTGAGACGTCTGACGAAGTCCGATAAATAAACCGAGACGATATTTGCGGAGATTACATTGACACAAAAATACAACGCCTAACATTGGTAAGAAAGAAATATCTGCAAAACAGACTGCATTCGGAAAGAAAGGGACCACCGGAACGGGAGCCGAGAGGTAACCAAGTCCCTCGGGCTAAGACGTCTGACGAATTCCGACAAATAAACCGAGACGATATCTGCGGAGATTACATTGACACAAAAATACAACGCCTAACATTGGTAAGAAAGAAATATCTGCAAAACAGATATTGTTATAAAAAAGTTTTCAAACAAAAATCTTGCAAAAAGAAAAATTCACTCTATATAAATTAATGTGCACGGTCGCATACCGATTAACTCGACTCTCAAAGGAAGGTAGAACATTCCAGATATATAACTTCGTTTTACAGTTATGAATACAGAAGAGAAAAACGCTTTTCTCCATTTATTTAAAAAAATCGAATGACTTGAGTTTCACCGTACGTTTAAGTGTCGCTCGAGCAATGCTTCTTTTTAAATTATGTGAAAAGTTTATAGGAACAAATACTAAGTAGGCATAAGTACAATGAAAGGAACTACATTTAAAGGGAATGGAGTGAGAGAAAAATGTTGGCAGAGAGACCAGAGAAACAAATAAAATTCTAGGAAAAGATACTGAGAGAGAAAACAACGGAAGAAATAATGGCACAATATTCGAGGGTAAGTGCTACAAACTCAATAGAACGAAAAAATATATTTCTCGCAGTCCGTCAAACAGATTAAAAGGGTTGCTACTTGTTTTTCGTTTAATTACTCCCATGCGACGCAATATAGGTAATGAGATAATTCTCCTCCGTACTAAGAAGTAAGGGTTTATTTAGATAGATGAATTTCCAGGGCAGTTTTTACGACCCCTTGTCGCGTCCGGCGTCGTCCAGAGAACATTCCTGCAGACCCGCATCAAATACCCAGGAGGAAAGCACTGTGCCCGAATTAAATTGCGCCTCTAAAGAAATGAAACAAGGAGCAATGCCGTTTGACTTGCAACGTCTACGTATCGTTACCAAATGACACGAGCGGTTTTACAAGATCCATGATGCATGTTTTCTAGTCATAAAAGTGGATCTGGAAGACTTTGTTCGGAAATCCGTAGTTTTAAGCACTAATCTTAATACAAGGACATGCCATATAAGAAAATAAGGCGAGGAAAATATATAATTAAATTATTTATGATGACTCCATGAGAAAATGCAGCGAAACCGTGAAATATCAGGGTCAAAAGAAAAGAAATAGGTTTTGAATATTGAGGGAATTTCAAACTGATGAAAATATTGTCAGAGAAAGTAAGATTTACACAGGTACTGAAGTTAGAGTTGGAGAACTTTAATATGAAAAGTTAATTACATTTTGCATTGGCAAATACGTTAATAATATGAGTTTTCATATTCAATGAAATTGTCGATCGTATTTAAATATGCCTGAATTAATTCAGTGGAAAGAAACTTCATTCCAACATTCATCCAAGTGTCGACTCCACTTTTTAAGCCTAGCTATTTGAAAATACAGCTACTCAACAAAATTAGCAAAAGTAGGCTAATATTTCAAAAGCACTCCATCAATGTTTTAGAGAAATAATCAGGTTCTGTTTCATCATTCAGAGAAGAAGTTCCCTGTTAGCTCAACCACTGATAAAACAAACAAATAATTCGATTTAACTATAACGTTTTAGAATTAGAAGGCTGTAAAAACAACTTCTATAATAATCATACGAATGCGTGTAAGCGCAGTCTGGCAAGATCGTATTTGTGAGTTTCTAAGCAAAAAAGTAACGATAAAAAGAGTACCATCGTTTCATTTCTTTGGAACAATTTCATGGTTCTCAGAACTGAAATCGGTTGCGTGCAAAATGGCATAAAATTCTTCGGTTTTACCAGAAAGCAGGAATTAAGGTTCAACGTCATTTTTCCCAGCTGCTCATAATTAACATAATTCTGTATTGAAAAGTTATGATAATCATTCTGAATTGATATACTTCGGAAGCAAAATTAACATCATCACATACAGTTTCAAAGGGAGGAAGATAATAATAATTAATACAAAATAGCACCAAATCCTCTGGTAGATTCGCATCCTAAAGTTGTTTTAATACCGTGGAAATGCCTTATATGGATTTAAAAATTAATGCAATCCCTTCAAGAATATTTTAATTCTTTTCTCTCCAAACACCGAACCGCGTAAAATTCAAATTCATCGAAAAGATTACATCTTCGATGAAAAATGCATTACTGCATGAGATCGCTTCATTAATATCAATCAACTAAAAAATCTTTTTGCACAAAGAATCAATTTATCAAATGGTAGTGCATTAGCATATTCACCGGTGTAAGTCAATTAATTAAATCTAACTCGTCAATCGAATTTTATTAAGAAGATCGTTCAATAGAGAATAATCTACCTGGTCTTATGGATGAAAAAATTCAAGAACAAGCACTTAAAAACACTTGCATCAGGTATATCCAATAGCCACATAGTATTTTAAAGTGCGTGTTATGGAACATTTAAGAAGATGGTGATTAGTTACAAGTCTAATCCAATCACCGTTTAAAGTGCAATCAATAAACTCTCTTAATTAAATACCATATTCAAAGATCGCGCAACGATTACAAACAAGATTTGATTGAAATAGCAAATATTCCCGGCAATATGACAGTATACTACAAAGTACAAATTATATAAATTTCTTTTTACTTTAAGAGAAATTAAACTGCCTCTCTCTCCAATATATATATATATATCGCAAAATTTGTACTGCCTTTTTGTGTTTAATTTTATTGCTTGTTATTATGTTCACTGAAAATTGGCGTTAACGCTGTATGTGAACTTAATAAATATAAATTGGAATTTTTAATAAAGCAAGAGTACTAGAAGGTTTAGAGACAAAAGATGAAACGAAGTAGAAATTCACCAAAGCCGCCTTTAATATGTAAATCGTGGAGTACATGCCGCATGAAACGCCAGAAAAGCTGTAAAATAACGACGTTAGTAACCTTTGCCCTAGTTACAAAACACATGCGAAATCGATTGACCAATGGCATTCCTTCTCAGCTATCGTGACCCCTTGTGGAACTCACGACCCCTCTCCCTCTCTGTGTCTCTTTTCTTTTATGCTAGCTGCACCGTGCGCCCAGCAACCTGCTCTCCAATCTCGTCCCACCGCTATCTCCCTCCTTTATCCCCAATGGTGCATTCATAAAAACCAGAAATGTTTCCCATTTTCCACCAATGTAGTGACTACTTCCAATTCCTCTCGCCCTTCGTCCACTCTTGCACTATCCGAAGCTTCCCGTTCCGAGCACGCTCTGTCCCATCACCTTTTTATCCGTCATTTTTTATCCCTCATTCTTTCTACACTCGTCCTCTCTCCATCTCTTCCATTTCATCTCGTCCTCTTTATGTCTTTTATCTTCCATTTCCTTATTTTCATTTATCTACCCCTGTTCTTATGTCAAATAATGTACGCAACTTTATTTCATATTCTCTAAGCAAAATTTTTCTTAAGTGTTGGTCGTTCGTTAAGGAAAATTTTTCATCTTTTGGTGTTGCTTTTCATCTTTTTATTTTTGGTTTTAAAAAGACATACGAAAGTAAACGACCGACTCTAAAGTACTCTGTATCTTTTTATTCCATTATTCGTCCATCTCTGGTTAGACACACATATTTTTTCGTTTTCCATTTCCTAATCTACTCTTATCCCTCTTCCATTTCGCATCTCTTTAATGTCTCAATTTACATCTTTCTTCCACTTTTTCTCTGGTTCCTTTTGCTCTCTCTCTCTCTACACACACGTATCCACACACAAACCTGTGTGTGTGTGACGTAAATTATCTTCCAATTTCTATCTCCCATTCCTCCTATCGCTCCACCTCCTCTTCTTCCCTCTCTCTCCACCTCAATCCCGATTCCTCCGTCCCCAATAAGTCCCACTTTTCCATCGTCCGCCAAAACTCCATCCCCTTCGATATTTATCCACACGCATTGCAATCGAGCCTCTAGTGCATACAAAGTGGGCGGTCCGTGTGGGCGACCTCGTTCGTCCGGGAATCGAAGCCAGGTTGGCTGCAGGGAATGGGTGGGAGAGGGAAGAGTGGGGTAGGAGAAGTTCCATTACGAGCGCATAGTTGGCTAACACGGAAGATAGATATTACGGCGTCGAAGGCTTAGGAGTATGAGGGAGGAGGAGGAGGAGGGTTGGGTATGAAGCGGATAAGGAGGGAGAGAGGAGGAGAAAGAGTAAGGCGGTTGGAGAGGGGGTTCGGTATTCCTAGAAGGGAATGAGACGGATCTCTACACACACACACACACACATATGTATATATATATATATATATATATATATATATATATATATATGGGAGGAAGGGAGGTAATACGTAGGGTGGCAGTCTGGATGGAATGAGGGGTAGGTAGGAGTATTGAGGTTCCTCACGAATGCCTTGGATTTCGGGAATATATCGTGACTAGCCTCTCCGTCTCCATCCCCTCCCTACCTCAATCCGGCGAAAACCCCTTTTCTCGCTACACCAGAACCTCACTCCCCCAACGTTCCCTATCCTTTACCCATCTCCGACCACGACGAATCGAAGGAGCAATTTCATTGGCCGATCTTGCCAATACATCTGGAAAGGGCGGTGATAGTATGTGCTAGTAGCGGAAGGCGGTTCACATGCGAGTAGAGAGAGAAAGAGAGGAGGGTAGGGAAGGAGTGGGCGGTGGAGTAAAATAGGGCATACGCGGAGAGGGGAGAAGAAAAAGTCGGGAGAGGACGGAGGTGAGATTCGAAAGGGTTTCTAGTTCTCTCCGGGGTTGGAAAGAAAAATGGAGTCGCCGAGAAAATAACGAACGGTTACGTCTCAACACTGGGTTGATGCCGGTGTTGGAGCTGCCTGAGGGGAGTAGGAAGTAAATTTTATCATTGTGGTTTCTTTTTCGTGGGATGTCTGGGAACGTTATTTGAAGGAGAAAGAAAGACAAAAGGAAAGTGTGAGATGAGGTTCAGAGAATTTTTCAAATAAAGAATGGGGAAGAAACATAAAAGGAGGAAAAGCAGAAGAGAATAAACCTACTTATTTTTTTTTAAATTTTTAAAATAACCCCCTCTCCCCCTATTCACTGAACAATTCATTCGCTGAAAACTTAATTTCGCATTTTATGTACCCATTACAACACCTTTTTCTTTAAGAGCATCCTAAAAAATTAAAGGTTACTCATAAATTTACCCACATAGTCGCCTACAACTTTCCTCGCAAAGTTACTTAAAATTTTTAGAAACTTTCCCAACAAAGTAGCCACAAAGTCTTCTACGGCGTTATCCGCAATAAAAATTCAAGAAAATTTAATAAAAATTTGCTTTAAGAGAAGAGAAAACGAGAGAAGCGATAAGCTTAAAATGAGAGAGACGGACTAAGAGAAAATATAAGGACGTGTAAAAAAAATAGATTAAAATAATGGGGAAAAGGAACAGCTAGAAACGACAGAAGAATAAAGGTAGAAAGAACGCTGTGTAGAGAGAGCGAAGATTGTAGAAGAAGGGAGAGAGATAAAAAGGAAAAGGGAGAACTGTTGAGAGGAAGAATGAGGTGGTAGGTAGGAAGGCAATGAAATGTAAATCTTGGAAAAGAAGAAAAACGTTTTTCAGAAGTCATAGCACCACTCTCTCTCGCTTCAACTACGAAAGGTTGCGTTAATTAGCGAAAGAGTTGAAGTAGCGTGGAGTGGATGGAAAGGAAGGTGTGAAGAGGATTTTGATGCGGGTGTAGGACGGTGAGACGAAGAGGGAGAGAGATGGAGGAGGGCACTTGAGGCAACGTGATAAGTAAATGCGAGAATGAGAAAGAGATGAGAAAGGCAGAGAAGTAGGAGAGCTGAATGAAGAGGAAAAGGAGAAAATATGGAGGTGAAGCGTTGATAATGATGGAAAGGAGTGGAAGAGAGAGAAAAAAATGCGTAGAAATGGAACAAGAACGGGAAACTAATAGTCGCGCCATTTTTTTTGCAAGTCAGGTCTAACTTCTTAATATTCGAATAAATAAATTTGTCCATGTGATATTTATTGCTTTTATAAATTATTTTGGGAAAACTCTTTTAATATAATTTCCTGCAGAAATAATATGGTAAAGACCAACTGTAACTCATTCACTTAATGAAGATTTATGAGAAAGGTTTCACACCATTTTTGAGAAAATTAATCTTACCGTTTTGTAAGTAAAATTGCTATATATTATATATCTATAATGCTTTTTAACGTCAACAGGCTCAAGAAAAAATTTAAAATTAGATGATGATAGGGACACATTATTTTTTTACGTATTGAAAGTTACATGGTTATCTTCCCTTCGTAGATTATCTAAATAAATGGTTGCATTGATCTTTATATAAAAAAGGACATATTTTAATAAAAATAAACAAAGAAAATTATAAACATAAAAATTCGTGATCGATAAATTAAAATAAGGCAGCATTTCCGCTGTATTTAAGATAAATTTATTTAACTTAGATTTTTTTATTAATAATAGCTACATTTCTTTTCCGATTTATATAATAGTTAATAATAAACACTTAATCTATATGGAACGAGAAAAAGATACTGTCAGCGACCGTAGCCGTAGATTCTAGTTAAATGACAAATAACCTAAGGCGACGGGCTACGTTTATTCCGAAGCAGCGTGAAAATATTTATGTTTTACGATGAGAACCTAGAACTTG
The DNA here is from genome assembly GCA_036926305.1 of Uropetala carovei. Lineage (NCBI taxonomy): Eukaryota > Metazoa > Arthropoda > Insecta > Odonata > Petaluridae > Uropetala > Uropetala carovei. Next base: position 1,924,416 of record JAXCHB010000005.1, read on the forward strand.
CCGCAATTACGGCAACAGGCACCTAGTAATAATATATAATTTCATTCAATAGATACTATAATCATCCTCTGTTAGCAAAATACTTCAAATAAGTAAACCCATATACAGTAAAAATACGTTTTGTTAAAACCTCATTAAAGCATAATATCGAATGCACTCAATGATTATTCTTCAGTCAAAAGGGAAGCAGAACGATTTGGCGCTGGTCCATTGGGCGTCGGATGATTGGATGCGAGAAGTTTTGAAGGAGAATAAATAAATACGGGCGAAAAATAAATCGTTTAAAATAAACCAGTTGCTTCAGTATCCTCCTATTAATTATTTTAAAAGGCCTGTTGGTATTAATAAAACTATTTTCTCAGAAATACAGTTCATTTGGATGGAATATGAATCTTACTCTATTTTTAAATTGCCGAGACTGCATTTGTGTCGTAATTTCATGTTAGACGGAAACCTATACTAGTTAAATTTAAAATATTTCTAATAGTATCTAGAATTTAGCTTCGTAGAAAAACGCCGTCTTAAAATCTAACGCACGCAAATATGTAGCTAAATATTCATTATCCGTCTGTCACTGGTGGTGAAAAATACAGCGCCTGAAAATCAAACACCCAAAATTCCTTTCCTAAAATAGAGGGTCACAAAAACATAGTCTCTAAATCCCATTACCTTCAAAACTTATAGCGCCCAGTCGTCCGAGGCCCAATCAGCAGCGCATAAACGTAACGTACCAAATTAAAATACCCTCCGGCAAATACATATTTTTACGGATAAAATGTACTCCTATTTAAATTCAATTACAGCAATAAAACGCGAATAATTTTCCAGTATACGGCAACTCCACGACATCGAATTCGTCCGCGGCGCATTAAACAAAGATAAAAATAATTGAAAACTCGAATTCATCTAAAATAATGAATCGAATTTAAGAGAGAGTACATCACCTGCTTGGTAAGCTCTCAAAATCCGTCTCAAAAACGCCCGCGTATACAATCCTAATGAAGTTCTTAATGATCCTTTTTTTTATTACTATGGTACGTACATAGCATGGCCGGGGCTGGAGATAAGGAAATTGATAGGGAATTAAACAGAAGAGTTAGGGAGAACAAAAACGAGATGGAGGAAAATTTATTAATGGCAGAGAGCGAGAAACAGAGAGACAGAGAGAAAAGGAGTAGAATTAGGGCCCACAAACGGAGAGGATGGTAGATTGAAAATTTATGGAGGGCGAAGAAATGGGGAGGGAGAGAGAGCGAGAGGAGAGAAAGGAGGTAGAGCGGTTTTCTCGTCGAAAGAAAAGGGAGAGATGGAGGGCGGAGGATGCAGATAAAGGCAAAAATAAGATTAAAGGGAGAACGATGGAAGGGCGAGAGGGAGAGAGAAAGAGGCGAATGGGTGAAGGAGAGTTGTGTGAGTGTGGCCGGAGGTGTGTTCCCTTCGTCACGGAATCCACTCTTTAAGGGACTCAGAAAAGGGTACTGAATGAAATACTGTTATCCCGTGACCTGTGTGTGGAATTGAAAGCGATGGCGGAGTGGAAGACTGGAGGGAGAGGAGGCGAACGAGGGAGGAGGGTGAAGAGGGAGGAAGGAGGCAGAGGGGGTGGGGAAGGAATGGCAGGAGTGGATGGTGGGTTAGATAGGAACGAGACGAGAAATGGCAGAAAAACAAGAGAGAAAAGAGAAGTGAGAGCGTAAGCGAGAAAGAGATGGTATATTAGGGAGTGGATTGCAAGAAGAGGATTGGAACAAAGTAGAAGAGAATGGAGGATAAATTGAGGATTGAAAGGAGATTGGGAAGTTGAGTGGAACAGAAAAGGTGAAGAGGAGGAACTAGGGAAGAGACCGGCAATAAACAATTGCCATGAGAGCATCTTATGCAGCCCGTGAAGCTATAACAAAAGCGATCTGTAAAATTTAACACGCTCAATTTCAAATTCCTCGATTTAAATCATGGCCATATAACCTCGAATGTTTGAATTTTATAATCGCAAAATTGTTTAAGTTTTATTTTAATTATATGGCATCACAGAATCCATGGATAACTTCCAGTTTAAACTCTTATCCGTCCCATGAAAACATTCGTAACTCTCAGTGCGGCTCGCCAAACAATTCGAGACTAAACATGGGACCCGCCGAGCATAAAAGGTTGCCGACCAGGAAATAAATAGGAAGAGGACGAAAAGAGGAAACAGAAGTTATAGTGGAGAAGAAATACTTGTGGGCAGAGATGAAAAGGAAAAATAAGTGGTGTAAGAAACAAGAATGGGATAAGAATATACAAAAAACTAAGTAGATATGGCTAAGGTGGAAAAGTTGAGAGAATTGTAAAAGAGAAAAAGGAGTAAAAGCAAAATAAGGAAGGAAAGGGGAGTGATTTTCAGTCTGAGCGTGGCGATCTGTGAGTCGAGGAATATAAAGGTAGAATTATGTATGCTGTGATTTGTGTTGAAGATTTCGTGGTTCGTTTGGGAGGCGTGCCTTTCTCTTAAGGGCTTGTTACAAGGCTTGGGAGAGTAAATGATTCCCGTAAGATTGGACGCCATATATTTGGGTTGGATTTTTGACGGCAAAGTGGCTATTAATAATAATTATACTATCTGGATTCTAACCGGCAAATTGATTCTACAATTTTCCCTCCTGTCCATTTAACCTCGATTAGGATTTACCACGAGTTTTCAATCTGTGCACTAATGATTTCACAAAGCTTTTTGAGACATGTTTACTTGTAATGATTCCACACAGAATAATTTTATATTTTTTGCGATTTGTGACTCTTTATTTGGATTATTGTGAAATTTTTACCATTTTCGATATTTTATAAAATAAATAATTCAATGTGACATTAATTAATGTTTAAATACTCGCAACACCTGGTGAACACGCTGAGAGGATTCCATTGTTCTCAAGCACTTGAAAATTCATCCCATGCACAAAATTGAATTTGATGTAAATTTAGCCAACTTTTATTATTTCGTCATTACATCTTTAAAATATCATTATATGAAATAAATACCTCTCTGTCATTTTGATCCTGAAAATATTTCCACAGAAAACTCCACGTGAACGAGTTTCTTCCGTTTTTTCCTCTTACATTTTCCGCGTTGTCAATCATATCTCGATATAAATAATGCATTTTGACTTGAAGGATAATTAAAAAACACTATGAAAATGGATGTGGGAATATACCTCAGAAAAAAAGAAAATCAAATGGCAGTAACATTTATAAAAAGTGAATGGTTTGATGGTAGAATTGAATATAATAAGTTTTGAGATGTATCTTTCCCTTGATAGAAACCGTGGGAGAAAGGGGTAGGATCAAATGGCTGTCAGTCGCATTTTATCTTCCTTCATTCTGCCATTTACATTCGATCCGCAATTCTATCAATTATCCTCACATCTTTTCGTAAATCATCTTTTTTCAAGGCATCAAAAAAATTACTTTTCTTTTCTACTCATATCTCCTTCCGTAATAGTTTATTGTAACAACAAGAATAACATCTTTCTGCACGTTTCTTTACATTCCGCTATATTTACTCATTGGAATAAAAATTTTTGCAATACAAATGTATTTTTAAATTATTTATGTTTACAAATAATACCGCCACTTCATTTAGCAGTACTTTATTATGAACGTAGTACATAGAAAAAGTACTGTAATTGCGAAAAAAATCGACGCATTTTAGGTGTTCTCAAGACCAAAAAAAAATTGTTTTCGCCATGCCGTCTGTCTGTGCGCGGCTATAGAGCCTAAAGGTTTCAACCAAATCAAATGATCTTTCGTATTTAGGCATAATGTTATCCATAATAGCAACCACAAGAGATGCACGGTATAGCGCAATAATGAAGGGTAGTTTGCTCCAGTAGATTTTCACAAAATGTCGATATAGTAAAAATGGCTCTAACGATTTTGTTTAAATTTTACTCAGTTATAAAGCTTTGAATAGTAAACAACACTGCATAAGCCGCATTTCTCAAAAAATTACTATATATCGTGCAGAGACATTATAATATATCGATTTTTTACGTCCAGCTACCACCCAGGGCTGCCGTCCACTGACGTCGCTCAACAATAAGGCTTCATTGCTTGTGTCTTCACGAATCCACATAATAGTTGATAATTATGTATGGTATGACTATTTATCAAGCTTTATTTTCACATATATGAGTTTATAAATATATTAATACCATTTATGCGCAGACATTTTCCGCTGTTTTGTTATTTTTTGCATAAGTAGGAATTCGCTCCAGTTAGAAAAGTGTAGCGCGGCCAGGCGCATACATATATGAGAAAATTTGGTCAATGTGTATTATACCGATATTTTAATCTTCGAATTAAATTTCTTGTATGGCAATAGAATAACTGATCATAAATTTAAAAAATAAAAATCTCAATCAAATTACCGAAGTTTATAAAGATGACGTATAATTTTAACACAAAACAAAAATATTTTCTTGCTATGTTCCGAATATATGAATAACGCTGCACAACTAATGGCACATACGTTCATTGGCTTAACATAATTCTGCTCACGTGCATTAGCAAGCTCAATCATTCCTCCGAGCAAAACATCATTTCTCCTTTGTGTTAGATAAACTGAAAGGAGATTACACGAACACGTACGTTGTATCACTACAATGCTAGGCTTAAGTATCTGGAATGTAAATTACGAATAGAAGAAACACATATGAGTAATAATGTAAGTTTTGGATAAATTTCTTAATGATAAACAAATGAAAAGGACACAGCCATGATATGAAACTGTTTCATAGGATCCTAATTTTAGCGCGTCTCATTGAATAAGAACCGGCTTATTAAATCGCTACAACCGTCAACCTTCTGTCCAACTGTAAATTTTCATGGACTTGAATTGCAAATTTAACTATTTTGATGAATTCTGAGGTAATATATGCAGCAGATATTTCATTTTAGTATACGCACTATCGACTAGGAATTAAAGACCGACTTAATCTGATGTTCACTAAAATTCTCTATTTATTTCCCCTTTAATATTTTGCCAAATTTATGAACATAATGAAAATTATATCCCCCATTACTGACATTAATACCAATATTATAACCAGTAACTATAGGATAATTATCTTTGTAGATCAACTGACCGGCAAGATTCCAGAGTTCATTCAAATTCCGACACTATTACAAGATTAAAGCTCTCCCGAATAATGACCACGAAGTCGCATAAAATAACTACCGTCTTTTTCATATACTGACTATTATGCAACAAAAATAAAACCGCTCGCATAAAATCAATCCTTCCTAAAAGTGCAAGGAATATTATTTTCCCCCTCACTTTGAATGCTCTAACTTAACAAAAGGAAGAAAAACCCTCAAGGAAACTATTCGTATAACTCATTAAACTACTGTATTCCTAAATTCTTCCTCTTGCACCAGTCATATCTCTATCATTTTCTCCTTGCCCTCTTCTCCTTTTCTGCTATTCCACAACCCTCCCCCATTCTCCTCCACTTCTCCCCCTCCCTCTCTCTCTCCGGAGGAAATTAATGGAAGTGGTAGCATTCCGTCGCGCAGCACGGTAAAACGGTTTCCGTGAGAAGATCAGCGTACACGCGATTCTTATTTCTGTCGAGACGACTACTACGGAATAGAGAGAAGTTTTCCTTCCAGAAGCAGAAAAAAAAAATTAATCACGAAAAGGAAGAGGAGATGTTATTAATGGCGGAGGTATGGTAGAGGGAGGGGGAAAGAGGAAAGAAGGAGGAGGGCAGGATGTAAATAAGTGTCGAGGAAGAGTGGGAGGAGGAAGTGAGGGAGACCAGATTGGGAATTTATGGAAGTCTGAGAGAGAGAGAGATGGAAGGAGTTAGGGGTGAGTATGGGAGCGGAAGACACGAGCAGGGGGAGGAAGAGGGAGACAGAGGGAGCCCGTTCCACGGGTGAGGGATGAAGAGGGAGATGGAGTAGGAGGGAAGTAATGAAGGCACGATGGGAGAAAATCTCCCTCCTCAACGACCTCATCCCCCCCACCCACTTCTCCCGAAAGGGGGCGTGGAACTCCTCCGCGCAATCTCTTCCCCGCCGCGAAGCGGTCTAATTGTGGAATTCTGGATTCTCTCTTTTTTTCGTTTGAAGGGAGGGGGAGGGGGGGGAGAAAGAGGTAAGGGGAGGAGGGACGGAAAGGGACTAGCGCTGTCATGAAGAGAGAGGGGAGGGAGATAGGATTCGTAAGGGACTGGGTCGCGCATGAAAATTTTACCGAAACGAGTCCTTTTCGGATCCCTTTTTATTATTTCGTCCGGAGATGGCGTTATTAGGATAATGATTTTGTACACGTATTGTTTTCGGGATGAGGAATTTTTTTATTAAAAAACATCACCCTGGGGTGATATGGAACGTATTATTCGGAGGAAAGGGGTTCGGAAAGGGACTTCAAGGGGAGAAACCGGCGAAAAATTCGTCGGAGGGTCCTAATTAAATAGGGTTTCCCGCTTTGTTTCGCGAGACACGTAACGAGAATAGTAGGTGCGATATGCAATTCCTGACCTAGTTACTAAAAAAGTATTAGTTGCGGAGAAAAAAATATGCGGTGCCTTCCAATATTTTTGGAACGGGGTGAGAACCGCATGTGCACTGGCATTATGAACCTTTTTTGCAATTTCTACTTTCCCATATACTAAGTATATTGAGAAAGTATTGTAATCGCGAAAAAATTGGACCTCGACATTTTTACGTAAATATACGTTTTAGGTGTCGCTGAATCCGAAAAGGTGGTTTTCGCAATGCCATCTGTCTGTCTGTTACTGGCTCTGGAGCCTAAACGGTAGAGCGAAAATGAATGAAATCTCGTACCTAGGCATTTTATCATGCTGAGCAGAGTATATGAAGTAACGGTTGACATTGCTCAATAATTAAGAGTAGTTTATTCTATGCATTTTTAACAATTCGATTTTCTCAAAAACGGCTCTAACTATTTTGATCAAATTTCGTACAGATACTTGAATTTACGTCTTCAATAATACTGTATAGTTCATGTTTCTCAAAACATGAATATAAGGCTAGTTTATTCTAGGCAACTTTAACAATAATTCGATTTTCTCAAAAACGGCTCTAACGATTTTGATCAAATTTCGTAGTTACTTGAGTATACATCTACAATAATACTACGTATTTCATTTTTCTCAATGAATGAATAGAAGGCTAGTTTATTCTTGGGCAACTTTTACAAAAATTGGATTTTCTAAAAACAGGCTCCTACGATTTTCATTTTCTAAAGATAACTAAACGACGCAATAGTACATGAGAAAGTTTGTACAATGTATGTTGTGCCGATTTTTTTCGTAAGAGATCGCGAGTTCACAAAATCGATGGCTCCTAGAATCGTATTTCATTTCTCATAGCTTTAGGAATACGCTTAAATTTTTATTAATATAAAAATATTTTTACAAACAGGAATCATAAAATTGTCATAAGAACACGTTCCAAAAATGGATCAAATACATTGGGGCAGTTAATCATGCACTGCTAACAATAAACAATTTTTTAAGTCTATTTCACTGAATGAAATAGGTACATTTAAAAGAAATTTAATTTAAGGATAATAACAGGCAAATTGCAACAAGACCTCGCAGTTCTCAACACACATAGCCCTAAAATTCATTTTCCCTCATTTAATAAATCCAATTACCCTTTACTCTCAAAAACGTTTTTATGATAACGCTACTCTAAAATATTTATTAATGATTTTTAAACTGTAAATTGGATAAATTAAATTATTTTATTATTAATATATTAATTTAATAATTAATTTAAATTATTTAAATTAATTATTTTAACCAGTAAACTGCATTTGAGTGCAACATATATAGGAGGAGAGAAGTAAAAGTATAGGAAAATGGCAAACTATAAATGGTGTCATACACAAACAAGTGAAAGACAGAAGATGAAAAAAGGATAGGGGAGATGGAGAATAAAAGATGTGAGACGGTTGAACAAGGAGAAACAAAATATGTTAGGTGATAAAGGGTTTAAGGCGAATGCGAATGCGGGGAAATGGAGACTAGGAAAGGAGTACTATAGAAAAATGTAAAGGGGAACAGAGAAAGTTCTGAAAAGGGAAAAAGAAAAAGAGTGCGGGAGTGATGATGGGAGAGAAAGGGAGGGAGAGAGGTGAATTGAGAGAAAGGGAGGAAGAGGTAGGGATTGAAGTGGGTGAAGGAGGGAGTGAATGATGGAATAGATAGAGAGCAAAAGAAGCGAGGGTGAATGACGCCAGAGGAGAATAGGATGGAAAAGAGGGAGTACAGGAGAGGGAGGCCACCAGGGAGTGAACACGGCCGGGAGGGAGGAGTAGACTGAGGGATCATGGAGAGAAGGGTAGGGCGGCAAAGGAAGGAGGGAGGGACGACGGTAGTTAGGAGGAATGTTAGGGAAGGAAGGAAGACGGTGGGGAGAGAGGAAGTGAGGGAAAGAAGGACGACAGCAGGGAGGAAGGGACGAGGACAGGGAAGGAGGGACGACAGCAGGCAGGGAGGAACGACGGCGGGGAAGGAGGGACGACGGCTAGAAGGGAGAGACGACTGTGAGGATGTAGGGACGACGGTAGGGAGGGAGGGACGAAGGCAGAGAGGGAGGAACGAAGGCAGGGAGGGAGGGACGACGGCGGGGAAGGAGAGACGACGGCAGGGACGGAGGTATGACGGCGTGGAGGGATGGACGCCGGTACAGAGTGACGGACGGTGGGGAGAGAGGGACGAGGGCAAGGAGGACGACGTCAAGGAAAGAGGGACGACGGCAGGGAGGGAGAGACAACGGCAGGAAGGGAGAAACGAATGCGGGGAGGGAGGGACGACGGTAGGGAGGGAGGGAGGAACGACGGCAGGCAGGGAAAGACGACCGCGGGGAGGGGGGGGACGACGGCGGGGATGGAGAGACGACGGTAGGGAGGTAGGGATAAAAGCAGGGAGGGAGGGACGACGGCAGGCAGGGAGTAACGACGGCGGAGAGGGGGTGGACGACGGAAGGGAGGGATGGACGATGGCAGGGAGGGTGAGACGAGGGATGAGGAATGACAGCAAGGGGTTAGGCATGACAGCAGGGAGAGAGGATGGAGGGTAGGGAGGAAGGGACGACGACGGGAAGGGAGAGACGAAGGCGCGGAGGGAGGGACGACGTCGGGGAGAAGGGACGACGGTAGGAAGGGACGACGGCAAGGAGGGAGGCACGACGCCTTGGAGGGAGAGACGACGGTATAGAGGGAGAAATGACGGCGGTGAGCGAGGTACGACGTAGGAAGGGAGGGATGACGGCAGGTGGGAGTGACGTCCGCAAGGAGGGACGAACGACGGCGGAGAGGGGGGGGACGACGGAAGCGAGGGAGCGACGACCGCAAGGAGGTACGAACGACGGCGCAGAAGCGGGGACGACGGATGGGAGGGATGGACGATGGCAGGGAAGGTGAGACGACGGCAAGGAGGGAGGGATGGCGGTGGGGAGGGAGGGACGACGGCGGGGAAGGAGGGACGACGGTAGGGAGGGAGGGACGACGGCAGGTAGGGAGGGACGACGGCAGGGAGGGAGGGACGACGGTAGGAGGGAGGGACGACGTTAGGCATGGAGCAACGACGGCGGAGAGGGAGGTACGACGATAGGGCGGGAAGGACGACGGCGGGGAGGCAGGGACGACGGCAGGCAGGGAGAAACGACGGCGGGGAGGGAGGGACGACAGAAGGGAGGGAGGGACGACAGCAGACAGGGAGGGAGGAACGACGGCAGGCAGGGAAGCACGACCGCGGGGAGGGAGGGAAGAGGGCAGGAAGGGAGAGACGACGGCAGGTAGAGATGAACGAAAGCGGGGAGGGAGAGACGACGATAGGGAGGGAGGGACAGCGGTAGGGAGAGAGGGAAGGCGGTAGGGCGGGAGCGAAGACGGTAGGGAGGGAGGTACGATTGCAGGTAAAGGGGGATGACGGGAGGGAGGGTGGGAACACGGAATGGAGGGAGGGACGACGGCGGGAAGGGGGACAACGGCTGGGAGGGGGGCAGGACAGCGGGGAGGCGGGGACGACGGCAGGGAGGGAGGGACGACGGAAGGGAAGGAGAGACGACGGCAGACAGGGAGGGAGGGACGACGGCAGGCAGGGAGTAACGACGGCGGGGATGGAGGAACGCAGGGAGTGAGGGAAGAGGACAGGGAGGGAGAGTCGACCGGACGAAGGGAGAGACGACGGCAAAGAGAGATGGACGAGGGCGGTGAGGGAGGGAAGTCGGTAGGGATGGAGGGACGACGGCGGTGAGGGGGAGACGACGGCGGAAAGGGGGGTACGACGGCAGGGAGGGAGGGACGACGGCGGAGAGGGGGGGACGACGGAAGGGAGGGAGGGACGACTGCAGGGAGGGAGGGACGACGGCAGAGAGAGAGGGAGGGAGGACGGCAGGCAGGGAGGACGAGCGCGGGGAAGGAGGGAAGACGGCAGAGAGGGAGAGACGACGGTGGGGAGGGAGAGACGAATAAAGGGAGGGAGGGACGACGTCAGGCAGGGGAAGGACGAAGGCAGGGAGGAGGTGAGGACCACAGGGAGGGAGGGACGATGTTAGGCAGGGAGGAACGACGGCGGAGAGGGGGGGACGACGATAGGGAGGGAAGGACGACGGCGGGGAGGGAGGGACGCCGGCAAGGAGGGATGAACGACGGCGTAGATGGAGGGACGACGGCAGGGAGGGAAGGACGAAGGCAGGGGGGGAGGGACGACGGCAGAGAGGGAGGGAGGAACGACGGCAGGCAGAGAAAGGACGACCGTGGGAGGGAGGGAAGAGGGCAGGGAGGGAGAGACGACGGTAGGGAGGGAGAGACGACGACAGGGAGAGATGAACGAAAGCGGGGAGGGAGAGACGACGGTAGAGACGGAGGGACGAGGGCGGGGAGGGAGGGACGACGGTAGGGAGAGAGAGAAGGCGGTAGGGAAGGAGGGACGGCGGTAGGGAGGGAGGGAAGCGGTAGGGAGGGAGGTATGACTGCAGGTAAAGAGGGATGACAGGAGGAAAGGAGGGACGACGGCATAGAGGGAGGGAGGAGCGACGGCAGGCAGGGAAGGACGACCGCGGGGAGGGAGGGAAGAGGGCAGTGAGGGAGAGTCGACTGGACGGAGGGGGGTAGTCGACGGGACGGAGGGAGAGTCGACGGGACGGAGGGAGAGACGACGGCAGGGAGAGTTGGACGGGAGAGGGGAGGGAGAGACGATGGCAGGGAGGGAGAGACAACGGCAGGGGAGGGACGCCCGAGAGGAGGGAGTGACGTCGGCGGGGATGGAGGGACGACGGTAGGGAGGTAGGGACGAAGGCATGGAGGGAGGGACCACGCAGGCAGAGAGTAACATCGGCAGGCAGGGAAGGACGACCGCGGGGTGGGAGGGAAGAGGGTAGTGAGGGAGAGTCGACGGGACGGAGGGAGAGACGACGGCAGGGAGAGTTGGACGGGAGAGGGGAGGGAGAGACGATGGCAGGGAGGGAGAGACAATGGCAGGGGAGGGACGACCGAGAGGAGGGAGGGAGGACGGTAGGAAGTGATGGACGACGGCATGGAGGAAGGAACGACGGCGTGGATGGAGGGACGACGTTAGGGAGGTAGGAACGAAGGCAGGAAGGGAGGGACCACGGCAGGCAGGGAGTAACGACGGCGGGGTGGGAGGGACGACGGAAGGGATGGAGGGACGACGGCAGACAGGAGGTGAGGAGCGACGGCAGGCAGGGAGTAACGGTGGCGAGGATGGCGGGACGATGGAAGGGAGGGAGAGACGACGGCAGGGAGGGAGGGACGACGGTAGGAGGGAGGGACGACGGTAGGAGGGAGGGACGACGGTAGGAGGGAGGGACGACGGTAGGAGGGAGGGACGACGGTAGGAGGGTGGGACGACGTAGTCAGGGAGGAACGACGGCGGAGAGGGAGGGACGACGATTGGGTGGGAAGAACGACGGCGAGGAGGCAGGGACGACGCCAGGCAGAGATTAACGACGGCGGGGTGGGACTGACGACGGAAGGGAGGGAGGGACGACGGCCGACGGGGAGGGAGGAACGTCGGCACGGAGGGAAGGCCGGCCGCGGGGAGGGAGAGACGACGGCAGGGAGAGATGGATGAGGGCGGGGAGGAGGGACGACGGTAGAGAGGGAGGGACAACGGCATGGAGGGAGGGACGACGACGGTGAGGGAGGGTCGACGGCGGGGATGGAGGGACGACGGTAGAGAGGGAGGGACGAAGACTGGGAGGGAGGGACGACGGCAGGCAGGGAGTAACGACGGCGAGGAGGGAGGGACGACATAAGGGAGGGAGAGACTACGGCAGACAGGGAGGAAGGAACGACGGCAGGGAGGGAGAAACTACGGCAGGTAGGGAGGGACGACGGCAAGGAGGAGGGACGACGGCAGGGATGGAGGGACGACGGCAGGGATGGAGGTACGACGGTGGGGAGGGAGGGACGACAATTGGGAGGGAGGGACAACGGCATGGATGGAGGGACGAGGGAGGGGAAGGAGGGAGGGGAAGGAGGGACGACGGTAGGGAATGAGGGTCGACGGCAGGGAGGGAGGGACGACGGTGGGGAGGGAGGGAAGGCGATAGGGAGGGAGGGACGACGGCCGTGTGGGAGAGACTTTGGCAGGGAAACAGGGACGACGGCGGGGATGAAGGGAGACGGCAGGGAGAGAGGGACGACGGCAGGGAGAGATGGACGACGGTAGGAAAGGAGGGACGAAGGCGGGGAGGGAGAGACGACGGCAGGGATGGAAGGACGAGAGAGGGGAGGGAGGGACGACGGCAAGGAGGGTGGGACGACAGCAGGGAGGGAGGTATGACGGCAGGGATGGAGGGACGAGGGCAGGCAAGAAGGGACGACAGCGGGGAGGAAGGGACGAAGATAGGGAGGGAGGGACGACGGCTAGGAGGGAAGCCGGCTGGGAGGGAGGGAAGTCTGCAGGGAAGGAGAGACGACGGCAGGGAAGGATGGACGAAGGCGGGGAGGGAGAGACGACGGCTGGGAGGGCGGGACGACGGCAAGGAGGGTGGGACGACGGCAGGGAGGGAGGGACGACGGCAGGGGAGGGACGCCCGCGATGAGGGAGAGACGACGGCGGGGAGAGAGGGACGACGGTAGGAAGTGTTGGACGACGGCATGGAGGAAGGGACGACGCGGGGAGGGAGGGACGACGGCAGGCAGGTAGGAACGATGGCGGGGAGGGAGAGACTACGTCCGGGAGGGAGGGACGACGGTAGGGAGTGAGGGACGACGGCTGGGAGGAATAGACGACGACAGGGAGGGAGGGACGACCGCAGGCAGGGAGGAACTACGGCGGGGTGGGACGTACTATAGAAGGGAGGGGGGACACAGGCGGAGAGGGAGGGATGACGGAATGGAGGGAGTGTCGACGGCGGGGTCGGAGGGAAGACAGAATGGAGAAAGGGACGTCGACATGGAGGGAGGTACGACGGCAAGGGGGGAGGGACGACGGCGGGGAGGGTGGGACGACGATAGGGAGGGAGGGACGAAGGCAGGGAGGGAGGGTTCGACGGCAGGCAGGGACGAACGACGGCGGGAAGGCGGGACGACGGCGGGGCTGGAGGGACGACGGCGGAGAGGGAGGGACGACGGCAAGGAAGGAGGGACGACGGCAGGGACGAGGGAAGATGGGAGGGAGGGAGAGACGACGGCGGGAAGGGAGGGAGGACGGTAGGGAAGGAGGACGGCGGCAGGGAGGGAGGGACGACGGCAGGGATGGAGGGACGACGGTAAAGAGCGGGACGGTAGGATCGGGGGACATCAGGGAGCGGGGCGAACGGGAGGGGTGACGGCTGGGAGAGTGAATGCAGGGAGGGAGGACGGCAGGGAGGGACGACGGCAGGGAGGGAGGACGGAAGGTAGAGCTGACGGTGGGGAGGCGGATAGGCGGGATGGCGGGGTGCGGGGAGGCGTGACGGCATGGAGGCGAGATGGTAGGGATGCGGGATGGCGGGGGACAGGACAGCTGGGTGAGTGTCGGAACAGCTGGGAGGGGGGGTCGGCGGGGATTGGTGACGGCAGGGAGGGGAGTCCGCAGGGATGGGGGATGGCTGTGAGGTGGGACGGAGGGGAGCGGGGACGCATGGGTAATAATACGGTAGGTTGGGATGAAGGCAGAGCAGTTGGACTGACGGGAGAGAGGGCGGCGTGGTGGGTGGACGGGAGTAGTATGCAAGGGATGGAGGGATGATTGTTGGGAGGGATGGTGGCAGATGTGGAGGATTGCAGAGTATGAGAACCTTAGGGAGGAAAGATGTGAAGGAGGGAGGGAGGATGGCAGGATGGGAGAGGGAACGCGAGTCTTTTTAGAAGCGCTATAGGGTGAGAGGACTCGATGTAGGGAATGAGATTGTGATGAGGACGCGACTGAGGGGGTTCGGGAATTAGGAATGGAGAATGGCAGGCAGGACATCAGGAAAAGAGATAGAGAGAGGTCATTAGGGGGAGGGTGGGAGATTGGCGTATGGTGATAGAAGGGGATAGTGAAAAAGGAGAAGGATCAAGTGAGTGAGATGTAGTGAGACGTAGCAATAAGTAGGAAGCTAGCGATGGGATGTGAAGGATAGATATGATCGTAATTGTATTTTTGCGCCTTGAAAAGCAGGAGAGAATAAGAGAGTATTATTATTTGAGTGAGAGGTGAAATTTGGAATGTTGCCTCGGAGTGGGTGTGGAGAGGCATTGATTAATTGAGAGGCATATTGGTTAATGCCGTTTTAATTGGAAAGGTCGAGCTTTTTCGCTGATAGAGTGGCGGCGAGAAGTATCGGCGGAAAAGAATAGATTGAATGGAAGGTGAGAAGGACAGCGGAGGAGGAGAGAGGGAGAAACTATGAAAAACGCAGGGTAGAGAAGCCATATAAGGGATCGAGGCGGATTAATTTTGAATGTGAATCGATGAATACATTCCGTTTAAAAGAAATCATTTCCTAGTATTTGAAAAAACAGACCTATCTCAGGAAGCATTACTTGATACACAGTAGCCTGAGGATCGCATATTTCATTGCCGCTCTTATAAACAATGATGACTAAATATATCTTGTTGCAAAATACCTTATTTAGCCTTTTTTAATTCGAACTTTTTATATTAATCCTATTTCTTAATACGCAATTCATGAATATGAACCGCTCAGGAACTCATTTATTTTACATTCATTTTGCAGAAGAAAAAAGACAAAACATGACACATATTAGAGATTGTAAGATAAGGAAATTGTGTACGAACATAAGCCTATGACTATGATTTAAAGGTATTAGTAGCAGGAATCGTTCACCGAGATATATTTTACAAGTTCATCATATAATACATACATACAACCAGGTTAAGAGCAAAAGGAACGCATTTAAATAAATCCATTTTACTCCAAATAAAATCGGTACGATATACATTGTACAAACTTTCTCATATATTAATGCGTCATTTAGTTATCTTTTGAAAAATATGAACTCTTTATAATCATTCTAAACATCAACTTAAATAACTATAGGAAATTTGATGAAAATCGTATGAGCCGTTTTTTTTAGACAATCCAATTGTTATTAAAGTTGCCCAAGAATAAACTAGCCTTATCTTAATTTTTTGAGAAATATGAACATGTAGTATTATTAGAGACGTAAACTCAAGTAACCGTACGAAATTTGATCAAAATCGTTGAAGCCGTTTTTAAGAAAATCACATTGTTGTTAAAGTTGCCTAGAATAAACTAGCCTTATATTCATTTTTTGAGAAATATGAACTATTTGGTATTATTGAAGACGTAAACTCAAGTAACTCTACGAAATTTGATCAAAATCGTTGGAGCCGTTTTTCAGAAAATCAAATTCTTAAAAATCCGTAGAAATGTCAACCATATCTTCACAGCTTCTACTCTGTATGATAAAATGCCTAAATACGAGATTTCATTCATTTTTGCTCTACCGTTTAGGCTCTAGAGCCGCGAACAGACAGACCCACAGACAGACGGCATTGCGAAAACCACTTTTTCGGACACGTACACCTAAAACGTATATTTCCATCAATATCTCTAGACCGAATTTTTTCGCGATTACAATACTTTCTCAATATACTTCGTATATGAGAAAGTAAAAAGAATGAAGATAAAAAGTTGTCGCTGATTAGTCCAGCCAGTGACGATTGTCATGAATAAAACAAAAATGGGTGCTTCATTTTCTGACGCAACATGAAAAAGCGCGTTTTATTTAGAATGATAGTCTTAAAAGTCTATATAAACATTAGCGACATGACAAATTAATTTTTCCAATGATCAATCTAAATCCATTTGCTCAGAATCTTAATTTGAAAATTTTGTAGGCATTCACTACAGCCCTTATTTCTTCTGAAGTGCCATTGATGGAAATAAACGTCACATAAATAATGAAAATTTTAACTTTCTATCTTTAACTATTTGATAAAAACTCAGCGATCGACTTGAAAAAGGCCAAAGATCAACCGGTCGGTCGCGATCGACTGTTTGGAGACCCATGATATATTATCGGTTGGTTGTTTAAAGGGAAAGTATGACAAAATAACGGATAGAATCGAAATATTATATGGTACTTTATCAGATATCATGGAATTCACCACAATAGAAATAACAGAGTCCACGCATCTCATCAAACGATTTGGAAAAAGAAAGAAAAAAATGCCAACTGATAGTGACATATTTTGATGTTAAGGAATAAGTAGGAGAGCAATAGTATAACGATGTTACAATGGAAAAATTGTATTTGAAACGAAAGTTATGGTCGTTTTATACGTTTCATGAGTAACCTAAGAGTCATAAGAATATGTTTGCTTATCTGGAAAAACTGGATTAAAAGTGTCACATGGCATGGAACATGAAAATTAAATCTTTCAGGATACAAACAACTAAACGGATGCCTCACTCTAAATAAACTCAAAATACTGTAAAAGATAAATTAAAAAGTGAAATTAAGTGCGCCGCTTAAAGCAAAAGGATTTATAAATATACCTATTCCAATCAACAAAAGTAGGAATGAAAAAATGTCTATACGTTCAAAATTTCCCTAATAGAAAACTAAGATTGATGAATTACATCATCCAAGAAACATTTTTAATTCATTTTCGACTTTTACCTCTTTCTTGTAGCTTTTCTTCGATGAAGTTAAATTTTAAAAGTTTTGAATGTAACACACATTCTATTTTCTGAAAACTTGACAAAACAAGTTCATTTAAGCGAAGAAACCTATTTTTAAATTACACTAAAAAGTTACTGGAATTCCAAAGTGGGTCATTGCAGTTCTTAAGAATTCATTATTCTTTACGACGTAGTAAAAGAAGACTCGTTCAATTGTCATTCCCTTTGAAGAAGCGCTGCATCAAAATTTATTATTTCCGTTTCTAGAAAGAAGAAATTATATATCGTATTTATACTCTGAGTGCATACACATTTATAGCGGTCGGTGAATTACTGCAAGCGTAGGAGGAAGTAAAGCCCTGGCATGTATATGTATGTGTGTGTATGTATATATATATATATATATATATACACACGGAAAATAGGTGTCTCTCTTGTGCTGACGAAGACATAATCCCGAAAGCTCCAACAACGTCTACAAATGTCTCTCCGATACCCCAGCGGCTCTCCTTTCGGTAAGTGCTCACTGGGTTTGCTTCAACACCTAATTGCCCTAAATATCCTCATTTACCTTTCCTCTTCCGCAAGTATTATACACACACACACATATACACACACATACATATATATATATATATATACACATACACATACATATATTTCACGGAGGGTAAACAACAAATGTTTCCGGTAATGTCATATTGTGTTCCTTTTGTTTGAGCAACGACCCAGGTAAATGCGGCAAAAGGGAAATAATAAATTCACAAAGTATATCAAACAAGTTCAACTTAGTGGAATGCTGAGAGAGAGAGAGAGAGTGAGTGAATGAGTGAGAGAGAGAAAGGAGGAAGAAGGAAAGAGAGTCACAAACCAGAAGAAACGCGCAAAGGGACATTACGGGATCAAAAAGGATGCCGACAGCGCCAAAAGACAAACCCCGTCGTCTTTATGCATTCCGCGAATAAAAAAATAAAACAAATGAATGCGAGGGTCCTCTCAGTCGACCCGACGCCCCAACTCCCTCAATACCCCTCCCCCAACGCCTTCCTCCACCTCCCCTCATCTTTTCTTTTGCTTCACGGTGTCTCCTTTTTCAAAAAAAAACCTTTTATCTCCATTCCTTAGTCCTCACCCCCAATCTCATCACCTCCGTCTTCCTTTGCATCCGCCCCTATCATCCTTAATTTAACCTCGGAGAACTGGCCCTACTTCTAATCCCTCATCCTCCTCAACACGCAGCCATAAGGCAACGCATTTCCCATTGCCTTCATTAAGGCAACTGACATTAATCCGATTCGCCCTACACAGCCATCAGTTCAGCCTATCGGCAAAAGAAAAAAATTCCTACTCCAAAAAATCCAACCACCGTCAGCCTTCTTCGGCCATCCCTTCCTTTTCCTTCCTCCTCCTTGGCAAAAAAATTCCTTTCACCGTGACGTTTTTTCCCAATACTCTCTCTCCGTCCATCCTGTTTTCACAAAAAAATTCCTCCTACTTGGGTCTCCTGGCTCCTCCTTTTCACCGCTACAGCCTCTAGCAACGCCTTCTCTTTCCTTTTCTTATCGCTGCCCACACGTTCCCTACGACTCTTAAAACACAAACAAACGTATGTATTCCTACGTCGATTAGAATTGTTTCATCATGACATTGGTAGTCGAGAGCTAAAATTCTCGTCCCGATGTAAAGAGAGTAAAATTGCTTGAATGTAAATTAAAAGTTAAGTATGTAATCCCAATTCCTACGTAATTCCCGCTTACACTAATCTATAAGTTTTAGAAAATTTGTTTCATATTTGGTTTAAGTTTTTAGGAAATCGGATTCTGAAGGCGCTCATCTAAATCATTACTTTTGTTTCGTTGTCAATTTTGAGAAAAAATCACTAAATTTCTTTTGCAAAAAAAAGACACTTGTGTGTCCTCAAATTCATGGCAGCATAATATGAGACAATGGTGAATAAATATTTGGAATTTGAATATAATACTTGGTGTAATTTATTGATGGAATTTAAACGGAGACTGATTCAAGCTCTGTCAGTATCCGAAGATAATAGCCGTTTTGTAAATAAACGAGTGAGGGAAGAATTGCGGAGCAAATTACATAAGGCGCTTTTTTTTTACATCTTTGGTTGAGATCGTCGGCCTCGTGGTCTATAAATTCCATTTTAAAACATTATATCAATGCTATGCAATAATATGTTTCCCACTCAAAAGCATTGGACTCGTTAACAATGGCAATTTTATTTCCAACTGCTAAAAATCGGAAAATTTCCCCATTTTATGGCTTAAAAGCAATTGTTTGCTCTCGTTCGACACATATTTGAATTGTTTTTTAAAATATAAATCTCAGTATTTCAGCTATAGAAAAGTTAAATGGCCCAAGCTCTTATCTTAATTTTAACTAGTTTAAAAACGCAGATTTATAATTCCCTGCACGAATTTTATACTTTTCTTATAAAACAAAGGGGTTGGAAAAAGAATTCCATTACTTCTCAGCAACTTATCCTAGATACACCAAATTTGTACCACGTCTAGCCCTCATGTAGATCATAAAAATTTGGCTTCTTCAAGTTGTAGGATTCAAGGAATATATCCCGAACAGATGGACGGGCGGACGGATAGACAAACCAAATGCATAAGCGAATTTAAAAAAAGACGCTAAAAAGTATTTAAGCACAACTCTTTATGTATTGAATTAATATCATTCATTCTAGTAAACTGATATTCACCTCTTAAATTTTGTTTCGCTATTTATGCTCACTTTGTCCTATATATTGTTCTGCAGGCTTGTTTAGCATGTTTAGTTAGAGATATAAGTCATTATGACCTTTATGACTAACTGTATATGACCTTTTGTCCCTCACCATTGACTTTCCAAAACCTCACCGCATTAAACAAGTATTTCAGTTCGTGAGGAGGCTAATGGTCATTTTAAGACATTCCGTCGCCGCTGGTATGAAAGAAACTTTTTGAAATGATCGCTTTATTCAGGAAAATAGCTGTAAAATAAAGAACTAGGCTAAGCGAGCGTGTCACGCGAAGAAACTTTCCGATTGACGCAGGGGTAGACAACCAACCGCATTTGTTTGCCGAGTGAGTTTTCCGAATTAGTCTGTAAAGACGATTACAAATGGCACGGAATAATCAACGCAACTGAACGGAAATTGGAAAGTATACCACGTAGGTCCCTAAGTATAAGAATTTTTAGCAGTTACTAGCTGTGTGGCACAATTGAGGACTAAAATGTTTAGAGAACTACAACATTTAAGCTAAAACTAGCTAATAAGAAGTTTCAGTAACAATATTAACCGTGGTTTACTACATTTATACGTTTCCTTTGCCGTTTTCCTCCAGTCATTTTTGTTCCATAATTGCACCGTTGGATTTCTTTGAAGATGAAAGCTGATTGACAGGAGGACTATTTTTACAGACTTTATTCTAATTTTCTCAGTTTAAACTTAAATTGTCTCAAAATTTTTACCAATAAGGAAAGTTATTAGCAAGAAGGTCACTCACCAACGTGGTCCATTTCGTAACTGGTGTTTTCCTGTACAACCTGAAAGCAAGGAATAGTAAATGAGATGATAGTTCACACATCACAAAATCCATCTTAAAGGGGGACTTAATTTGAAAATAATAATGATACAGTTCTTGAAAGTCGTATGTTTATAAATTTAAGATTTAAGAATAATATGATAAAACTAGTGTAATGCCCGTGGAAATATCAACGGAAGAATATAGATAGAATGATTATTAATATTTGCATTTAACATAATTATTAGCACACTTTTACATATGAAATATTTCGTCATATATTACATTTCTAGTGAATATTCTGTTGTCGTTTAGTAAATGCCTTTGGTTTTTATTTTCGGCTATAAAATTCTGTTCTTCTTCTCCCACCTTGTTCTAGTCAATGCTGTATATAAATGTCGGTGTGCAAAGACCGGGAAATAATTATATGTATACATATATAATGTACGAAAAATAATTCAATTTCGTGCACTTAACATTATGATTGTTTTAAAATTGTACTCTGTACTTACGAAGAAAGAAAGCTTACTCGAATCCTCAATAATGTTCTCCGTCGTTATGTATTACATATTTAAAATAAAACTTTAAAATATTTAAATTAAAAACTAATTAATCAATCAGCGGAATAATTTCTTTGAATACTATCTGAACAAAAACAAATCAATTTATTTCAACATTGTAAACTGTTCCCTTGACGGTTGAATGGATTTTTGTATTGGAGATCCATATTAACAAAAAATAAACTAATTGTTTATCGTAGAAACCGTTAAAATAGTTTTAAATTGATTTTTGCTTTGAAATATACTTGTCAATTCAGTACATATTGTAAATTCCAATTCCTTTTATAAAAACAAATCAATTCATTAAAAGATTCACTGTTCTTTCTTCGAAAATTGCCTGTTAACAGTTTTAAATGTCCTTTTAATTTTAATTGAATTTTAATTTATATTCGTTTCCAAACTTCGGCCATTGTTACGAAATTAATTGGAGGAATAACAATATAAATTCGTAAGCACGTATGGTTTACAAAGAATTTAATTTAAGAATGCTTTTTATTTCCAATTTTTCTAAAATGACACTGTTGATACTTAAAATTTTTTATATTTACGTTAATATACTTATTTTCCACAAAACACGCCAATCTCTCCCCTTCCTTCCTCTCTCTCGTATTGAAGCACTCAAGGCACGCTTATTCCCAGAAGGATGTATACAATAATAGTAATCTGAGGTGTAACAATGATAATGGTCGACATAGCAACATCACGTTAAAATGGCGAGATTTCCACAAAATATGAAAATTAAACGTTTAACATGAAATATTTCGAACCGTGGGTAAAAAAAGACGAACGGAATAAGAAACTTTATAACTTTTTCTTCAAAATGGTTCAAATCCGAAGGTCGCCTGTTAATTTCTTCTAATTTTAATTTCCAAATGAATAAAAGTCTGCACGTCAAAAAATCGCGTTTTACATGTTAAGTAATGGGATATGGAAATGCCTCTCTTGGAGACGAACCAAGGAATTTTTTCGCGATTTAAATTTGTCATTCTCTGAATAAGTGTTAGTCAAGCATCCCTACCAAATTTCGAGTTTCTATCATTATTATTTCTTGAGTTATTAGCGTTTGCATAGCGTGACCAACCAACCAACGGACGACGGCTATTATTATATAATAACATGCATAAAATAGAAAAGTATTTTAATGCTATGGGCAGAACTACAGAAATAATTACATACACCTTCATTACTAAAAGACAAATATTCTAAAGAATAAATTAATCTACGAGGGAGAGTCAGAAAGTATCCGCAATGTATTTTTAAAATTTTTGTTTTGTTGGCTGCGCTACTAATTGCATGCGCAACTCTAAGTGTGGACTCTCTTAGTCATTTTGGTGTGGTTTCGACCTTGAATGGTCAGTTATCGTGTCGTTGTAGCGGTGTTAACATGGCCGCTCCACTTGCCGCATGCAAAAGAAGAGCAGCGTGCAGTGATTCGATTTTTGTGGACTGAAGGTATATCAGGGGCAGAAATCCATCGAAGACTTTCAGCACAGTGCTATGCCGCAGCGGAGTGTGTACGATTGGATTAACATCTTCAAAAACGGTCGCACAAGTGTCACTGATGAAGAACGCCTCCACGTCCGCTACTGATAAGAACACTGAACGACCCACGCCATGATTCTGAATAACAAACGGGTAACTATTGATGAAGTGGCATATCACCTGCAAATCAGTCATGGTTCTGCCCATGAAACCATCCACAACAGACCTGACTTTCATAACGTCTGTGCGAGATGGGTTTCGAAACAACTCACAGAAAAGCACAAGCGCAACCGTTTGGACATCTGCCTACGCCTTTTGAACCGCTATCATAAAGAAGGTGACGCCTTTTTGAGACACATCATCACTGGGGACGAAACATTGGTCCACCACTACGAGCCTGAGAGTAAACGCCAGAGTTTGGAATGGAAACATCCGAAATCGACGGTAAAAAAAAGTTCAGAACTCAACCAACAGCGGGAACAGTGATACTCACAGTGAAGGAAGCGGTGCATGCGTGGCTTGTCACTCAGCCGAAAATTTTTTTTCTAAGGGCATACAGAAGCTTGCGCAACGCTGGACTAAGTGTGTTGAAAAGCAGGGGAACTATATTGAAAAATGATACTCTTGTAAGTTCTCTATTGTTTTTGTATTAATTTTTTAAAATACATTGCGGATACTTTCTGACTCACCCTCGTAATATATAATTTATCGATTGCATTTCCGCAAACTCACATTCTGTAACCTTTCAGGAATGAAGATAAGGGGGATTTCGACCATTCTTTTGCCAGATACTAGGAATGGCGTGCAAGTTTTAGATGTGTGAACGTCTATCATAATAATAAATGTTAAAATCTTGAAATTTTTACTTTTTTCTATTTAACTAACAGGTGAAGGATTGTAAAATAATGTACTGCCATTTTAAAAATATTTTGAATGAAGGTACGTACTAGGGACTTAAATAGAGCTATAGCGAAAAATGATATATAATTATAAAGTCGAACTTCTATAGGTCGAACATCTATAAATCGAATTTTCCATAACTCGAAGTTAATTCATTTTATAAGGCAAAATATGCTTCGTGTTATTTTCTTCTATAACTCGAATTTTCTATGTCGAATATTTTTTTCTTTCCCGGGAAGTTCGACTTAACCTCCAAATTGACCGGAAAATATCCATTTTACGAAAAAGCTACATTTTCAAAACGGTTAGTTACCAAGACTATCATCCGATGCAGCAGGCGTAATAAACAGTTTTGCGATTGTGATGAGCCGATCGAGAAATCAGCCAACAAGCGGCTATTTTAAATATTCCTTCCTTTTCAATATTCCTCTAATATAAGATGTTTATCTAACTATAAACAACGACTCCCTTCAGGTTTTAACCACAGACACTTTCTCGTTTCTCACACCCGAAGACCATTCCAGCTCATCTTAAAACTTATTCCTCACAATACGCTCAAACCACACACATCCTCCTTCCTCCATCCATCCACGTCTCACGACCACTCCTTTCAAATAACAAACGAAGCAAAGGCTCCATTCCTTCTTTATTTCCCCCCATCCCTTCCCTATCCTCTTCCTTAATGCCCCCTTCCCAACCTCACCTTCCTAACCACCGTTCCCTCCTCTCCCTTCCCTAATCCCAATCCCGTTCTTTTCCCCGACCACTCCCGTAACTCTCTTCCCGCCATTCTCTCCTGAAATCCCCCTCCTTCCTTTTTCCCCCTCCCTAATCCCTATTCTTACCTCCTTCACCCATCTTCTTCCCTAACCTCCTCCCGTTTCCTTCTCCTCCTTCCGTTTCTTCCTCTCCTCGTATGATTCTCTCCCTCTTTCTTCCACCCTCACCTTCTTCTCCTTACCGCTTCCCCTTTTCTTCCCCCTATTCTTCCCATAGACCTGCATAACTCCCTCCTTCCTACGCCTCGCCCTCCCTTCTAAATCCCCTTCCTTACTTCATCCTCGTTAATCCTTTTTCCCTCCCTTCTGCGCTAAACAACCTCCTCTGATCCAGTTTCCCTCCCTCCTTCGCTATCTCTCCTGACTCTCAAAAACCCCTCCCTTTTGCTCGATTTTCCCTCCTCTAAATCTCCCTCAAGTCCATTTGGGCAGTTAATTGGTAATTACGGTAGGAGGATGGAAGGTGATGCAGTGCTTAGCACGCTGCTACGTTTCCTTCCCCGCACTCCTTACAAGATTATCTCTTGCGACAATGCGTCTGCTAAGTTATGTGCGGAAAAAGGAATCCAGGAGGTTGACCAGAAAAAGAAACGGAAGATCGATCGATTTTGCCGTGTTTCCGGGACGGTTTCCGCGTAGTTCCTGCAATTTTAAAGGCACATTTACAGCCTTAAGGCATCTTTCTCTTACGAATTCGAGGGAATTGGTTCTTTTATTGCTGCATGAATCAAGAGGCTTCTTAATCTCGATTTCTAATATAACTACATGATTAAAGATGCGACTGAAAGAAAATTTTAAGTCAGATTAGGAAAAGGAAAATAATTCTGCCATTAGAAAGCTTGAATGAGAAAGAGTTAACGAGACATGAAATATTTTGCGTATAATATAACACTCTGGAGAACTCCATCTAATATAGTAGTACCATAACAAAAGTGTGTCGAAGGTGGCATTTGCCAAAGGCGGCTCTAAAAAAAATCGCCCATTCATTCCTCAGAAGATGGGTAAAAATATCAGTTCTAACACATTTATTTCATACTAAAATATTAAAATTATTTCAGTGAGAACGAAATTTTTCTGCAACGAAGGAAAAATAATATACTATAAAACTTTTTTCAAAAGGCACTCAAGCTCTTCCATGGCATAGCATTTTCCACTTACGAATCATCAGATTACTAATGGCATTGAAAAGTTTCCCATAAGCCTTCATAAAACTGATTCTACAAAGATCCTTGTCAAAAGGTCCTTTTAAAGCGACTTGGTAGCATATAGTTGCGTGGTACATTTAATGAGGTGACGATCGTATTAGATTTTAACGGTGATAAAATCATTCTTCCCATAAGATTGTAGCTCGTATTTTTCAGCAAGAAATTTAATATGGAGCTATATACAACACGACACATCTTTCTAATGAATCCAAATAAGCAAATTAATGAAACACCATAAGCGAATAAGCGAGAGAGGATAGATGGCTCCGCTAGTGTGACGAGAAAAAACACCGAAACAAATCATTCTATAAACCTCTGACTCGATTTTAGGTTTATTACACAGACGCTAGGAAATTGTCGTCCACTAAAAAAAGGTCCTCTAAGGAGAAAAAGACTATTAACCGTATTCATCATTGCCCTTAAAACATTTATTTTACTGCATAAATATGCATCGTAGCGGAAAGCATTAACATTTAAGAACACTGCGTAATATTATAAAGATAAACTATATTGCTCGGGGAGCCGTGGCGTAGTGGAGCAAACCCGGTGCGAACCGGGTTGCCCAGTCCCCCATTTGCGTGGTTATGAGAACACGCAAATCAGCGCTCCGTTCTTCGGAAGGGACGTAAAGCCCTTGGTCCCCTTGGCGTTTCTCGCTAAGAGTAGGCTAATGCCGGCACCGGGTTTATCTCCTCCGTTGCTTTGTGATTTAGACTGAGAAGCCTACTAGCGCTGGAGTCGTTTGAAGTCACAAGGTCCCCCAATTGAAAGATAAATTATCTCATTCAAATCTGTCAAAACTGGGTCTAACACATCAAGACGCAATGCTACACTCTCTGATTATCCAAAACAGAATTTATACTTGTGTTGAGAGATTGAAATGTTCCTGCTACAAATTTCTTAAAGTCAGCTATGGCAGCAGAAGGAGAAGTTGGGGTAGCTATCATATCTGTTCTATTTGCATAAGAAGCAATAGATACATTGTCCTCTTGAGAGACCAACTAGTTCTCCAACAACCGTATTTTCATTGCTGGAACCAGGAGCAGTCTCAACCTCAGATCCGATATCTATATCGGATTGAGCATCCATCATCCCTGATCTGGTTTTTCTACTCCCAGATAATAATTTTCTAGACACCCTCCTTTTCTCAGAGCGCTCTCCTTTCTTTCCCTTTGACTGTTACCTTCTGTCATGCGGAAGAACTACTGCACTGCCTCCCGCGGAGAGGAGATGAGCGGACGGAAGGCGCTCGAGAAGACAAGAGCGCCACTCCGCGCGGAAAACGCGCGGGCGTTTCATGTATCATTCACCGCTGCCATGATATCACGTGACCACTCGAAGAATTCCTAAAGAATGACAAGAAAGACTCGTAAGGGAAGAAGATGAGGGAAACAAACAACTGAGAGTGAAAGAAATAGTGATGAATAAAGGAAAAGGAGAGAAATGACGCGAAACAAGAAAATGTGGGTGTTTACAAAAGCGATGAAAGCAATCGAGAAATATGAGAGAGAGAGACAGATGAGACGGTTCGTGAATGAAGAGGGAGAGAAAAAATTAAAGGAAACGGAAGAAATTGAAAATGGGAGAATCAGATGATTAGAACAAAGCAGACATGGGAATACAGCCAGATGAAAAGGAAGACAATGTATGCCGTAATTATGAAAGGCAAAATTGAAACCTTGGTTTTACTTTTCAGTTTGTACAACGGTGAGGATAAATACAAGTAGAGCTAAATAATCAATGCGTAAAAAGTAATTCTTGATTGGCTGTATATCCGATGGAGAAAATCATATGAGTAAGAAAGATCTCTAAAAATATAGGGGAGACAAAACTATTGAAAATGTGTAAAAGCAAGCAAGTATTCTGCACCTGAATTGAATTTAATATTATTAGAGATTAATTATGTTTATTTTAAATTTCATAGTCTGCGTGTAGGAGTATTTAGTATCACGCGTCAATTTTCAAGCATTTTATGTACACAGCTCTCGTTCCTGCTACCAGAGGATTAATGCAGAAGGATCAAGTTTACATAATTGAGAGTGACACTGAATTTTCTATGCATGAGCTATAGCGACAATTACAATGAGTTACTAACGTGCATAAATATAAAGAAAACGCACGTAGCATTGGTAATTAATGAGAACAAGAAAACCGAAACCAGACACAGAAGAATAGTGGACGAGAACAGAGACTGAAATAAATAGAAAATATGGAGAATCGAATGTGATCATGTTAGATGTAAAAATAGACTAACTATTCGATAGGAAAGTAGACTGAGAGGAAACACCGAAAAGAGGAGAGAGGGAAACGAGAAAGAATGGAGTGAGAACGAGGAAGATTTGAGAGAGAGAGAGAGAGAGGGGAAGGATGACAGCTGAATGACAAAAGAACTGTGAGTGACTGTTAGAGGAGAGAGAGGGAGAGAAAGACGGAAGGCGCGGTGACAATTGGAGAGATGCTCAACTCAACTCCGCTCTCGCTCCAGTGTAGTGGATGCCACGCACGCACGCACCGTGCACCGCCCTCTTCCCTTCCCCTTTCTCTCTCACCGCTGCACACCCGCGTCACGCCCGAACAACGCCCAGCTTCCCTAAACCCCTTATATTTATACAGGAAAAAAAGCGCACGCTTCTCTCCCTCGGCTCTCTCCCGCCACGCGAGAGAACATGCAGGGATCCTCCCTCCACTCTTATTCCCCTTCGCTGCATCCCGGGAGATCGCGTAAAACAAGAAGAAGGGGACTTTATCTCTCGCGAGAGGAGCGGTTTTTATTTGGTTTCGTTCCCTCCTCTCCTTCGCGCCTTCTTCCCTCCCGTTCGATTATCGATTCTTCCTCGCACCCTCGGAAGTGTGTGCGTTACTTGTCACGCGATAAAAAAAAGTGAGAGCGAGTTGTCACGGAGATAAAAATATCAAGGTTCCTATTCCCCGCTCTCTTCGCGATCCCGCTCTACTCCTCTGCCATCTACCTTCCTCTGCTGTCATCTACTCTTCTGCTTTGTATCCTTTTCCTCTGTTTTATATCTCCCCCTATAAACTCTCCTTCTGTCCGCTATCCTCCTCTATTATATTATTTCCTCTTCTGTACCTTCGCGTCATCCTCTCACTTCCTTCCGTTTTCTCTTCCCGCTACTCTCTTTTCTCTTTCTCACATATCTCACATCCTCTCTCAAGTTCCTTCTCTTCTTTTCAGCTCTTCTTCTGCTTCTTCTGTATCCTCTCTCTTCCGCCTTTCTCCTCCTCCTATCCTCTTTCTGTCTCTGTTCTTTGGTCGTCTTTTCCTTCTTTTATCCCCTTTCCTCTCTACTTTCTCTCCACCTCTCCCTTTATACTCCTCCCCTACCCCTCTTCTCTCTCGTTTTCCTTTTCTTCTCATCCTCCTCCCCTTGATCCCCATAAAATGGCAGAGCGAAGGGAATGAGTCTTCTTCGCGAATGAAAAGTTTCTTAAGAGAAAGTAGAAAAGAGAGGGGACGAGGGGATATAAAAGTGGGAAATTTTAAAAGGGCGTGGCTGTGAAAGGGTGAAAAGGATGCGATAATGGGAGTTAGGTGGAGGAAGAGAGGAGGTTAAGGGAAATAAATCGAGAGGAAAAAGAGGGCGAGATACAAGAGAAGGTCGGAGGAAGGAGATAGGAAGGAAGAACTTTGTACAATGAATAAAAGAATGCCACAGGAAGAATGAGACACGGGATTGGTGTTAAATTTTGAACGGAGTAGTTCATTTTTTTTTTTTTAACCGTGGAGCTTAAAGTATAGGATTAAAATGACTGAGAGAGTGGAGAAGAGGCATATCAAAAGGAGGTGTAAAATTTAAATTTCAAAGAAGAAGTTAATACAGACTTAGATATCGTCAAAGAAATAATAATCAGTGTTGAGAGCGCGGTGCCTCCCTGATAAATACTTTTTGCAACACGCGTTCTCGATAAAAAAAATAACCATGTTTTATTTGCTAGGAATATTTAACAAGGATTATAGGTTAAGGATTGCACTTTAAACTGTTAACTTCCAGATTATTGAATATACTACATTAAACTTCCGATTAATTGAATATCGAATAACTGGAATTTTTAAAATCTGTAACTTAAGTTTCTTATACTTCATGATTTAACTACTTCATTTACTTGTGCTGCCCCAATAAAATTCAATCTAAATTTTTCATTCTGTGTAATATTATATGATTCAAGAACGATGAGTTTCATTTCGATAAAGTTTTCTTCAGATGCTTGGCACATCCCCTTACAGTTGTATAAGGCTAAGGTTCGATTCCAGAAGATATAATTTTTCCTAATTAAATAACACGTGAACGAATATAGGATATTTTTCTACTGCACTTATTAATAGCTAGAATTGAAGTACGAGCTCGGGAACTCTGACGTTAAAATAACTAAATTTATGTTTCCAGTAAAAAAAATTGAATAAGTTACGAATTAGCTTTGAACTAGACAAATAACATCTTTTCCGCCGTCTATGGACTAACGAATAAACTATAAGTGTTAATCGACAACGTATACATAATGGAAATTCGATTAGTAGAGAAAGGAGTTAAACGTGTTTAATTATGACTTTAATAAAATGGAAATGTCAGGATTCAATCCTATCTCAATCTATTTTAGCAGTACAGGTGCGACTGCAGGAGTGCCTTCCTTCTTTTAATGTAAATGAAAATGAAGTATTCTATCTACATTTTGAGAAGTCATATGTAAATTGGCGAGAAATTAGTCATAATTATTATTTTACCTTTAACTGACATATTTAATTCTCCTTTTGTCTGGAAGTTAATGTTTTAACCTTGAATATTGAATTGATATTATTTGCAATCGAAAGGTTAAAATTATTAATATATGAAAATCAAAGTAAATCTAATTTTATAATAGGAGGGGTATGATTGCTGGTAGTATACATAAAATATATATTATTCCAATAATTTATGATAATGTAATTACTAACGTTAGACACCGTTCATTCCTATTCACCTCTTCTGTTATATATTAAAATATAATAAAAGGTTTAATTCACAATACGTACAGTATCGATTATTACTTATCTGTTAACACAACTTTTCTTTGAGGTTTTTCTTTGTTGTATTAATATTTGATCAATTTTGTTAGTTTGTGTATACTATGGCTAAATAGGTATATCAGTCAACTGGAATATCTGATGAACATAAATAAGCACTATTCCCAGACGTCCGGTAAATCGAGAGTTTACTGAATATCTTCTAAAAATCAAATTCTAGCAATATTCCTAATATCAACTGTCTATTGAGATAAAAGGGGGTCTTTTAAATGGAGTTATACGCGGTATGTACTTCGTGAGCAGTTAACGCTTTCTGAAAAATAAATTGGAAGCCCATATAGAATGACTGCAGAAATGACATATTCAGACCGAGGAAGAAGGGAAAGAAACCCGAATAAATGTAGTAAAGAGAATCTCTGAAACTAAATCGAGAGTATGAAAAAAGAAGACATCCAAGAAGAGGGGGAGTTGAATTTTATTCTTTTTCTCACGTATAAAGACTAGTTTAACGGAAGACATAATGTATGATTAGAATTAACGGGATGATAACAGGATGAGCAGCGGTATAACGACGTTGCTTTATCGCATTGTTTATTCGTCCAGTTTATACATAAAGACCGGAATTGAAAACGCCCGTGGAATGCGTCCCCGGCAAAGATGGCCAAGGTTTTAGCGTTCCATTTTGGTTTTCGTGTTAATTTATTTGTTAAAGTCGGGTCGTAACGTAGATGAGCAAGATCAATGTACTGAGAGAACTAGCGCGTCAAAAACAAGGATTCCGTTCACATTAAGGATGAATGAATTTATGAAGCGCGGAGTTTATTACGAGAGGGTAGAGTAATTCGTATCAAGTGAAAGTTTTGTATCTCTTGCACTTATTACCTAATCACATTTCAGTTTAATCTCTCGCGAAAAAAATTCAAAACTCCCAAACTCCATGTGCTTGCCATTTGAATATTCAACTGAAGCGACTTTAACAAAAATAATGTTGATTTAGTACTGTAAATGAACTGGGCTTTTTGTATACATGGGTCAATTAACGGGTTAATAATTCCGAAATTTTTCTAAATTCTTGAACAAAATCATTTTGATTTTCGTGTTTATAATGAATAAAAATATCCTATACGCAAAATTATATATTAATACGAAATCGTGATTGGTAGGAGAAAAATTGACTTATTTTTGACGGCATTATTTAAGAATTATTGCCGCCGGATTAATATTCAACGATAAAATTATCACACACAAGCAAACATTCCACTCCTCCATGGACTTGTATTTTAAAGACTTACGCAATGTCTTCAGCATTATAAATTACGGAAGAATACTATTCTTTACGTTCTGAAATCAAATAATCAACGTCATGTGACTGATAATGTTATGGGTACAAAGGCTGATTAACAGGTACATATGAAGTAGGAGTATGTCACCCAAATACCGTTTATTTAATAGACAACGAATTACAAATAAACTTTTAACAATTATTACTGCAACACGTTAAACTTTGCAAAACTCATACCACTCCAAATTATCGTTTAGTGTCCTCATAAATAGCATCATAAACATCTTATCGCTATGCTTTCATATTTAGAGAGAATACAACAGAAGTATTTTACAGTGACCCCGAAACCCTAATTACTTTGGGAATACTTGCGCTAAATTCATGAAAATTTCATGCTTCGGTTATAGTTTCTATCGTTGGCCTGAGAATATGACAGCATTCATCTACAAAATAATATAGACATTGCTTGAGGTTTCGTGTCAATAACTACTACCTTTATTATAGACAACATAGAAACGTTTGTTTTATGACTAGGTTATAGCAGCAAGGTAAAGGTACTGCAGGTAGTGCGTGCCAGATGTCCAGGGGTTCTAAACTGAGCCACATTAGCATTTACACAAAAAATACAGTAAATATAGAATAACTGTATCTTTATAGACTCATATTACCGTTAAAACAATAAATCTGTTTTAGCAGTTTCAATCTGTTCTGTCTCTGATTTCGCATACAGCATTATTAGTAACAGAATTTTCATTTTCCAAGTACCAAAAATATTTATACACGTTGATTGCATGAAATTGCGATGGGAAAAGCATTTCGAAGATGATGAAGTTAGGAATAATGGGCAACGGTGCTTCCTATTATTTGGCAACTATACGGCAATTTATTTAAACGAGGATTGAAAGCGATAAATATAAGGTGAGTTTTTCTGTAACGAAAAACCATCGATAATTTTATAGATTAAATGCATAATGTGACGAAAAATCGTAACAACTGACGAAGGTTGGGGATAATTTGGTTAGTATAACTAAATAAATTAAATCAAAGTTAAATTAACAATTTGCCAAATATGCTTCTAAAGTAAAATTTTAAGATTAACTTTCAGACTTATGTTTAAGCTATCCATTTTATGATAATTTAAGATTAGAATTCATAAATTTATTTATTTATAGTTTAGAATTTGAAAGTGGCATGGAGAAATCTGAGAATAAAATGTGATAAAATGTCGGTCATAGTTTATAATTATATTTTGGGAATATAGCTTATGTACAGTTATTTTTGAAAAATTGCTCTACAAGTGGAGGAGTTTATATAAAAATTATTAGAGCACTTTTAGATTAAATAGACATTTTTGATGATCAACAAGAATAAACAACTATACATTTTTCATTATGTTTAACTACATTTCTATTTCGAGTAATACCGTACTTAAATGTTACATCTTCATATTCTAATAAACCATTTTGCCCCTAAAGCAGCGAGCAGATTACAGACGGGCGGAATTGCAAAATAACACTTTTTTCTGATAAAGCGCACATATCAAAACCTCCAAATCGATATTTTCGTGGTCATACATAGTTTCTCGGTACACTTTCTATTTGAGAAAGTAAAGGAGAAAGGGAAGTGGACAATAACAATTTGAAAATAGAAATAAACGGAGAAGAAAATATAGATGAGTAGTCTGGGGGATATAGATACACTAAAGTAAAGAGAGTGGGAAAGGGAGAGAAAGAGATGAGGAAAGACATGGAGAAAGAAAGTGGAAAGAGACGAAGAGTGAAGTTTTGAGGGAGGGAGGGAGGGAGGGAAGTGGTGGTATGTCACGAGGTGGCACTGAGAAGAGGAATTCGCTCGGGGGATTGTCACGCGGAAATAAGAAGCACCTGCTTTT
The DNA here is from genome assembly GCA_036926305.1 of Uropetala carovei. Taxonomy (NCBI): domain Eukaryota; kingdom Metazoa; phylum Arthropoda; class Insecta; order Odonata; family Petaluridae; genus Uropetala; species Uropetala carovei. The sequence goes on from JAXCHB010000005.1 coordinate 1,958,186, forward strand.
CCTATTTGGCCTGTTTTCCTTCTCGCACCACCTTTCTCTTCCTTTCCATTTCCCTCCCTCTCGAAACGTCCTTATCGGAGCTCGTTTGGAAAACTCGGGGAAAAGTATTGTAGGACAAAAAGGCTCTTTGGCTAGTATTTTCCCCTCTGCCTACTTCTTTCTCTCTCTCCCCCTTTTTTGGTTGATTAAGGATCTTTATTTCGAAATCATCGTCACAAACTGAAGTTGAGGTGAAACTTTTCCCATTTTATGGAACTCGGAAAAATAATGGGAGAGATGGAAGAAAGAGAAGCGGAGGTCGAATTTTTCTCCAAGTTTAATGGCGATGGAGCGATACTAAGAGGCATAAATTTCCCCATCTCTAATTGGTGTTCTAAATGCGTTTCTTTTTTTACTTCATATATTAGTCAACGAAGCTTATCGCGTTTTTAAAAAGTTTGTTCGGGTATATTTCACATTCGTATAGAATAGAAATGTCAACTTAAAGAAGAGCCTCTTCAACTGGATATATTAAATAAAGAATTTATGGATGAATATTTATCCAATAAAAGAAAAATATAGAAATTCAGTGTGCAAAAGGGAGTTCTATCGAGAAAAAAACACAATCTTTAGTATGATACAAGAAATTTATGGTGACGTTAGTAATTTTATGCACAATAAATTTAGGTTTATCTTTCATTCATAAAATACGAAAGAATATCGCGCTAATAGATGCTAAGTATTATATATAATTTAGTAACAATTTATACGATTCCAGATCAAGGAGATCGGATATTACAACACCATATTTGCTGCGTACTCATGTAACTAATGACGAATGCCAATATATTTATTGATTAATTTACATTTGATTCCATGCTATGCGCATTGCATATGTTTGTTTTGATAGAAATATTTTACCGTAACCCAATACTTCCGAGCATTACTCTTTTTCAAAGAATATCATCTTCTGAAAATGTTAACCTTAGCTCATTACGTCTGCAGATACTCTATATAAAGACCAATAAAAGGACAGTGACCAAAAAGGTAATGTGCCCTGCCAATGGTTAGACAATCACACCCTAAATGCTTCGTTCGGAGTATATAGCATACATATGCAAATGTAAAGATATAAACGGGTGTTCAATTAACTCTTTTAGGGTAGTGCTTACCTACAATAATCTCCTACTTCTACAATTAATATCATTCGATGCGTGGTGGTTAGCGTTGTTTATTTCCATTTACTACTCATCACATAGCATTTTGTACTAACCAGAAATATCAGAAGCTCAAATTGCTGGCAGAATAGCAGATTACGCTGAAAAAGCTGTATTCTCTTAAAGAAAATAATACTGTGTTTGAAAAACGTAATTATCATAAATGAATAACTCTTGTACAATAAAGAACCTACCCACCTGGTTTTAATACTTAGCTAATCGTATATGTTATCACTTCATAAAAAATAACACTAATTCTAAATGAAGATCAGTCACGTAGAATTATTGATGTATCTTAACTTTTAGAACAGACTATTTTAATAAACGTATTAAACGGACAAAATGGCTAGTATTTCTCACAATTATTATTTGACGATTTAATAAAAAGTGTAAATTATAATAACTTCATTCTTACCCTCTAAATAAAGAAAAAAATAACTAGATAAAACATTAAGAGTGATAATATAACTTCTTACTAGAATTGCATAAAGCTTGACCTCTTTGTGTAATTTACCGTATAGCACCCCGTACAATGTATAAATAATTGTTATAACTGCAGAGTTATTTACAGTGACTCAGGATTTCCTCAGTTTAAGTAGCGATATAATGAGAACTATTTTTCATTTCGTTTGATACGGCAATAAAACCAGATAAAATACCACGGGTATAAAAATTGAAACGAGACAGAAAAATAATTGTTTTTTTTTCATATTGCTTTTTTTAGTTTCGGAACGAAGACGTTTCACACAAACGGCAGAGTCATACATTTTACGGGACATCGTCACAAAAATACTAATTTCGCCGACATGGTGTATTTTTGTGTTTATTGTTGTATCAGTTTTTACGCCGGCAGTTATATCAGTAGCAATTTCATTGGATGCGGTTGTGGGCTCTTACGTAGAATTTCTATAACGGAATCCCTCTCTCCCTCTCAGCCCTCCCCCCCTCCCCTCTCTCCATGGTTTATTACGCTCCAAAATTCATCCCCTCGGAATGTGTCGCCAGTTATGGGAATATAAGTATATTTATAGTCGTTTCTCGCAGAATCCCAACCACTTGTCTCGAATTTCATTTCGCCAAACCGAGAACCCTCTCTACACATCACTCTTTCTCATTCAAACCTGACGTCACGTCCGTCTCCATGGCAACGAGATGGAGATCCTAAGGACGCCCCCTTCCCTTTTATACGTATCGCCCCCCCACGCGGGAATGAAAGAGAGAAAGGGTGTAAGAGGAGTGGAGCACTGGGAGGGAGGGAGAAAGAGCGTAAAAAAGTGAAGGGAGAAACGAGCAAATAGGAGAGAGAGAGAGAGAGAGAAAAAAAAGGGGGGACGAAGTGGCAATGGAGAGAGAAATGAAAGCGGAAAATGAGAGGGGAAGAGAATATACAGGAAAGAGGAGACAAAAGAGAGGAAATAAGTTCGGAGATATGAGGAAGAGGAAAATGATTGGGAATGGAATAGTAATGAGATAGAGGAGGAAAAGTGGAGAGGTAAAAATAGGATAGGAATTATACAGAAGAAAATTAAACAGGAAAAAAGTCAGCAAGAAATAAACAATAGCATATTTCGTTTAATAAAGAATGGAAGAAGAAAAAGAAAGAAGAACAATAAGTAGCGATGTGAATTAAAGAGAGAGAAATAAGCGATGGGAGATGAGTGGACAACGGAATTGATATGGGAGAGATTGGAATAAAGAGGGAAACATTAAAAAACGGTGGAAGAAATAGACTAAAATAATAAAAGTAAATGGGAATTAAACAAATAGAAAAGGAACAAGGAGGAAAAGAAAGAAGAGCGGAGGAAAAATAGAGTTGTTTACCTAAGACTAGGTTTGGATTGATTTGCTTGGATTGGGTTTTCTTATCAACCACAATCATTATTTTTTCGACCAAAACTCACATGCAAATTATCGAGAGTTCCAGGAGCTCATAATAAGAAGGGATCAGGCGAAGCCGCTGTGACTTTCTATGGTCGTAAATGGGAAAATTTTATGTGACGCTCAAGGCTAAACGAACAGGACCCAATCAAAAAAATCGTTGAATGTTGTTATCCCAAATCAAAAAAAAATATTCATCTTGTTTTAAATTGATTGTATTTATTAGGGCCATAAAAGTCGCGAAAAAGATAAATTTCCGTAAAACAGCTCCAATGACCGATAAGTAACGAAATGAGGGATGAGAAATAAGGGAAGGAAAGAGCGAAATTGTGGGAATTTCAAAAGAAATTCAACCGGTGGGGGAGGAAGAAAATGTAGTGGAGTGGGGAGAAAAGAGGATAAAATGTAAGAAGACCGGAGAAAAAACATCGCGAAATGAAAAGAGATGAGCAAAAGAACACCAGTCGGTTTTAGATGAGAAAGTGCGGGAATAAACAGACTCGGTGAGGTAAGGGAGGAACAACGAAAACGAAAGAAAGTAAAAATTGAACAGGGAAGAGAGAGAGAAAGAGAAGAGAGAAAAGGGTAGAAATCCGGGAGAGAAAGAGGTTAGGAAAGGGGTAATATGAGGAAGAGAACGAATGCGTTTAGAACGCGAATGGGAACAGAAGCAGGGGAGGACGTATCCGTATGCGTGCGTGTGTTGCGTGCATGCGTGCAATGTTATGCGAGGAACATCGCTCGAGAATGTATGTATACGGGTAGAGGAGGAGGAATGGAGGGGGTGTGCGGATGGAAAGGCAAGGGGAGTTGAGAGACGGGAGGGTAGTTCGCACACGAAGCGACAAAGACCGTAGATTAAAAAAAATTCCGGGTGAGGGAAATGAGTATTCCCCACGCGGCATTTGGATGTATTTCCATATATGCGCTAAGCCCATCGAGACTTATTTTATCCCGAAGCCACGACTTGGAATGACTCGAAATGGAGGAAATTTTCAAAATTTCCCACTGATTGAACCTGTAGTTTAAAATATTGATCGAAATGTATACATATAACGGAAATGCGAAGGGCAATTTTTTTCGTATCCACCATTCGTCCTAATTGGTTATGATTCAAATTCCGCGAATTTACATCTAAAAATAGGCTCGACACATGCATAGTCAATGCTGTGTTATAAACTAATCAAAATCGTTTTATGAAATTTCGTAGTAATATCAAAAAAATATCATCGCCCTACTGTAACATATATTATTACTGCTTAATTTTTATAACTCGAGAAAGTTCTTTTTAAAATATTAAAACAGGGCACGTCACAAAACATAGCATTCGTAGTCAAATTTGGCAGTATCCTCAATCACATAGTTTCACGAGATGAAATTTGGTTTCCACGAATTCAAGCAAGGCTAATTAACCAATATTCACACTTTAAGTAAATTATACGAACCGAATATATTTTACATACGGAAAAGATAAAATGGCTGGTTTTATACATCAATTGTGTTAGATGGAATACGAAGACTAGCACGGAAATCTCAAATGGGCAAAAATAAACGCAAATATCAAATAAACAGGTGCATCATTGCTATGCATCGTCCTCCACGCTTATTATTCAATTGCCGTTTGCCATTTCGTTTTCTACGTGGCCAAGAGACAAGCTTGGTACACCTAACTATAGGCAACAAACATATACCTTTGTATGACATGTAGCATAAGTTCACGGGGTTCAAAAGAAGTAAAATGAAACTCGGATTCTACGTGCCTTGAAAAGTAGAATTCATATTAAAATGAACAAGTAAGAATTAAAAAACATTCACAAATAAAATCTTTTTGCTTTATAAAATAGGCGGCCTTAAAAGAATAAAACAAGAAAATTGTGAAATTATTTGTTTTTTATAAAAGATTTTGGTGTCATATTCTTTTCATTACTGTTGCTTTACATATCATTTACGTAATAATTTCGCTTTGATAGTCGGTTTTTAAGGTTGAGCTTGATTAAAAAATGTGTTTTGCTATTAACTTTATATTCAAAATCAATTTACTCCAGCTTATGGCATGTGATTATTACGTAAATGATATGTAAATTTATAATAATGAAAAGTACATGACACCAAAATCTTTTATAACGAACAAATAATCTGAAATTTTTCTTGTTTTATTCTTTTAAGACCGCCTATTTATAAAGCAAAAAGATTTTATTTTTGAATTTTTTTAAAAATTCTTATATTTTCATGAAAAAATGAATAACATTCATTGAAAAATAACGAACGTAAATAATTTACCTCAATCGCTTTCTTACAATGACTGATGTCAAAGTTGGTGATTTGTGGAACTTTGACTTCATACGACTCTAGTGCTAGTAAACTCGTCAGTTTAAATCACAAAGCTAATAAGAAGAGAAACCCGGTACAGGCATTAGCCTACTCTTCTCTAAATGCACCAAGGAGGACCAATGGCTTTACGTCCTTTCAGAAGGATGAAGCGTTGATTCGGCTGCTCTCCTCTAAACATCTGAATAGGGGGCCTCAAGATCTATTGAAAAAATCCCACTTTCTCAGGTTTTGAACGGGTATGGTCGGCGTAGCAGGCCAACGCCCTCGCCACTATGCCACGGCACCCCATTTCGCAATTTTTGAAATTTCGAATATACTTTTCTACCCAGAAGCCATCTACCGCAGCGTGAGGAATTGAAATACATTCCCAAATGAACCATCTACTGTTTACAAGTTGTTGTTTTATGAAAAAGTTCACTGATTTTAAACCAATAGTGAACATTATTGATGTATAAAATGACATAATAGAAATAAGATAAAATTTTCGTACAATAATGCGTTATCACTTCTTTTTCCATATATTGGTCAAAATGTCAACAAGATGAAATCCGTATTTCCCGCTTCCATTTCTAACTTTGGGGCAAAGAATGTTGTGACTATGCAGTAATCCAATTTCTTTCTACTAAAACGCCGCCGCAACGAGATAGACTTTTGCAAAGTTTGAACATTCACAGTTTAACATCTAGATGATATACGAAATTGTTTATGGGCTAAAAACCGTCTGCAAGCCATAAGCTTTCAAACAATGTAACATTCTTTACGATCCGATCATTCGTTCGAGATATATGAGGGAATAAAAATGGTCTTTCCCAAAATATATATTTAAATAAATAAATATCGGACGAACGCATATAAAATATTTTATAATAAAAACTATTTTACTTCAAATTAAATTCTGCGATTTCCAGTCACCTCATACATAAAAATTTTGATATTTTTCTATATTTATGAGGAAATTCATACTGCAACTACTATAACAACTGAGTGCGCATGAATTAAAATGAATTCAACGCAACGAATTACATTCCTTGATTTAATATAAGTTGGCGATTTTTTCAAAATTTGACCTAAAATTCAAATTTGAAGGGAATTTAGGATATTTATAGAAACGTATTAGCGACGAAGCCATTCCATTTCACGCCCTCGCGTAATTTATGAATAAAACAAGGTAGCAAATTGCTCCGCGAAAATTTGCATTTTTTCGCGTTAAACAGCTTTCATTTTTAACGAATTACGAGGCAGCCTGTTTTTCCTCATCGCCATTTCTTTTATAAGCTTCCGCCCACGCCTGTGTGTGTATCAAAAACACTCTCCATCCCTTCCGTTCGTCCTCAGAAAAGCATTCTATGACTCTTAAAGCTATCTCGCACTCATCCATCAACATCCTACTTCCATTTTTCCCATCGCCCTAGCCAAACTCTCCCCATCTCTATTCTCTCCTCCCTTACAAGATATCTCTCTCTCTCTCCCTCCCAACCTCCTCTTTCACCTTCATTCAATACTGCCATCCCCTCCCCTGCCATTTCTTTCCTCTTTTCCCCTCCCTTTTCCTCCATCTCTCACTTCCCCTTTTCTTTTCTTCCGCTAAATCCAAACAGAAATCAAATATTATGCGGGGAAAACGCAACAACTCCGGCACAGCGCTCCTTCCTCCAAGGTATGAAGAGGTGTGGGCCAAGAGAGGGAGAGAGAGAGAGAAAAGAGAGAGGAGAAAAGGAAGAGAGTGGGTTTTATGGGGGAGAGGAGGAAAGAGAGTTGGAGAAGGGATGGAGAAGTCGCGCTTTTGTGGAGAGGCGTTGGATATGAAAAGGTTTGAAAATGGAATCGCATAGGAGCGTCGTGGAGACAACAATGGAGTCCACGGAACTCCATTCCGTGGAGAAGAGGCAGGGAGAAGGGAGGGAACTCTCTCCCTCTCTCTCTCTCTCTCTCTCCTTCCCCTCGTCCCTTTAACGTTTCCACACATCGCCCTATTTGCTGTCTATAAGCCACTGCAAACGAATTGCTAAAACAGCCGAGGAGAGAGAGAGAGGGATACGAAAAGTAGACGAAAGTCGCAGATTCGAGGAGTGTATTCCTTCCTTTATTACCACGGAATATCATTCTTTCCTTCTCTTTCCTACTCTCTCTTTCCCTTCCCCTTTTCTTTCTTCTTTTCCCGCCGCTCGCTAACTCTATATCCTTCTCTTCTCTCCCTCTGACCCTTTGTCTCTTCATCGCTCTTGCTTCTTTCTTTGTCTTTTTCTTTTGCCTCCCCCACTCTCATAACATATCTCCTTTCCTCTCTCGCTCTTCACATATTTTATTCCTCTTCTCGTATCCGCACAATACTCGAACTTCGATAGTTCGAATTTCAAGTAAGGCAGAAAAGGTTATCTATCGAAATCTCTAGTTATAGAAATTCATTTTAATGTATGGTGATTGCAAACGAGGAAAAATTTTCACTTCGTATAATCAAAAATTCGAGGTAAAGTTCTAACTACTACAGCATCTTCACAGGAAATTTCATTTGCTACGTATTTTTTTTATTTTTCATTGATTATTGAACCAAATTCCAATATACTAAGAATTAATAATCCAATCTTAAAATTTTCCGTTTTTCTGCTTAACTACTACCGATTATAAGCTGACATGGTTCAAGAGTTTACAATCCCCATTGTTCCGAAATCAGAACACTTCTTCTCCACCTAACTTCTATTAAACAATCGATACATCTAAAAAAAAACCTTCCTAAACGCGTCGTGAGCCCAGATAAAATTCGACGCGTCCGATAAAATGCCAGGTACTTCTTCATCCTCGCAACTTTTTCTTCGAGCGTCAGCTCTTAAAGTGGAGGAATAAATAAATACGTTCTTCGATTGTGTCGGATGAGAGAGAACCATCTTGAGCAAACGGAGAGGAGGAGGAGACGTGCGGAGAGAGGGAAATGAAAGATATGAGGGAGTGCGGGAGGGAAAGGAGAGAGCGGAAATGAGATAGTGGGAGGGAGAAAAGGGGGGCGTAGAGAGGGGGAGGAAGAGAGGAGTAGGGGGAGACGGGGAGAGACGAGTGAGTGGGAGGGGAAGAGGACGAGGAGAGAAAGAGTGCGATCGAGGAGTTGGAGAGAAGGAGAAGTTCGATGAGAGACAGAAGTTAAAGACAAGAAAAAGAAAGGGAGAAGGCCGTCGTCTGCTATCTGACGGCAAAGCTACAGAACAGGGTGATACAGGGACAAAGGATACCGAAATATTTTTGATTTTTCCCAGCAAGAGGAGAAACGGCACACTGTAGAAGGCATGTCAAACTGACGGTTTGCGGGCCGTCTTGGACCCCGCTTATGCCTTTCTGCAACTCTAGCGTAACGCTTCGTATTGATAAACAATATAGATTGATATTCACTTTATTTTCTCTAAATAAAACCATATTTTTTACCGTTCATTAAGCCAAAATGCAGTAAAAATACTAAGTGATTCTCTAAGATTTTTTGCTTATAACTACCAGACAAATAATGTTACTGTATAACAATGTTTAACATATTATTTTATTTAATAACACTGGATATAACATATACCATACTTCCATATACAGCTTCAGTACATTTTCTTAATCTAACTTTTACACTGGCAATGGCTCTATCCAGAAAATTTGGAGACACTTGGATGTTCTGTTCCAGTTCAATCAAAGTGTTGGGTATGAATTTATTTATAAAGTAAATATCTGTGTAATATCAATTGTACGAGTATTCAGTTTGAACTTGTACACCTTTTCTTCTCCCATCCCAAAGTCATTTTCTGAACCACAGTCCTCAATGAGGAAATAATTCAATAAAAAGCAGCAGCTGCGTGTGATTAAAGAATGGTCCCGTCGATCAAAATTCGCAGTTTTTTCTTCCTATGCGAATTTCCAAAGCTACTTTTACGGAAGAATATAAATATGTGGTAGCATGAAAAACTGTTTCAATAATGACCATAAAATGTTTGAGAAAGAAGGAAACGTATTTCGGCCACATAGTAGTCGTGATCAGCGATGATTCACGGAAAGGCGACTCTAAAAAAAGCTCAATAAATATTCCTTGAGATGTTTGTTTTGAAGTTGAATATCTTAAAAATGCATTTCTGGAGCAAGAACTGACATTTGATTTTTAAAAAAAAGGAGCTTGATTCAATTTTAGCCCCAACCGATGTAAAAGTTAAAAAATCAATAGGGTGTCTTAAGACTCTTAAGAATATTGCCATACGGACCAATAGAAAGCAATGGGGATTGAAAGAAAGGGCATTTTCCACGAATGATTTTCGTCAATTAGAACATATCATGAGATATAAAAACTCATGACACTTTACCCGAACAAAAATGCTCCCGTAGTTCAACGGGAGTAGTGTGAGAATATTACCGTCCTATGAGACTTAGGAAGAAATTCAGGCGGTATACTATTATGTATGTAAACATATGCCTTAACCTCTAACTCATCTCTCATTTCAATTCGGTTCGCCCCATGACACAGTAAAATGACCTTTCCTCGCCATTTTTCTGCTCAAGATACGCTCACGGGGATAGGAGAGCGCACCCACCCGCAATATCTTTTATGCTTTTTTCTTCGTATAGAGGAGAGAGCGAGAGAAAGAGAGAGAGGGTAAGAAATACATCTCCTTGGGTATCTCGAAGAGTGGGAGGAAGATAACTGAAAAGAACGAGAGGAAAAAGAGAGAGAATGGAGGGAGGTGGAAGAGATTGGAGAAAAGACGAGGAATGGAGAGGAATGAGCTGAGAAAAAAGGAGGGATGGGAATGAAGATGGGAGAAGTTGAGTTTTGAGGATCTTTCGGAGAATGGAGTGGACTATAAGGGAGAGAGAGAAGAGGAAGAGTCTCGTGCGGGTGTAGGGGGGGGAAGTAAGGTGGCGGGGAAATCAAAGAGAGCGTACGCTGCCTTAAAAGAAAAAAATACCAGCGAAAATTAAAACGAGAGGGCGAAATGCACGAGGGACTCTGACTGAGAGAAGTCAACGTTGGGAAACAAGAATGAAAATTGGAGGAGGCAACAGAGGTAGACGCACGTTTTGTAGGATAAATGGTTTACCAAAGTGAAAATATAATTATATATATATATATATATATATATATATGGAGAACCAAGTTTAACCTAGAATAATCACGGACCTGTCAACGGACAGACTACCTATGATGATGATATATATATATATATATATATATATATACATATATATGTGTGTGTATTATATATAATTTATATATATCCTCTATATAGTTTCCGCGATCTGTTGATTGGCTTGTTTGTTGGTTTGTCTTATGTAACGCTACACCAGATCGCTAGAAAATATGCGAATAATAATATTTATCTTTACATGCCCTAGGCAGGATTCAAGGTTTACTTTATATATAAACGCTGAGGTATGTTTCGTTTGACGTAGTGTGCGTTATGCTATAAAACTCTTAAAGCACAGTTAAGTACTCTGTGAGAAGCATGTTTTCAGTGAAACCGTCTGAGTGCTCTTTACCCTACCGATAAATTGCTAGTTATTTATAAAACAAAATAATGTGAGTTAAAATAATAATAATAATAAGGAAAAGAATGAACAGTTATATTCCAACAAACCGTATCGAATGTATTATGGAGAACACTTTAAATGCTCTTACCACATTTCCTGAAGAAACTCATTAGGGATTTATAATTTGCCACAACTGTCAAGTGTTGTTATTCCAGAGAAAGTCTCATTTCAAATTCACAATATCTTTTCATTTCACAACCACAAAAGTGGTTCTAACAGGAAAGGTTTTGGGTCCTTCAGATCAAGAAATTTCTGTTTTACTTTACGTAACTTATAAAATATTACAAAAACGATTCTGAAGTAATCAGAGACCAATTATTATAAATTCAAAGCTATTTATCCTTCACATTACCTTATTTTAAACTCCACATTAAAGAACGGATAAATTAATCAAGAGATAATGTTACGCTGATATAAAATATTAAACATTCCGCATATCCTTCTCTAGAAATCCCTTTAAATTTATCGACTTTTAAGTATTGAAAGACAGATGAACACATTAAATTTTTTTGTATTATAAAGGAATTAATCGAATTTGACTAAAAAAGTTTTCCTTTACTAATTAGTAAATAGCGGTAATATGCATTTACTCAGAGAGCGCATTTGAGCCAATATTTGAACTTAGCAGCTGAATATACCAGAACCTATGTTTTTACTAATCTATCTAAAAAGATCCGATCATGAATTATCAAAAGAAGATCTAAAATGTAAAACTTACACGGAAAATCTGCATTAAAAACACGATAAATTTCAATTAAAAATTAAATACACTCATACGCGACGTCAAGCCGATTTTCTGTACAAAAATATAGTTTCTAGAGTTCCCAATTGTGTAACTGGTTAAAGTGCAATTTTTAACAAAGTATTAGATTAATCAGTTAATTACTAAACGACATCTAAACAACATACACATGAATATGTATCATAATCATTGCTTACTCTGTCCATAGACAGGGTCGTGATTGTAGGTTAAACCGTGTTCCCTACATCGTCCCGTCCTCCGCAACTTTCTCAATTTATTTATAACACGTTCCTCTGCAAGTCGTATATAGCTGAATTCTGTACTTCCGGCTTCCTCTTTTGACTTAAAATCTTCCTTCAGGATATCTTTAAGTACACACACACACACATGTATATACAAACACAAGGATAAAGAGGGAAAGCTAAGGTGGGCAGAGACATAGGAGGGTTAAAGAAACATTACGTTAGTTTTGGAGGAGTGAAGTAAAGGAGATTTTTATTGGGGTGCGATGGAGCGAAGGTGTTTGAAGGGGATGAAGAAGGTGGACTGCTTGAAAAGGGGTGAAGAAGGAGAAGGAGCGTAGGTGGAGGTAGGTGGCGGAGGAAGGAGTTCTGACGATGGGAGAAAATGGCTTTTCTTCTCTCTAAGAGAAGATGTTTAGTAGTGGAAGAAGGAAAGGGTAGAGATTGGGGAGAGTGACGGTGGGACATAAGACGAACGGAGGAAAGGAGAGAGAGAGAGAGGAGAAAAAAGGGAAGATAGGAGGGAGGCCTTCCTTGTAAGAACTCTGAGCGCCACTCTTTGAGCTTTGCATTAATATAAGGAGAAAATATGACTGCGCTGCATCCAAGCCTTTCAGGATTTTTTAAATTTATTCATTTTTTTTCAGCGTGAGGAGGGTGCCACTCGCCCTATCGCAGATATTATCATGCAAATTACTCAAATTCATACCGTAAAATTAAAAAAATAAGCTTCCGCAAGAGCTTATATGTATAAATAGTTGTTTTAATTTAAATAAACACGAATGTGAGGTTTTCCAAGCTATTCTGCGAACGTTAAAAATGGGTGAGAGGACTACCATTACGTAAAAGGATAGGATAAAGCGTGATTTATGAACGCTATTGGAGCTATTATTGTCACTGCATGAAATTTCTTTATCGCTACAATCTAAGTAAATTTCAACATAGAGCTTTCGAGAAGATTATCTGTGAACAAGAATAAACGCACCTAAAAAGAAGTAAACATTTTCGAAGTAAAGCATTTTTTAATACTTTGTATTCAATGTCCGTTAATAAATGTTCAGTTAATGCAATATAATTATTTTATCCTCAAAGCTTAATTTACTGTAAATGTTTACAAATAACAGTGGATTTATAAAGTATTGGAAGGTAAGCTTTATGTTCAACTAGCAGGAGTGCCCGTTGAATTTCAACGGATTTAGTGAATTTAAAACTTCGACCGTGTAACATGTAAGCATCGCAAGAATAAGATAGTACACAGTTATACCGTCGAATAAAGCTAAAATGAGAAAAACCGCTCCGCATTTTCCTATTTAGATGAATGAAGGAAGAAAAGCTTAGGAAAATAACGTATAAACTCCCTCCTCCTCCCTTCCACCCTCTCCTTCCCTTCTCCCCCTCCCTCCCCCCTCTCTCTCTCCCTCCATCTCCCTCTCTCCACCCCTTCCCTCTAATTCCCTCTCTCCATCTCCCCCTTCCGTTACCATCCATCTCTCTCCCTCCCTATCTCGTATTAAAAGCATTCAAAGCGAACAAACTTACAAACATTCTCCTTTATATGTTAGATTAGAAGATAATTTAATTAAAAACAACAAATATTTCAATGAAATAATTTTTACGTAAGATATGGAATGTTAGTAAATTTCTATACTTCAATAATGCCATAAATGCAAAAATTATGTTTTACAGAAATAACTGATGAAAACTTTATATTTTTAAACCTATTTCAATTCGTTGCTGAGATATACTCAAACACCAAAATTTGAACCGGCCATTACATTAAGACCTTTCGACCCAGTGGACTGATTTTGTCCATTTTCAGCTAGAAAATGTATATCATCAAAACATTGATATTGGTGTAGGATTCATCAAAATCGGCCGAATAGTTCCTGAGATATCCTCAAGAAACTGAAATTTTGACCGACCGATCCGTGACCTCCGGGGTCACGACTCCGTGGGCAGATTTGAATTGTATTCGGCACTGCAACTCCCATAATCAACCTGAAGCTGCTGTCAAAATTTCAAGCTCCTAACTTCATTCTCTGATGAGTTATGGCTGCCACAGACAGACAGACACATAGACAGAGATAGACAGACAGACCTCTTTTATTTATTCGATGTACAGCTGTAAAAAAATAGAAAATCTATTTCCATTCTAATTTTATAAGACTATTTCATGAACTACATTTCAATTAATATTTTCGTTTAAATACGGGTGGTAAAAATTTCATCCGTACTCTTAAATAAGCAAAAATCCCACATCAAAATATTCCTCTGTCGTTGTTCATTTATATCTTAAAGCTATGTAAATAAATATCTTTCAAACCAAAAGCTCAAGAGTAATATTGTTCCCTTTTCTTTTTCTATAATAAACTTTCCTTTCGTAAGGAATTTCTACTTCTTGAAGGTTTCTTACGATTCATATGACGCTTTATGAAATTCATTGTTCTCCGACATAACTTTAAGTTTAATTAAAGCCTGACTTATACATCTACACTATAAATATAACCATTATTCTATTAATATAAATATGGGCTTACATATATTAATTATCATAAACATCCATCCATTGTATAGAATACATCTCGGATCCCGTCTGTTTCTGGATCGTTAGTTATTTTTGTAGCATAAGTATACAGATTTTTATACTTCCTATAAGAATTCGCCCTAAAGTATAAAATTCTGTTAAAAACTTTCTATGACATCCCATTGGAATCAGAATTTTTTTAAAAAAGATAAAACCGAAATGTAGCACAGCTAAGTTTTAATTCAGATATATCACCAAACTTATCTCGGTCAGTTTTTTGTGCACAATCATAATAATACTTAACATAACCAATAAAATTGTAGAACCTTAATGTTGATTTTATAATTTACTGTGTGCTTACCACGAATGGAATAGATTTCTTTATACGATCTATAAATTAATCTGAACAACGTGAACAATGTTAAAGTAATATATATTTGCCAACAACATCGATAAATTTGAGAAAAAGCCTCAATGCATTTATTTATAGGGAAGAGCCATGGCTTAGCTAGAGAAGGAAGCTTTGAAAAAAGTAGTAATGAGAAGACCTGATGCTCTATACGGGATCGGTAGAATATTTATACATATACTGTAGATTGGATCTAGAGGATAGAATGTTGGCAGTCGGGGAACGAAGGACGTGAAATAATGAAGGAAGATGGGAATGTAGAGGACGTGAGAAAGGGAGAGAGAGGAGTAGATGGTAGGGATGGGTTAGAAGGAAAAGGGGGAGTGCGGGTGTTCCCCTACGCCGTAGTGGTAATGGATGAGAGAGGCGGCCATTTGACTAATTGCAAAAAAATTCGTGAGAAAGACGTCCCAGGAGAGGCGCGGATTAATCGGGCGTTGGGCAGAGGCGGGGAGAGGGAGTGGGAAGGGTGGTTTAGGGTCGGCGGGGAACTGAGGTAGTAAAAGGTGGGGAAGGGTGGAAGGTGAGGATCGAGGACAGGGGGCAGGTGAAGGTCAACGGAGCGGTGGCCGTGGGTCGAATCCCAAGGGATGACCGACAGCTCAGAAAGAAGGGTGGAGAAGGGAAACGCCCACCTGCTCTCTCTATCTCCCTCTGTCTTTATCGTTCTCTCTCCCTCTTCTCTTATTCTGTTTCTCTCTCCCCCGTCTCTTTCCTCTGTCCCTTTCGACAACCTTTTACTCTACCCCTTTGTGACACTTTCTCCTTCGTTTTCTCTTTTCTTCCTCAATTTATTTCGATCCCTCACTAAGAATGACTTTCTTTGTCCGAAAATTTCCTCCCATTTCTTTCGTATCTTTCTGTTTCTCTTTTACCGTCCCTTATTTATTTCTACCAGCCTTACATCAATTTTCATTCTTAATTCTTTCGCTGATTTTTTATTTATTTTCTCTCGCCAACATCCTAATACTAGTTCCATTTTATTTCTGATTGTTATAGCGATACACGCACAAAAACACATGAGTTTTGATCTGACTCTAATTATCACGCATGGTAGAAATTTTCGGAATCCACATCCGTTTGTACGGTACCTAATTGCTTTAGCGAAAAATTATAACTCAACCATAGCTCACTTTCCGTTTTAGCATGGCATGACCTACCAATATGGAATAAATTATGATCATGCAATTAATATTAATAATTACGTTACGTTATTCATACTCATTCCGTGATAATATAAAATTAGACATATCATTGCCCACGCACTTCAGCATAACTTGGCCAAATTATTAATTTCTTTTACTCTACGGTTTATAATTTAAATCGGTTAATGTGAAGTTGCCATGACTGCATGAAATTCTCCTTTCTCTCCATCGCCGTTATGACTGAATTTTTCTGCAAACCTATCAGGCTATTTCATTTAATTCTTTCGTATTTCACTTCGCTATTCTTTCATTTTCTTTTATCGCAGTTATTTCTTTCTCTTATTTACTTTCTTCCGCTTGAATTACATCTCTATATACCATCTCTATATACCATCTCTATATACCTACGTTATTCTGTATTTCTAGGCTCTCTTAAAAGTTCTTTTTGATCGATAAATAGGAATCTCAAACTCGCCTTAATGATGTTTGTATATCTTCTTTGCATCTGGAAATTTCCATTTCCTTTCTATGCATGCGTCATCTCAACATCCGAATTTGTTTATACATAGAGCGTATTACTTTGAAATAATTCACACAATGTTTTAGAAGACCTTATAATAATTGAGTTAACCACTGGCTAAATCCAATTATGATTTATTAATATTTCCATAAATGATTAATTACGTGGCGAATATTTTCGCCTTTTCTGTTGATTAAAGTGTTTGTTAACGAAAAGTAAGTAAATTAGTCATTAATTGCTACTGAAGTGACATATCTGAAGAGATAACTGTAAATCAGGAAATAAAGTTACAAAATTGGTAAGAATACGTAGGAGCGTGTTCCTTCGAGCTTTATAACCAATGTCTCAAACAAGTACCTCAAGAAGCAAAACAGTCGACTCCTCACATCCTATAATTTAAATCTACATTTTGTAGCTTCATTAATACGTTATTATGTATCTACAATAATTTCTAAATCTATTTCCAAATATAGCACACGACAGAGGCCTATACCTACATATATAATTAAATTTTCAACATATATTTATAACCTATTATTTATGACCCTGAAATCTAAATAAGGCATAATGAACATTGTAGAATGAAAGCGATATAAAATTAATTCAATTTCAAATGTAACTGGAAGTTTGACTAAAGCTATATGATTTTATGTACATCTGCAGACTTTCATATTGCACATTTTAGATCAATGTATGATATCAAATATTTAAGTAAAATACATCTCTATTAAACAAATTCATTTGAAGTATTCTGACTGAAAAAACAGTATTTTGTTAGTGTTATTTCAATGGCACTATTTATTTTTGCGCAATTTTGTCCTAATGAAAGTACATAATAAAATGTATTAACCCATGTGACTCAGTATCGTTGTCTAAAATTAAATTAATCAACACTCCCTTTTATTCTGCCGTTATTTTGTAACTTTATAATACCCACAGGTGAGATAAAAATGATTAAAACTGCTCCGCGGAAAATAAACACGTCCGTTTGGAATCAAATCGTTCACTTTCAAAACGTATCGACCTTTTTCTTTCAAAAAAATAATAATATACGGAAAATATACACATCCTATCATGTGAGGCACAGTTTTTTTATTTTGAAAAACGTCGCTTACATGTTTCACGAGTCGTATAGTAATAACCGGGACGCGAGAAGCGTTCGCGGTTTTGAAAAGGCATCGAATTTTCGCCCGTCGGCAATGCATCCGCGACACGGCGGATATGTCCCACGGACACATTTTCGACATCGCCGTAATATTGGCTGCTAAGAATATTAGATGCAGTTGGGGCTCGGCTCAATTTGGATCAGACGTCATTCCCTCGAAGAGTGAGAGGGGGCGGGGGGGGCGTCACCCCACCGAGCAGTTGTCGCCCGCTCTCTCCCTTCACCCTCCTCCTTCCCACTCATATTCCTCTCTCCTGCATCCTCCTCTCCCAGCCAGAAAGCACTAGCATGACAGGTCATCCGGTGGCATTTATTTCCATAGAGGACTGCTGCCAGTGACAGCGAGGAGCGCATTTCAAAGCCTTTTATGGGATTACGGCGAAGCGGAATGAGCAGATACGAGCAGGTATAGAAGAGTAGAGAGGAAAGGGATGCGACCTATCCACGAATAGCTAAATTGATAAAGTATAATAACCTGTATTTTGAGTCATTCGGAAGGTTTTTGCTCTGCCAAGAGTGGACGAAAGCATTAAAACTGGTTTCTACTACTGAGATTAAAGTTTAAATAAATTTAAACCACGAATTCTTCCGGTTTACTAGTTTATAATAAATTGAAATTAATTAAAAGAAAATTTTAAAATTAAAAAAATAAAATATGAGTTTATAATTTCGAACATGGATCTTTAGACTTTATAAAATAGCAATAACGATTAATATATTCAGCCAAAACCCCATTGCTCGAACGTCTATTACGCGAATGTATAAATGCTTTACTATAACTTAACTATCACTTGACATATAAATTAAATGTTTTATGAATAAATTTACACTTTTCCTTTCATATTCGAGTCACAGAGGCCCTGAATTATTTCTAGAGTTAGATTCCGAATAATTTAACTCGTCCCAAAGATACTTTTTTAGTGTTTCACTTTGGTGATTAAATAGTCGATCCGAACACGCAAACTCTTGATTTGTGAAAGCTTTCGTTCTCGGAAAGGATCATCGAAAAATCTAACTTTTTCCGTATTTGAAACAAAAATCGCTTTCAGAATCAGCGGTGGGGAAAGACTGGAAAATTCGAGAAATGAGAAGAGTTTTCGGAAGTTTTCATCAACTGCCGGAAAGTACACGGGCATTGGGAATCGAAACTTTGTTAAGTGTTTCTGCGGTACATGTTGTTTGGTCACCTGAGACACGGGCGTTTGGCTTGACCTTTCCACTACGCTCACCATTCGTTTACCACGCCTTATTCTTCCCTCGCCCCAAACCCTTCTCCCACTTCCCTACCCTCATCCCTCTTCCTTTCCACCTCCATCCCTCATATAATGCCCTGCCTGTATATCCCACATCATATCTCTACCTAATCTCCCCTCTTCAATCCTAATAACCTGTCCCCGCCGTCTTCTTTACCTGGCTTCCCGTCCTCTTTCTTACCACTCCCATTCCTTTCCATTCCCTCTACTAACTTGTTTTTCGTTTTCGATATTTCTATATATCCCTTCTTACTCCCCTTACCTCTCACCATTTATCTGTCGCCATTTCTTTCTCCCTCTCTCCTTCCCTTTCTCCGTTCCGATTTAATCTCCTTCTTTACTCTTTTCTTCCATCCTTTCTGCTTCCTTTGTCTCATCTGAATCTTCTCTTTTCTCTATCCACCCTATTTTCTCCTTCCCTCTCCCTCTCTCTCACTTTCTTCCTCTCTCCCCTTTCTGTCACTTTCCCTCCATGTCTCCCTCTCTGCTTTAATCCCTCTCTTTCTTTCCCCTATAATTTTTTCTCTTCTCATAATTTTCTCTTCCTATCCCTCTCCTTCCGCTATTTTTGGATCCTTATCCTTTCTTTCTGACATCTTCTCTCCCATCATCCCCCTTCTCCCAGTTTTTCTCTCCCCCGCCCATCTCCCCCTTCACCTCTCCATCTTCTGTTGACTTCAGGAGGGTGACTTGAGTGACTTGGACCGATCGATGGAAGAAGGGATGAAGAGAGGAAAGAGGGGGCTGTTGAAATGGGGAGAGAGGTGGGCTCCTGGTATTGGGGTGGGGAGGACGCAGGACGAGGGTATTAATGGAGTGATTAAAAAGGGGAAGGGGGAGAGAGCACTGGAACGCAATGTAGAGAGAGAGAGAGAAAGGATGGAATGCGGTCGATTAAGGGAGGGAGGCTGGAGAACCGTGAAAGAGACCGGTAAGGGAAGGAAAATAAACGCAAAATGAAATTCCTAGTTTGGGATATGCAGGAGATTAATGTCAAAAAATCAACCGAGTATGAGTTTGGCTAATTAATGAAAGACACAGAGTTTCTCATGTCAAATGATAAAGGTTATTTTGAATAATATAGAAGTCAATGGTCGGGAGAACGGAGGGCACGCTACACTTAATAATCGACTAGTATTTGCTACTGCGATTATTATTTACTCGCGAAAATTACCGCATGTTTTCCATTAAGTTGCTTGAAATATTTTCAAGTTAAATCCATGATGTGCATGTGAATAAGCTTTTAATCTATAAATGCAAAATTTCGTTGAGAATTAACTCATTTAAATGTACGGAATTAAGCAGTTGCTGCAGTAAGTATTCGCATGGAATGTGACAAGGACGGATCCAGACTTACTCCATGGGAGGATAATCAGGAATGAAAAAATAAACTATTTGAAAATATCATAATTCATTTATATTTTAATACAGAAAAAGGAAATATACAACTTTTTGTATATAAATGTGAATGTATTAAAACGGTACAGTTCTCGCCTGACATGCTCAGCACGTAAGACAAGGTTTATGGGTTAATTTTTTCTAGTGTTCAGAAATCTTGGGTGTGGGTGTAATTACCCCCTTTACCTTACTCCCTGTGCCCGCCCTTGGGATGTGACAGAATTACTCAAACTAATGAAATAGGAGCCGCGTCAATTATAAAGTCTACTGTGACTTTATATCGATTTTAAAGAGAAAGTCTACTCCTTATATCTGTCACTTGGCAATTTATATTTCTATTAAAAACAATTTTCTATTAAAGTATGAGTAACCAAATTTGGTAAGAAGTACCACACAATTCATATCCTGACCAGCAGAATATCTATTTATATATTATTTACCTAACTTATTATTATCTAAAAAACTAAAATCTTATGAAATTATAACGTTCAAATACAGGTTTTCCTTAAAGAAAGTAAGCAAACGCATGGAATTTAACTTATTGTTAAATATTACATCAATCTGTTTAAAAAAACAAATGGAAATGACTTTAAGTTATACCTCATATGATTTCATACTTTCCGATAACAGTCACCTTAATACTCGTTTCCAACTAATAGATCACATCGAACTCGAACAAAAACCTTAACTCCCAAAATTACATTTCATCTGATGTCCCTAGAGTTGACGATGACGTCCAACAACA
Organism: Uropetala carovei; assembly: GCA_036926305.1. Lineage (NCBI taxonomy): Eukaryota > Metazoa > Arthropoda > Insecta > Odonata > Petaluridae > Uropetala > Uropetala carovei. The sequence continues at coordinate 1,979,278 of JAXCHB010000005.1, forward strand.
TCGATTATTTAAAGAGGAAAGAAGGGAAAGGAACCAATGATTGGAGCATCCTTAATCCAAACGAATCTCAACATCAATAAGGGTGAAGAGGGAAAAGTCGAAAAGTAACAGAGGAAAGGTGATTGAGATGAAGAGGGCCAAAGAAAGAGACAGACGAAGAGAGATACTGTCCGTCACTCTAGCGACTCGTAATTAAGCGAAGGGAAAAATGAAGGAACGAGGAGGGAGTCGGGAGAAAGGGGGAATAATAAGGGGAGGAGTTGGGCCAATGAGAAAAGGAAAAAGAATGGAGGGGGAGGGGAAACTGAGATAACTGCCTATCACTCTTCATTTAGTGAAGAGGTAAGTGGTTGCGAGCGAAGGAGGGCGGAGAAGAAGAGAAAGGTACGAGGCATGAAAAGAGAGTATAGCTCTTAGATATGGAAGGAGACACACTATAGAAAAGAAGGAGACAGAAATGGAAGGAGAAGTGGAGTGACGGGGGGGAGGGGGAGGGGGGGGGGGGGGGGGGAAGATAGGTGACAAAGTGACAAAGACGAGAAAGGATGTAGAAATGCGAGAAGATACAGATATGGTTTAAAGCTGGAGGAAGAGATTGAGAGAAAGTGGGAAAAGATGTGAGGATGGGGAGAGGGAGGAGGAAAGAGACAGAGATTGGGACGGAGAGTGGAAGAGAGGGGAGGAAGCTAGGGAGGGAGATAGAAAATTGAGGGTGAAAGGAGGGAGAGAGAGAGAGGATCTAAAGAAGAACAAAAAATGAAGGAAAAAAGGGGATATATGCCAAAAAGAAGCAGACAAGCAGAGTCGAGAGAATAAATCAAGAATAGAAATAAGTAGCAAGAGAGGGAAGATAAAAGGAAGGAGGTAAATTCAACCTCAATATTTCGAACGCCTAGAACTCGAATTTCTATTTTTTTTCAGTTCGTAATCATAAATATTAAAAACTCAATTTCAACCGATCTAACTGCAGTCCTTGATATCCGATTTATCGGACCTCGTCTACCTATAACGAAAAAAGAAGAAGAGGAAATGCCAACGCATAGCAAGAACAGCACAGCGTACGAGAGAAATCGGCGCAGAGGCAGAGAAGGAGAGATAGAACGAAACGGCGCCGACGAGTAAAAGGGGAGGAGAAAGAGAAGAGGACGGAGAGACGAGCAACGCGAGAGGGGAGAGAGAAAGTTGAGACGGAAGCGCGAGGAAATATGCAAAAAAAAGAAGAATGCGGAAGGGTTGGGAAAGAGAAAGAAAGAATGCGAGTGCGTAGTTGAACGGGGAAGTTGGAGACGGAGAGAAAGAGATAGACTGGAGGGCTAGAAGGAGGCGGCGTCGGAGAGAGAGAGAGATTGTGATGCGGGGGTTTTTTTTTTGAAGGGGTGAAGTAGGGAGGAAAGATGAGACGGAAGGAGGAGTGAGAAGGGGTGGTAGAGGATGAGTTCTCAGCCTTCAAAGTTGAGACTCGTGAGAGAAATTTTCGAGATAAAAGAATGGCACAGGGTGGTTGAAATGACTGGAGAAAAAGAGAGGTGAAGATGGGGGTAAGAGGGGGAGAGGAAAGGAGAGGGAGGAAAGGAGTCGGGGATGGAGAAGGGAATGCCTAAGCGGGGGTCGAGTAGGGAGGGGAAGGTTGGAGAGAGAGAGAAAGAGAGAGAGGGGAGGGATATGGGAGCGTTTGAGTGCGTCAGAGTGTCGCGTAATTGCTCTTCCGACTCGATGACGTATAAAAGACGATTCGAGATGCGTGCTCGACGGTTACGGTAAATGTTCATCGACACGTTTTATTCTGTCATCGACCGAGCCTAATTTTCTCGGGATGAAAACAAGGCAAAGAAGGGTTTAGAAAGAAACACCTAAGTGACGTGAGGGAGAAATACGGGTGGGATAGGTAGGTGGAAATGGTGGGAATAATGATGAGGTATTAAAAGGTGTAATGTACGAAAGAAAGTTGAGTATGAATTAATGCATTTCGACATAAATTTCATGGAAAATAATGAGAAAACTTCTCAACTTGACCGGAAATCTTACCCGGGTATTCCATTTACAGGGCGGATGCCTTAAACAGCTAAGCTATCAAGCCAGTATGATTCTCAATTCTCAAATTAGGGCTTACACACGTAAGTTAAAGGACCGGCTTCGACTCTGAGTTAATCTCAGAATCTTTTTTCTACCAGGCAATAAGTAAAGTATAGCTGAGAATCTCGTTTGACAGAAATTTCACGAGTACTCCCATATCGATATCAAACGTACTCATACAGGAAATAATACGTAACACAGTGAAGCCTCCATAAATCCATCCATATCATTGTGCTCTAAAATTAAAAGAAGAATGCAAAAGTTTAAAACAAAAACTGCATATATTTACTATAAAACACGATAAAGGCGGTCATTATTTGCTGAAAGCAAGAAGTTCTAACACCCGTGATTGACTGAATTCTACTCGTAGAATTTTAAATCAATGAAGTAATGGTGATTAGCGTGTGCATAAAGTAAGTCACCTAACTAAATTTAAACAAATTAAAACTGTTGCGTTAGTCTTGTTACGCCCAGTATACGAACACTAACGGGAAAAAATATGGTACTTATGTATTAACGGGGAACCCATTTCGAAATATTAATGGGGAATCCAACCATTCAAAAATGTGTTTGTTATATGGTACTTATGTATTAACGGAATAGTGGCGAGCCTTCGGATCGCTTTCTTTTTATATTATAATGCCTTTTATATTGGGTGTAGCCGTCTCCGGGCGCTATCGCGCCCTTCGCCTCTCTGGAACAAAACTATCCCTCACCATTGCCCGGTGATCGGGTGAGTAAATGTCGCCACAGGCAGATCAGTCATGGATTTGCAAGCTTTCATTTTGCGTGAAAGGGTTATCTCAAAAAATTATTTTTCAAAAGGAGTCCGGGATAACCGAAGAGAACCCATTTTTCCTTGAATTTTAACATTTAAACTTGGGTCCCCCGTTAACACATAAGTACCATAAATCAAAATGTTTTTCCATTTTTGTTGCAAACATTTTCAAAATGTTAATTTATTTTATTTAATGTTGCTGTTGATGATTAAATAATTATTTTAATGGTATTATTATTGTTATTAGAATTTTAAAATGGGTTCTTCGATAATACGTAAGTACCAAAAATATTACCGTTGAGCAATCAATTTTCTAGCAATAGATGTTCGAGTCAAAGAGATTCAATCGCACTTTCAAATTTAGTTGTGTATGCATTTTTAGAGATTTTCCAAATCGCTTTAAGTGGAAGTGTTGATTTAGGAAAAGAGACCGCATTTACTGATCAGCGATTACTCAGAAATAAGTTCTCCTAAAAGGAGAAGCCAAGGTAACGTGCGAAATCGTTCTTAGCGGCATAATGCTACACACGTAAATAAATTGATTCTTTTGGATCTCTACATGTCAGCAATGTAAATCGAAGAAGTAGATTTCGAACGAAATTAAACTGAAAACTAGTTTAAACAAGTTAGGAAAGTCTACAGCATATCACAAATGCAATGAAGTATTTATATCTAGTATATATATAAAGTATATATAGTAAATATAATAACTGCATCAATTTTATGATGTTTATTGATTCATGTGTATCAGATGACATTTTCTCGAACCATAAAGCATAATTACCTAAAATATTTATTTTATTTTCCTTTGGTGTTCCATGAAAGAACCTAAACTCGTTGCTGAGAAAAGGTCGCTGATGCAAGAATGAAAGGCTTTATTGATAGAATGAGAGAGATAACTGACATGGAGAGGGAAGACAAAACAAGGATAAATGAGGAAAGAGAGATCAAAGAATAAAGCTTATACGGGAGGATCGGAGGCCTTAAACAGTTCCAACTTGTCCACCGTAATCAGAGAGAGACAAAAAGAGGATGAATGGGTAGCGTAGAGGATGAGAGAAACAAAAGACGAATGGGGAATGAGAGAGGGTGAGAAAAGGAGAATAGATGAGATAGAAAAGGGGAAAGAGAGAAATGGGGAAATTAATGGGCAGAGAAGGAGAGAGAGAAAATGGATGACTGGGAGAAAATGTTAAGACAGGATAGATGAATGGCGGGTTGTCTGAGAAATTATACATTTAGTCCCTTACCGCCATGAATCGTTGCAGATAATTCAAGCACGAGAAACGTTGATTTCAAGCGAGGTAATCAGAACACCCGAGGCAAATGTCAGAGTCTCTTGAACGAGATGTGAGGAAGCATACCTCGTAATTTCTACCGCGTAAATAATTTACACAAGCTATTCTCAAATGCGGCCACCAGGAAATTTCGGTGCGGCCACCACTAACTTCTCCGTCATACAAGGAGTCCCCAACGCAGTAATTCGACTCGAACCTTGTAGAGCATTTTTGTAAATAAACAGAGTGAATGAATAGTCTATTGTTCAGAATATAGAGATATAATCCAGATACCTCTCTGTATATACAACAGAAAGGTTAATTGACTTTAACAGCTGGCCGAGAACGTCTCATAACTTATTAGAAAAATGCTATGCATCCGTTCATTATTCCTCTCTCTCTAGGTGCGGCAATAAGAAGTTTGGTCTTTCTAGAAAACAAACGAATATTTTACTCACTAAGCTAGAGGGAATGGCTGTATGAAAATCATTTGTAAACGAGCGTATCTGAAAGTAGTGAGTACGTTCGCCTCACATTTGGATAACTCTGTGTTGTTCTCTAAGTGCTTCGTTTTCATAGTTTTCACTCATTTTATCGTAAATATTAGATTAAATAGCAAGTGCGTCTGTCTTGTGATAATGATGTGATAATATGTTTGATTATAAGTGCCAAAATTCAGTCCAATAAATGGTCAGTTACAGCAACCAGACTTAGCCATAGTTGAAACTGTTTCTATAATTGAGAAATTTCAAAACACGATATTAGACATTAGTTTGCATGTGAAAGAAGATTATGTGTGAAAGAACATTTAGTGGACTTCATTTCCTCAAAAGTAAATACCGAAACAATCTGAAGGACGAGCATCTTGAAGCTGCTCTTCGGTTATCTGTAGAAGACGGGTGTAGATGAATTTCCGTTTAATAAACTTCTTTGGCTATAAGAGGTACGTACATTAATGAATTATTTCATGTTAATAAAAAACTTTTGATCTTACATGAGTCTGAAGACATATACTAAAAATTTAAAAAAATACAAGTGCGGCCACCGGACATTCACCGTAGACCGCATTTACACTCCCTGTATGGTTTCCGCATTACTCCTTGTCACTCGTTATTACTATCGGGACGTTTAAACTGCTAGTTGTCTCTACCGGTTCCTTCCTACATCTTTCAACACTTTGTTCCTCTCTAACAAAATTCGCGAACAGTAGATATTTGCTGAATTATTCTAGAAACTTTATAGTATACTAGCAGAAATACCCGGCGTTGCCCGGGGAAATTTGGTTCAAATCTGATCGGAATTCTAGATGATATATGGTATTTAAGAATTCACTCGGCCGCCGTTTTGAATAAAAAACCACGTATGAATTATTTCTGGGAACCCTCCACAATCGTGCCAAATTTGATTCAAATCAATAGTAGGACTTGGGAAAATATGCGTAGTTTAATCAGTCCCCGCCGTCCAATTACGGATAAGGAAGTAGTCGTTTCCCACCTTTCTCAATGTGTATAAGATGTAGAGTTACATGTTCTTTGAGAACAGGAAGTTTATTAGAAAAGTTATTTTATTGAACAGTTTAGGCATCAGAACAGTTCGAAAAGAAATGTTCCGTTCTTTCTTACTTATCTCTAGTGTTAAAATATTTAGCATTAGCATACAAAGTTATTTTGCTTTTTGTACAATTAATATAAAACATTTGGGATTAAAAAGTAGCCTACGGCCTTTCTATTTGTGAAGAAAGTATCTGTTGAAAGTTTGATTACTTAACGGTGTAGAAATGTATAGATGCGCAAATACACAAGCAAACAAACTTTCATAAATATATAGGAGATTTATGTCCTCTTATGAGTTTTGAAGTTTTTATAACAGCATATACGTGTGCTATGACTTTGTGAGTAATTATTTACAGCTATAAAACGCAGTTGCCTTAAAAAATGTCGACGACCATGATAGTCTTTCCGCGAAAGTGTTAATTACAGCCTCCATAACTTTTCTTAACAATTCATAGAGCACTGCTGTATTTCTTCCTCTTAATCAGTCTTATTATTAGTAAAACCTAAGAGGTGTTAATAAACATAATACAATTAGTATTATTTTCTTAATTGTCTTTAGCCTTATCAACACTGCCTTTCCGATGGAGAAAATTGCAAATTCCCGGGAGATTATAGTCGGTTCACCAGCTAAAGTCTCTTGGCCTACTTAGAGCAAGTAGCCAATCACGAACGTTTCCCCTTCCATCGCCCCTCTCAACTTTCGTGCGGGACAGCAGATACCGGTGCGCGTTGCCAGCTCTTGCGGATTTTCGCCTTCAGCTGATATACTACGCAATTTCTAATGGCAACGCATCCCGATGTGATCTCTTCGAGAGCAGGAGTGAGACTGGGTTCCTCCCCGCTACCTTCCCAAACAAACCGTCTCCTATTGGCTGCTGCTAACTGGCGTATGCCCCGTCTTCAAGGCCAAGAGACTTTAGATGGTGAAACGACTATAAGCCCGCTGAGTATCTCCCCTTGGTGATGACTCCATCGAATTTCTGGCTCTTTTGACGGAAGAGAGGGAAATGGGGAAATAGAAGATGGTTTTCCGCAGTGGAAAATCAAACAGTGAACCAGAGAGAGTTCCCATATTCTCCAAGTGCGTGTGAAGATACGTGAGCGAGTCAAGTTGAGGTTATAGAAGATATAAAGTGAGAGAATTGATGGGAAGGAGTGAAGGACGGGAAACAGAATAACACGAGAAAATGTACGAGGAAGGTATGAAGGAGATAACTGAGTGTGTAAGATGGAGAGATAATGGTGGATGGAGGGGGGTGAAGAAGGGAAAGAGTAGAGATAGAAAGACAAATATGTAGATTGCGTGAAGAGAAGGAAGCATTATCGCGGTTAGTTTGATGCAATTTACACTCTGCCGTCCACTAAACTCTTAAATTACAGGTTTAGAAGCAAATATAGTTAGATAAAGTGACACCAAGGACAGTCACCAAATGTTAGCCAAATTCCTTGTGAAAGTACAAAAAAGTAGAAAGGAAAAGAAATTCATTCGATGGATGGAGTAGTTGGAGGCGAGGAAAGGGAGAAAGGGGTGGGGAAAATGGATTGGAGTGGAAGTTGTGCAGAGGAAGGGAGGGAAAGGGAGGAGCGAGGAGATTGAGATAGTGAAAGTGGGCATGCTTTGCCGATGAGTTCTGTGAGGCAATCGTTACGGATTAGCATCTCCAGTGTTTTTGTGCGTGCGAGGGTGGTTGAGGATGATGGCTCTCAGCACCTGACTACACACGCTATGCCCAATACTCTCCCTGCTGCAAGCTCACAAACACATAGTCCCGATACTTTTGAAGGATTGGATGGAGAATGCTGATAGTGAAAGTGAAGAGAGGGAGAAGGATGTCAGGTTGAGAGGAGAAATGAAGGGATAATAGAGAGGGACAAATAGAGGTAGAAGAGAAGAGAGATAAAGCGGTGGAATAAACGTTAATGTGAGAGAAGAGAGGGATGGGTAAGTGAGATGGGGAGAGAGATGAGGGCGAGGGAGATAGGGAATAAGGTATTTAAAAATGAAATTGGTGAGGAGAGAAGAAAACAGAACAATATAGGTATAAATCTATAGGAGAAAAAGAGGGTAACTACAGAGAAGAAGAAAGAAAGAGAGGTGAGAGACAAAGGGAAATAAATACGTATAAATGGAGAAGAAAAAGAAAATATGCAAAAATAAAAGAACAGAAAAAGAAGCTGAGAATAAGGTTGATCGATAAGAATATGAGAAAAGAGAATAGAGTAATAAAAAACAGCGATGGGGAGACATGAAAAAGAAATTAAAGAAGTATGGGAAAAAGTTTATAGTGAGTTTTGAGGTCCGCCTTACTCATCAACTGGCTAAAAATTACTCGGATTAATCAATAAACTCGACTCCTTCCGTCAGTTATGAATATTGCATTATACGAAAATACGAAAAAATATGTAGGTACTTCATTTTTTGTTATATCTATTCGAAATTTATCTCGAATGAGATTCAAAGTATATATAACTAACATGTCATGAGCAAATATATTTATCCCAAGAAATATTCAGAAAATAAGTAATCATACCTTGCGTGCTTTTCCAATTTGTTTCAGAGTAATGTATCTCGTTCTGTACAAATGAGCACAACATGAAAAATTTTAAATCGAGTTTATAATGACATCCACTAAGCAATTAAATCAAATTCATAAGCACGAAAGCGTAAGTACTGTATATCAGTCTACAATTACGCAGAGGAAAACCTCATTTTCGTGTGACTGAACAGAAGAATACCTGACATTTTGTGCAATGTAATAAATAAAATGAAACCTACAAAGAACCCAAAGAAAAAGCTTCGTTCATTTTTTTTCGGGTTAGTTAAATCACGCGGGAAATGACGTAGCGATAAATTATGGAGATTAATCTGCAAAAGCATAAACAAGGATCCATATGCTCATTACATTTCTCGTCAAATTAGAGAGAAAAGCCATCAACCACTGCATAACACGAACGCCAAACTTTTTCAAAAGAATGAAATTGTCGAAGTCAGCTATCGTGGAGCACCAAAAACTTTCCTTATTTTTCGGAGTTGAAAAAAAGGAGAGAGAGAGAGAGAAACTAAGAACTGAAAAAGTGCCACGGCGTCCAAAGTTTCCAGCGACGGTGATTAAGCGGACAGGGAAACGTTCTTTTTTATAACTCCTAGCTTCCAACACCCTCATCGCCAAATCACCCACCCCCATACCTTCCAAATCCTCATTCCCCTCACACACTTTCGCTGTCTTACTGCTTCTCTTTCTGCCTATCTCTTTATTCCTCTTTCCGAGTATCTTCTTCTCCCGCTACCCCTTCAGCTATTGTCTCGATTCCATCTACCTATATCTCCCTTACTCTCTTCTCCTCCATCTCCCTCTCTCTTCTTTCCTCTCACTTCCTGTTTCGTCCTTTCTCTTACCTAACCATTTTCCTCTATCCCTAATATATTTCCCTAATACCCTTTTACTTTCTCATTCCCTCTCACGTGCATCAATCTTCATCATCCTATCTCTTTATCCAACTAACATTCCTGATTCCTTTTCATCCTTGTCCTCGGCCTACATCTTTTTCCTACTTTCCTTCCCACAACATCTTAAACACCATTTCCAGCTTCCGGTCCCATTACCAAACTCTTTCTTCCCACCGTTTCTTCCTATAGTTTCCTCTCATTCTACCAATCTTCCTCTCTCTCTTCCATCCTCTTCATCTATATAACGCTTTTTTTTACCTTCTCGCCGCCGAGCACGTGCCGCGCACCATCTACTCCTCGGAAACGAAAACAATCGCTTGGGACCCTGAAAAATTCGGAGCTCGAATAAACATCGGCTCGATTATCGATTCTCCGAGCGATATATATCGATTCTCTCTCTCTCTCCCGGTTAGAGATGCCGACGAAGTTTTTGGGGGAGAAGGATGTTGTTTATCGTCACACGATCCGAGTCTTTGGTAATTTTCCATCGCGCCTTAATTCCAAAAACTCCCATATCCCATCCACAGACACGCACACATTCGAGCTTTTGCCACTTTCGTAAAAAATAAAACCTTCCTTCCCTTCCCCTCGACCCACGCTCCTCTCTCTCTCTCTCTCTCTCTCAACCAATCGACCTCGCTTCCCTTTTTACGGTAAACCTCCATTCGCCTTTTATCCGCGAGTAAAGTTGGCATCGCACAATAGTTTTTATACCGGCGGGGTTCAATTACCGGTGAGTGTGTTGGAAAAGGGGAATAGTGGTTGATTAAAAAATAAAGGAGCCGTTGTTTGTGCATGAGTCCCACTTTTTTTCCCGGAGAGGTGTGCGAAGCGGGCGATGTGTGCACGCGGTAAAAAGAGCAGACGGAAGGGAGATGGCGGGAGAGAAGATGGAAGGAAAGAAGAGAGAAGGAGATCGATGTAACACGAAAGAGAAGAGAGCGGAAGCCCGATGTAGGTAGACAGCGAGAAACGAAACAGAACGACAAAGTAATAAAAAAAAGGAAAAGCGGTGAAAACAAGAGAATTAATAGGAAAGAAATTTAGACAATGGTGATTTCAGAAGATAATATGGAGCAAAGTGAGAAATAAAGAAGAGGAACGGGATAAAGTTAATAAAAGAAAGTGAGCATTAGAATAAAGATGTAAAAGGGGCGGAAGGGTTTAAGAGTATAATTAGGATAGAAATACATTTAGATCATACAAAATCGGTTAATATAAAAATTCTCATTTATACGAAATAGAATTCAATACCCCGCTAAAACATAATTATATGTAAATTATTATGATTATTAAAAACTTTGAGAATCTAAGTTCCTCTAAGTTTGCATTAATGACATTTAACTGCACTTAAAACGGTTTAAGAAGAACAGTCGGATGGAATTATTCTCGTCAAACAATAAACGGTAGCAGATTTTCTTAGAAGTATGCATTCATTCAGCTCCTTTATCGGTAAAATGGGGAATATCCGGAAATTTACAATGTGACAAACTAACAATATCAAAACACTTAGACCTCAATATAAAATAATTATCGAAATACATCATCAAATTAGGAATTATTGACCAAAGGATGGACAGAATAACGAAATAAATGGCAGAAGAAAACGGGAATAACAAAAGCACGGCTGTTTTAAAGAAACCTGACCAAGAGAGTGAAGATGTTTGAAGATTAGAGGAGAAAGAGCAGATATGAAAGAACGTAGAGGAAGGTAGAGACGGAGATGGGACGAAGAGAGGTAAGATAAAGCAAAGCAATGAAGATTGCAAAAGAGAAGAGAGACCATGAAAGGAAAGCAAGTTAAAGAACAATATGATGTAAATGAATAAGAATTAAAGAATGGAAGAATATAGAATAAAGAAGGAAAAGAGGAAAGACAAAAGGGAAGAAATAATTGAAAAAGACAGAAAGTTAGAGAAAGAAAGTAAGAAGAGAAATAGATGTGTAGAGCTTGAAATAAAGATATGAAAGAAAGAGGAGGACACAAGTAAAACGGAATAGAGAAGGAAAGTTAAGAGCAAGAAAGAAAAATAGGTGAAAGGGATAGAAAAAGTAGAAGAGGTGAGTAAAAGGGAGAGAGAGGTCATTATAGGAGGTGACGCGCCCGCTGATGGAAGGAAAGGATTCAGCCCAGGAGTAACGGATCAACGGAAGTGACGTAGCGTATAACCCCCCCTTGTCCGCCAATCTCCGCCTTCCCCCTCTTTCTCCCTCTTCCACCCTTCAACCTCTACCTCAATGCCCTCTCCATCCAACCGCCATAAAACTCCCACTCTGTTTTTTCTCAATCACCTCCACTCATTCCGACCCATCCCGCACAATCCCCCCTCTCTCTTTCTCTCTCACTCTCTCTCTCTCCGTATCTTTCTCCTTTTCACTTCCTCCGATTCCCCCCCCCCTCTCTTTCTTTTCTCCAAACATCTTTCTTTCTCTCACGCCTCCGTTGCCTCATTGAATGCGCGATAACTTTTCGCAATCATAATGAATAGCGCACTAAGATGGGTGATAAATTAGCTTATCATTTGATAAGTGCGTGATGAATGGGAAAAAACGCACAATGGCTAAAGCTGACAACAAAAAGGGGGGGGGGGAAATAAATGGGCGAAGTAGAGCTTTTTTTTATTTGAAAGATTTGGAGAATTTTCCAGCCGTCGGGCGTATGCTAATGATATAGGAGTATACGTTATTCTTTTTAAACTCTTAAGTTTGAGCCGAAATATAAATTTTCGAGTATTGATTTCTGGTTTATGACAGATTTCCATTATTTATATACAGAAACACATTTTTGCTTCTTACATAGACATGCGTGCGTATGTATATACACATACGAACGCGTATAAAAATGTATAGTATATATACATGATTTAGTAGATAATTATTAAACGATTCGCTTCCCTTGATCACATAAAAATGATTGCTGACTTAGTGTGTGTGTGTGTACTTTTATATACAAATTTAATTACATATAACATCTTGTACTTTCTTCGCATAGCAATTGAATAGGTTAGAAACTTTAGATTCTTACGGACAAACGATCGACGGTATTTATAGCCTCGACATATAAGATTTACGCAAGCATATCATATAAATGTTCACCACTACGAACAGCGACTGATTAAAATGCTTGCTTTACGCTGCATACGCATCAGCTTACATCTTCTAGCTTGCGAGATGACGCGTATTTTGTATTACGAGTATTTGCGGCCATCCTAGCGCAAGCTATTTTCCTGAGCGGTTTTATATGCTCTTGCACAGAGGACCGGTTTTTTTCCTTCGAGTGTTTTTTTAGGCGCGTTTCGCTTACAGCGTGAGCGCCTATTATCGTCGGTTGGTCCGTCCGTCCGTCCGTCCGCATGTTCGTTCTCGGCTTCTACCGAACGGATTTTTATGAAATTTTATATTAAGGACTTTCAATCAAATATAATAAGAAAATCGCAAAAATGAATCACGTATGCCAATCAGGGGTACCACTTCACTGGAGACAAAAAATTAAATTTTCGTCATATCTCGTAAAGTATTGTTCATATCAAAATATTTTTCAAATAAAAGTTGTAGAACTGGTAAAGTAGAGTATTTCCTTTTCTATATATTTTCATCGTAGGAGTAGCCGTTATCGAGAAAATCAAACGAGAATGTCTTATATCGAGTTGAACTTAGAAAATTTCTTGCATGGTTACTTCATTGTTGCTAACATAAACAATCTCCCAAACAAAAGTTTAATTTCCTTACGTGTGCATGTAATACTATTAAATAGGACGAAAATGGATTATTTATGATGAAGAAAAGGACTTTAAAACGTTATTTCCCTTACGTACAGGTATATAATTGCTTTCTAATACTCCATTGCACGAAACGCGCCCCATTTGTGATACGTTGTACGCTTTCCTAACTTGTTTTGTTTTTAAGAGATTTCTACCTTTGTCTGTAAGAACTGCTGAGCGCGTGGGTTTATTAGCGGGTTTGTATTGCGTCAGTTTCGAATTCCTTTGCGAGCTTGCGCTTGTGGGCACGGAGATATAAAAAAGAGGGAGGTAGCGTAGGAAGTGATAGTGACGGAAAAGACGAAAAGGGATGTTGCAAGAGAGATAGCGGAAGTCTATGGGAGTGAATATAACCCTTTTCCCTCCCCCTTCCTTTTCTCTCCCTCTCTCCTGAGTCCATGAAAAATGCAGCGAAATGGTAGTGGGAGTAGGAAGGAGAGAGATAGATAGAGAGAGAGAGAGATAAGGTCCGGGTGTGTGCTTGGGAGAAGAGGATGATAAAAACTGGCGAAAGGAGACGAGAAAGAGAAGGCTAAAAAAACGCCATGTAAGTGAATGGAGGTAGAAAGAGAGTTGGGAAAACGAGAAGCAACGAGAACGAGTGGAGAAGGGAAAGGCATACGTTTGAATGGAAAGAGGAGAGGGGAAGAGAGACGAAATAGAGAAAGTGTGGAAAAAGCGAGTGGAAGCTGTGAGAGGAAATGGAAGAAAGAAAGAAAACCGACTTCATTGGTCGACCACGAAGCTGAAAAATAAACCCTCTTCCACTTGAAGATTCTACAATTATGAATTTAAAATCTTACAAGTAAAAATCATATTGCACTACTACAAAAATAATATGTATGGTAATAGGGAAGCACAGCAAAAATAGAATAAACTGTGCATAAAGGAATAGGGAACAGAGTCGTATATAAAAGGCGCGGTAGCAAACAGGAAGAATAGTGACGAATAGAAAGAAATTAAAAGGCTACATACACAGTTAAATGAAATAAGAGAAACCATCAGTTGTAAAAAGTTATAACGTGATAGTTTAGAGAGAAACCGAACTTAATAATGATACAAATAGATTTAATAAGAGAAGGTATCGGTAGTAAACAGGAAGAAATGTATTGCACCGACGATATGCATGAGAAGCATTACAGAGATAGTTAGATGGGAGATAAGTAATTGGGAAAAATGAGGATAAGAAAAGGAGAGATGAGATTAAAACCAGAAAAGAGAAAGTGCGTAGGAAAAAGGAGAGTAAAGAGAACTAAAGAAGCGGTGAAAGGGAGAAGTCTAAAGGAAAGAGATATAAGGAGGAAGAAAGGCAAGATCCTAGTGGATCTGTAAGAGTGAAGGATAGAAAATAGAGAGAGAGAGAGAAAGCAGCGTAAGACAGAGAGAGAGGGAAAAGGATAAGGGTGAAGAGCGAGAGAGAAGATTGAGGGGATGTGGTTCCACAGAGACATAGAGGGTTTGCGCCGGAATATCGTGGCTTAGTGATGGCGAGGAGGAGGGGGTGGGGGGGGGACGTAGGATCCAAAGAGGGATGGAGTTGGGTGGGAGGGTAGGAGGCAGGTGGGAATTGCCGGTTCGGAATTATGCAGTGTGGAGAGAGGGACAGGCATAAAGAAGGTAGGGATTGGAAAGAGAGAGAGGGGGGAAAGTAAGGAGGGAGGGAGGGTAGGAGATTAAGGGAAAAGGAGTTTCGCAGATATAAATTCTTCGAGAAAAGGAAAACTGAACTTTTTTTTATAAATCCGACACAAATAACGCTCCTCCTTTGCTTAGTTTAGGACCAAATTTTCAAGATTTTTTATTTTTTTTTAAGTTTACATAAAAGGACGTTAGTTTTGTTTACTTTTTGGAGTAGAGTAATGGATGCTGATTGGATTAAATTTTCACTTATGGTTGAATGGGAATTTTACGGTATATCAGAATTTCAATGCATATTTAAAGTATGAGTCGACCAGAAGAGAGAAAATTGAGTTTATGATGAATCGACGCCAAACATCCAAGAATACGTCATAAATTATTTCATAATGCATTAAAAACAGGCGATAAATACAGCTTGTAATACATCATAACATCTTCATTAAAATAGATTCTTTTTTGCTAGTTAATATAAATTAACAGTAACAAAACGCAACCATGATTAATTTGAGTTTAGCTGATTTTTAGGTGTGGCGTAATGTTACGGCTATTTCATAAGAGTCCGTAAGCTTAAGTTGAAATTTCGCAAAATGAAGGATTTACTAATCGGATACATATACGTTCAAGAACATTATATATATTTTGAATTGAGTAGTACCTGGTTTCTTTGTGGACTGAGTTTATCTTCGAAAACCATGATTTAATATAGTCCTCTTATTATCAATACATTATTCAATTACAGAGTTTTTATGTGGATATATTTGTGTCTGTCTACCAACATTGATGAAGGGATTCGCTCTTGGCCCACTTCCTAGCTCAAATCATATAACATCTCGCCTGACTCGTTTGTATTGCCATGAGTTTTCCTAATATCAGCTAATGCAATAACAATATGAAAGATAGATAAATAAAATTTCCCAATGTTAAAAAGTTGTTTTGACGGATTAGGAACCAATACTCCGACTGAAAGTAATTCATTTTCTGCTACAACCAAAATAAATTTAATTCTTTCGGATATAGACCTATTCAATAATCTAGATCTTACATAATTTTTTTTAAATGTGGCTTTAAAATTCCTTGTCATGACTCGAATGCTATCATGGAGGAATGATACATAAGAATTAGGTGAAAAAAACACAATGAAAATTTTTTCTTGGAATTTCTGGATTTTATTGTCAGTTGCATTCACTAACTCGCGATTGTACCAAATTTAAAATTTGTAGCACATTTATAATTGTATAGATTTATCATATATTCTAGTAACTTTATATGTACTATCATCATCATAGGTAGTCTGTCCGTAGACAGGTCCGTGATTATTCATGGTTAAACTTGGTTCTCCATATACTCATATTTCCCGCAGTCTTCTTCATGTCTTGATAGCCCTCTTTCCCTTTCAAGTCGTCTATCAGCTGAAACCTTTCCTACCACTTTCTTTTTTTCCATCCAGTTTTCGTTATAGCACTTCTTTAACTATGCTCTCTCTTCTCAGGTAATGTCCTATCCGGTTCGACTTCATATTTCTGATAGGCTGTATAATCGTTCGCTTCTCCCCAATTCTTCGTAGTACTTCTTCGTTTTTCACTCTATCTGTCCATTTTATCTTCAGCATTCTTCTCCATGTCCATATTTCGAAGCTTTCCAAGTATTTTATATGATTTTTCGTTAGCGTCCATGTTTCTGCCCCATATAAAGCTATACTCCATACATAACATTTTATCAACTTCTTGCGAATATCCTCTTTCATATTCCCCGTTAGTAGGAGTTTTCTTCTTCAGAAAGCGCTTTTGATTTCGTTATTCTAGTCCTGATTTCATCGATACATTTTGCTTCTGTCGTTATGATGCTTCCAAGGTATTTATAATGTGAAACTTGTTGTAATGGCCTTCCTCCAATACTTATGTTCAAATTTTCTTCTTCTTTACTTGATATTCGCATGACCTTGGATTTTTCTGTATTTATTTCCATACCGTATTTTCTACCTGTTAGACAACAGCCCTGTCTTACCCTTCTACCGATATTTACTCCGCTGGTGTCCGCATTCTCCAACCTGACCTTTACAACTTGATTGATTCCTGATCAGTCTCCCGTCTTTCCAGTGTACACCTATATCCTTTAATACCTCATCAGTACTAGTCAATTTACTCTACCAACGACCTTCTGCCAGTCGACGAAATATACGCAGCAATCTTGACTGTACTCTGTTTCCTTTCTGATATGATTCTCACTACACCGATAGCATCTCTGATTCCTCGCCCTTTTCTGGAACCGAATTGATCTTCCCCTAGCATTTCTTCGACCTTTTTCTCTAGCCTTTTATTAATAATCCTCGTGATGATCTTCGAAGTGTGTGACAGTAGGCTTATCGTTCTGTAGTCTTTTCACTGCATTGTCTTTGGCTTCTTCTTTAGAACGGTCATTGTTACTCCTAGGATATTCTGAGGCCAATCTCCCGAGGCGTAAATCTTGTTAATTAATTTGGTGACCACTTTTAGTCCTTCCGATCCCATGACTTTAAATACCTCCGCCGGTATTCCATCTCTGACTGTAGCTTTTCCTTTCCTAAGTTCCAGTATCGACTTTCCTACTTCTCTTTTCATAATACTACACCCCATGTTGTCTTCTTCAATGTTATCCTTGTCTTCCAGTTGTACTTGTATATGTGCCGATCCTGCCTGCTTGTTGTGTAGTTCCTTAACGTATTCTTCCCATAACTGAGCTACATCCTTAGGTTCTGCGACTATTTTTCAATCTGTATTCTTAATTCCTTTACCACGAATTCTATTATGCTTCGTATCTTCTAACTCCATTGCCATAGCGTACATCATATCGTGCCGTCCTAACATCCCCATCTGTAGTATTTCCTCACGTATTTCTTTTATCCAATTTTCTCTAGCTTTCTCAACTCATTGTGTATGCGTCTATAGTTGACTCTACCTTCTTCACTGTTAACGTTTTTCCATTTTCATCTCTCATCCATTTTCTCCAGCATTTCCTTAGTGATCCACGGTTTTCTGATTTTCTTCTCTTGTTTTCCAATCTCTTTATTCAAGATATCTTTGACATTTTTTTAAATTTCCTCCCATTCTGTTTCTACGGTCTTCGATATGTTTTCCAAATTTCTAAGGCGATCTTCGAACTTCGTGCTGAAAGCATCGTTCTTTTCTGTCAGTTTCTCTACGTCCCAAGTCTGACTTTCTCTTCTCGTTTTCCTTATTTGTTTAAGCTTTTTATTTACATCGACTATTAGAAGGATGTGATCTGAATCAATGTCTGCTCCTGGTATTGTCTTAGCATTTTTTATGCTGTTCCTGATTCTTTGTTTTTACTAGGATGTAATCTATTTGGCATCTCATTCTATCTCCTGGGATTGTCCATGTGTACAGCCTTCGTTTATGGTTTATGAACCATGTATTAGTCACTACTAGGTTGTTATTAATGCAGAATTCTACCAGTTTTTCTCCTCCTCGGTTTCTTTTCTTAGGTTCGTATTGACCGACAAATTTTCTTCTTGTCATTTTCCAACGATGCTGTTCCAATCTCCCGTTACTATGCAGTTTCCCTTTCCTCTTCCATCTTCTTAGTAAATCTCGTTAATTTTTTCAAACATCTCCTCGACTTCTTCTTCATGAGCGGACGTTGGCATATATACTTGGATTATCAACATGTCCACTGGGACTGCTTTTAGCTTTATTGCTATCAACCTATCGTTCGTTGCTATTATTTTTGTCACGCTATTCATCATATTCTTTCTAAGTACCAGAGCTATTCCCCTTGCCACGCGATTTCCTCCAGAGTAAACTACCATGAATTCTTCTCCTTCCCAAATAGCTTCGCTCAGCCCTATGATGTCAGTCATAATTATTCTCATTTCTTCTTTCAGGTTCTCTAGCTTTCCAGCCATATATATATATATATATATATATATACACATATACACACAGAGACACATAGAGGGGGGGGGGGGGCAGCAGAGCCATTTGGCCTGGGGCCCCCAAAATTTATTCTGAAGGTTATGTGTTCAATATATTTATTCTAATATATTGAACAAATAACCTTGGCGCAAAAAAACACCGATCAACAGTTAAAGGGGAAGGCGAAATCTGCAACTTATTTGGAATGCTATGGACTATTGAGGATTTAACTGACGAACAAATAAAAGCCTAAGCACAAAAATTACAACAGAAATAGGCTAAGGAAATTTCACACGAAATATGCGATGAACTTGTTTTTATGATGAAAATTTACAGAACAAACTTTAATTGATAACGAACTCCAGCGAATTCTACATATTGGAAACTAATTTGAGTTGTTTCCAAATTCGTCTGTAGCACTTAGAATTTTTTTGAGTCTACCCGCTTCTGTTGCTTCTGCGGAATGAAGTTTTAGAGTTATGAAGAGAGTGAAGAATTTTAACAGATGTACAATGTCTCAAGAAAGGCTAAATGTGCTATCAATTCCTCACATAAATTCTGACGTTGCGTGGACAATAGATTTTTCAACGACAATAAAGAAATTTGCAAAAAATAGAGCTCGAGTGGGGTGAATGGCCCGGGCCCCATATCACCTCTCTCAGGCCCTGTATGTATATATGTGTGTGTGTATATATATATATGTATATAAATCAACTCTTTAGAATTTATGTACTGTCGAATGATCATCAATAAAATACTTCATAATGTACTGAAAAAGAACCCATAGCTTTAAAACAGTCTTATAATAAAACTCTGATGCTGTAGACCAGCAGAAGAAACAAAGAGAAAAGGAAGAGAGAGAGAGAGAGTAAAAGA
Organism: Uropetala carovei; assembly: GCA_036926305.1. Lineage (NCBI taxonomy): Eukaryota > Metazoa > Arthropoda > Insecta > Odonata > Petaluridae > Uropetala > Uropetala carovei. The sequence continues at coordinate 1,998,593 of JAXCHB010000005.1, forward strand.
AAAGATAAAGGTGGAAAGAGTAAAAAGAATTACACGTCGGGAAGCGACAGGACGACGGCGTGAAAACTGTATCGCAGCCAGGGAAAATGTTCGGTCGAGGAGAGAGCAGTCGAGGGCATTTCCTCTTCTCCTCGTTTATACCGAGGGATCGCCATTGCGGTCGCCGTTTGTCAACTGTCTCCAAGCTATGGCGACCTGACTCGACTCCGGCCTCAAAAACCACCAAAAGATCCGCAGTTTTACTTAACTGAGCAAAATCTGCAGTGGAACATGTAGGGCCTCTTCCAACTCTCTTCTCTATTTCGAAACAGGTATAAATCGTTGTAGTATATTATAGGGTGTGCGCGTGACTGTATATGTGTGTGTGTGTATTTATGTAAAGGTGTGTATGTATGTATCTGTATGTTTCTATATATATTGCTTTATTCAGGTTTGCTATTAAGGCGTTATGATATCTATTCTGTTACGAAACTGATGATATTGAACAGAAAACACATCGAATGCACGATTCACACTTTGAAACGCGATATTATAGTTATCTTAATTCCGCAACAGTCCCATTAAAATTCGCAAATGTATCTTATATAGTATAGATCTTTTGAGTTTGACCAATCTTTAAAAACGCTGTGCATAACTCGTCCTCCATTCGTTTAACACAATTTCGAAACGCCCAACGCCTTTACGATTTTTTTTTAAAAACACTGCACCCAGGGCGAAATGAGCGATAGTCAATTTAGGCTTTTCTCGCAAATACCTTACGAGAAAACCCTTATTTTTTATCCTCGCAAATCACCGCACTTTTGTTGCTTCTTCATGATATACGTTTACGACTGAGAAATAGTGCCCAGGACCGACAAATCCGAGAACAAATACCCACCAAGAATCGGTAAAATATATTTCTTTTATTACGTGGTCGAAAGCACCTACCATACACCCAGATCTGGCAACTCTGCGATTAGGGAGTACCGACGAATCTCTTTCGCTCTTTCTCTCTCACTCAACCCCTTTTTCGGCTTGGCGTAAAGTCGACCCTTTTTTGCGGGGTTGCCAAACGCGCCTCATTAACACTTCCCGGGGCGAACTATCCCTCTTCTCATGCCACGCCCACCATACCAAAAATCCTCTCTCCTCACGCCTCAACTCTCACTCCACGCGCACGGAGCCATCGAAGTTTAAAATTCGACCGCTGCAGGGCGCACAGAGGTGCCAGAGAGACAGAGGGAGAGAGAGGAATATTAGCCAAATGGCGCCACCAAACATCACAGCATAACTAGGATCCTTTTCCCTTGAGGTAGCAGATGCGAGTCTCGGAGTGTAAGGTTTGAGAAAAATAACAATGAGAATAGGACACGGCTACGACGGAATATTTTTATCAAATTTCAGCTAATATTTCCACGCTACAAAAATATTACACCGAATAGGAAAACACGAATTTTTTATCTTGTCAGCAATTAGACAAATTCTAATAAAGTATTGGTTCAAAATGTCGACTTAGTTGTTTAAAAACATTCATAAAAATCTATGATTTTTATCTAACTAGAAAGGATTTTACGAAGCTTCTCTAAACCTGAATTGACTTCATTCTTAAGTAGCAAAAGGTCTATCACTATTTATATTATATACATCCATTTTTTAAACTCAGTTTCATGAAAATATTGAAATATGTAGTTAGAAGAAAAATGCGAATTCTGCAAACGTAGGTGTTATTAACAGCTACAATATCTTAAATCATTCAATTGCAGAAACATAGGATTAATATATATATTTTAACGGGATAGGGAGAAATTGAAACATTTATATAGCGTGAAATGATGTTAGAATATCAGCTAAGAAAAATACCTTAAAATATTTTAGTAAGTGAATATTTCAAGTTTAATTGTGACTGTCGCCAATCGACTTTAAAATCCAAAGATAATTAGATTTGAGAAATAAAAGGCTAGTAAGACACAACATGATTAAATATACATGCAAATTAGTTCCGTAAAGCTTGGAAATCAGATGAGTTTCATATTTTTAATATAATTATACGTAATAAATAAATGACTTCATGACAGAAAAAGTTGACACTAAATTATTACTGCTGAACGAATGTAGCGTAAATAAAGAACCCGTAGCGCAATTTATATTAAATAAAAGCTGTTCTCTAACCTTACATAAAGTTCTCTAAAATCGTTCCTTATTTATTCGAGTTACAAAGACTACTTGAAACAAGTCAACAAAGTGTACAGCGTATCACAAATGGGCGCGTTTCGTGCAATGGAGCAGTTGAAAGATATGATATACGTGTTCGTAAGAGAAATAGCGTTCTCAAGTTCTTTTCTTCGTCATAAATAATTCATTTTCTTCCTATTTAAAAATACGGCATGCACGCCTACGGAAATAAAACATGTTTTTGTGAGATTGTTTATGCTAGCAACAATGGAGAAGTAACCATGCAATAGATTTTCAACTCGAATTAAGACTTGCTTGTTTAATTTTCTTGAAAACGGCTACTCCTACGATAAAAATATATAGGAAAAGAAATGGTACTTATGTATTAAAGGGGGACCCAAGTTTAAATGTTAAAATTCAAAGAAAAATGGGTTCTCTTCGGTTATCCCGGACTCCTTTTGAAAAATAATTTTTTGAGATAACCCTTTCAGGCAAAACGAAAGCTTGCAAACCCATGACTGATCTGCCTGCGGCGACAATTACCCACCAGATCACCGGCGAATGGTGAGGGATAGTTTCGTTCCAGAGAGGCGAAGGGCGCGATAGTGCCCGGAGACGGCTATACCCTATATCAGTGATGGCGAACCTATGGCACGCGTGCCATAAGTGGCAAGCAAGACGATTTTGGTTGGCACGCCAACGAAAGGCGAAAACCATACAAAGCATTTATCTTACTGATTTAACGCCGCAAAAACATTGGTTTTATTTAGTTAACTGTTGTAAACGTTAGTTTTACGGTTACAATCTTATTTATTGATCTCGAATTTAATTTAGTTGGCACCCAAAAAAATCAAGGACTTTTTGTGGTACGGGAGGCGGAAAAGATTCGACAATTTCGGCAATGTTGGCACGCGGACTATAGAAGGTTCACCATCACTGCCCTATATAAAAGACATTATAATCTAAAAAGAAAGCGAGCCGAAGGTTCGCCAATATCCTCGGTTACTTGTAAATGACATTTTTTTGACAAGTTCTCAGTTTGTTTGTTTGTTTTATTGGGTCCTCAATTAATACATAAGTACCAAAAAATATACTGTAATTTACTAGTTCTACAAGTTTAATTTAAAAAATATTGTGATATGACCAATACTTTACGAGATATGACGGAAAGTTCATTTTTTGTCACCAGTAAAGTGGTACCCTTGATGGGCTTACGTAATTCATTTATGTGATTTTCTTATTATCTTTGACTGCAACTCCTTAATATCAAATTTCATAAAAATCCGTTAGGTAGAAGTCAAGAACGAACATGCGGACGGACGAACAGACAGACCGAAGCTAATAGGCGCTCATGCTGGAAGCGAAACGCACCTAAAAAAGAACAGCCAAATGCAGCTTAGTCAAAATAAAAGCGCCTTCGTTAGGCATAAAATCTCGAAAAATTGTTTATGAAAATGAATACATTTGCCGATAAAACGCCATATTTTGATAAACTGTTGAAGAAAAAGCATGTATTAAAACAGTATTAAACTTGAAATATATAATTTCATCTTATTAGAGTGTTTTTCGCGCACAGCTCAAATGGAGCGCAAATCCCCCCATTGCACGTGAAAGGCCTATCGTCTATATTAGCCATGATCGAGTCACTTATAAATCAAAACATCACGAGAATTCCACAGCCAGATATTCTCTTGATGGCTATGTAACCATTCTGCGAACCCAAAACAGTTACATTCAAAATGACACGTGACGCAAATTTGATACGAAAACTTTACTTCCTCCGTGAAATAAAAAAGAATCACTTAGTAGAAATGTTTGCAGTTAAATAAACAAGCCATTTATAAAAAAATACGCAAAAAATGGGATCGTAACTCAGCTTGGGGAATCAGAGAAGAAGCGGAAAGGATGTGTGTGTATACATATACATATACACACACACACACACATATATATATATAGAGAGAGAGAGAGAGAATAGGGGGGCATTCCACCCACGCAAACAACCCTTTTCGTAGACGAACCGAATTTCCCAAAATTGGCGAATACGCGGTGTTTACGCGGTTCGGAAGGAGGACATTTTGCGGAATGGTGGGAATATAAACTGAAAAGAACGTCGCTGCAGTTACTAACAGAAGGAGGAGTGGATCAGATGTGAATGAGACAGGAGAGAGAGAGGAGGAGGAAAAAGTTGGAGAAAATAAAAAGGAGGAGAGGTTTCGACATGAGAAAGGGAAGAGGAGAAAGAAGGGAACGATGGAAAAGGGATATAAAGATTACAGGAAAAAGATGCTGAATGGAGGTTAAACGTAGGAGAGAGGAGGTTAAGTGATAAAGAAAGAAAGATAAAGAACAAATAGAGAGATGAGAGAGGGGGAGGAAATAGGGAGAAGAGAGTGGAAGGAATGAGGGAGGAGAGATGAAGGAGAAAGGTGAGAGAAAGGGAAAGGAGAAATGGAAAGACGGACAGGTTATGGAGAGTGACGAAAATAACCAACTAGGATATGATATGAAGAGAAAATAGGATATAGACACTACAAAATAAAAGATAACGACAAAAGTGGTAAGAGACGTTAACTAAAGTAAAACCTAAAAGAAATATTACACAGAACGAGAGAGAAAAGTGTTAGGAAGAAAAACAAAGGAGTAAGAATAGGAGATGGAAGAGTTGGCAGAGAGGGTGGGACGTATAGCCGTCGAGGGAAAGGGGGAGTAGGAGTGGATGGCTAAAAATGCGGGATTTATAGAAATACTGGGTTTATTTGATTTCGAGAAACGCTCAGAAACCACCACTTGAGATGCAAAGCTCGCTACTCTCCTCCGAAAACACATAAAAGGAAGGGGAGAGAAGGGGGGGTAGTGAGGAAGAAAAGGGGATGGAAAGAGAGAGGGAGAGATGACGGATGAGAGGAGAGGCGATGAAGTAAGAGAGGAGTGGCATGAGGGGAGGTTTCGGAGGGGCAGATATTGAAGAAGAGAAAGAGGGAGATGTGGGAGGCAGAGACGGGCTTGTTTGCTTGAAGAGGAAGGGAGGGAGGGGGAGAGAGAGAGAGGTAGAAGGAGAAGGTAGAGAGAGAGAGATAAAGAGAAGTGGAAGGCTCTGTTGGCAGCCAAGGTGTGTCGCGAGGGAGTAAAGAGGAAATCTGTTTTCCTTTAATATTCGTCCCGTTTCTTTCCGACGCTGAGTGAGTGATCCGCCGAGACGACGACGCTTGGCGATGAGAAGCGGCGGTTGGTGGGCCCCGCATCGAGCGTTGAGGAGATAGCGGGAGGAGGTGGCAGGGGAATGCAAATGGGGTAGGGGGCTGTAGCGGAATTCAAACATCGCAGATGCAAGGGCGTTTGTTCGCGCGTACCAAGGAGGAGAAGGTGGTTGGTTAGCGTGAGAAGGGTGGCGAGAGAGAGAGAGAGGGAAACAGAATTTGGTCGGGAGGATGCGCCGTGGATACGACAGGTGGGAAGAGTTATTGGTTTATTTGAGGGCGGGAGAGGGGTGAGTAGGACGGTGGTGAAGAAGGAAAATATGACTAAGGGAAGATATGATTGATACACAAGGGTGGCGGTTTGCGAGGTGAATGAGCGAGATGAGAAAAACTGACTTATGCCTGGCCAATGGATCAACTATGAGTAAAATAAATACTTTCGTTTCGTCTCCCATAGTCCGTTCGTGAAAAAAATGTTTCTTTTTTGCCGAACAGAAAAAAATTGCCTCCACACTAGGCCCTCCAACCGTGTCATTATCGTCACAAAACTTCATTGTAGCAATTATTAATTTCCAACTGCGCTAGAAAATATAAATTTCCCCTTCCACGGCATATAGTTGTTTGATCGCAGGTGAATAAAATTGATCGCTGTGTCCTTTTAACATTAACTACCGAATTAAACTTAAGACCTTCCTTGCGGTAATATAGAAGCGCGAGGCCCGGTGTGGTCACCCCGATTCGCCCTAACCTAGGGACGGCTCTGCCAAAAGACATAAAAAGGCTGGAAAATCGTATGTAAATGTCAGCTACAACTGTCTTCATCGGTGCAGATCCAACGATTCCTTTAAATTATTTTAGAATCTATTATCGGTGAATCGGCGGTGATTACGACTATATAGCTGAAATGCGGATCCAGTTTTTCGAGTCTTTTTATGTCTATTGGAGAGACATGGTTTGTCAATTTAATAGTACCCATAAAATTAATTCGGCAATTCTCTTTTTAAGCTCATATATAATGAACTTATGGAACATTTGGTACAGAAGATACACGGATACATTCCGAACGGTAAAGAACACATTTAAAAACTATGTACTCTGACATAGAGTACACCTTTACACTAGTATTAATAAAGGGGCTCGTCTTTCGACAGCTTAAGTTCATATGAATGACTAATTAAAAGTTTAATGACCGACGAATTTACAAAAGCGTTAAAATGTAGTGGTTGAGTTGGCTCGAATGTCACGTGATGGCGATCAAATTCACTTGTACGTAAGCTACGAGTAAGAATTATACAACCGTTACGCTCATCTTACCGTAAGTACTCGTTTCAAATCCCTTTCTTTATTCCTCACTTTGCTTTCCCTCCATTTATATCAGACGGAAAAATAGAAAATTCGATAACCCAAAAACGGAAATGATTTTTCTTCGCATTTTTACGAGAAAAGTTAGATAATTTCAAACTTGTTATTTTTTCGATCATAGTTTTTGCCTTCATTTCCGTGGTTTATGCTTCGGGGAAGTATCTCGTCCTTTAAAAAAAAACTCGAACTGTCCCAATTCTTCCGCATTAAAACTTATAATATATTTCCTTCGCCCAAATATAACTTAACGGCTGGTATATTCCGGCACCGAATCTGGTATTATTTTCCGTCGGAAAGTGAACTCATTTTTCACCATTATTCTTTTATTTTTTTGTGGCTATAAAAAGAGATAATTTTCGGAGTACCTATTAATTTTCCTAATTTCTCTCGTGTTCTAGCATTTCAGTAGCGTATCACAATAGGGGCTCGTTGATATAAATCTCGAAGTATAAAACTCGAGCTTCGCATTCGCTAGAAACGTTATTAAATGAATCTTTTTGAATTACAGTCGTGCATTGTCTTTTTCCTTCCTTTCTTGCGGCCTGTCATCCAAAATTTCGAGTTTAAATTTGTACTGTGTATGTGTGTCTGTTAAATACACTTTACCATGCAATATACTATTCTTTCTGAAACTATCATCATATAGCCATTATTCACGAGAAGTGTGCGCTGTGGAGCGAAAAATGAAACTCTCTAGGACCGAAGTTAATGTATATTGCACCCGGAAGTGAACAAATTTTATTACATGCAGAAACTATGAATAGGTATATACTTATTCTTCACTAAGATTGCCATAAGATATTTCAAATTATCTAATACAAATATTTTATATTTATATTAAAATGGCTACATCGAAGAAAGGCGTTAAATTTTGATATTCACGTCATTTTAACGCTGAAAAGGAAGTCATTTATCTGAGATAATTTGTATTAACAAATGTTGTCCATCTGTTTATGAAAAGACTTTTAGGATTAATGATTCTTAATTAAGTCAGTGAACGAAATTCCTAGCATTATTGGAGTAGAAATTCTCTATTTAAGGAATTAGAACAGTAGAATTTGCGAATAGTATTACAATTGGTTGATAGCGATAAATGTATGATAATTTAAGGTTACAAAACATCAGGATATTTTTACACTAAATTTATACAGATTATTAAATCGCGATTGGATATACATCGATATCTAATCGATAATATTATACAATTTTTATTTATTCGTGACTGAAAGCCAATGACCAAATATTGATTCACAGATATAGTTACAGCATATTTTTACTTTATAATTATTTCATTCTATCCAATTCTGTGTAATTTCATCTTGTAAATTATGCATTATTAAACAAACCAAAATAATCGTTACAATTAATGATGAATAAAAGTTGCAACTTACTCTTTCGCTTACATAATATGGCAGAATGCAACCGAATTGTGCTTTTCCAATCCAAATAAAAGCATCGATGATAGAAGTAAATTGCATGGCATTATAAACTCGCGAAAAAAGATGTAAGTAATTAGGCGGTATATTGTAAATATGGGTAATAGTTTTATTAATCATCAAACAAGAAAATGATGGAGCGATGTAATATTTATCTGATGATAACGCATTTCATCTATCGGCAACATATCGTATCATATTCTTGCTATCTATTAACCACTCCTACATTTCCTCTTTTTTGTCGCAGCATTCTCGATGTGTCCGCTACACGCACAAAAAGGGCGGAAAAGCGGACTTCGTATGGTAAACACGTTTCATTAAAATCTAGCATAAGGCGGCAGAGAAATTTACATGCCTCTAAAATTAACTCAATTGAATCGATTTAGCGATGGCACACACAATCCATAATGCACTAAATTAATCTTCGGACTTAATCGAGACAAAGATAAACGTGGTAGTGACCTTAATTAAATTTCTCTATGTGAAATATTTGCTCGTTCGGTGAATCGTCTATGAATGGTGTTTCAGATGAGATGGAAAACCGAAATGTCATATGCGAGACGAAATAAAATTTGGTAATAAAATTTGGTAAACGAATGACGGACATTCCATAACTAATTTCATCATAATCCGTTATCTCATAGGGGCACCTGTATTCGCGTAAGGGAAGATGGACGGACATGGCGAAGCTAACGAACCCTGGCGAAAGACTCCAGAAAAAATATTATTTTACAGCGAAAATATTTTCGAAAGGAGTGAGGAGGCATACCCCTGAGAGATGGCACTAGGGCAGGTGTCCCCAAACTACGGCCCGCGGGCCACATCCGGCCCGCGCAGTGATTTAATCCGTCCCGCCTGCCTTACCTCATATATTTCTTTAAGTTTTGTGTATCCACCAACAGCAATTTTCATCAAGTATCATTCGATCGCCAACTCGTTTTTTAGGTAGATACCTGATACTTTTCTCTTTTCTCGATAACCACACCCCCCCCCCCCCCCCCTCTAAACATTCTCTTTGAAGTTTTCACACGGCCCGATCAGTCATTTGAAAAGCATTAAGTGGCCCGCGATGTCGTACATAAAGCCTAATGTGCTCCTTTCGATAAAATGTTTGGGAACCCCTGCACTAGGGGAAAGACTCCCTCCCTCGATCCCCGGCGCATCTCCGGGCGTGAACAGTAGCTAGCTCATCGGTCCGGGGACTGGAGGCGCGCATTAAAAGGGCTGAGTCATGAAAATGGCAGGAGTTTGCCTAGTTATGAAAAGGAGGAATGGAGGGAGGAGGGACGGGGGGGTGTGTGCGTCCCGATCTTTCCGGATCGTTTCCGACGCTGTGCATACCGGGAAAAAAGAGGTCGCGTCCCACAAAATACTGGGTCGCGTGCCCTGAAGAAAAATTCCTCGTAGCGGCTGCCATATCTGCGGCGAGCTGCGCGCTATCTGCCGGTAAGACACCCTGCGTCACTACTACCCCAGGGAACTTTTAAGCGACAACTGAATATGTGTGTGTGTACACACAAACACACACACGTAGCAACACATAAATGTGTGTGAATGTTCTTTATAGCTAACGGCGAAAAAAAAATGTTTCTCATCCAACATAGCACGGATGTCGAGTAAAATCGGTAACAAAGAGCTTACCGGAAGAGAAATTATTTGCGACAGAAAAAAGAAAGGCCCATAAAATTCAATGGGATAACGCTGAATGCTTAATAATTCTTTTCGCCGTTCTCTTTAAAGATTCGTATTTGATTCCCATCGATCGCAATTGGAGACGATAGAAAAATAATTGCTCTCTTCTTAATTAAATAGCGCCTGCGTACGCAATAATAGAAAATGAGAATCAGCGCAAGTCAAATAATAGGGCATGCAACATAGTTTATGTACAAAACTTACTTCATAATCCTCTAATCATTTCGCTTTAAGTAGTACATAATCATTTAGTATTTAGTTAAAACATTAAAATATCTTTTGCCCGATCAAACTGGTGAATTATAAGCGCAGCGATGCGGAATTAACCTTACACATAACATGAAGCTAGCCGATAAGAAAATTAAAAAATATCTAAATAATCGAAGTTCCATTGTAACACTGTAATGCTTTTTATGGGAGAAACTGCGAAATTGTAACAAGAATAAAAAATACCTGCAGTAACGAGAATGACTGCGCATGCAATTCTCCGCAGAATCCGGGAATAAGGAGACAACTAGGAGGGGTGGGTTGCGCGAAGTTGAAGAAGAGACGTTTTGAAGCGAAGAGCGTAGGGAAAGGAGGAAGGGGTCTTTGGGTTTTGAGGGGAGGTTAGGAGGAATATTAAGTGTCTCTAATTTAGGAAGGAGGATAGGGAAAGGGTGGTCACCGTCGCTGCGTGGGAAAGGGGTTTAAGTTAGGGAGAAGAGAAGGTGGGCGTATATGTGGCGCTTTGTAGGAAAGAGGGAGAATCTTACGACGGAAGGGGAGGGAGAAACGGTTGGAAGATTTGTGCAAGAAGGACAGAAAGGTTTGGACGAAGAAAATATATACGAGAAGAGAGGTGGAAAGAGGAAGAGGAAAAGAGAGAGCTAACTGAATGAGAATAGAAATGAAGATAGAGAGGGAGAGAGAAAGATGCAGAAATATATAAGTAATTGCCTTTACTTGAATGTGGCGAAAGTTACGGTCTTGTATTTACACTCATTTTCCTATCTTAAACATAAACAATACAAACTGCGGACGAAGCGAAGGAAGTAAAATAAATAATTGGAGATAAGATATAACATGTTTAGCTAATTTAAGTTGGAAATAAATCTACTAATACCTCCTAAAAATTCATTCCGAGAAAATATCAACCGCAAGATAGGATTAATATACCTGCGAAAATCTATTCTATAAACCCCATGAGAATGTATATTTATATAAACAAAGGAAACAGCCACGGTCAAAGGATTTTAAAGCCAGTATTAAACGGCGAAGACACGTGAATGAACAAAGGAATAACGGAAGAGAATATCGAATGAAAGGAGTTAGCGAAGTCGGGATGGAATAACAAGGAAAGGCGGCATGGGAGAAGGAGAAAGAAGAATACACGGACGAAGAGGTGGAGGAAAGAAGGGAAATCGCTGGTGGAAGTCTCCAAAATAGCGGGAGAAAGAGATATAAAAAGAAGAAGAGCCAAATAATTAAAGGTAGCGGAATAAAAGAAAACAAACGACAACGGGCGTTTTGGGCAAGTGGGGAAGAATCAGGGGGATGGGAGTTAGAGAGGAGAGAGGGGAAAAGAGGCGATACGGCGGGGCGAGAGACGGAGGGGAGAGAGACGAGGCAAGAGAGCAGGAGGTAGGAATGGTTGAGGTGTTCGGGTGGGGAAGGTGGTGGGAAGTTTTGGCGGATCGTAGTTCGGTAGAGAGAGAGAAATAAGAGAGGGGCGGAGAGAGAGAGAGGAAGTTGATACAATCCGGAGGGTGGGGAACTAGAAAGGGGTTGGGAGATCCGGGAGAGTGGGAGAGAGTGAATGGGTGGGAGATGGAATTATTCCGCAGGCTTTTCTCCGCATAGGGTTGGGTGGAGGGAATTAGGAAGTGGGCGTGTGAGGGAAGGATAGGTGGATGAGGGAAAGGGGGGGGAGGGAAGGAGTAGAAGTGAATTAAGAGTTGCAATGAGAGGACGGAAATGGAATGGGGGAGGAGAGTGAGTGAAGAACTAGAGTAGATTTCAAGAGGTGTCTTATAAGTATGTAACAGACAAATTTCCCGCATATACTTAGTGTTATATTATTTATGACGTAAAAAACCTGCATCACCTTAACGAAAGGTTGCACTCTTCCCTCGTAGTTATATCGATTATTGATTCTGTCTCCAGAAGTTATAAATAAACATCGTAAGATATATTTAAACTGTTGAAAGGGATGAGATATATTTCTATACCTGGCGTCAAAATTAGGTGCATAATACCTCATGTTGTCATTTAAGACACGCAATGCAGGAAATTTGTAAAAACCACTGTTTATTACTACAACGAATGAATATCGAAGCTAAGCGTGGAGCGTCACGTGTCACGAGTAAAATTATTCCAATATCCTGCGATAAAAATCGATAAACCTACGCTACCTTGCGGATTTGTGCATATTTGTTCCATTTCCTTAATTTATGCTCAACATTTTCACCTCCAGATGCATATTTATTTCAGTTGACCTTAATTTCTTAACCGGCATTGCATTTATTTCTTTGGTATCGAAGATACTAGATATCGCGCATCCAATGCAACCATAAATTCACGTTTTATCTCTAAATTATGACCTCATTAACAGTTATCCGGCTTTGCGGCGCCTAGATTGCAAATTTGCCTTCCCAGCATATTTTTAACTCCCCAATCCTTTTCTCAGACTAATTAAAATTATGTGCAACCCGATTTCTCCCTCATCTCTGATATCCAATCTTCGGAAAATTTCTCCAACTACATTCTCCTATTCGGTCACTTTAATTTTCGTGTTCTGGTGTTCTTACGTACTTTTTTCTGCCATTAACGACTTTATGTGTAATATATGAGTTTTTAATCAAATTTATTTCATAATCTCGTTCATTCATGCATAACTGCTGTTCCCTTCGTAACCTTATGAGTTGTGCATTTTATTCTTGCTACGTACTGACCACTTGCCTAGATAACTGTTCCATTGTATATATTTATGAAGAAATTTTTCTTCGGCACCCGATAGAAACCTGGTGGTCTACTATTCACTAATGCGCTACTCTATGCAACACTATTATTAAATGTGTAACTTTGCTTTTAAATTCGTCATCATATACCCGTAATCACATTCCGAGCATTAATTTAATTAAAGAAGGATACTGGTCTAACCTAACAATTAAATAATCAATTATCCAAAGTCTTTCCGTTATTAAGCTGAATTTAATTTGACAACAACAAATCGCAAAAATAAGCACATAGCTTTGGTATCTCCAATAGCCACAACATGGTTATTTTTTAAAAAAACATGCGCATTTCGGCTTCAACGTAGCTGTAATCAGTGGCGATTTGCCAAAAGTAGAGTTCTTTTCAGAACCTAATTTTGGTGAATCATCCCTGAAGGAAAATTTCTGCATTTTCGACAGAAAATTTAATTTGACATTTTTCAGGCAATTTCAGTTTGTCTTTTAAAGTCGAACAGACTTACTTTTTCTTTTGGTGACGAATCTTAAATGATTCATTCATGTTCGTCTTAAAATATTTATAACCTAAGAATGGCATGTATCACTTTAAAAGTCGTGAAGAATTGATCATCACTTATTCATTATTAATCACCTCATAAAACATTTTAAACAATAACCTATAGATATTGTATGATCTTGAAAGAAATTTTAACGAGAATTAAATGAATTTGCGACAAAAGGTTAGTAATCCCTGGATCAATTTTTGAAGTTATTTGCTGCTTGAAGAGGCGTTACATTCTTTTAAAGAAAGAGTTCTCGAGGGTCTCTTCAACTCCCCTATCCCCATTTTCTACATCTATCAGGTGAAAAAGAGACTCGTGTTGGCCTCCTCGAAAATAACGATCTAATCAATCAATCAATCAATCAATCTTCCTTCCTCCATCATCTTATTCCTCAACCTTTTCTGGCAAATCTCCCTTCCTATAATCTCTCTCTCTCCTCTCCCATTCTAGCTCCTCCCCCTTCACCTCTCTCCTCCCTCCCTCTTCTCATACCTTCACCACCTCTCTTCCTGCTCGCACAGCCTTCATATTCTACGTTGAACGACTTACAAACGCTCTACTTATATCTTTCTAACCCTTCTTCCCATAGTCTCCCATAACCTCTTCCCCATTTTTCCTAACTCCACTCTATATTCCTTAATCTCTCCTCCTCTTCCTTCCCCATTCTCGATCTGCTTTCCTCCCTCTCCATATCGAGCTCTCTCTCTCTCCCCCTCCCTCTCATTCGCTGCTTCCTCCCTCTCCCCTTTTTATTTCTCCCCACCTCCTATTCCACCCCATCCCACCTTTCCCTCTCCCTACATCCTACCTCGTTTTCTCTCCCTTCCTCCTCCTATAATACCTTTCCCATCTCAATCTTTCTCTTTCCGCAAATGGCCCTTCCCTTCCGCTTCTTGCAATTTAACGGTCGACGTGAACGCACTGACGGTGATGCCTCGCGTGGTGGAAGGCAGAGTCACTATCTGAAGAAGTAAAGCCCCCAAGAGGCAAAGAGAAAAAGATAAAGAGGGGAAGAACGACAGGAGTATATGAGAAAAGGAAGAAAATAGTGAAAAAAGAGAGTTGAAAGATAGGGAGGGAGGGAGAGAGAGAGCTGGAATTGCGTAGATAGAGAGCGGGAGAGAACAAGAAAGAGACCAAAAAGAAAACGATTTAAAAACCGATGTTTTTTTGTAAGAAAGAGGGCGTATTTGACTTGGTAACTGCGAAAAGTTAAGCCTTGGGATATAAGTGGCGGAATAAGGGGAATTAAAGTGGAAGGAAGAGAATAAAAAAGGAAGACTGCGTGAGTGTGGAGAAATGTGATAAAGTAATGCAAGGGCGTGACAAGAAAATGAGAGATACTACAGAAGTACAGTATAGTTTTCAGGTTCCTTTTAAAAGATGAACAAAGTATAGATTTTTTTGTTTGTTTAACCCAGTTATAGGCCAGTGAGAGATATCAAATTTCAGTGAAGATGAAAGCATTTAAGATTCGCAAAATTTAGGAAAGTGAGTTAACAAATTATTAAGATATAAAATGATAGAAATACGCAGACGCAACCTTACAGACATCTAATAACATTAAAGACAGTACTCCCTTCGTTAATAGCGTTTTGAGACAAAAATACAAAGATACCTACTGAAGACCAATGTCCTTCTAGTGCTAAAGGGATAGGTTAGTATTCGAGCGAAATTCAGTCGGAAATACATCAACGGTGGTGTTACGTCAAAAGCCCAAATACTGTCATTCTGCCAGTAATATGTTGGTAGCTTATTCCTTTAAAACATCTATTAATAAGATATAAATTTTTACGTACGCCCTTTTGACACTCGCCCTTAATGCTTAGCCCTATTTACGTGTAACTATGAACAGCTAGGGGCTCGCCATTCAATAACAACGTGCGTGTTAAAATAAACACAAAACATATACATTATATAACTAGAAAAACTGAAAGAAAACATAGATACATTGAACATGAAGTTGGAAGAACGTCTTGATAACGGCTTAGTAGTGATTAATACACGGTTCAAAAACCATAAACGACGGCTGTACACATGGACAATCCCAGAAGAAAGAATGAGATGCCAAATAGATTACATCCGAGTAAAACAAAGATTCAGGAACAGCATAAGAAATGCTAAGACAATACCAGGAGCAGACATTGATTCAGATCACATCCTTCTAATAGTCGATGTAAATAAAAAGCTTAAACAAATAAGGAAAACGAGAAGAGAAAGTCAGACTTGGGACGTAGAGAAACTGACAGAAAAGAACGATGCTTTCAGCACGAAGTTCGAAGATCGCCTTAGAAATTTGGAATACATATCGAAGACCGTAGAAACAGAATGGGAGGAAATTTAAAAAAATGTCAAAGATATCTTGAATAAAGAGATTGGAAAACAAGAGAAGAAAATCAGAAAACCGTGGATCACTAAGGAAATGCTGGAGAAAGTGGATGAGAGAAGAAAATGGAAAAACGTTAACAGTGAAGAAGGTAGAGTCAACTATAGACGCATACACAATGAGTTGAGAAAGCTAGAGAAAATTGGATAAAAGAAATACGTGAGGAAATACTACAGATGGGGACGTTAGGACGGCACGATATGATGTACGCTATGGCAATGGAGTTAGAAGATAACAAGCATAATGGAATTCGTGGTAAAGGAATTAAGAATACAGATTGAAAAATAGTCGCAGAACCTAAGGATGTAGCTCAGTTATGGGAAGAATACGTTAAGGAACTACACAACAAGCAGGCAGGATCGGCACATATACAAGTACAACTGGAAGAAAAGGATAACATTGAAGAAGACAACATGGGGTGTAGTATTATGAAAAGAGAAGTAGGAAAGGCGATACTGGAACTTAGGAAAGGAAATCTACAGTCAGAGACGGAATACCGGCAGAGGTATTTAAAGTCATGGGATCGGAAGGACTAAAAGTGGTCACCAAATTAATTAACAAGATTTACGCCTCCGGAGATTGGCCTCAGATTATCCTAGGAGTAACAATGACCCTTCTAAAGAAGAAGCCAAAGACAATGCAGTGAAAAGACTACAGAACGATAAGCCTACTGTCACACACTTCGAAGATCATCACGAGGATTATTAATAAAAGGCTTGAGGAAAAGGTCGAAGAATGCTAGGGGAAGATCAATTCGGTTCCAGAAAAGGGCGAGGAATCAGAGATGCTATCGGTGTAGTGAGAATCATATCAGAAAGGAAACAGAGTACAGTCAAGATTGCTGCGTATATTTCGTCGACTGGCAGAAGGTCGTTGGTAGAGTAAATTGACTAGTACTGATGAGGTATTAAAGGATATAGGTGTACACTGGAAAGACGGGAGACTGATCAGGAATCAATCAAGTTGTAAAGGTCAGGTTGGAGAATGCGGACACCAGCGGAGTAAATATCGGTAGAAGGGTAAGACAGGGCTGTTGTCTAACAGGTAGAAAATACGGTATGGAAATAAATACAGAAAAATCCAAGGTCATGCGAATATCAAGTAAAGAAGAAGAAAATTTGAACATAAGTATTGGAGGAAGGCCATTACAACAAGTTTCACATTATAAATACCTTGGAAGCATCATAACGACAGAAGCAAAATGTATCGATGAAATCAGGACTAGAATAACGAAATCAAAAGCGCTTTCTGAAGAAGAAAACTCCTACTAACGGGGAATATGAAAGAGGATATTCGCAAGAAGTTGATAAAATGTTATGTGTGGAGTATAGCTTTATATGGGGCAGAAACATGAACGCTAACGAAAAATGATATAAAATACTTGGAAAGCTTCGAAATGTGGACATGCTGAAGATAAAACGGACAGACAGGATGTAAAACGAAGAAGTACTACGAATAATAGGAGATAATCGGAAGATTATATAGCCTACCAGAAAGAGGAAGGCGAACTGGATTGGACAATATCATAAGGAGAGAGAGAGCATGATTAAAGACGTATTAGAAGGAAAACTGGATGAGAAAGAGAAAAGGTTTCAGCTGATAGACGAATTGAAAGGGAAAGAGAGCTATCAAGACATGAAGAAGACTGCAGAAAATATGAGAATATGGAGAACCAGGTTTAACCATGAATAATCATGGACGTGTCTAAGGACAGACTGCCTATGATACATTATGAATGAGCAAATTTTCTAATAGACACAACTGACATATTTTCGTTTACTCACACACCTGTTGAGCGGTGTGACGTTTTTCGTGTTTCAGGTGAAATTATTTCTATCAGATGAACGCAAATCCTACGTGATAAATTATTGTCAAATCTTTCTCGACTCCGAAAATTACTTCTGTTGCTTTTATTAGTTTATAAGAATAGAGTATTTCGGCATAATATTGGAACCCATTCAGAAATAGAGTTTAGTGTGTTTATGCAAACGTTTAAAATGGAGCTTTAAATATACATCTCGCAAATTTTATCGGACAAACAATAGAAAACAAAACAACTTTTTGACAAATTATATTAATAAAGGATTGATCAATAATATAAAAATGTATCATTATCGCGCCCAATAATAATGTTTTAAAAAATAACACCTTTTATTAGCTACGAATGAAAATAATTTAAGTTTAATAGAATAAATACGACACCGTGTAAAACTTGAAACTTTGTTACACATAGCAATTTCAATTTCAAATAATAAATCCATTTTTTTAAATAAATCATTTTTATTCTGGGATGGAATCTTCGACATACACGTATTATAACAGATGCATAAGCTGCCGAACTGTGTTGTTAGGGGTGAATAAGATTTAGGATAAGTAGTATCAATATGCATAAGCTTAAGGATACGTCGCTCATCTGCCAATGCAGTGTTTACTACAGTTCGGTACTTGACGTAAAAGTTTCAATTGGAAAAAGTATTTGTCAACATACAATGGCTCAAATTCCTCAGGATATATCCACTGCAATCACCTCTAATATTACTTTTCGAACTTGTCCTCTAACAGTGACTGCAATCAAATTGGTAGAGTCGTATTGATAGCTCCACATCCATTGAAAATAAAACGACAATGTTTCAGACGGTTGATCTGCACACGGTTAACGTGAAAGAGACGTTAATAAAAAAGTACAAAGGATTTTTAACTTTCGCAGCAAATTTTTATTTTAATCGCTTAATGTAGGATGTTAAATATTCAGGTCGATATCCGTGGAATATCGAAAAGTTGGAGCCGAATTGAACCAAAGCAGCGGGGAGCGAGGGAGGCAGGACGCATACGCGGGATATTAATTTCGCTCGCTGCCATTCCGAAAAAGTTTTCCTCAATTTCCTCCCACTTTGTCCTTCCCCCCTGCCTCCCTCCAGTCCCCGCCACAACCAGAATACCAGCTTCACGATCCTCCTCCCCTTCCAAACCCCCTCAAATCACCGACCTTTCTTTCCTCCCGGAATCTTGAAAAAGATTTCTCGGAATAATTGACTTTTGAAGTGCCTTGGATAAGGGGAGTGGGGGAAGGAGGGGGGGGGGGGGGGGTCAGGGCTTAGAGGGAAATCAGTAGGAAGTGTTGGAGTTCGAATCGGGGAAGGGAAATTGGAGGGGAGGGAGAGAAGACGGTTGTAATAAAGACGTACGGAGATTAATTCCTAAGACCGTGGCTTGGCCACCGTGTGTGAGGAAAGGAACGAAAAATAAAGAACGAAATGGAGGTATAAGCCATAAGGTATATGAATTTAGTGATGGAATGAAAGAGTAATAGACGAATGAGAGGTAGTGATAATTAAAAGAAAAAGAATCGATAGAGGGATGATGCAGGAAAGAAATCATAGATGATTTAGTAAGAAACAGAAATAATCGGTGCAACATAAACTATACAAGCATTCTTATATTCGACACTTTCCATACAATAATATACGCTGCTTACATTTTGGTATGAACTGCTTGATGATAGCTGGGTTTAAAAATATAAATTATAATGCCACTGAATGCCATACTGTTTCGTTTCTAGACAGATGTTTGAGGTAGTATTGTTTATGACATAAAGTTATATGACTGGATGAGTTTTAATTAAAATTCCTCTAGCCATTTTGAAAAATCGACATCTTGTGAAATTTGAAAAGAATAAACTACTCTCTACTGTAGCGCGATATGGTTCATTTCAACGAGACTTCCATTTCTGGTGATATCCTATATAAATGCGAGATTTATTTATATTTTACAGAACAGTTTATTCCATACGGCCGAGCACTGACGACAGACTATTAGACACAGACAACTGTAAAAATTAATCTCTATGCTTCAGGTACGCCTAAAACGTACATATCGAAATATCGAGATCGAGCTTCCTCACGACCACAATACTTTCTCCATATACTTTGTGAAAAAAAGAGAATGGAGTACATAAAGATAGGATGAAGGGGAATAAACAGAGAAAGGTAATAGGTAGCCAGAAAGGGGGATATAGGAGAATATAAGATAGGCAAACGATGAAGTATAAATGGAAAGACGCAAATGGAGGGAGAGGCAAAAATAATAATGGAGGAGAGTGAGGCGTAAGTGATGAGATCCCGAATGAGGTCAGGGAAGAGAATAAATGTAAGAAAAGGCTTACAGGAGCATTACCAATCACGGTACTTATGGTAATTTCATTTCTGTTATTACGAAGATAAGAAAAATAAAATGTGGGACAATTAAGGAGAACTCTCAAATTCTTAGCCTATATATTTATTGTCGTTAACGAGATACTTGGTCAGCATTAATTTAAATTCTTGATAACCTTAAACGGCGCTTTTTTATGAAATAAAAAAATATCAGTAAACTTTATAGAACTAGGAATTGTTGTGATTTTATAATAATTTGTAAATTAGTAAACAGTTTATTGCATTCTTAATAATATTTTAATTCATCCTTAATTCTACGTATCTACGAGACTATATTTAACACTTCAACCGCTACTATCGACTACGTGCGGTTTTCCAAAAAGTATTTACGTAATACGAGATTTACTTTGAGAAAGAATCTTAAGTAAACGAATACGTAGAAGAAAAGTGTTTACGTGTAGCAAAGACGGGGGGAGGAGAAATCGAGAGAAATAAGAGAAAATTTCACAGAAAACAAAAAAACGTACACGAACAAGTTTGAGGTAGAAAGCAAAACAGAAAGGGGAACGATAATAAACGGAGACAAACGAGGAAACACGGGGATAATTTTTAAAAAAATACTGATAAGAGAATGAACAATAAAGGCTGGGAAAAGTAGTAAAATTGAAAGTGAATGGGGGAACACAGAGACGGAACTAAACCACGTAGAAGATGCTGTAAAGAAAGAGAGAAATGCGTCAAAACGAAGACGATAAATACCAACTGAGAGAAAGGGAGAACGGAATGGCGAATGCGTAAGAGAATTGGAGAGAGGTATGGTTATATTGGTCGATAGATTACAGGAAGAAGTAAAACAGAGAGACGGATATAGGAGGGTGAGATGGCGGAGAAAGAAGAGATTCGTGCATACAAGACGAGTTTGGTACGCGGCTAAGAGACGTTATTTTAACGATTTCTGGGTGCATGAACTGAGAGAATGGAGAAAGACAGTCTCGACTAAAGATGGATGGAATATGAAAGGTGAAGAGGGATATAAACTGGGAAATTGGAGGGAGAAGATGGATAAAAGGAGAAGAACGGGACAAGGAAGGGAGTATTAAGAGTGAACGGAAGGGAGGAGGAGGGAGGATTGGACGGGAAAAGGCAACAGCTAAGGGATCGGAGGGAGGGAGAGAGAGGAGGGAGGTGAAGACGTGATTATGGATGGAAAAAGGGAGCTGAGAGGATGACAGGGAGCGAGAAGAAAAGACAGGAAGCGACGAAAAAAGATAGGAGGAACGGATGAAGAATGAGGCAAAGAGAGAAAGGGAGGGAGAGAGAGGAAGAAGGATGAGAGGAGGGAGAGAGGAAAACAGATAGGGAGAAAGGGAAAGATGCGTAAAGCAAGGGAGAAACGAAAGAGTAGCAAGCAGGAAGAATGATGGAAGAAGAGAGAGAGAAAAAAGAAGACATGGTAGAAGAGAGGAAGAAAAGAAGGGGAAAATGGAAAGGTATGAACAATTGAGAAATGAAAGAGGATGAGAGAGAGAGGAGAAAATGACAACAGAAGAGAAATCTGGTTAGAAGAGAGGTAGATACAGAAAAAAAACAAGAAATTTCGGAGAAAGGAGGAACAAAAGGGGAGGTGATAGAGGAATAAAAGTAGATGTACTGGAAAGAGGGTGAGAAGGTTTGGGAGATATGAAGGGAATATAGCGTGGGAGGGATTGGTGGAAAGATACAGACAAAAGGATGAGGAAGAGGATGGGAGGGGGTGGAGGTAGTGAGTGACTAGAGAAATAGTGGGGGGGAAATGCGGGATACGTGAGGTGTAGCGACGGCGGGGGATGGAAGGGGGTGGAGAGGGGAAGGAGAGAGGGAGGAGGGGGAGAGGCGAGGACCGGTAGAGAATGGAGCCGGCCTCGCGTTCCCGTGGCTTATGTTGAAGTAAGCTTTTTTTATAGCCGGGATGGAAGAAAGGGTAGGAGGGTGATTTTTGAGCGAAAAAAAAAGTCGAGTAAATCGCTGGAAACAGGTGACGTTTTTATCGAGCACATGTTTCTTTCGTCCAACTTGGCGAGGAAGAAAAAAATTGTTCTTAGGATGAAATTCCCTACGTTTCTAATCGCCAGCGTGCGATGCACGACGAATGTTTACGCCCATCTCTTTTTTTAAAGCATGAAAAATTTCGTCTCCGTTTTAAAAATAAAATCGATCACGAATTGGTTTTATTTCGTCACGAAACTGAATCGCCGCAACTCATTTGTGCTGTTAAAAGAAATTCAAGTTTCGATCCATGAGAAACGAAAGGATTTCTCGAGCAGCTTCTATCCAAGCGAAGTATACGTATTACAATCGCTGATGTTTTATTGAATCTAGTTCGAATTTATCAAGCTATAACTCAACCGATGCTTTCCATTAGCTTTAACATTAAAAAATATAAACTTTCTGGCAAGTATTAAGATCATAACAATTCGGTATTTTATCCAAAATCGTAGAACAACGCTATAGATGGTATAATTCATGGCGTTGATCATTTAAAACTAAACTGAAACAATACAAAATTGATTAAAAGCTAAATTAATATAGAAAACATTAGGCCAAGGTGACGCAGAATTCGAGATTTACTCTAATGAGATAAATTTGTTAAAAATAGTTAACATTGTAAATAGAAAGAGACGATAAATAAAAATACCAAACAATGAGCATAAATTAACAAAATTTATGCCAGGGAATTTTCGATGTTTTTTTTCCCAGCTCATCCTCCCATTTTCAAATAAGTAGAAAGAGGAGCGTAGCAGAATGAGTTCAAAAGGTGTCATGTGTGCATGCGATGACTTCGACTCACTCCCACACTCCATTTTCATGCACGTGTCTCTCCCACCTTTCTTTCCACTTTGCACACCATTCCCTTTCCGCTTGCCACCCTTACTATTCTCCGCCTCCCCTTTTCACTTTCTCCATATACGTAGTATAGAGAAAGTATTGTTTTCATGAAAAAAATCGACTTCGAGATTTCAACGGAAATACGTTTTGAGGTTCCTAGAACACGTTTCGACTATTTTCGGAATGGTCTGTGTATGTGTGTGTGACTTCGAGATTTCAACGAAAATACACGTTTTGAGGTCCCTAGAACACGTTTAGACTATTTTCGGAATGATGTCTGCGCGTGTGTGTGTATGTGATTGTGGGCGCTCTAACTCGAAAAGTACTTGCCATATCATTACCAAATTTCATATATAACACTTTAACATGAGCAAAAAGAACTGTTTAGTTTGTAGACAATAACGATTAACCGAAACTCGAGGTTTATTCAAGACCCGATTCGGTTTTTGCGATATTTCTCCGTTAAAACATCATTATTGTGTATACAATTCTTTACAAAGGTTATAGAGAATGTAATTTCCTACAACTTTCATTTAAAACAATTTTCCATAGCAGTTACTGTTTAGGAATTATTTATAAATAATCGGTTCTTCCGGTTTCCGTCAAATATCTCCTTAAAAACGTAGTTATTGGTAATCTTCTTGAGGATCAAAGTTGTAGAGAATAATATTTATTCCAAGTTTTGTTTGAAACAAATTTTCGTAGAACCATCCATTTCGGAGATATTTAACTTATTCGTAATTTCCAATATAAGCGCCACCATCTAGCGGTGAATTCTGTAACATATTCAAAATATAATTTACGAAATAATAATTTTGTCTTATAATTCTATTCATAATAATTTAAATATCTATACCCCAAATATGGAGAAAGTCATGTGTTGGCCACATCAGATTTTTTACTCTTCATCTCCATAATCCTCTTTTCCTCCCTTTCTTTCTTTCTCGACCTCCTTTCACCCATTTCCCCTTTAACTCCGTCCTTTACTCACCTTTCTCATTCTGCACTCTTATCTATCTCTCTCTCTCTTTCCCTCTACATTTTCTCTAAACTTCAAACACATATTACATAGAAGCAAAATAGAAAATGTAAGGCATGATCTAATGAGCGTATTTTGTTTAAACTTGAAAGCGCAGAGCCCACAATAATATATACTTTAAAAACAAGCCATCGTATAATTCCTATATATATTAAACATTTATATATTGTTTCTTATCTCTTTCCCATTCCATGGCTGACTCTTCCACACAATTTCGGTAAAATAGTGAAAGGACCACAGTTTAAATTTGATCCCCCCATGCGGCCCGCGGATTCAATATTTCAGACCCCTGCTGTAATTTATGATTTGGCGCTCTTTCCATTACCTATTGTTTTTCCTTTATGATCCATCTCTCTTTTGCCGTTTCGTGTTTTAATAATTTGTGGATCCTTCGTCGCGTACACGGAGTTAAATAGGAGAATAACGAAAAATGCTTTCAACTCAAAAACTTTCCGTTCTTTTTCAATCAAACATTCAGGAATTACTTGGAAAAGAAACTTCAATATTATAAGCTTTTTACCGTCCACATTGAAGTAATTCGTTCGATTTTAGGAGCGTTCGTTTTCTTCATTTGATTAATATGGGAGTGTAGCACGTTAATTATTTGCATATTAAAATCACTTAGAATCATCGTAGGATTTCAAAATTTAAAACGAGTATCTCAAAGAACGAAATGTTATTTTCCTGCCGTATATTTTCGAATACACCTCGAGTCGGTTCGTGAATTACTTTCTAACGCGAAAATCTGATTATTTTGATTTGAAAATCTTTCGTCTTCAGTGTGATTTGCATTGTTGCCGATTTCGTGTAATTGACGGTGATTATAAATTCGTGTAATATCTGTTAACATATTCAAGAAATTCAGTTTTTTAATCTAAACAATACAATGGGAGCGATAAATAATACGACGGTAACAAAAATAACCAAATAATCCATTATTCATTGATATTGTGTTAATTAAGTCAGATATATAAATTGAAAGTGCTGAATTTTTGTAGATCACTGGGAATATTTCCTGCGAAAGCTGAGCAAGTTTTTAATCTTTGACTAAAGAAAAAAATAAAATTTATATAAATTTATTTTAATGAAATCACACTTTATATGCTCTAAAATTTAAAAAAATAAATCTAAAAATTCAAATAAGTGAATGTTACAGAAAGTACAAATAGTTTTGGGTACCTATATAAAATGTCTGCAGCACAATATATAACAAATAAATTTTCATTAATGTTTCTTTGCCACGCAGCTTTTACGTGTCCAAAACTATTTTTACTTTCTGGACCATTCAATTATTTGAAATGTATATTATTGTTTATTTTTAGCCCATATAAAAGTTGGTTTGATAATTTTAATTTTAACCTAATAATTAATTCACGCATACCCGTAATTTTTTCAATAAAACTCTAAGAAATTACTTTTCAGTATTATCCTAATTAGTTTTTTTTTACTTCTACTAGTCATTTTTACATTATTTTCTACTTTAACGATAGACTCATTAGCACAGTTATACGGTAATCTCGAATATAAGAGGACTACTGACTTTAAAATGCGCGCGAAAGAAAAATATTTAACGGAAGAACATCTCAATTTTATTTCAAATTCATTGCAGTTTAACCTTAATTTCCGATGTAAACTGCAACTCTTTCTTTTAGGGAGTTATGTTGAATTTTACAAGTTTACCAGATTTTTTAAAATTCAGTTTCAGCAACAGAAGACAGTCAACTTCAACTATAAAGGAGGCGAAGATTGTTGCTTGCATATTTATAAAAACTATCGCTGTGCAACCAGGTAAATACAGTATATTCCTGCCAATTTTTTTTCTGATCAGTATATTCTGTTCGTATAATTGTTCTCTGTACCTCAACAGCTGATTAGAACCCTAATTTTTCATTCGACGTTAGCTCAAAGTTACGATTTTATACATCCTCTATGCAATAATTATCTCTTGCTATCTACATTTCTCATTCAAACACGAATTGCGCATACGTTTCGTCCTCGCACACCTTTCGTTTTCATCGACCAAGCTTATTTCATTTTTCTCTTTCTTTAGGCTTATTTGTGGGCCCAAAAACTCTCCGAACAATACGAATGTTTTCCTCTTACTCCTACCTCATTCTTCCTCCTCCCACCAAAGCTCCTCCTTCGCTCATTTTCGCATTCACCGTTCTTATTCACTCCACGAGGCCGTGGGATCGTGCTCCGTGCAAAGACCTCTCAGCGTCAGACTCCTCACTTCCGCACCCGTTCCAGAGAGGGCAGCACCTTCTCCCGTCACGCGTTCTCTCCGCCCCATCCCATCCGGGGACCACGCAGCCAACACTCACCCTCGTCTACGGAGAGAAAAAACAAAAAAAGAGCATATGTATTAAAATGTCGATGGGATGGATGATATCCTATATATATTCTTCCGCTCATGGAGCCGAAAGAATTGGAATATCGTCGAAAAGTTACGAAGGACCTTTCAACGCTTCGTGAAATACACTTTGCAATTTTTCGGGGGATATATTTACGACTGAGGCACCAGATAATAGTTTTAAAAATGTCTTAACTCGTGCCAAAAAGAAAACAACTTAAAAGCCAACATGAGAAGAAATTTACTATATATAAGAAATCTTAAGTCTATACATCGACTGCGTACAAACAGTTTTTCATGATTAAAGAAACGTCTAATTTTAGTTTTTGTTTTTTATAACATATGCACATTCCTCTATAAAAAAATTCCATTGTAAAATACATGACATATTTTTAAAATGTAGCCAAACCATAATGTTTATACTGCCACAATAAAAAACTCCTCTCATAATAGTTTTCAACGTGAAGTGCCAAATAAAAATTTCCACCACCCATTAAAGGAAACAGTTTCGCTTCATTAACGTCATACATCCAATTGAAAATGATAACACCAAAACCATGAGTAAACTACCACTCTGATTCTCACGTAAATACTATGCCTGAGAATTCTAAGAATGTTGCATTCATAAAAGGCTTGTATTGATTCAAAACGTGTTTCGAGTGCATTCCTTAGTCTACCATTAATGATAGGACTAATGATAAGGCAAATTTATTAAGAAGAGACTACATTCGGTCAAAATTTTGATTGAAAGTATGTTTCAAGGCAAAAGAAAAAACGCTAAAAAGGTTCATTTATTGGACGAAATGAAAAAGGAAGCAGCAAAGAAGGTTGTAAGTAACGGACCTGCCTCCAGTAATTTTGTTTAAAATGATCCCAAAGGAAGGAAAAACAAATGTTACCAATTGAATAAACTTGCCTCAATATCACATTTTAAATGGAATTGGACTTCTTCACTAGATTAGATTAGATATGGTCTTTATTTGGGGCAAGATTTTGACTAGAAAGTCCCATCTTCCACCAAACCACTAAAGGAGTTCCATCAAGTAAAGTCTAGCCAATTGAATTATAAAAATCATTACGGTATAATTCCAAAACTACAGATGAATTACGACGTTAATTTCCAACATTTCAATAACTGAATCATGGAAATCGAAAACAACGTGTCCATATTTTGGTGAAAATGAGGAAACAGTGAAACTGCCATGTAGAGTACATGTTGCATGTGTTAAAACCATAAAACATATAAGTTCATGGATAACTACTGCTATAGGGGCCTTAACAATTTCAAAAATATTGTTGGCATTGCTATTAAATTTTAGCCTTGACACAGTTTTTAGTGTCTCCTGAAAAATTGGTTTTCTGGACTTACGGGGTTTTCGACTTTCATGATTCAGTTCAATGGATTCACAGGGATAAAAACAACAGATTTTCTCGAATGCAGCTTATAAGCACAGTTGAGACAAATGTTGATGCGCGTTAACTTTATCAAAAGTAAAAAGTACGAAAAGTCAAAGAGGACACAAGTTGAACAGTATGGTAAAGGACGAAAATTTTTGGAAGATTCCCCACGACCGAAAAGGAAAGAGAAGATGGTTATTTTACGGTTGCGTCAAATTACGCACGACAGGAAACATAATCTTATATCGATAGAACTATAACATGCAAATGCAGTTTTTTTCTCATTCGACTCTGGTAAAGTACAATAGAACAAAAATAAATCGGTGTTTCGAGTGAACCCACTCTACCTTTAGCGAGATCACCGACAAAAAAAAATATAGAGAAAGGAAGAAAAACGGAATAAAAAAATGCGAGACGGAAGGAAAGATTTGCTTTTCTCTGAATTTTTGGCATTCCTCCAACCAAAGTCCGCCATTTCCCGGTCGACACAAAAAGGTATATAGGGAGGGTAAAAGTACACGTTCCAGAGAGAGATAGGAAAAGAGGGTCGGGATTCGAAGCACAAAACAAATAATGAAAAAGACGAGTGAAAAAGACGAGGAAAAGCCAATCAAATGATTCTGTGGAAGTCCACGGCTATTTTCGTTTCGCGGTCGTTTATCTGTTAACCGGATGCGATTGGGAGGGGTTTCTCGCTTTGTCCCGCACCGTCGCTAATCACCACTCGGCACCATCGCCAGCGAAGCGGCAGGGGGGGAGGGGGGGGAGCAAAGGAGGAGGGAGAAAGCTGGGGGCTTCTATCACCCTTCTGCCCTACGTCGACTGCAGGTGCCGGAAGAGGCAAGCGAGAAAAGGGTAATACGAGGAGATAAAAGAGAAGAAAGGGACGTACGATGGATGAAAGGAAGTTTGGGAGGTAGGAAGAGAAATTGTAAGGAAGTCGTGACGGGTCAAAACGAATCCAAAATGTCGGACAAATCGTTAAGGCGAAAGGATGATTCATCTCCATATATGATCGGGGAAACAAATATTACCAAGCATCGACTTTATTCCGAATTTCTTCTTCTTAGATTAGGGTAAAAGCGTCGTAAATGGCGGGGAACATAGATAACATGAAAGTTAATGATAATTTTATGAAATGAGCTAAATGAAGAAAACATTCGATCTATCTTTTCCTCCTTGCTCACTTTCGCTGTTTATGTAAATTAAAAACTTTTTCTTCTCCTCGTTTATGTGTTGAAGGTTTGTCTCGGTCCATTACTTTGTAACTTTTCACAACATGTTTCCCGCAAATACTATAATCTGTTCTTGCTATGTATAATGACACAAATTTAGATATTGCCCGAATGTTTGAAAAGAAAAGTTTGTAGTATTATCACTTTTCTTTTTCCCTCCACATATCTCTATATGCTAACCATAAAGTAAAGCTATTTTTCATATTTACATTTATCAGCGCGTTATTCAGCAATCTTGCTGCAATAACTGCTCGGTTTTCAATGTTTTACAAAAAAGAATCAAAACAGTTCCTTCACTCGGTATGTCTGTTCACTGTTTATCTCTCCTTGTGAGACCTTGAAAGTCAAAGGTCATGTTACTATTGCAGACATCACCGAAACAGTGACAGTGTTTTGATAATTTTGTGAAAATAAAGGAGAAAAATAAGAGAGAAAAATACTTCAGTGATTTAGGATGGGGAAAATAACTAGGAAAGAATAAAGTGAAACGTAGCTAGAAATTAGTGTAAAAGAAAAAATGTAGAATGCTATATAAAATGGGAAAGAGATATGATTATGATATTTTTTTCAAAATAAAGAGGGTGTATAATGAGGCCATTAAAATGGCAGTTAAGAGACTAATGTCTTAAATGGCCGAGGAAAGCTATGGAGGAAAAGGTTTTAAAGATCTAAAATAACAACTATTGGAAAGAATAAAACTGTCGGTGATGTGATATTCAACAAATATTTAACACTTATGGTTCTCCAATGATTCATTTTAAGGCAATTTCACTAAAAAGGCAATTTCAATCAGCTGAAGAAACTTATTAACCTCTCAATTATTACCTAAGGCTAAGTTTCCATTATATCATAATTCAGCTGCCTTAGGTCTTCTATTCTTAGAACAGATATATCCCTTCCATACCTTTCACTAAGTATCCTCAGAATATTGAAGTTTATTTTCAAATAGTATATAAATGGTTATTTAAAAGCTTTGCTCCTCTCTCGCACATGATCATTTTCTTCTCTCTCACAGTCAATTTTGCGTTGTCCACTTTTTCGCCTCATTTTCTTGTTTGGAAGCCGTTCTAAATTTAGGAGAAATGTTCTCGGATTCTTCATAAACGACAAATTTAAACCAAATAGATACGCTATCCTTTTTCGATTTTTCTTCCTCTCCCGCTCACCCTTACATTCCTCTTATATTTAATCTTTTTCTCTTCCATCTACCTCTCCGCTGTCCCGCCCTCCTAAGAATTCCACGCATTCCTCTGTCACTTCGTATAAATCATTGCAATCTCTCGGGAGTTTCCCTTTTCCCTTCTCCAATACGTATACATAAATATATGGCTAATATTTACAAATTACCTCCATTACCATTTTTTTAAAAAACGCCCGAGCCGCGCGATCTAACAAACACGAGCGTTTTGTTTTCTAAGCGCAAACATATCGTTACGAGCGATATTCGTCATTCCTTTCCTAATAGGGACGCATTTTAACCGATCGATCACGAGGGCCGTTCGGGTAAAAACGATCGTATCGTTGGAATATTTCGTATCGCGGCCAACCTTAAAAAATTTGCGTCATTTAATGCAAAATTCCCGTCTTCTGAAATTCTTTTAAAAAGCGTTTCGTTAGAATAGTTGCGCTTTCGTCTCGCTGAACCGTCATTCCTTCATTCACCTACTTATCTCGATCGTAGAAAAAATAAATGGGAGGTTGATTGCTAACCTTTTAAAAACCAAAACGAAACTGTTGCTTGGGAGCGCAAATCCTTTTTTCGGGAAAGAGAGGGACAAGACAGGGTTGAACAGTTGCGCTTGAGGGTATCGAGGAAAGCGGCGACGGAACAGCGACACGCCCAACCACGTTTTTTTTTTCTAAATCGAAGGAGGGGCAGGAAAAATGACCTCTTTCCTTCTCACTCTCTTGGACCAAATCGCACGAAACGAGCTCGTCTTCTACAGCCCGCGCGACAAATCCCGCGTTTATATTTCGGGATTTATACGACAATTTTGACGTATAAGTCGTCCCATTCGGGCTAAAACTCCGTCTCAGCGAGTGAAACCTTTCTATTACGTTCCTTTCCTCCATTTCTCACACTTCGTTTTAATAATACCCATGCTATTAAAACCCTAATTTCGTCCATTTTTGCACTCTTATCTAGTACGGTGATAAGTCCCTCTTCTCCTTTTAATCCATCCTCTCTAAATCATAATTTTTATAATTACATTTGTACATCACAGTCTGGTTATCGATATGCGGTGCCATACTCCTTGAAACAGCCTATTAAACACTTAAAAACGCACCAATCGTAAAAATAATACACGCCCACGTATCGAGTCCCTCCCATCTGGCGGCAGAATCGAAAACTAGGTGCATATATCTCTCGCAGCATGACTTTTAGGGTGTCTACCTTTCCACGCGTGCTAAGATTTATTCAAGTTCTTACATATATTTTTAAAACACTGAAAAAAAAAATGAGCACCCTTTTCGTTTACAATTATTATTATTAACGTAATTTTCGCGGATGCAGACGTACGTGATGATGGGTCGTATATAAAAAGACAAATTAAAGGGCTCATTGTCCCCTTTTATAAAGCCGATTATTTATCTAAGTTCCACTCCCCCTATCTCCTCCTTTCTCTCGTCTCTCTCTCTCACTCTCTCTCTCTCCCTAACCTCTCTCTCATCTTACTTCCTCCATCTCCCTTCTTCCTCGGTTATCCCTCGCGACTCCTCGATTCCCCATCCCACCTCTCTCCCTCTCTCTCTCTCTCTCCCCTTTCTCTCACTCTTTCTCGACCATCATGCCCTACTAGGAAGCTCCTCTCTCCCTCTCTCCCTCCTCCGCCTCTCTCCTTCCCGTAACCGGTCCTCGCACACCGAAAACCCTGCAGAAAACCTTCGACCCCACCTATCTCCTCCCAACCCACGAGGCACCTCTCTCTCTCTCTCTTTCTCTCCTCGCTCCCTTTTCCTCCGACACTACCCTTTTCCCCTCCTCCTCCTCCTCTCCTTTCTCCCCCCCCTTTTCTCCCCCTCATCCTCTGTGCTCACGTCATGAGTGACGCAACACGGCGGCCGATCGATACTGCTCTCCGTCCGGGGGATGCCGGGTAAACGAGGAAGAGGGAGGAGAAAGGAGATGGAGGAGGGAGAGGGAGAGAGAGAGAGGGAATGGAGGGCAAAGGACGTAGGGTTTGGAGGATGAGAGGGAGGTATAGAGAGAGAGAGAGACCGTGGGGCTAAAGGTGTGTCCGTTTGATTGTGTGTGTGTGTATGTCTGTGAGTGTGTGCGCGCGCGCGAGTGTATTCTCGGCTGTAAGGAGAGAAGAGGGAGGGAGGATGGAGGGAGGTAGAGAGGGAGAGATTGCTTGCCGTTTACTTCCTTGAGGATCTGAGTGAGGAGTTTTGGGTAAACTGACACACCTTTTGTAGCAGCGTGCGATCCCAATCGTTGGAGAGAGAGGGAGAGGGAGGGAAAGAGAGAGGAGTTAGAGAAGGAAGGAGAGAGAAAGAGATAGCGAAAGAGAGGACGTACTTGGGTGTGAGAGAGAGAGAGAGAAAGGGAAAAAAGATCAACTATCACACGGCGAACACTTTCTCGGAGGACTTTGCTGCTTCCTTTTCTTCATATTTTTTACGTTTTTTTTATATACGGGGTTGTTAAAAAATATAGATGTGCCGGGTCGGCGGCGCAGACGTTGCCACTTTCTTTTGCTTTACGAGCCTGGCATCTTTCTCTTTTTTCCTCGCTCCTTCTCTTCCACTCTCTTCCTCCTCTCTCTCTCTCTCCCTCTCCGTTTTTTTTCGTGGCAACCTTATTAAATATGGATTGTCGCGAAAAAAAAAAGGATTGCAGTCATCAAAATGGGAATAGTGCAGTGGGAATGGAAAAAGTGGATCGCCCGGGACGATTTTTTAACCCGTGTTCGCGCCGTCGAGCGAAATAACGTAGGAGTGTCGTAGCATAAAAACGCTAATGTCGATTGCTTTATCGCGTTATTTACGAGCCGTAAACATAATCTCGGACGGCAATTATGCGGGACAAGAAAAGAACGGGCCATTATTTTGACAAAGAATTGGACTAAATCTCGTTCCACTACGTGCATTTCAGTTGCTATAGTTTCCGCACATGGTGACGTATTAGTGTCACTTATCTCCACGCTATGGGGACGCATGTTTATTCATAGTCGCTAAACGTTTGCCATTTTTTCGCGGTTATCAATCTTTAGCGACAATTCGACGTATTTGATAACATTTCTTTTAATTCGCATTCAAAGATAAAAAATACTATTCTCAAGCACAGCATTGATTATTTAAAAAAATAATATCCTTTCAAGAATAGATTATGAAGCAACTATACCTATCCTTTTAATTTCATAGAAGGCAAATAGAAAATTAATTTTGCTATGTGGCTTATAAAACCACTATTTTACTAATGTACGATAATTTGTACTGCAAAAGATATCCTACATGGTAAATTGGCATTTAAGATATCATAAATATTAGGAATACATCATTATTCAATATTTTTATCTGCATACAAATACAGAATGAGAAATGGATTTGTTTAAAGACAAAGCTAAAATTTTGCTTGCAGCTCAGCCAGTAAAGTAGCGATATAAACTACAGATACAAGCGTAACATAATACTTTAAACCATAAAATAAATGTTACGTAGTTTTATACAACTCTGATATGGTCTTTTCAATTTATATTGACAAATCATTCAATAATTTTTCGCAATCGTTTTATAAGACAGTCTATAATTAAAGAGTCTGACCATTTCAAAACATTATTTCAATACGGTCTTTGATAAACGCAGGTATCATTTGAGCAAATACTAAGTTAACCCCTTAACGGATTCGTTATTTTAAGGCTACAACACTGTAGCACTTAGAAACTTCCCACCTCTAATGTTTATTACAATGGATTATAAGAGGGATATTACGGCAGTGACAGTTAAAAACCTATGACAAGTACCAAGAACGTAAATGTTACGTTGGTAGACGCTACAGTGTCACGTGAGCTGAACGTAATATTCCGTCAAAGCGCAAAAGGGATAAAGCCTCGTCGATGTCAGATTTCACGAGAACATTTTCCATTGTGTCCATCAATTTAACATGTATAAAAATATTTAATTGATTCTTTTTCAATGTGGATATCGTTTTTTATATTTTCTAGGTTTATTTTTTGGAATAACAAAGTAATCTGATAGTATTATCACTGCCGTTCATAAATAAATTCCTTTATGAGCAAACAAAAGCTAAATTCGGCGAACATAGCAAGAATATAGCTCAAAACAACTCAAATAATTACGTATATTCCCTGATCGTTTTAAATAAAAATTTATAACTTTATCTTTTAATTATGATATTCTAGTATATTTATGAACTTTACATTATATTGAACTTAATTACCTTTAATATCCATCGCACTAGTCGTACAATAGGTATTACTGACTCAGAATGTTTACACTGGTTAATAAAACGTCAAATACCTCTAAATACAAATTACCATAACTTTGAGGGAAGCTATTAAAAATTTAGCGAATAAAAATTACAAAATATAGCGAGTTTTGAGTTTTAATTCGAGTTCGGATATAAACATTTTGCATTTAACTCATATTAGTTTTGAAAAGTTAATCTAATACACATTATAAAGACTGACACTATCTCAAGCCTATGCTAGTAAAATTAGGAGTTCTTGAAAAAAAGGGTGACGTGTAAACTACTTAGAATATAAATTACATACGTGGAAGCAAAAATTATTAATACAATTTACTGGAAATAATAATAAAAATGTCCTGACGATATGCATCACATACTTTAGTAAAAACGAAGGCTATTATATAAAAAAAAACAGATACTAGATGAAAAATATTAAACAGAATTACGGCAAAAATTTATTTCGTAATTCATGTGATATATTAGACGAAAAAGAACCAAAAAATAACCCAAAAAAGAAGTAAAAAATATTATTTATTTGGCTTCACTTTTTCCGCTTAAGTAATTACAACGTAAAAAAGAAACTTTGGGAATTGGAGAACGCTTACGAGGAATAAAAAAGTGCCTTTCTCTAGCGAACACATGTTAGCACGAATCGCCCGCCCCAAAGCGCCACGTGATTTGAACGGAAGTAGCGGTAGAAGGAGGAGAGGAAACCAAGTCACGTCATAGGGAGAACCACCGCCAAAGCCTCCCACCGAACACGCTTTCCTTCCACCCACGAAGCCCCACCCCCATTTGCAAACGCTACTTCTTTCTCTTCCTCTCCACATCTTCCTTCCCCCCCCCCCTCAATCCCTCTCCAATCCCCCTTCAAATACGAATCTTCCCTCTACCGCCTCCTCGTTTCCTCTCTTCTCTTTCCGAGTTAAATTTTCCACATCGTGGCCACCTCCTCCATTCTTTTTGGCAGTTTCTCTTCACTTTTTTTTACTATTCCCTCCCTACATCCTCCGCCTCACCGTCCTTCTGCTTCCGCCTCTCTCTATAATGCTTGACCTCCTAGCTCCAGAATGGAGAAGACTCAGAATTCGGCATCTTTGTCATCTTCCTTCCATTTATCTATGGATTCTCTTTTCTCTCCGTCACTTCTCCCTTCAACCTCCTAACTCTGCAACGGCTGTCACCATTATCCTTGATCATGTTATTTCCTTTCCCTTTCCTCTCTTCTTCGTACTCTCTTCCGCCTCTGATCTTCAATTCTCTGTCTTTCCTCCTCCTTTACTCTCTTCTCTCTTTTACATCTCTCCTACCCGATATCTTGATTATCTCTCTTCTCTCGTTCAGTGTTCTGTTTCTCTTCCATCTCTTCTTTCCTACCAAATTAGTCTCCACACTCTCTCTCTGCTCCCTTTTTCCTTCCGCTTTTCATCTTTTTCTCGTTCTCTCATTCTCTCAATTTCCTTTCTTTCTCTCCTCATCATTATGCTTCCCTTCCTCGCTCTCATCTCTTCACATTTCCTGATTATTCTATCTGAATAAAACTTCTCATCCTTACCTTACTACTTAAAGTAATAATTACCACCGCCAAACTTGTCTCATTTCCCGTTATTTAAAAGAAAGACGTACTATTCCAAGCGTCATCTCCATTTCATTCGTTTTTTTAACATAAATGAAGTTCTGTCAGAGACAATGTTAATGTTTTTCAAAAATGTGTGTGTAGATTAACCTATCATCAAAATTCGAAATCGTCTCTCCCTGCAACCTAACGCTGCCTCTACTCTCATCGCTCAAATAAACAAATATCGCATTTCACCTCCATCGCAAATGTTCCCATTTTCATTCCAACGATATATCGCCTTCGATTAATCCGTCTCCTACATCTCCCTCACACTTGGATTCGTACATATTAAATCCCGTTCGCTGCCTCATCCACTTAGCTCCAACAACCTGATTTCCTCATATTGCATTGGTTAAAGCAAATCCTCTCAAATTACCTCCAAACCTTATCTTACCTTTTTCAAGGAAATACGCACAAATATACTACTGCATTTGCCATTCAAAAATGACAGATGGAAATAAAATTTGAAGAAATTAGTAGTCCTCAGAATATTTTTAATTAAAAATAGCAATGTAAGTAAACAAACTCATTATTCGATTTCGATTTTTATGAATCCCTTCAAATAAATGTTAATCATATCGTAATTTATACACTAATTAAAGCCACTTATGTAATCTTCCAGACCGTTTGTTTGGCACAACTTAACGCGACACAAAAATGCGATTTAAAAAAATCAATTTTTTTTCTGATTCCTTTTAATGTTATATTAAAAGTCGTGCGTAATTCTTCACGTGAATTAAACTTTTGTTCCCTTCCATCTCACTTCTCTCTCGTATTTTCCCTCTTCATCCTGAGTCTACCCTTCCATTTTCTCTTCCCTCTCCTCTTATAATCACTTTACCCTCTACAATAATTTCTCTTTCTCTCTAAACTCTCCTCTCCTCCCTCTCTTTTCCCACTTCTCATTCCTCCTTTCTCGTGCTCTTTTATTTTCTCCCATCCTTCCATTTCCCTCATTCCCTCTATCTTTTCCAGCATTGTTCCTTCTTCTTACCCTCCAGTCGGAGGCGCAATCCCTCACGAAAAAAGTCGATAATCTTTCTATCCATCTAACTATCTGTCCTCCCATATCCGTCGCCCCTTCCACGTCGTCCTTACAACCCCACATCCTTCATGGAATACATTTTTCCCTTCAAAAATCTCCCCCTCTTTTCCTCGCGTCTTATATCTTTCGATCTCTTTCATATTCTCTCCCATTTTCTCCTTCTTCCACTCCCTTGGATTCCTCCTCAAAAAAATTCTCCCTTATCTCCTTCTCCTCCTTCTTCCTTTCCTTCCCGTCTCCCCCTTTCCTTCCCTCTTCTCCCTTCTTCCCTTTTTCCTCTCTCTCTCTCTCTCTTCCCTATCCCCTCCGGCTGCTCTGGAAGCCAGGGAGGGAGGAGCCAGCTCGCAAAACTTTTAATGATGGCAAACCAAGGCTAGGCTCCGCACCCGGAAATGTACT
This sequence comes from Uropetala carovei, assembly GCA_036926305.1. Taxonomy (NCBI): domain Eukaryota; kingdom Metazoa; phylum Arthropoda; class Insecta; order Odonata; family Petaluridae; genus Uropetala; species Uropetala carovei. Next base: position 2,035,853 of record JAXCHB010000005.1, read on the forward strand.
CATATCCCCAAGAGATTGCTCAACTTTCTCTTCTCCGACACGCAAACGAATCAGTGCCGCAGTGCCAAGGACCTAGTAGACGACTCCATGCTCCTCCACACGTCATCCCCCGCGTCCACATCTATAACCTAACACCATCGCCACATGATTTACTTTTTTCTGACCAAAGCATGGTGCAGGCGACTCCTCACCCTACTCTTTAACTCTTACTCGTTCTTTATGTGTGTGTGTATATGTTGAAAGTGAAAATTTTTCTTAGCGACCACCTCTGTTCAATGATCATTCCATTAAACGAGGATTTTTCTTCGGAGTTATGTACATTTGAAACTACCACGCACGGTTTCAAAAAGATGGAAGGGGATTTTTTTGTAATGCAATGTATTTAATGAGGTATAAATACGTTCTTCTAAAACTTCTATTAAAAACCATACTGCATAAATTTAATCACGTTAGTGATCAAGCAGTTCACAGAGATATGACTCGTAAAATCAACCCGAAGCGAAAACCTGCGATGTGAAAGTCATATGAATTATGGAAAAATTGAATTTAGGTTCCTTATTAATTAGCATTTATTAAAAAATTCGACATTTTTTTCATTGTTATATTTAATAAATAAATGTAAATGTGAAGTTGTGGTTTGAGGACACCAGGTAGGTGGTTCGAGTTAGTGGAAAAATAATTAAGTTAAAATCTAGAAACGGTTGTGATTAAGGTGGAACTGAACAAAATGGTAGCTGTAAACCGATAACAGGTTTTAGCAACATAAGTGTGATTGATGGTGATCCATAGTTATGTTATATTTCGGTGAGTGACCCATGAATGCAGAAACCTTGAGAACCCCTTATTTGTAATAATATAATTAACCAAAAACACAAAACTTTTAGTATTTTACTCGATTATGACGAGGTCAAATTTAAGTAATCGGGCAGAGTGATTCACAAGCTCTTCTTTACACCTTCTAGGAAGTAAGGAGTGTGTGTCATACTTGAAGTCGTAAGTGCCTTCCTGAATAGCGTATCCGAATTCAATTTAATTCCTTTCACAAATTTACATTTATTTTTCAACAACCACCACAGCGCAAAGTACTCTGGCGTGAATATAAGGGACGACTTAATACTCTTCTGTTTCGACTGAATAGGTAAATCTGCTAAGCCCTTTCACCCTCCCATTCCTCCAATTCCTCACTCTATATCTCAATCTATCTCCCCACTTTCCTACTTACTCCCTCCGACTCTCTTTCTCCATCTGCCTTCCTCTTTTCCCCTCTCTCCCACCTCTTTCTACCTCCTCATCTTTTCCTCGACCTCTCCCTGTCTCCGCTTTCCTTTCCTTTCTCTCTCTCCCTTATCTCTCTTCCTGCCACAGCGAATGCGAGCGCAGGGTTAAATCTCCTTCCCTTCCGCCGCCCGGAAAAAGAAAATCAGGATCCGAAAACTTACTGCATGCACCGGCAGCCTTTATCTCCGAACCCCACCCCCTTTTTCCTACTCTTTCTCCTTCCACCCCTCCCCTCCACCCACCTCTTCCCCTCGCCAATCCCACGCGTCCTCCCACCGCGCCACGAAACTAGAGGAAAGAACAAGAGTTACAAAGACAGAGAGAGAGAGAGCAAGGATACAGCATGCCCCTCCGCTTTCTGCTTTCTCCTCCTCATCACGACGCATTAGGAATAAGCCGCCGTCATCATACTCCTCCTCTCCCTCACCTCCACCCACCTAAGCTCCGTACTATTTCGTGGGAGTAGTAGAGAGAGAGAAACGGAAAAGGAGAAAAAAGGAATCGGGAAAATTACAGGAGGGAGCCGCCCAAGGGGGTGGGGGTAAAGAAAGATTTAAGAACGACGTTCGGGACATTTTCGCGAGCCGTCATCCCGGTTTTTTTCCTCCCTTCTTTTTAATGCGACCATGACGGAATTTTCGAGTTACACGAGAGAAGAAAAGACGAAAATCGTTAGGAGAACAAAGAGAGGGAGGTCGGAGAAAAAGAGTGATCATTTTTTATATAATGATTCACTATATTCCGTCTGAACGTCCGTCCGTCACACTTATTTTAAGGCACGTTCAGTTGGAATTAAGATCTGAAACTCGGTACACGTATAAGACTCTGGTTCAGCACCCATAGTTTATAAATACCGAAAAAGTTGTATGGGTTGGAATCCAGGAGTAAATGTTAATAGGTCTACGCCAGCCTCGATTGTTACGCCAATAAAACATATACTAAAAACTTTGAAGTTAATATTACATTTTATATTTATTGAATATACATATGGGGTTAAGGGGATCGCGATAAGGTTGGCTGCCTTAAAAGGAGCCGCATATGCATAAAGTTTGGGAAGAACTGGTTTGCACTATTCTAATGATTAAGCATCTTTTAATTAGTAATAAAGGCTTCGTTCATTCCTACCGTTATTTCTGACCGGCAACAGTTAACATTTATTTTGTAAGGTTCATTAAATGTTGAAAATGAGCCTTAGATTTTTATTTAAGTTGCTATTTTGAATAAGCGCTTAGTTAAGGTCTACATCCTGAACACTTTTAATGTTAATGTAATTCAGTATTTATGCCCCCCCTCCGTTATTTTTGACCGGAAATCGCATGAGTGAAATTGTAAAAATATAAATACGTAGTTTATGAATTTGTTTATAAACCACGATTCATTTACGTTCCTATTTATTTTAAAGACAATGATTAATGTAAACTATGAAATATAAATATCAATCAAAAAGTAAAAAGATTTTCGCGCTGTTTCTTCAAGTTAAAATCAGGAGAGTTTGGAAATTTTTTATGGTGTATTATATTTAGATATAGATGTGGATATAAATATTGCAATAACTGGATAAAATCTTTCTAAATATATTATTTCTTTTTCACGTAAGCTAGGCAATTAAAAACAGCTTCTTGACTTCCCTTGTCTACCCTCGACGGTTCCCACAATGGTTATTCCCCTAATAAGTACCTACCTAATATCGACCAAAACTTTTTCCGCATCCGTGTCTATTTTTATACAATGTTAAAGGAGGAATAAACAGGGATGATTTGCTGATCGAACTGAACGGATAGCGATACAAATTTACGTACGACACATACATACACACCCGCGCTCAAATGAACGAGCCCACCCGCGCGCACACACACACGGATATATATGCGCGCACATACATTGCATACGTCCGTTAAGTCAGCTTGACAATCGAGCGACACACAGACCTATGGGATTTGACACGCGACGCGCCATCAAGGACAGGTTATCAATTACCAGATGGAGTAACGGTTCCGTAGCACGGCTGTTTAATCGCACCTTGATCGAAAATTGTTCTTTTCTTGCGTGCGTTGTCGGAAGTTAAAGAAGCGAAGCGCATTTCAGAGAATGATGGATGCGAAAATAAACAAGAGACATACTCATTCGTGTTCCCTTAGCAAGCCAATAACAACTTTTTAAAAGAGAAACAATCTTTTGCCTCGCATTCAGTGATTTTCGTACAACTTCCCGAAATGGCGTAGAATTAAAAGCTAATACATGGAACGGTATTCAAAAACATCAAATTTCATTAGCAAGTGTATTTGTAATATTTTGAAAAAGTCTACAATTTAACACTACTTTCTCTCTATATCCATTTCTTATTTAAAAGGGTGGAGAGGTAGTTGGCCTGTCCAGGTCCTAATGATAGTGTCATGGGTTCGAATCTAGCTCAGGTTATGATGCTCGCTCTTGTCTTTGTTATCTTTATTAACCTCATTGAGAAATACCGTCAACGGCTGTTTATGAGCTAGTTAAAATAAATAAATAAGTAGGTAAATAAAAAATCATTAAACTTGTTTCCATGGTATCATAATTTCTCATTGCTAAAATGTTGAAAATTACCGTTTTTTCTGGAAACGATTTTTTAAGGTAATTCAGAGCGAATTCGGATTTGAGAAAAATACATTTCGTTATATCGGCTGTACAACTGTCCAAGTCTCAAGCTCATATCCCAAGTCTAACTAATTTAACAAAGCAATGCTATAGATATCAACGGCGACACAATGTGATTCATATGGGAACATTTTTATTTTGAAAAATTACTTACTTCATAACTATCACAAACTTCAAGATTTTCAAATATTTCATGATGCTTTCATTCCAACATCTATTCAGACTAAAAACATAAAACACGAGTTTAAGCTTCGATTATGGCAGAAACGGATAGTACCGATTGAATCCATATTAAATTAAATATGTACAATAAATTATTAAATGCCTATGAAATGGTCAACATATACCGAGAATACAGTAGACCAAAATTCCAAAATTTTCAACATATTTAAAATAATAAAATCTTACATTGGACGGAAAAAAATAGAAATAGAAAATTTCAATCTCATCGAAGATTCAGCCAGAATTAATTTATTCAAGAAGTCACAACTCGCTCGCACAGCTACGTAAACGATAACTCGATACCAATTAACTTCAAACTTTGGCCATTTAACGAATCTCAAAATTGATTTAGCATCGAACCAAACCGCTCTGAGTCTTTTCCCTCAATTCAGGAGTAACTTAGGCGGCTAGATACGAAAAAAAATAAACAAAACCCGCGGGACACTTAGCGAATAAATGAACCTCATCACGAATCGGGCACGCTGGCGAAGAATCCCGCTTCTTCTTCTTCTTCTCCGGAGGGAAATCGATGCTAAGTGACCTAATTGTCAATGCAGCACTTTGTAGCAGTAGAGAGGGGAAGGGAGAAAGAGAGATGGGTGCCCACGTCAACGCTCGCTAACTCAAATAAACAATATCTCTTACGCCCCTTCCATACTTCCCTTCTCCTATCTTCACGCCCCTTCCTTCTCCTCATCCCCGCTAGTCATTCTCCTCCCGCCGCCCCCTCTCCCTCTCTCTCTCCTTCCCAAACATTTATATCCTCCTCCTGAATCCCTACATAACCTCCATTTCCCTCACCATCCCTTATCCCCCCTTCTCCTGCGATCCCTACCTACTTCTTTCCTTACCTTACCCCTTCCCCATGGATTAATAATATCTCTCGCGTCCCTCGCAATTTCTTCCCCTTCATCTTCACCCCTTAGATCCCTCTCCTTTAACCCCTCCTCCTACAACATTTGCACCCCTCCATGCCTCCTCCTCCTCCCTTCCCTCCGCCAGTATCCCTCCCAGGTGAGCATGAGCCCGGGGCTTCCCCTCTTTCGACCCGGAGGGGAGGAGGAGAGGAGAGAAAGGGAGGAGGAGAAGGTAATGGGTAGGGGAGATGCCGACGCTGTATGGGAACGGGAAACGGGAAGCGGACGGGGGAAAGATAGAGGGAGAGAGGGAGTGAGGCTGTTGCTCCCGAGGGAAGTGCCTGGCGAAGGGCGGGGCTCCCTCTCTTTCCTTCTCTCTGCATCTCTATCTCACGCTCTCTTCTCTCCGTTCTTTCTCACACTTTTCCACTCTCTGCTGCCTTCCTTGCTTTTTCTACCTCCGTATTATATCTTCCACTTTAATTATTCTTTCATCCTACTCTAGCGGTTCCTCTCTTCCTTTTCTCTCGACGCATACTCCACTCTATCTTCCCTCATTCTTTTTCCTTTCTCCACATTACTCCCTTAAGTTTCTTTATCTTCTACCCTCTCCTGCCTATGTACATACCTTACAGCTGGAAACTTTTGTTCTTCCTTTTCACCTGTGTATAAAATCACGTTGAAACTAAGGTATCCCAATGTGTGCATGTACGTATATATGTCAATGTGTGTACTTTGGTATCATATTACTCTCATTATGTTATACGTGCTATTAGTATGATTCTTTTGAAAGTGTTTTCTTCCTACGAGTTTTTCCTAAGGTATAATTATGTGATTTTCTTGTTTTACTCGGAAATATCCTTCTATTTTTTATGTCCCCGTGCGCTACTTTCGCTTTATCACGTTTATTATGATATACTTTATAGATTACATGAGTTAGGTGGTAGGAGAGACTGTCTAGACTCAATACCACCCAAATAAAGACTAATATCAATCCATCTATCGCTCTCACCCCACCAGTCTTTATGAGTCTCATTCCCTCAACCTCGCTTTCCCTATCTTTCTCACTTTTATTTGATAACTTCTTACTCTTATTGGCCATTTCTCTCGTTTTCATTCTTTTGTCTGTTCCTAACAATCTTTCCTCTTGTCCTATCTAAGAACGAGGCGAAGAGTTTTCAGTACTCAAAAATGGCATATTTGACTTCGGCCCTATTACATTAGAGGATCCTTGAAATCACTCGACAATGATGATTAACTAGAAGCATTAGGATCTCGTATTCCTTAGGAACACAATGGAGACGCTCAAGAAATGCCACCCGTGAAACGATATCCACCGCATTCACTCTCCTGTCCTTATGGAATATGAGTATATGTAAAGTATGTGTACTGACTGTAGGAGAACTATTTAAGTAGATAACGGATTCCTGTTGGTCTATCTTCTCGGAATTTTTCAAAATGGTATATTTGTACGAGACAAAAATTTTAAAAAACTAGGATAAAAGTTTTACGATTCGCCGCTCCGCGAGAACAGGCGCTGTAGAATCCAAATCTAGTCTAGCGCAGCGAGATCGAGAAATGAAAATTAAGCGCTGAGAGCAAAAAAATAAATAAATAAATCTGCCGTGATATCTTTCAGCCATTTATATCAATTGTATGTTTGTTTTTCGCTTGCGCTTCGTAGATTTACGCAGTTGATTTATACCGAGCTTGGTGTCGTCCAATCCAATCGTAAATTTATGAAAGCGAAGGTAAAATACGTAGATAGTTTGGCTTAAGAGTTTACTCGCATCGACAGGAGAAAAGCTTTTAAGCCGGAAATCAAAACAAATATTTCAAAAACATTTGGAATAATTTTCAGTTTGAATGAAACGAATTTACGTACGGGGGAAGATATGCCGTTTTAAACTTACGCAGTATAATAAATTAATTTACAGCGATTAATACGCAGTTTCCGGATATTTCGGACTTGTTAACTGCAATTTTAATGGTTCCATTCATTTTTGTAATTGACATTCAGAGCTATTAATCGACAAAAACGTTCTTCTGAATACAAAGAGCACGAACTGATACAAAATACATACAGATATAGCACTTACTACTGATCGAAAAACAAATTTGGTCCTTGCTAGTAAATGGACCACGTTCAACCACATAATAAATGGATAACTTTCTTAATTTCTAACCACCCATAGCATACACCTTCCAATTTTTATATCCTCAATATCATACATCCATGAAAACAATCTGAAAACGTCGGCTTAAAATTGTACACCAACAGCAACATAAGTTCAAAATACATTTGAAATGAAATGCAGATAATTTTTTTTTAACGATCACCACGATGAATTGGTCAAAGAGCCATTTATTCGAATAAAAATATATTCGGACCGCAACTACCCACCTATACATTTCCCCAACTATCCCTCACAGAGGCCATCAGTCATTTGAAGGAGTCGTGTTACCGCTCAGCGCGACAAACGGACGAGAGAATTCTTTGCTTGAAAGTCGAGGGGCACTTTGAGATAATCTTTACGAGCTCCGAAAGAAGTAGGGTGAGAGTGAGGTGGAGAGGATGGGAGTAGCAGTTTGGATAGAAAGAGGACGAGGCAGAGAGAACCAAGGATAAGAATAGGATAGGACAGACGTGTGGGAGGGAAGAGGGTGAGAAGACAGAGGAAGCATATTCCTTTTAAGGTGTTTAGATTGCACTCTCCCTCAATTGTTTCTTAGTGATGAAGCGAATCGGGATGACGCAGCAGTTGTTTCTCATATCTGCCCTCGCCCACGTTTCGTATCTCAGCTGCTTTTATCCGAACATATTTCCACTTCCGCGGTCATAACTTGACGACAGGAAAAAATAAATCGAACGTCATAGCTGCCTTTTCGCCATCATCTCTAGATCTAGGCGTTAAACCGAGCAAAGGACTATTCACGACCCTTCCAGGGAGTCAATAAATGAAATGTTTGGTTACTTGTATTGGTTTTTTCCTCCATTGCTTCTTCTAAAGTTTAACTTAAGTACTTAGCTTATAGCTAGTATCTATGAAATGAAACTGCAGTAAACATTTAAGAATAAACAACCTGCGTATTACCCAATAAATCACAAAAATTTAGAATTCCTATACTGATAAGATTTCTTAGATTTTTTATAACAGTCGGTGAATTCCTACTTTGTGGTCAATACAGGTACATGCTTAACTTAACCGTTTTATCGCTCTTGTCTACATCAATTTTGTCCTGTCAACCTATGATCCAAAGTTATATAGATTTAGGTAATTTACGAGCATGATAAGGGTTCGTGAGATCGGGAAGTGCGGGGAATATATACCCACCCTGAAACTAAATTAACTTTCTTTTAACTAAACTTAAACATAAAGTTTTCGCGATTCATCAGATGTACGCGGCTTACCTAAGGCTCTATTCCGTTAGCCTCAATTCAATTCTTAAGTGAAGCAAACCTGTTATATCGAATATCCCGATGAAAAATCAGAGGGAAAGTTTAAAAGAAATATAGAATAGTAAGGGACAGGTAGCAATATTTGGAAATATATGAAAGGAAATGTCCAGATGGGATTATGAAAAAAATTCGAAGGCAAGTTAATATTCGCAGAAGGCGTACATTCAACAAATTTACGTGGGCATAGTTACTCGAGTTTTTAAAATATTAAATAATCGAAGTTTTGCTCATTTCAAGCTTATTTCAACCATAAAATTAAAAGCATTTACAACAAATAAAATTTTTCAGTTCATATTAAAATTTGACGTACAATAATTACAACCAACTTCATTCGTTGCTAAAAGCTCATCCACCTTTATACCGAGTTTTAATGTTTTCCTCAAAAAAAAACTGTTTTAGAGAACCTATTTTTCGTTAAACAATGCGAATAATTCGCCGCTAATTTTGTAATTAACGGGAGCTACCACCATTCTTCCCTTGTTTTTTCGTAAATAGATTTAAAAAATGTTTGCGCTTGACCCAGTTAACTGCGCTTTAATCTTTCCCCTTCCTTCCTCCTACTCCAACTATAACGTCCCCTTCCGGAAAAGCGAAGGGCAATTTTTTCAAGCGCTAAAATTCGATCCTGGCCGAGAAGACGCGACGGAAAGGTGCATTCCGAAGCATACGACTAGCGATTCTCTTCTCGCACTATATAAAAAGAAAGTCCCTTATTTTTGCTTCCGATCTCCGAGGAAGCGTAATTTATATCGTTTAACGAGATTTATCGTCTGAGTAATGACCCTAATAAAGGCCCCGCCGACTCAATACTCGGATGCAAAAGTGAGAAAAAAAGAAATTTAGAGTCTCCGTCAGGCGAAGGAAGGAAAGAAATAAGAATTGCTAGAAAAAGAGCGAAGGTGAGCGAGGGAGTGGAGAGCTGTGTAGAAGAATGTATTAATTAGGTACCTTAATTCATAGATACAAGTAGACACGATACATATACAAGCCGGTGACGATTTTTCTGATTCAGAACTTTCAGAGAGAATTACCTGGTGCAAAATTAGAGATACATTAGTAAAAGACATTCAATTATGATTAAGATGAGACCTCCATTTGAACCGATCGACAATTTATAAGAAAAAAGGAGTTTAAAAAATTTAGCACATTAATCTATAATGTCACCTATCCATCAAATTAAACATTAACGAATGTCCTGTCTTCAGCTCGATAAAAACCCGCCCTGCGAGTCATTCGCCAAACTAATCGCATAAATCAAGGTTTCCTCACCAAAAAGTATTTATACAGTCTATAAGACGAGGTGAAAATTTGACTAAAAATATTTTATTTAACATGTAAGGTCAAATTCCGTGAAATATGCAGGTGAGTAGGAAGGACGAGTCGGACAGGAACATCAGCAAAAGATTTCACGGGAGCGAAAGAGGAACGGAGTTAAAGACCGGGTGACGTGAGAGAGGAGGGTGCAGAGATTGCGGGGGTGGTGGAGATTTCCTGGGAGGAGGTCAAGGCGAGAGGCGACAGAAGACGCCGCCAGGTGTATGTGGGGCACGGCCTCTGCTACCCCCCCCCCCCTCTCCACTGGTGCGATGATATTCGAGGAGTTTGATGAGGAGATGAAGTAGGGAGGGAGAGAATAAATCAGGAAGACTAAAGTATTAATAGTAGGTGAGAAGAAGAGGGGAAGGAGAGAGGGAAGAATAGGGGTGGGGGAGAGAGAGGAGGGGTAAAGTAATGAATGGTGTGGAAGGAAAAGCAGTAAAGGGTAAAGTCTCGCACCCACGTGATGAGAGTTAGACAATGACATGTTAAATGTATTCCGTGACGGAGATATTTTATTGCTCTCCTGTGTATATTTAATTGAAAGTCGATCCATTCATTTAATTTTTTTAATTAAACTTTAATGCAATGATCCGTACTGTTTTAAATTATTTTATAAAAGGCTATACTAACTTGTAGAGCAGAAATATGTTTTCTTCGTAATTACTTTAAATATCAAAGTACGTTTCCATAAATCAACTTCTTTCTAAATATTACACGGTAAATATTTTCTATGATAATAAAATAAAATTAAATCATTGAATAAATCACACCACGAGCAACGTTGCTCAATACCCACATGTAAATTTTGTTGAGTTTAAGCATGAGAAATCTGCTAGTAATTTATTTCCTTAATATCTACGCAATTCCTCTTATTCATTTAACTAAAAAAGAAGCAACACCAATCAAAAAATATTTTTCTCGAAAATTTTCATTTACAGTGCTTAACACAAATTGGTACGATTACTGGAATGCTCAACTGAGCTTGATTTTGAATTATGCAATCCAACAACACTTTTCCCGTCGCATTATGAAAGTAGTATAAAAAGTTTAAAATTCGCATCTAATGACAATGTGTAATTAAAAGACTTCAATTATTTTTGGTCAATAAAACTTTGTCTATCATTTTAAAGTCTTAAAATTGTCCGCATCCTTACATTTCTGAAAATCCCGTTAAGTATACTATAATGAAATTTATAATCAGTTAAAAATCCACCTTAGTTTGATGAAAAAAAATCAAGATGTGATGTGTTTAAAATCTGTGTCAATCATTCCGTTTCCTACAGATAAATCAATCACTTTCCTATAGAATTAAACTAACTTTGAGGTTATAAGAGATTAGTGGTCATTTGAGCTTTACTCCGCCATATATGCGGCAGAATTATCGGCATCAACCCACAAAGGGATCACGACGCACACACGAGAACGGAAACGAGAATAATCCTCCTTTCCTTAAAACAACTTAACCAAGTGGGTCACACACACACACGAGGATCAACGTCCTCTTTGCGAATAACATGGAACCGTAACTGTGGAAAAAAAATAATCTTGCGGCGACACACGACGTACGTTACACGGCGCGGTCTTCTTTATATTTGACACACTAGGAAGAGAGATTCGAATCCGGATCCGCTGCCCGTAAATCCGACAAAAAAAAGATGACCATTCCGCCAATTTTAACCCATCTTCCACTGTAACCCTGTATCGCGCCGGCGTAAAATGATAAAATAAAATAAAAATATTAAACCGGTACGTGCATATATCCCTCTACTAAAAGGATGCCTTTGAAGCTATCCTATTTACATTCGGAAGGATTTTACGAGAGGAAAGAAGAGAGAGAGAGAGGGGAGAGAGAGAGTGAGAAAGGGAGGGATATTTTTTAATTCCCGCCCTTCCTCCGCACGACGACGGCGGACACCAAAGGAAGTCAGTCGCCTATCTCGTTTTTTTTAGGAAAAAAAATGGAAGAGATGAAGTAGAAACAGCATGCATACACACACGCGAGCGCGCGGGAGGGCCTTTCTCATCCCTCGACGGTGAAGTGACGGGACAAACGAGGCTCCGTGGAAAAAAATATAACACTCCCTTATTAAGACGCCCTAATTCCGTTTAACTTCCGTATTTGGAGATTTTTTTCGACTCCGCTCACGAGACTGGCGTTACCATAGCAACGAGCATTCTGACGCGAAATGAAGAATTTTTTCGCCTTCGGGTTCACTAGCCTAGTTCGTCCTATTTGTTGAATGGAGTGCAATTATTAAAACTAGATCTCTGCAAACAAAAAGAAAGATACCGTAAACTCTGGGATGGTCGGAGAAATAGAACCGTTCGAATAAAGCTAGGCAGCAGCATTGAAACTGCAGCAAGATAATTACTCGACGCATTATCAAAATTAAAAGAGATTTATAATAAACAAACGAACCTACTACAAGAAATTTTCGATCCTTAACAAATACAATCAATAATTGGGTTGTATGAAGGATTTTGTTAACGTGAAATTTCTTACAAATACGTCATTATTTGTCCATTACAATAAACTGAAAATTAGGATAATGTACAAGAAAGATCGCCTACAACGGCGGATAATTCTCAGTGCGATGTATCTCATCGGGGAATAATTATTAATCGATGATTCGTTTATATTAACAATTTCAAGTTCAGATTGATATAAAAATATTTTAATTGTTGGAATAAAATAATTGAAGTTTTTTTTTATTTATTACATATATTATTTTGATCAACTAGATTAAGGAGAGTAATCAGAAGTGACATGTATCAATTAGTTCATAAAATGATCGAATAATCCTACTAATGATAGTCTTATTAAATAAGTCCCTTCCTTGGTGGGCAATGTTTATGAGATGTAAAAAAAAACATTATATGCGAAGGAGAAAACCCATCGTACGACACACAAAAGAAATTTTGAATTTTAAAATAACGATAAAAAAGGGAGAGGGTGAATAAGAGAGTGCGGCGATACATCCCTGAATGGGTCGAAATTAATTTATAAATTTAACGGCCATCTAAAAGATTCAAGCTCCACAAACAGAAAATAAAAGTCACTTTCAGCAAAAAAAACATTCCACGAAATTAGTCTCTTCCTCCTTTAAAAAGGTGAGGCGAAAAAAATGCACGTAAAAAATTTCCTAAATTATTTTAGCACAAACTACTAACCATAATTCGTTTCCTGCAATACCATAGAGAGATGCTGACGACGTTTTTAAAATCCGCTCGCTAAAATGGGAAGATGTTAACAATGGGAAAGAAAGGCGAGAAACAAGAAAAAATGTGACGAGAAATGGAAATAGAAATAGGAAGAGAGAGATAAAGGGAGAAGGAAAGGAAAGAAGGATATTATAGCTACGACAACTACACGAAAGCACTCCGCCAATTCCCGTTACTTAAAAAAAAGGGGGGGGGGGGGGAAATTCGGTGTCTAGTCGCATTCTTATTGGGGCATTTTTATATCCACCCCCATAAATCTTAGTGCCATTGTTTCAGCTCTCTCATAATTTAGACTGTGTTCCTTTTTTTCAGAAATAAAACGACGTGGGGTCTAGTTGAACACTAATCTCGATGGCGCGAATAGATTTATGGTAGAGGGCGTTCTTTCCTCTCGCCAATGACATCCGTGCACTCCAATGGAACTGATGGGGATAACTCATAAGTGCTACGCCGCAAAGGAAGAGAGGGAGGGAGAAGTGATGGAAGCAGAGAGAGAGAGAGAGATACAGCGAGAAAAAGGGAGAGGTAGACGGAGGGAAAAGGGGAGAGAGGAAGGGAAAAGAGGAGAGAGGAATGGAGGGAGACGGGAGAGAAAGGGAGAGAGGGAGGATGTTATTGCAAAGGACGGGTGTGGCCGCCGAGGCTGGTTTTTTTTTTTGAAAGCGGGAACGGTGAGTGATGGGAACGTATAGACTGACCTCTCCCATGCCCCATGTTCAAAGGGGGTTCTCTTTTTCTCTCTAGTCGTTCACAGTGGGGAATTTTTCATCTCTCTCTTTATTTTGTATAATTTAGAAATCATCCCCCACTGCTTCGTTTAAGGGTTGGGGTAATTGCGAACGAAATTAATTAACTTAAGAAGTGTTTATGGGCGCATATGGGTTTTATTTCAAGATGACACGTGCTTGAGTAAATTATAAAAAATAATAAAAGTCGAAAAATATTAAAATTCTTTAAAGTTAATTACGATATATATTTTTAAGAGGGCGAAACGAAAATCGTGTGCTTTAGTTCTCATTTCTAAGAAAATGAAGCTCAGCCACGCTTCTTATTACGAACATCTTTTATGCCACTGTGTAAAATTCTGTAAGAATTCAAAAGTGTAAGCAAATATTTGCCAGTGACTCAACAAGTTTTTATTTGCATAAATAACAACGACGAACATAGTCATGAGTACCTAATTAGTGTAATTTTAAGCGTTGGCAAACCATGGCTTTTTATTCCTGCGCGTATAAATTTACTTAATTGATTTATTGAATTTATATTTTATTAATTCTTCATACCGAGTTTACCATTGAACAAAAGTATCAGACAAAATCTGTTTTATAAAATAAGTACATGGCTTCAAATATAAGGGTAAAAACATTGATTTACCCTAAAATATCCACACTAAAAATAAAATATTAATAAAAATTACTTGATAATATGATTCGTTTTGTATAAAATTATTGGTCTTAAATGCGATATACGTATAATTTCTATGTAAAGTAAGTTTCGAGAAAATTGCCAACATAAAGAACATTACTGATATCCTTTCTATTTCAAGTTCACTTTTCAATACTTAACTGAAATAATTTGCGATAAAATTTTTAATGCTCTTTGGAAATTTTTATTATTGAACTATTAGAATATTTAATTAATATATAGTACTATTTCGCCCCATTTTATTTCATCTACAACACTTGTAACCGACATATTGTAAAGTTAAATCGTTCAAAATTAAAACAAATCCACATTTACAAATGAATATTAAACATTTCCGCTAAATAAATTTAAGCAACTTAATATGACTAAGATTAAATTGACCAGCCTCCAAAAGAATATAAAATTGGTTATAAATTCTTTCTTAAGGTCATAATCGACAATCTCCAATTATTCGAGAAACGTTTTTTGGGTAACTTACCCTTTAGAAGGGGTATAAGAAGAGAAAAATGAGGGACGGATATTCGAGAGATTCGATTTTTTTTTAAATTGATGGGAGTAAAGATAGAAAGTGGCGCAGCATCCTTGTGATTTGAGTGGTACGAAACATGAATACTTATAAGCAAATGGTGGGAGGGGAAAAAAGGAAAAGGCGGAAAGGGGAAAAGTGAGGAGTGTGGACTGGAGAAGGGAGAGAGACGATGCAAGTAGGAAAGGGAAAGTGAGAGAGGGGTAAATAGAGAAAGGGGAGAAAGAGAGGAAGAGGAGAAGATAAAAAATAGAAGATGCTTGAGGAAAGATTAATGGACGATGGAAAAAGAAACAAAGAAGAGGGTTATTAAGTTTAAAGAAAAAGGAGGATAAAAATTAGTGTAAAGGAAATAATCAGAGGAAGAGAGAGGGAGAAGAGTTTTTACTGGAACGCCTATTGGGTTAGAGTTATTGGAGAGGATGTGAAACATCAGGTGGATGGCCGAATGGGGGTAGAGGAGACGAGACGAGTGAGAAACGCACAGAACGCACGGCAAGAGATAAAAGAAAAAGGATCAATAGGAGGAAATGTAGCTAAGGATATCGGCGAAAACTATAAGAAAGTATGCAAAGATTCAACTGAAGAATTTCTATGGTATACGCTATTCCAAATAAGGAGTCGTGAAATCAAACCTAATCGCAGCTTTGTATGTGAAAATTTTGTCATCAAAGCAAATTTGTATAAGCACGTGTTCGTATGACTTTACTAAAATTAAGGAGCCCGTAAAATAGTATTTACTATGAGCACTTATTTTTTGGGAGCCTATTCTCTCGTTCCCTTTAAAATAATTCTACGCCTTCAAATTGAAATGAATACGTTCAATTCAAATGAAAACGAGTAGTCCGTTAACTGCTTCTAAACTCTTAAGCGTTTGAGATACCGCCATTGCGGAAGGAAACCACAATCGTTAAATATTTTCCATCGCGCAAACGAAAATAAAAAAACTACAGCCATCGATGTAAAGATCCACGCGTTCAAAAACTCGTCTCTGAACTTAAGTCGCTGGATACGATTTGAGGCGACATCCTTACCATCTCTACCCATTTCTCTCTCTCTTTCTCCATTATTTTTAACGAAACGTACATGCGCCAACCACTTTCATCATCTCGAGAGGGCGTTGATGCGGCAGAGAAAAACGGAAAGGGACATAAAAAGAGGGGGCATTATTTACGACGGACGGGACGCGGGGTAAGGAAGGATGAATGCTGGCAGGAAGGGGTGGATTAATGGAGAGAGAGAGAGAGAAAGAGAGGGAGAGAGAGAGAGAGATGAGAGAGAAAAAGAGAAGAAAATCTAGAGAAAAAAGATGCGAGAGAGTATAAGAAGGAGAAGTGAGGAAGGGTGGTAAAAAGGAGAGGATCTAAGAGAAAGGGAGGGATAGAAGAGGGAGGAATGCAAGGGAGGGAAGGTTTGGATGAGGGAGGGAGAAATAAGAGGGGAGAGAGGAGTAAGGAACAGAGTGAAGGGAAGAAAGAGAGAGGGTGTAAGAACAAGGCGGGAGGGAGGAAGCTGGAGAAAGAGAGGGAGGAAAAAGAACGGGGATGAAAAAGAAAGAGAGAAATGGATGGGAGTGAGGAAGAGGAAAGAAAGAGAAGAGGAATACGAGAGAGACGAGGGATGGAACGGTGGAAGAAGAATAGGAATGGGGAAAAGAAGTTCTGACGAAGCGAAAGAAAACGTTGCAGATCGGATCAAAAAATTAGAAAGAGAAAGAAGTGATGGGAGATGAGAAATAGAAGGGGCGAACGAAGGAGACGGAGCGAGTGAATGTCAGAAGGTCAGATGGAACATTCATTCTTCTTTGTGATTTCCGTTCCTGCCATTCCTCCCAACCATAATTGTTTTGATTAATGTCCTACATACATTGTCGCATCTAAGAGAGATCTGATATTTTTGGTAGAATGATTATAGTTGTGATCGGTGCTTTTATAGCAGATGTATTCTTTGTTCTTACAAAAATAATAAGAAACAGTTGTCAGAGTGGGTGAAATATACTTGTTTGCAAGACCAACTAAGGGGAAAGTAATTTTTGTGTCCGTCCCATATTCCTTTTTCATCTTAATTTCCATCCTTTCCATTTTTCCTTGCTATAACGCTTCTGTATAGTATTAGACATGATCGATCAGAATTTAATGAGTAAATAGCCAATGCCGTTACCCGAGTCCTTATAGGAATAAAGCTCGTGTTCAGGAAATAAAAACAGGCAAACAATGGTTGTGATCTTCTTAAGCATTGTCCTCAATATGATCGAGGAAATGATGAAAGTAATTTTTAGAACAACGGGTGCTTTAGATAAAAATATAGTCTATCTATATTTAGGTGTTAATCCATGTTCACTGTGGGGGATATAAGTTATCATTGCTATTGAGAATGCAATATCTATTTCCATAAGAATTTGACAAAAAAAAGAATATCATGACTAACAAAAAAGCAAGAGATGGTCGCACGTTTAGCAATAATTATCTGTAAATGTATCGTTTGAGCAAAATAACAATTTTCAAGACATTAGAAATGTATTTTAGATATACCTACGCCTAAATATATCTGTTCTAAACACTTTGATGAACATGGCTAAAACGTCTCATCAAAATAGAATGTTCTATAAGATTAAAAGTTAATAGAAAACTAGAATCCTCTTGCTACGGACTTTAATGACAATAAGACTGTTGCTTACTTAAACATGAACGCTTTCTCACTGAGCGTCAATTCGCTAATTCTCTCTGAAAAAAGGGCCAACTATTAGATCGCATTCTATATTTTTCCGACAGCCAGCTAATTAAATTCATTTGACTGCTTCCATTGATTTTTGTTATCGCGTTGTATTTCATAAACGAGCATATGTTTCTGCTCCGTCTGTCTGTCAGTGCAATCAATTCAATTAAAATAGCAAGTAAACGGTGAGAGATATAAGACTGAAATTCTAATCTATGATGCAATTTATTTTTCTTTATATTTGACTTTTCAAAAATATACATGGTCCAATAGTGGTCCATTTATTTTTTTTTATATCTCCGAAAATATAAAAGATGGAAATCTGAAATTATGAGAGTAAATTTTCGAATTGATGGAGCCCTACTAACCGAATATGTGGTGGCATAATGACATGAAAATAAGATAAGCAAATTATAGATGATCAAATTCCAAATTCACCTAATTTCGTCAAATACAATCTCAGGAGAAATCTTCATAGCGAAATAAAACACAAAATATTACCGATTTTTTAAATCCAAACTAATGGATAACACTCTACTTGTTTCTAATCATGACAGAGAATAATCCACTCAGCCAAATTTGATTTATATATAGTTTAGGATAACAATATTTTAAGCTCATCAAAATCTTTCGAGAACTAATTCGAAAAACTAAAATGGCCTCAGAGCAAAGTTTCAAAATATATGTAGATACGTATGTGCATTCTTTGATTTATAAACCAGCAGTATTAAAAACCTTGGATTAATAATAACATGAACGATTCATATAACAGTCTAAAATTCCTTTGAAACTTATACTTTTAAGTACATATGTCAAAATACATTTTAATCGAGCATAAAGCTATTTTAACATATGGTTTCCTGCAGTATAAAATTCCTATTTTTAGATATAATACAAGCACTTCCATATATCATGAATAATTTTCACCACGTCGAGCCCAATGCAGTAGAATCTACTAACAACATTACCGCAATTTACAAAATACGGAATTTATTTAAGCTTTCGTTTAAATAAATATCTCTATATAATTACCTTAAAGTATCCCCATTTCTCGACAAAACAACTATTTTAATTCACTACCGATATGGGGTAGAAAAAGGAGTTCCGACTCGAAAGAAAATCTCCAAGCAGCAACATTTCAAATGCGTAATTCACGCCTCTGTGCGCATAGTACCACTCGCTCAGTAAGTAGAAATGGTCCCGTAACGATGACTGACGAAGAACAAAAGGTGTCTGGAGTTAAGCAAAGGGGAGGGGGGGGGGAGGGGGAGGAGGCTATGGCGAGGCCGGTTTTGGTCGATTGACTTTGGGTTTCCCAGTGAGTGAGAGGGGAAGAGAGGGAAGGAGGAACGATGTGGGGGAGGAGGAGAAAGGGGAATTGGAAAGAAGTGGTGGGCTGGGTTGGTGGCGATGTGGGGAATCGCGTGGAAGGGTTTTAACGGAGTTTCAAAGTGGGAATGGAGATGAAGGGCTAGTACATGGAAGGAGGGATAGGAGAGAGGAAAAGGAAAGCGATTGAAAAGAGTAAGCGATAAAGAAATAGAGGTTGAGGAGGTGAACAGTATTGGGGTGAGGAAAGAGGAAGGAGGTAGACGGAGAGAAGGAAATATAAAATAAATGGAGAGGAGAGGAGAGGAGGAGAGAGCAGTAGTGAAGGGAAAGAGCTTAAAGCACGATGGGGCGACGACAGACATGAATCGAGTGGCTGGGCAGATTTCATACAAGATGGCACTTGTTTTTAAGACACCAGCTGGAAAAGCTTTGAAATTGACTCTTACGCGCACACAAACAAACTAGTTGGTGCGTATGTACGAGAGGTATCAAAAACTACAAGGACTTTTTCCAGAGATGAGATACTCCCTTGACAATATGCGTTGTACGACGTACTTTGGCTTGCATAAGATATAGGATACGAATTAGAATTTTTGCTGTTTTACGCTATCAAACCTGAGATTTCAATCACTGGTGGCATCATAAAACGATTAAAATTATCATTTTATACTGTATTTTATGAGTTACATCGGAATATAATATGTCGCCAGATACTTTGCCGAGATATTATATTGTAAAAAAGAAGTTAAAAATGTGTTACTAAATCTTGCCTCAAATCGGCGCCGGAAAATATTCCAAAGATATAAATTTCCGACAAATACATATTTAGTATCAAGCATTTTTTATTAATCTTAATAGAAAATAAATTACCGCGGTCAATTTGAAAGCATTATTTTCGAACAGAAACAAACAAATCTGATGTGTCCAGCACATGAATTTCTCCATACAGAATAATGACTATGATTGCAATAGTAATTACAAGTTGCTTTCTGCTTTCTCGGAAATTACACATGACAATAATTTTTAAACACTTTCAATAATTTTCACAGATAACAATACCTTGAATCACTTTTCGCGTTGAAAAAACAATAAGTAACCAAAATTGCTATCTGCTGTTAAGGATAACAAAATATCGATGCGCGATTAAAATACAATTGGCGTCGCTTGGATCGCTGTCAGTATTTACAAGAAAAATTATAGATGGCATTGAGATAATTGTGATCGCAATTAAAATTACTCTTGGCAGCAAAAACATATCTTTTGAAAAAAAAACGGGAAATGGCATAGTAAAACTCCACTTCCGGTTGGCCAATTTTGCCAAAATTATTCAGACCTTGATTTTTTAAAATCTTAAATATAAAATTTCGTATCGGTCGGATTATTAGTGTTTAAATTAGAGCGTCATCAAAACCCTATCACACAGTCACAAAAACAGAGACATCAAGAAAAGAGTGAAAATGTACTCAGGAGGCCTTAAAACGTATTTCCGTAGAATCTCGAATTCGATTTTTTAACGGAAACAATACTGCGTATGGAGAAAGTGAAAATACGAGAAAATGTTTCCTTAATATGTTTATGCATTTTTTATTAAAAAATTCCCTGAATGATTCTAACGGGTGAGCAAAATTTCACGGCCAAAAATTTCCCCAAACTTTCTACAAGTAAACAAAATTTCTTTAAAAATAATTACGAGTAAAAAAATACGGACCAAAACGTGTCTGGAAAACATCGCCACGAGACTCTCGGAACGAGAATTGACCGGGACAAACGGGAGATGGCAGAATAGGGAAGAATAAGAGGAAACCCGAGTAAAGGGGTGGAGAAAGGGAAAGGGTCTGGTTGTTTAAGGGAAGGATATGAAAAGAAGAGACTTTAGATTGGAGAGAAACTTAAGAGGGAGGGAAAACGTGGGTAGGAGAGATAGAAACGAAGATACATCGGAGTCAGAGGGGAAAATGGAGAAAAACAGAAAGATTAGGATTGGGAAAGAGAAGGGGGGAGGCGAAGTCGAAAGAATGAGCAACGAAAAATGGAATAAGAGAGGAACTGGACAGAGGCTTCTGGAAATAAAGAATCAAAGGAGTAAAATTGGAGAAGAAATAAAACCCGCTTAAAACAGGGGTTTCAAACACGTGGATCGTAGGCTGCATGCGGCCCATCAGTTTAGCGAATGCGGTCACCTCTAAGTAGAATTGTAAGTAGAAAACAATAAAATAAAGAGATACGAAACAGTGGAATATTTAATAATTTGGAATTGTATTATAATTTACCTTTAATTACAATTCTTTTAAGTTTCAATAAAATCCTTATTAATAGACATGCGGAGTGCCACATACTATATTGAAACTATCTTTGTGAAGCTCGTTCAATGTGAGTTTGAGACTGATTTAAAAGGTAATTGGTGCGTGGGATAAGAGATGACAGAGGTACAGCAGTATTGTCAAATACGTGATTTTATAGCTAGGTTTAGGAAGCATTCATATCGCATGTTTTCATCAATTTTAGCTGTGGCGTTATGTTTATTATAAATATGGCGCAGATATAAAAAATCTACTGATAAATTTAGAGATATCAATATTATTTTTAAATCAATTTAAAGAACAGAGAAAAATACTTTTCAATGCTCATCTGATTCAGAAAGTTCATTAGAGTGATTACGTGTAGTCCACATCAGCGTAGAATAAACAATCGCCTAGAATTTGAACGCAACAGAAATGTATATTTTATTATAATACTAATTCATTATCATTTGTTGATTTAATTATTCTGAATATTCACTCATTTAAACTCAAGAAATATATGCTACTTTACTAAGGTAATCGAAAAAGTTGTTCGTTTTTACCCTATTGATTTGATGTGCTCGTATACATATAAAGTCAATCGCTATTAATCATTTAAGTAAAAGGAATTGTGATTTCTGATTACTAGTGAGAGCACCTTTGTAGTAATTTTGCTCGTCTCTGTCTACAGGAAGTTTGTTAACGGCATCCCCTTTCAGTACAGCGATTTTTAGGCGCGTTTCACTTCCAGCGTGAGCGGCTATTATCGTCGGTCTGTCCGTCCGTCCATCCGTCCGCATGTTCGTTCTCGGCTTCTATTGAACGGATTTTCAGGAAATTTGATATTAAGGACTTTGAATCATATATAATAAGAAAATCGCAAAAATGAATCACGTAAGTCAACCAGGGATACCACTTTACTGGTGTTAAAAATGAACTTTCCGTCATATCTCGTAAAGTATTGCTCATATCAAAATACTTTCCCAATAAAACTTGTAGAACTAATAAATTAGAGTATTTCTTTTCCTATGCATTTTTATCGTAGGAGTAGCCGACATCAAGAAAATCGAACAAGTAAGTCTTAAATCGAGTTGAACTCAGAAAACTACTTGCATGGATTCTACTTCATTGTTGCTAACATAAACAATAAACGTTTAATTTACTTACATACGTGTGCATGCACTATCTTTAAATAGGAAGAAAATGGATTATTTATGATGAAGAAAAGAACTTTAAAACGCTATTTCCCTTACTTACAGGTTTATATTTTCCTTCTAATACTCCACTGCACGAAACGCGCCCATTTGTGATACGCTGTACACTTTCCTAACTTGTTTAACTACTTTTGAGTCTAGATTTAGCGACATTTGAGAAATTGGTTTGGCAACGCTGGAACAGAGTGTGGGGAAGCGTAAGAAGAAGACTGAGTGGTCGAAGGAGTAGCTAAAGGGAGACGGCCGAGCGAAAAGATGACGGAGGAAGAAGAGAACACGGTGGAAGAGAGGCGAAAAGGAAAGCGAGAGAGATAGAGAGAGGAGGAAGGTGAGGGGAATAAAGAGCAAAGGAGAGGAGGGAAAGCGATCACAAACAGACGCTCGGATCTTCTGCGAACTCTCGGAGTGTCTGCTCGGTGAGTGGTGCAAAATTACTTAGCAATAATCTCGATCCATCACGCCAGGCATCGGCAGTGTCGGAAGAAGTCGGAGAGAAGAAAAAAAAAGACGCTGTTCGACAAACAAGAAAAGCGAGAAGGCCGACGAAAAAAACTAAAATGAAAAGTATTTTGTTCGGGGAGAAGGAGAGAGAAAGAGAGAGAAAGAGTGAGAGAGTGAGAGAAAGAGAGAGAAAGATGGAGACAAATGGGAGAAATAGAACCTTTAGGCTTCTATCTTTCTCTTTTTTGTCCCCTATTTCTTTGATACTCTTTGAACATTTCGACCCTTTCATTTTTCTCTTCCTTCCTTTCTTCCTCTCCCCAAATCTTCGCATCTCTTCCTTCTTTTCCTTAACTCCGGCACCTTCCAACGACTAATTTTTAGCCCTTCCGTAACTTCTTCTTCCAAATCCTCTCCTCCATACACTAACACAGAATTGAAAGCATCCTTTTTCCACCTTAACCCTCGCTCCGTGCATTTAATTGTCTCTTTCTCATCTATTCTCTACCTTCCATTCGGCCCCATTTACTTTCCAGTTCTTTCTTACTTTAATTCGCGTGTCTATTCTTAATCCACATCCCCCTTTATTTTTCCTTATTTTTTCCTCTTTTCTCCAGTGTCCGTATTTTAGATCGCTAACCTCTATTTTCTTACACTTCCACTTTTCCTTTCCATTATTATCCTTTTCTTCTTCCTCTGATTATTCCTCACACTTACAACCTCCATTTCTTCCTTTACGATTCTTCATTCCTTCATCCCTTTCTTCCTCTTCACATTTCTCATCTTTACTTTCCTTTTCCTCTGTTCTTTCTTTCCACATTCTTTCTCTCCCACATTTCTATTACTCATTCTTCCTCCTACATTTTTTTCCTTTCCTCATCTTACGTCCTTCTCTTTTTCATTCTTGCTATCCTCGACGTTTCTTCCTCACCCCATCCTTTTCTCCGCTCTTCCCCTTTATTCTTCCGCTCTCCTCTTCCTCCTAGCGTTCCAACGCGTGCCGAGTGTTTTATCTTCGCCGAACGCGAAACGCTGCGTTTATGTGCGTGTGTGTGTGTGTCCCACTCTCTTTCTATTTTGCCGTCGTTTTCTTTCCCTCTTTTCTCTCTCTCTTGTCGTCGAGTGAGTGAAATGTCACGGGATGGTCGAGTGAGATTCTCGACAGCGTAAAGAAGGACGATTCACTTTACCATCCTCGTCCGAGAGAAAGAGTGGGAGGGGAAAGAGGATGAAGTAGGGTCTCGACGAGGGAGACACTGGAGTCGAAAGGGGGGGGGGGAGGGGAGGGTGTGTGTGTGGGATGAGACGGGACGAGTGGGTCGCTTAAGGAGCAAGATGAGGAGGAGGAGGTCCCGCACCGACGGAGTCTCGGAATTTATTCGGATATAAGAAACGAGAGAAAATGTCGAGAAAATTCACGTTCATTACCTCCTGCTTTTTTTTCCCAGAGATCGGTCGACTTCTTTTTCTGTCGATAAATATGATACGGAATAGGAAAAAATGAGACAGTTTCCAGTGTTTTCGGTCCACGATACCGGAAAGACGAGGCAAGTTAACTTCTTTTCTACTCAAATACATCTCTTTTTGGTTCCCACGAAACAAAAAATCCGATTTGAAATATCTTCGAAGGGATACTCTTCCTGTTTCTTTTTACGTTACGCTTCCATCGGAAGCAGACGCATTGCGGATGCCGTGAAGCAAAAAGAAACTATACTTGTGCGGGATGTGCCCGTTTCTTCCGTTTAGACGCAATCACAAATCAAATGTGAGTAATATTTTTATCCGCGATTTATATTAAGATTGTTATGGTTTAGGAGAGTGCTACAGGTTGAAATTTCCGATGCTCTTTCCAAACATTTAAGACACAATTCAACTGTATATTCCTTTCAAAGTGTAAGAGTAAAGAGTAAAAATATTACTCTACGAGTCCAAATTTAATTCTTTTCTTCGAATTTATACCCAAAATGTTTAATTCGAAAAACGAGAAAAAAATTGCAAAACAGCGGAGATAGAGTGTTCTGAGTCGTTTAAAGCGGGCCGACGAAAAGGTAGGATAGAAACGTGAAAGAGGAGAAGGAAAAACGAGAAAGGGATTGAACACGAAGTTGAAAAAGGAAATGGAGGACCGGTAAGATAAAAGGAATGGGAAGTGCGTCTTGGAGAGGAGAAAAAGGAGTTAGATAGCGGAGAGAGATAATGTTTCAGGATTGGGAAAGGGACCTAAGAGAATTTGATGGAGGAGGCGTGACGGACGGAGATTAAAGGAGCACTGGGAAAGGAAATGGGATGGAGGGAAACAGACAGAGGATGCAAGAGAAAGAGCGGAAGACCGTAAACGAATAAAGGTAAGAGAAGAACTGGAGACACCAGAAGAAGCTTATGAGGTTAGTGCATGAGGTTGGCAAAGAAGAATAGAAAGAGCCTGTACGTTCAAAGGTTGGCGATAGATAAAAGACAGAAGAGGAAGTACTGAATAGTCAGAGAGAGACACAGAAAAATGCTATAAGATAGGGATATATTAATGAAAACAAGTTAGGAAACCGTACCACAAATGGGTGCGTTTCTTACAATGGATTATTTGAAAGAAATGACTTTGAAGTTGTTCCTCCGTTGAAAATTATTCACTTCTTTTCACTTGCAAACTCTTTGAGTGTAGGTAAGGAAAATAGGGTTTTAAAGTTCTTTTCTTCGTCATAAATAATCCATTTTCTTCATATTTTAAAATATTGCAATAAGGAAATTAAACGTTTTTTTGTGAGACTGTTTTTGTTAGCAACAACGATGAAGTAACCGTGCAAGAAATGTTCTAAGTTCAACTCGAATTAAGACATACTTGTTGGATTTTCTTGATAAGAATTATTCCTACTATAAAAAAGTATAGGAAATGAAATACTCTACTAGTTCTATGCGTTTTCATTGAAAATTATTTTGATATGACCAATACGAGATATGACGAAAAGTTCATTTTTTGTCACCAGTAAATAGGTATCCCTGAATTGTCTCACGTAATTCATTTACGTGATTTTCTTATTATCTTTGCCTGTAAGTCCTTAATATAAAATTTCATGAAAATCCGTTCGGTAGAAGCCGAGAACGAACTTTCGGACGGACGGACAGACCGAAGCTAATAGGCACTCGCGCTGGAAGCGAAACGCACCTAAAAAGGAAAACGCGAAACTTATAAAATAAAATATTGTGAAAGGAACATAAAAAGGAAAAGGGAGGAAAAAGAGTAACGACAAAAAGGAGAGATGGAAAGGAAGTGTAGGGGAGAGTGCAGGAGAAAATGAGGGAGAGGAATTAGGAATAGGAAAAGGTTAGTGATTCGTGAGGATGAGAAGAAAGAAGCCCAAATAGCTAGTATGGAATTAGGATGAAGTGAAGAGCGCAAAAGATGATAGAACGCGGGATGAGAAGAAGAAAAGGAGAAAGAAAGGCGGAAATGAAAAAGAAATAAAAGTGAATATGTCAGGGAAGTTGGCGACATAGGGAAAAAAGGAAGGGGAAAGGGATAAAAACAGAGCGAATGGAAAAAGAACAAAGCAGTTGAGAGAAAAGGAAGGTGATGAAGGAAACCTAAGAATGAAGGAAAAGAATAATAAATGCTGACGATGAGAAAGGAGGAAGGGCAAGGGGAGGGAAAAATAACGAAAGGAAGATAGGGAAAGAGGGCTATGGGAAGAGAGCGGGCGGAGAACGGGAGAGACTGGGAGGCAGGGAAGGTAAAGTAAAGTAGGGCACCAGGTAGGAATTCGTGAGATGACGGGACACGGCGACGCGGAAAAAGATGGCGGGGGTCGGGGCTAAACGAAAGTGGGGTGGTAATTAAAGGGAAAAAAGCGAATCGAAGGAAGAGACAGTCGGATACACGTAGAGGGCGATCGCACGCACGCCCAGCTCGCCTTCCCTTTCCCCATCGAAACACGGCGTCGTTGACCTATTGTCCGCATTTCCACGGCTGCACCATCCCCGCTGCGTTTTCCGCAGACTCATTTCCTCGAGTACTCCGAGTAGGCAGAAAGAGAGAGATAGAGGGTAAAAAAAACCGGAAGAGAAGGGAGATCGGAACCGAACGACTTGCATTACGTATGAGTTTCAGGAAAGAGGATATAAGAACCGGGGAGGAGGGAAGGGAACCTTTCAAAGGAGGAGAGAGAGAGAGAGAGGGAAAAAAAGCCGAGCACGGAAAATGCAAGAGGTGAAATGAGAGAGGGAGAGTACTTGTGTGTCTATAGAGTCCACGTGAATAATGAAATAATGGGCCGCTGCATATGGAAAACAAAAGAGATTCGACGGTAAACATGTCTGAAACGGCGGGGGACTCTAATTCCCGCGGTACTGGTGACGTCACGGGAGTGTTTCTTGGAGAGGCGTGTAAAAAGGCCGATGAATAGCAAGTGGGGCAGAGAGTCGCACACATTCCGCCCTTCGCCCCCCTCTCTCTCTCTCTCTCTCTCCTTTCCCTGCGTCTCTTACCGTGCCCCTCATCCGCCCCACTCCCCTCTGCTCAATTTCCCTCCCTCCATATTCCATTTTTCTCTCCCCTCACCTTTTTTCCCTTTTCCGTGTTCCCGCTTTGCCTCCTCTCCTTATCCTTCTCTCAACCTCTTTCTCCCTCTTTACTTTTCCATCTCCCTCTCTCTTAACCCTCGCACTCTATACCCTTGTTCTTTATTTTATAACCACTCTTTCTCTACCTCTCTTCACCTCATTCCCTCACAATTATCTTCTTTTATGTGCGTTAAAAATGTTAAATACCGAACGTAAAACTTTTGTATAACCGCTAAACAATAATAGTGAAATCATTGTAAATCGTAGGCTTGTGATAAATTTTTATTAATGGATATTATAGAAATATTTTATGCAATTTGACCGCATTCCTCTTTACATTTTAAGATACCCTTTTCTACATATTTTCCTCTTTATTTTAATCTATTGTTTGTTTTGATTGTAATAGTGTATACATGTCCTTTTGAACTGGTTAGGTGGCTGTGTGCACAATTTCCTTCCCTTCTTAATCAGGATGAAAAGTTATTTTCGATTTCATGATTTCTCTTCCATATAAATAATCCATAGCCCGGTACAATTCCATAAATTCATTCACTGGGATACAACAATTAATTTACGATTTTGTCAATTCACCACGCGGAAGGAATTACAATACACCTATTTCCAACACAAGGTGGTATGTACAGTATATTATTATTATTATCAAGCAAAACGCTGGAATTAGGAAGGTCCCGGTGGCAGCGGTCCACATCTCATACACCAAATGAAGCACATAATACAACAGGGTCGGCCGAAAATGGTTTTAAAATTTTTTTTTCGAAATACAACTTGAAATAGTGAGGAAAAGTTGTCTAACGTGTCCCTTACTATGCACAAAAAATTTCATCGATATAGCTCAATATCTAGCCGGGCCCCTCTGGCCTAGAAAATACCGAAAATAGTTTTTTTTTATTTTCGAAATCCAGTTTGTAACAGTGCAGAAAAGTTTCCCAATGTGTTACGCACAAAAGTGTTTGTCGATCTAGCTCAATATCTAGCCGGGCACATCCGGCCTTGAAAAAATCGAAATTTGCCTTATCCCTTTCCCGCCCGGGTTTTTTTTTTGGACTCACCTTATTGGGAAATATTTGATTGTTGATTATCTACATATTTTGAGTGCAAAAATTTTAGTTTCTCCGTTGGCAAAGAAGAAGGACCCGCTTCCAGGTTACGCTGGAGGTAGAGTGCGATAACGCGGATTTTTACGTGGTATCCCCAGTAGGCCCATTCTACTTGTCACTCTGTCAAACGACTACGACCTTACTTGCTACTATGCATTCATACGTTTTCTAAATCTGCAACCACCTTGTCAATTATCTCCTTGAGGTGGCCTGGAAACTGCCTTGAAAGTGCTATGGTCTTCCAAAAGTGTCTGGCACCATGTTGGCACGATGGATTCATCTTTATCTCAAACCACATAGGAGTGTGGAAAGACTTTCGGGTGGGTCGGTAGTACCAATGTATAGCCCTGATAGCCGGTTGGCGGTTGTCAACCACCTAGCATGAGCTAGCTTACCTGGATTTTTGTTTGCTAAGCTGACAGGGCAATGGCCATCTCTCAGAGCACAACGGATGTGGTACAGATACTGCTGATCAGTACTTAGGTCCTTTTCATCTACGTGAGGCAACACGGTATCGACTGGTTGAAATTGATCACAGGTTTTTTTCACATTCATTGAAGAGTGAGCCAACGGGTCCAGAGTAGGAATATGGCCTTTTCGTGTGGCCAACTAGCCTTTGTAAAATATGCCGCTGAGGCAATTCATTAAAGTGTAACACTGTAGAGTTTTGCCGATGTGGATCTCAATCAAATGTATCACACCTCCCTTCCACCCTGTATTCGTTCCATCACATCCAATAACTGTTAGGCTTGCAAGGTCGACCTCGTGTTTCTGCATGTAAGAAATTATTCCTCTTGCTATGTCTGTTGCTTTTACAGGTGGACTTAGCGATACATGGCCAAAGTACTTGCTTCCCAGCTCCTTTATCATTGATATGTGTTCTTCTGATTTTACCACTCGACGTCCTTCCAGTTGCGTCAGGGTTTGATCTTTGCGACCATCAAAATACAGGCCCTCAATAGACTTTGCCTCCGCTAATTCCTTTTCCGGAAAATTTCTCCTATTCTTCTCTATTTCCCTCCGGACATTGTTTTTATCAATTACTTTAATTGAATCCCCTGCTGAAACGTGCTTGAAATCTATATCTATACTGCGGAAAATAATTTATCTCGATATTTATCGCCTTGTGATGACCTAGGGTAAAAAATTAAATATTTAGAGCTAGAGGGGCACGGCTAAATATTGAGCTAGATCGACGAAATTTATTGTGTGGAGTAAGGGGCATATTTGGCAACTTTTCCGCACTATTACGAATTGGACTTTTAAAAAAAATTCGGCACACCGTAATATATAGTATGCAGTGGTTTGTGTTTTATTAATACTTTGTTAATTCTTACCTAACAAATATATGCGTCAAATATATATATCAATCTTCAATTTACTTTCGTACTGTGAAACTAACCTAACAATTTTGCACCTTACACATTATGCAACATTCTAAATGCATGGCAGATGTCTAACATGAAATTAAATGCCTTTAAACATGCACATAAGGGTATGTATGGATTGAAATAAATGAATGTTTCTTAAAATAAAAAAGGTCAAATAACAGACACAAAAAGAGAAAAGACGATGAACGACTAAAGGAACTGAAATCCACGAAAAAAGCATATGGATGATGAGTCAAAGAAGAAAGAAGATTTTTTTAGGGAGAATAAAGTTACAGCAGCAGCGTGCTTTTATAGGGAGGATTTCCCCCTACAACTGAACCGGGTTATAATCTTCTTCGATTATCAGCCTGCGCCGCTCCGACCAGTCCCCACTTACGAAGACAAGGACATTAAGCCGTATAGCCTCTTGTTGCATTTTGCTAAGGGCAAGCTAAAGCCAGTACCGGTTTTACTCTACCACGTGAGCAGGACCGTGTGTATGTCTAAGTGGTGTTTTCTCCACTAGTCCTCTTAGGCGAGGTTATAACGGGGGCAGGACATATCCCAAAATATTTCAAAAGGCACACAGCCTTGTTCCTGATCGATTTAGAAACACTTAAAACAGATACGTTGATAAAGAAGGCAACAAAGAACCCGAGAGGTCCGTTAATAGCGAGGGAATTGAATAGGAAACGAGGATGAGCGAGATGAGAAAGAGGCAGCAGGAAAAGAATATTCCGAGAAGGAGGAAGGAGAATGAAAGAGGCGGATAATGAGAGATAAAGGGGAAGAAAGAAAGAGGAAAGAGGAGAAGGCGTAGGAGCGAGCGAGAGAAAGGAGAGAGTCCTGGGCATGTTTCCTTGTAGATCGATGGCGTGGTGACGTCAAATAGCGAGAGGAGGGCGCTGGCGTGTTGGGCTGGGTACGGGAGAAGAGAGAGGGAGGGAGGGAAGGGAGGAAGATAGAGAAGCTGATGAGGGAAAATGAAGAGAGATGGAGGAGAAAGAGAGAGAGAGAAGGATATAGGAGGGTATGAAGGAAGCAGACAGGGAGAGACAAATGAAAAATGAGAAAGAGGGAGAGAAATGCGGAGAATAGGGTGAGGATAAAGGAGAGCACACGTGGAAAAGAGAGCATTTTTTTGTAAGACCAGGAGGTTTTAGAGTGTTAAATGGGATAGTTAAAGGTATAAGACAGGGATGTGGAATGAAAATAGGTGGTGTTTGCGTGGGGAAGGATTTCGGCGTGAGAAAGAAAGAAGTAGTCTTGGAACGATAGGAAAAAGAAGATAATTGAGGGATGAAAGGAGGTGTTTGTGTTGGAGAAAGAAAAGAGACCGTAGGGGAGTACGTGTTTTCAGGGGATGTGAGATGGGGATGAAGTACCGCGAAAGTCTAGCGTAGACAGGATCGAGTGAGGAGATGACACGGAGATTCCGCGGAAAGGAGGAGAATGACGACGATGTACTAGCATTAAGGAGTGAGGGAGTGTGAGGTGGGGAGGGGAATGAAGGGGTATCGGAGTGTTGGAAACGGACGTAAGAAGATGGGAGGAAGGTAGGCTGTGAAACGGGAGGCTGCGAAAGGGAAGTATTCGCGTCAATTGGGTGAAAACAAAACGAGAGAAGGGACAAATAGGCGAAAGTCGATAGGAAGAAATGTTGTTTCTGTCTTCGTCATATAATCAAAGATAAAAAAATCACTTGTCACGTAAAGTGACTGATCTACCAAGGAAGAAGTGATGGAGAGAGGGTAAACTTCACATCGTTTAATTACTTTGTTGATGCCTCAATTACTTACAAATCGTTTAGATCTCGTTTATTTCCTTGACAACTTGCATAACACTGCACATGGTCTCGAATTTGCCTCGAGCTAAAATATGATAATGTTAGTAACACTATTACAAAAGGGTAATTTTAATAACTATACATTTGCATTGGTGTTTATAGTATAGTAGATACCGCTTATCATTATCAATGTTTATTGATATTAGCCGGTTGTTGTAAAATTCCAAAACGAAATCTAGCTTAAGAAAGGCTGTTGTAGATTTTATCAGTCACTTATTGTTATCAATTAAATATAAATAAGTATAATCACATTAAGTGGAACCTACCATTATAATTGATTAGTAAATACTTTATGTTAATTATAACGACAATAAAAATTATACTGAAATTTTCAATCCCATCAAAATAGCAATAAAACTATAACCACAACGGTGAAAACGACTAAAACAATGAAAAAACAACCAATCACTCATTTTATTTCCGCCAAATTGAAATGAAACCAGAGAGGAGAGTTAGATGTGGGAAAAGAGTAGGAAGGGAGAGTGGAATGCGTAGGGTGGGGGGAGGGGCGGGAGGAGAGAGAGAGGGAGAGGGAGCGTTAAGGGAGGAGCGTGGGTGAGCGAGGATGCTGGGAGGGAAAGGGTGAGCGGTAGGTGTTTGGTGGTATCGACGAAAGGGTGTAGGATCGAGTAAAAAGGGAAATGATGGCAAAAAATGTATAAATAAACTGCGTGAAATGGATGAACGCTGTATCGCGTTCGAAAATGCCTCCTGCTACTTCTCCCTTCTCCTCCCCTTCCTCTCTTTTTCTCTTTCTCTTCAACCATCCCTTCCGTTTATTTTTCCCGGAGATGGACTATGTGACGGGAAAAAAAGCGAAACGGGAAGCGGATCGGAGGTCCGGAGAGAGACCGTGCGGGCGTTTTTCGCACGCTTTGCTCGCGCCCGTGCACACGAAACGGTTTCTTTCGCACCGAGAATCCGGTTAACGCGTCAAAACAAAAATACATTCCGCCATGATATTCCGGAAATGAATTAAAAGGCGCTTCTTCCTTTTTTTTAATATTCTAGGGAAGCGGTCAAGGCCTATTTTTATAAACGCTTTCCTCTTAGTTTTGATGTTAAACGAAACGTAATAAAAGGAACGCAACGACGAAAAACGTATAAAGCTGTTTTGGATTATGAAAATGAGAAAGAAAAGATAATTAGAAGGAATTTCTTGGTCTCGTTAAATAGATATGTAAAATATCCAAAACGGGTAACATTTTGAAAATAGGAGAATTTTTCGCCCCTTCTCTGATGCAAAATTGTATCGAGCGACGGTTTTGATATAATTTTAAATTAACGGTCGAACCCTAATTGATCAATCTGTAAGGGTAGATCAAGAAATTAGAGGTATAAACTGTTCGAGTTACAAAAGTTCAAGTTAAACTGAGTGAACACTAACGGAAAAATTTTACATTAATCAATACTTCTAAGCTTACACTATTCCAGACAAGAGGTTTCGACTGTTTATTAAATCGATTATATCTAAAGTTGATAAAAATCTAATGAAAATTTTAAATCCATCACCCTTTGTTTGTACTCAGATTACTTTTGGAATCTCTTTTACGCTATTTCAAACGAGGCTAAAATTCAATTTGTTGGATTTCATTTTTCATTTTAATCCTAATCGATAATCTACTTTAATCTCCACAACCGAAATGAAAGGCGAATACAAGAGCCACTCCTCCATTCCAGTTATATAAGTTTTATGCTAGACAAGTATATAAGTATGACTGAAAAAATGTATATAATACCTGCAATCTAAATTAAACCTCCATTCTCCAAAATGCTCGATAAAATAAGTTATTCACATTTGTTTTTATTGCCGAATCTTTTTTTGTTCAAACTCGTACAAAATAATACGTATTTTGAATTACTTTGAAGCTTCTTCCTAACGTCAAAGTTTACCGACCTAATGTTGGAAAAGTAAAAATACTTCCTGTTGGAACTATCCCTCGAGACGGGCTTGTTTTTACGGTAGCGAACTTTAAATCTTTTACATATTCATATAATCCTGCGGCGAAAACCGTTACGCGGATACACGATAACTGTTGACAATTTGATGGGTTATTCCATGAAAACACACATTCGCCCTTTTCGCGCGGATCCCCCGAGTTATTTATTTTCTTTACGGAGAATGCATCTCAGTGGTCGCATGGGGGCTGATCAAGGAATCGACTCTAGCCTGAAAACGAACAAACTGGTGCGTGTATGTCAACGTCGGCCGAGCGTCGCTCCAAGTTGAGGCTGAAAAGAGCGAGGAAGAAAGGAAAATGAAAGGGAGAGAGATAAAGAGGGTGGGAGATGGAGAGACTCGTGGATAACGAGGAGAGGAGTAGTATGCGGGCATTGAAGGGATGAGGTGTACTTTAATGAGTGAAGGCTGATAGGAAAAAAGGATAATTTAGGTCCGAGAGAAATAAGAGGTTGAGGAAACAAATATAGAGAGAGTGTATACTTTCCGATATGCGAACGATAACTGAGCAAAGAGAAATTTTCAGTATGGAAAATTGTAACTGCTAATGAAGATACTCCGAAAAATACCTCAATTATAGCTCCTCAGAAGCACTCTTCAAATTTAAACTTTTAATCTACAATTCAGACCTTAGAAGATACAGTATTAGAATTCCCTTCCACTATTCCATGGTTAATGTCGATGTAAAATATTTTAATGATCTTTTTATTCCTGGATAATATATTTCATAAAAAGTAACACGACAACGCTGCCCTTAACCCAAATTTAATAAAGTAATTCCCGAGTAAAAGTAAAAACTTTTCATATACACTTTTCAAATAATAACAAGATTATTATTCTGAAATATGATACAATATAAAGCCAATTTTTTATTGATAGATCGGGAATGGCAACAGATACTATTCAATAAGTCGAAATTATATAATTTTTAATGCCGATTTCGTAAAACATAGCCACATACCAAAAACTACTGGTATTACTGCAGAATCAGCATATACTAAGGTGTAAAATCGTAATCTTGAAAAATAGATTTCCGTTTTTGGCATAATAGAAAGTAAATGAGGAAACGCTACTAAATTTAACTTAGTATAAATCATGGACTGTCTCGAACAATATACCTTTTATACGCCACACAAGTACAAGGAGACGTGACCAAATTTTAAAAATCACGGATAGCTTCTTTATTTCTCAAAGCATTAATTCATTCTCTAATTTACAATCACTTATACCAAGAATACTCCAAAGGTCGCTATTACACCAGCAGTTCATAAAAATTCCTTTTTTTTTTTAAATTCTCTCAAAATCGCTTCTAGTTTTTCCAACGCTCGTAAAAGCACTAAAAAAGGAAAAGTTAAATCGTTCTTCCTGGACACACTTAATCAACCACAAGCTTCCGCATAATAAAAAGTAACCGGAACTATCAAAACGCAATTTAAAATTTTTCCCTCATTGCTTTAGAATTGTCGCAAAATAAACCAGAAAGAAAATAACCTTCCAGAGACTTCTAACGAGGTTTTTAGAAACTGCGTACCATCTTGATTCCTACCAGACAATCGTTAGAGGACGCCTTTTGAACCATTTACAGGTGGGGGGTCAGCCCCAGATAAAAGGCACCGAAAGAGGTGAAAATAGAGAGACAGGAAGAGGAGAGATAGAGTTAGAGAAAAGCGACGAAATAGGAAGGCAAAGAAAAGGGTGATAGAGGAAAAGGGAGAGAGAGAGAGATGGATCCAGGGAAGAGAGAGGGAGACGGGGTGAAGAATCAAGAGGGATACTGCCCCCGAGGACACGGCCGCACACTCACACTCCTTCTCTTGCGGCTGACAAATTGATCGTGTGCCCGTGATGGGGGCGAGGTGTAGTTGCCGCGGCGGCTGCACACGGGGGAAAGGGGGAGGCGAAAAGAGATGGAGAGGGAGCGGGAAGGTGAAGGGGTTAAAGCCGGGACCGTTATGTGTTCCTCCCGCCCCCACGACCATGTTCCCCGTCCGATTGTTCCAATGCGCTCGGCAGCTTTTCCCCCCCGCTTCGTTTTTTTTATCGCCTTTTATTTGAGTGGCAGTCCATTGGCTTCGCCAGTATTGAGAGAAGAGGGGCAGAAAGGAGGGTAGGGAGAGAGAGAGAGAGGAGGAAAGGAGGAGAGGGGTAAAGGGAGTCTAAAATGTTTCGGAAGAGAGGCAGGGGTGGAGGTGATATGGAGCGATGGGGCGTTGGGGAGATGGAATAGGATGGATACAGGGAGGAAGGGTGATTGAAAGGGGTCGGAATGGAAGGACGAGAAGGAAGAAAAAGAGAAGGAAAGAGAGAAGAGAGCTAGAAAGGGAGAGGAAGAAAAAGAGGGAGGGAAAAGAGGAGGGGAGAGACATGGAGAAATAGCCGCAAAAGATGAGGAAGGACGAGGGTAAAGAGGGAAGAGGAGGGATATAGAAAAGTGAGGAAGTGGCGGAAAGAAGGGAAAGCATAAGGAAGGAAGAAAAGGGAGAAAGAGACAGGGAGGATGGGGGAGGGAAAAGGGATAGCTAGAAAAAGAGGAAGGGAATGAAAGAAATACCCAAAGAAATAGAGGGAAGAGAATATGAGAGAAAGAGGGGGAAGAAGCAATGAAAGGGTAAAAAGTACAGAAATGGGATATAGAGAAAGAAAAGGTAAAAGAGATTGCTAGAAATGATGGAGATGAGGAAAAAATGAGAAGATAAAATACACAGAAGGGAGGAAAAAAGAGGCCGTTAGAGACAGAGTGAGGAAAGATTAAGGGTGCGTTATAAAAGAGGGAGAAAGGGAAGAGAGGAAGTTAGAGAGAAAATGTAAAAATGAAGGGAAAGGAGGAAAGAGAATTATGAAGTATAAATTTAGCGAGAATGATGACGTGGAAGTAACAGATGGAAGGAAAGAAGGAAGAATGAAGGATAAAAAAACGATACGCAAATGAGATACAGCCTGACGTTTCTTAGATTAAATCTTTTAACGACCTTAAGAATTACTTGGGGCTGGCTGGTAGTATATCTTCCTCGCCTGTCGTGGATATGACTGTTTGTGTTTGTTGCTGTTCATGTTAATATGCTTATTAATAAATGGAATTACTATTATTTTCGGATAAGTATAAAAATGAAATGTATATCAGTTCTCAAAACAAATATGTTGTATACGATTAGTTCAAAGGAACGGAAAGGAAGTGAAGTTTGCAATCAGTTTCACTGATTTCTCCATTAGAACTAATAAAATTCAACCGCTGTCATAAACAAGTTCATATAAAAGATCAGTGGCAAGATAGTTAATAAGCCATACTGGAATATCTTATTATCTCAATAAGCCATATTCATTACTTTGTTTAATAAATCAAGCTGTTTCGCTAAGCGTTATTACACAAAATAGTACCTAATCCTGTAGTATTAACCCTGATCAGTCTTTCAGATGCCTATTTTCGTAAATCATTCCACATAAGCTCACGGCCGAAACTTTGAGGATATAATTTTATGCTTATAAAATTTTTCTTGTAATTTTAAAAGGCGTTTCTTCAGAAATCTGTTTCACCGGTTGCAGTTATCAGGCTTTTTATAATTACACTCATTCAATGGAATTTGATGTATAAGACTGTTTAAAAAATTAAGAGTAAAAATACTGGCTGCCATTTTATATAGGTTTTATTTCCTTTCACACCAAAAATATCTATCTGACGAATTAATATTTCGTCTTTAAACTTTGGAAATCCAGTAAAATAAATGTATCTGGTAACTTATATCATTTTAAGAGAAGAATGTTTACAAATAAAATTAACCAAAAGATAATTTCAAATATTCTTATAAGGTAATGAAATCCTTGCTGAGAGTTTTGCTTTGTCTCATATAAAATTATAAATTTTATTTAACAAATGAATGCAAGTTAATTCTACTTTGCACACATTCACAAAGGATTTTGTCAACACTTCCTGTGAATTTCAAGGATTTTTACAATACGCAACCCTAACTACTAAAACCTTACGGCAGCACAAAAAATTGATTTAGGAATATCAAGACCGTGCATGAATACAAACGAGAAGAAACTATTTTCGAATAATCGAAATTTTTAGTTATAGAAGCCAGGGTAACAGACATTCGATCGTTGTATTATAGATATGATAATACATATTTGATTATCTAATGTTGCGAAACGGGTCTTAATTATGCTAGACGGTTAAGATACATTATTCCTTTTTGTTTACGTTAACAGAGTCGATTCTTAGCTGGATATGGAAGCTGTTATTTAACGCTCGAACATCACAAACACGCTTCGGACGAGATTCGAAAACACGCTCTCCACGGTTTAGGTGCAGGTGTCCGACTGCATCGCCTCGAGCGGGCCACCGGCGATGGAGCGCGGACGATGCGGTTTGTATTGTGGCGGAGAGGGCGTGGCGGGGACGGGAGGGAAAGGACGGCGTGTAATTTTTGGGAGAGGGCGTGGCGGATGGATGTATGTGTGTATATGGGGAGGGCGTGGCGGAACGAAGGGGCAAAAAGGTGGCGGAGAGTTGGCGTGTATGTGAAACGAGGGTGAGGGCGTGGCAGGGGGAGGGTGGAGAGAAAGAGGAGCAAAATTGGACACTTGCCGCTTCACAATGGCAAATGAAGCTATAGGAATAAGAGAATAATGGAAGGAGAATGTGAAAGAAAGGGAAATAAAAGGGGGAAACGAGGGAATAGCGCAATAAGTAATAAATTAAGAAACAAAGCGTTGAAGAAGATAAAGAAGGAACCCTATATCAAGCGTCTACA
This sequence comes from Uropetala carovei, assembly GCA_036926305.1. Taxonomy (NCBI): domain Eukaryota; kingdom Metazoa; phylum Arthropoda; class Insecta; order Odonata; family Petaluridae; genus Uropetala; species Uropetala carovei. The sequence continues at coordinate 2,074,374 of JAXCHB010000005.1, forward strand.
ACTGTAACCTTTATATCCTGAACTTAACTGAGGAAGGTATTTCCTCCCGTAGAGATCACGTTCTTGGAAAGGGGCGTGTTGGACGAAAACGCGAGGTACAAATTTAACACCTTTTAATTTAATAAATAAAAAATCACTTTTTCCTATAGGACACGAACTCTCTCGCGTCGCACGCCTACGTAAAACGATGTGCGCGCCGGATTCGGTAATTAAATTTTACACGTGTCGGGTAAATAATTGTCGCATTTATTTAACTATCTATAATGAAATCCGCGTTGGGAAAACCCTCATTAGATAAAGGCTCGCTGCAGGTTCACTCGGGGGCTAGTATCACGAATTTCTAGAATTCGGATTATTTCCGCCTTATCTCGTGGTTCGGCCAGTATAGCGCGACTGTATTCCACGCGTGCGCGATTGGATAGGAGGAGAGAGGAAGAGAGTTTAAGGCGGGGTTTGGAGGGAGATAGGATAGAGGGAGAGGTATGTAACACGCTTCAATTAGGTTTAATATCCACTGGTAGCAATCGATATTTATATCTATATGCGGTTGGGTTTCCGTCTGGGCATACACCGAAAGAGCGCATGATTTTGACCTCCTCCCTCTCACTATCTCCTCCCTTCCTCTCTCTCCCACGTTTCCCTCGCCCTTTTCTCCTCCTAACCCCTCATCCTCTTCCTCAACCCTCATATTACTCCCTTTTCCCTCAATTTCCTCTCCGTTCCCTCCTCTCTTTCTCTCTCTCTCTCCGCTACCTACCTCTCCCTCTTTCCTCGCCGACAGAGAGAGAGAGAGGTCTCCCTCCCTGTGTTGCGGATGTGCTAATTACGGAGAGCCTTTAATAAACCCGCCATCCCATCGTATGTGTGCTCCCCTTTGAAGCTTAAATATGGCGGTAACTCTCTCTCTCTCTCTCACACACACACACATATTCTTGTTCATTATGTTTCGCTAGCCATTCCGTGGCCTTTTTCGTCGACTTATTAATTGGAATTTTTATTTGTTTTTTTCGAATGAAATGTTTTTTAATTTCCGGTAGGCTCCGATACGCGTTGTAAATACATTTAAAATAAGCTACATTATAAAGTACTAGTAGAATTTCCCGTTGAATTTCAACGAATTTAGTGAAGCTACTACAGCACAACATTAAAACTCTTTAAAATATATAGTAGATACTTTTTAAATTACAATTAGCTTTTCTTAACAATTAATCATATTTGCTTGTAACAATCCGTTTCCGAGCCTACTGCATTCAAATATAACGATAATTCTACTGCCTATCATATTACTTTCGCCAAATCCAGCTTCATATCTTGTGTAATTATGCCTCACTGAAATATTTACTTTTGTCTTGTAAGCAAGAAACCCGTGAAAAAGCAACGTACAGTTGTCCATGATTGAACACGACTCCGGTAAATGTACACCAGATACGAGAGCTTATTTACGTTAATAAATATTATAATGTAAAATATAATGATTTTACTTACAAAAAATTTAAGATTCCAGTATTCAATAGACGAGAGAAGGTTCAATTACTTTCATCAATAAACGCTTCCTGAATAATAATCAGTATCTATTTACGTTACTATCCATAAACATCGATCGTTTCGTTGCTGAAACAAAAGTGCGAAGCGAATAACGCTAAACTTTCGTCTATTTGTAAGCTTCATTGAAGCTAATTGAATCGGAGGTAACAATGACGGCCGCCTTGGCAACGCCCGGGAGGGGTACGAAAAATCTACAAAATTTCGAAACAAATAGCGTATTTCTGAAAACTTCGACCGTGTAACAGGTAAACTTCGCAGGAATAAGATAGTATAAAGTTTTATTCGTCGAATAAAGCAAAAACGAAAAAAATCGGTCCACATTTACGTATTTTTATGATTGAAGGAAGAATACCTTGCAAGTCAAGAAATGGATTCATACGTGTTATCTTATGGAAAAATGTTAATCCCCTATATTGGCAGCAATGATTAATCCCGGTTGACCAAACCTTGACCACTCACTAAGTTAGGATGTAAGGAAGAATCGTACCAAATTTGGTTATTCTAGCTTTTACCGTTTAGGAGGAGTTCCATGAACAAACACACACTTCAAAATATATTATAGTAGACTAGACGAATGAGCCCATTTAAAACGGCCTTTGAAAACAAACAATATAAAAATAAAATCAACAAACAAATGATAAAATTATTATAAGTGAATAAGATTGGAAAGGGCTACAAATGAAAACAAAGGAATAGTTTTAAAAAATTAAGAGGAAAACAGTCTTATACCTCAATAATATTATTTTAGCTATTCAGTAGCTCTCTTATAATGACGTTCCTTGTAAATACTCTTTCGTTTAACAGCAATATTGCCCTTGATTATCTTTATCCTTAACCCAAAATTTCAAATTATGTTTGTCACGTGTTCTAGTTATGGCTACATACAGCTGTCCATGTGAAAAGCAATATTTAGTAAGTAATCACAATCAATCGTTCAATTCCACTTAACAGCAGTTAAGAACAATCTCAATAGATATCTCAATACACACGCATCAGCGCATATACCGTATGTATTTAGATAACAAGGTAATCGTTGTTTGGTTGGTTACCCTATAATTGGATTGACGCGAATTAAAAATAAACCACGAAAAAAAATATTTTCATAATATCTGTTCTATTCAGATAATGCGAAGGCACAACGCAAGCAACTGCCTTTAATATGCAGAAAGACTTCGATAAGACAACGAAGGCAGGTTAAAACACCGTCGAATTATTTCAAACATTAGAATGTTTTAAAATACGTAATTTACCGCATTTATCCATCCAATTTATGCAAACAAATATAGGTTTATATGAGCATATATGACTTGACGCAACAATGCCCGTTTCCAAGGCGATCATTGATGAAAATGAACGATTTTTCTTACATCGGCGAATTTAAACGTAAAATTTGCTCAAGTTTTACCTTTAGGTGAGAAAAGACGAACAAAATTAAACGACCCGTTTCTTTTCCTTTAAAATGGTCCTAATTTGAAGGTCGTAGGTCAATTCTTTCTAATTTTAATTCCCTAAAGAGTAAAACTCTGCACGTCGAAAATTAAATTTTAGCGTGTAAACTAATGGGCCGAGATATGAGATTCATATGGAATGTAAAACATCTCCTGGCGTCGAATCCGGGACTTTTTTGAAATTTTTTTTATAGCATTCGCTTTTTGAACGTATAGCAATCCTACCGAATTTGGCTGGACTGGCTGAAGAAATGGCCGAGATATGTTGAGATATTTATAACTAACTGATGAGACCGTCCGGGGACACCGACAAAGACATTAAGCGTTTTATTATAGGAGATGAGCTACGAATGGGCAAAGAATCTATCGCATGAAATGATTCGGGAGACATCATTACATCTCTAAAAGAGCAAGAAAATGCTTGCAACAAAATGCGCTTAGCGACATAAACACAAGAAGTCTTCGTGGAACTTGAGGCTTTAACGTACTTTTATTTTAGATATTCCTAAGGAGTATAGCCCCAAGTCATTGGCAGTAAGCGAAGATGGCAAACTATGTAGTGCTGCAAATTGACTGTGTATGTCCAAAAAAAGTATGTAAACCAGTAAGAATAAAATTAAAAATATTTCTCCAATAACAAATACATTTAGCTTCTGCCATCAGAGAATCGCCATTAACGACTGCCGCTTTTTAACCGGAAAGCACACACGGTTTTCCCAACTTTTTTTATAGTTTTTGGAGAAACGTTGTTTTTCAAATTTATTTCAGCCAAAAGTGAGCTCGATAATTCTTTCTTGAATCACAAATAATTAAATCTAAAACACCTTAGTTAGTTAATCCAAAAATGTTGCCATATAATAAGGTAAAACGTGAAAATCCGACTATCCCAAGAAACTAAAAGACAAGAAATGTAATTAACGCTACAGATAAGTAGTTAAATGACGGTACCACATTTATGAAATTTTAGTGAAACCGATTCTTTATGCGATGAATTAATATTCAAAATGTTTTTCAAGCAACAAAACTTACAACATATAAATTTTTGAACGTGGTTAATTTTATTAATTTGATTAAAATTTTAATAGTCCTGGAAGCTTTGGATGAATATCGTGGGTTCATTGGGCTTCTACTTCAATCTGGTGTTCTTGAACTACACTTCTAAATTTTTATTGGTTTTTCGCCAAATTAAACCTGCCATAATATTTTCAATGGTAAAATTTCGAGATACATATTTTAACCATTTATATTTAGCCGTCAAATCCGACTGTCGAAGTAGAGTCAATTTTTTAAATGACGTCGGGATGAAATTGCAAAAATATACTACCTTCCTAAAACTCTCACATAAATAAAAATGTTATCATTTTTCGACCTATATCCAGATGTTCCGCAAAATATCTGAGCGTTTTTTCTTTATCTTTTGTTGGACTCTGATGAATTCTTTCCGATACTTGAATACCCGCTCCCATAAAATATATATTTTACAAAACGTTTTCTCGTGTATCTGACCTCCACTATGTGCCGGTTTTCCATCTACTACCTACTCTCCGTGGAACAGATGTCCGAATAAGACCTTCCTCTGGACTTTCACTCTCGAACTCTCGATTTCACCTGAATTCGTACCTCATAGTTTACGGTAGTTTGGCCACATGGAAACCGTGTGAAGTTTCCGAGGCTAGCAGAGTTCGAAACGAGACAACGTCCAAACAATAGCCAACAAGTTGGGAAAATGCACGCCTGCCGCGAATCGTTAATTAGCCCCGTTTCATGGTATTTCATAGGCGTCAGCAGTCGTTCTTCAAAAAAATAACAAATCCTATCAAAATATTTGTTATAAAATTATCTAGTTAAAGTTACCGTAGATTAATCAAATTTACGAGTTACAGCGCGTATTTTTATTCCTTGTTGGCAACCAAAACTAGTCGCATACGTTTAAAATTTTAACTTTAAAAGTAAAAAATTTAATTAAAATTTTTTTATGCTTAGCTCAAGTCAAAACTTGCGATTCCATGTACGATTGTTGTATAAATTGTTCACTGTTGATCAAACTTCGATCATTCAATTTCATTGAGACAACTGAGCCGAGCGGCGCATTTATATGCAAAACGATCATACAAAACCAGATTTTACGCATGACTTCCTCAACTGCCACAAGAAGACTTTATTGATTGAATTAGAGTGACCCAAAAGTTCCCGAGCTGCTGACATACAAAATCACAGATACGAAATGGAAAGAGTAGTACCCGTCAAAATAGTCTTCATTCCGAAATGTGTCCCAAAGATGATTCCACGCCATGAAACGTTAACAGAAGTCTTGTTTTGTAATGATCCTTTTTTTGTTTAGTTTGTTTCACTGACACAAAATTTCATCCTTTCAAAAAATTCTAGAATTTGCGGAACAAGAAGTAACATGGGGTGAAGTAGACTGAATACGGCTTATGATATGGCTGAGCGATTTTAAATTTTGCCAAAAATTCCTTTACCGAGAGATGGTGCGCGGTGAATAATCCAGCGTGACGACCAAAGATTTGGGTTCTTCGTACAAACTGCATCTTTCAGGCATCGAAGAATCTCTTTGATCCTCTACGACAGATTCGGAGAGAAAGATACCTTCAATGCTAAAAAAAAAAAGGGATCAACATTGTCTTCACATTCGATTTTGACAATCGCGTTTTTCTTGTCTTAGTGATTAAAGAGCTTTCTACTGAAGACTTTGAAACTTGTTTTATGGATCGTACTAAAAAAGCTATGCTTCATCTTCACGAATGACACGTTTCAGAAAACTTTCGTCCTCTTGAACTACTTTGTTGAGATCAGAAGAAATTTCCGCACATGACAATTTTTGTTCATCAGTCAAAATTTTTGGAACCATTCTTAAGGCGAGAGCAAAAAACATATTGAGAGCAACTTGCATAGCACAGATCAGACATAACTCACAGTTGCAACTTCTCGATATCAACAAAAAAAAGTCCGAGGCAAGTTTTCAATGCTGCCAACTGCGTACTGAACACAAAAAATCAATTAGGAAACTTTTAGGTAACACCTTGTGCTTGAAATAAGTGAGTCCGATGATAACTTGATCCGTTTGAAATGAAAGTAGATGACCTTGATCCTCATTGATAGTTTACGAAAATGATATTTTTAAAGCGTTAGCTATGAAATTTTCTAAACCTAAAATTTTCAAAATCCATGTATTTAAAGGCAGATGATTCGGGCATGTAGATGAAACCCGCAAATATTTTTCAACACAAAAGCATGAAAAGACAAAGGAAATATTCCTCAAATGACAAAAACAATAATTTGTTTTACCTAATTACGTCAAGAGATCGACTAAACTGAACCAGAGAGTTCGTTGAATCCCCTTGTGTGTATTAATCGACAGAGTGAAATTCTTGCGCCAGATATTAGATTTTTATACTTCAATTGCAGTTTTGTTGGCCATTCCATGCAAATCACGGTTTATTACCGTTATTTTATGAAGGAACCTACCAACAAAGATGCCCTAACTTTCCGAACCTACAACGTCTTAAAATAAAACGCCTTCTCCTATTAGCAAGGCGTTATGCTAATCCAAATAAGATTTGGATTGCGACCAAATTTCTGCGACACGTACTATTTGAGCCCTCTGCCCTAAGGATTACTCGTCGACTTACTTTGCATCAGTTTGAGTGCGAAACTGAGATCGAGACAAACTTTTTAATGAATCTAGAGAAGAACTGAGGAATCGAATTTACCGCATAGCTAACTCTCGAGATGTTCCCCTCCATCCTCATTCAGATAGAAAGGAACCGGAATGGGAGTCCCCGCACCATGATTGCCTCGTATTGCTGATCGCCCAAGATGAAAAGGGATCTTGAAACGCTGCATCACTAATTCCAACTCATTTTTTATTTAAGTTTTAGTCCTTAGGCGGTTGTCACTCGCCATGGAAAGGGTTGGGGTGATATAGGTAGGAATCGAGCGAAAAGGACATAAACGGGAATCGGAAGAGAGAATTGGAAGAGAATTAGGAGATAACTGAAAGGAAGAATTGGATAAGAGGATTGTAAAAGAAAGAGGAATAAAGACTGGGAAGGAGAGAAGAATAAAGGACAGCGAGTAAAAAACAATAAACGACAATGAACGGAGAGTGAAAGAAAGGAGAAAGGCACGGAAGGCGAAGGAGAAAATATGAAATCAGAAAAACATATAGAGAAGACTCGTAAGAAATTGAAACAAAGAAATGAAAAGAGATAAAAATTAGACGAGTTCGAGTTCGAAGATTTAAAAATTGGAAGAAACGAATTCTGGGCGATAAAACAGCCTTAGATAAAATGCCTAGAAAGTAAAAACCAATACGTGAAAATAGGAATTCGAAGGCGAGAAGCGGAGAGTGCAAAACGAAAGAGTTGATTAGAATCCTTCCGAAGAGAAAGATGAGAAATTTAAAAAAAAAGGGAGAGAAACAGGAAGTAGAATCTAAAATAGAAAAGTAGATTATGGTGGAAGGAGGAGAGAGCAGAAATTGTTATGCCAACGGGGAATGGGGACTATAGTTGTTCTTTTGTCACTCGGTGAAAAGTCTCCGAGGGTGCTCTCTCGCGCCTAGACTTCTCCGTAAGGGACGGAGCTCTCTTTCCCACTCCGTTCACTCGAATGCATTCTTCGGAGGATAACTTTTCTTTTTCTTTTATTCTTCGCGACCCGCTCGCTAGCGTTCCCTTCGATTCCGCATTCACTTGTTCGTGAACGGGGATCCGAGAGGGTTGATTTAACGCTGCCGAGATAGGAAGACATCCGAGGAAAGTCTTTTATTCCGACGATGAAAAGGCTCTGGGAAGAAGTAAAATCCTCGAAATGAAAATAATCCGGCGTTATATTTTGGTTATTTTCTCGCTCGTCCTTTCTTCTCGGTATCTAATTATAAAGTAGAGGCGAGAAACGTCCAATTCTGCCGAAAGCCTGAGAGCATTCAAATGATATAATAATCAAAATTTTTCAGCGTTTTTCTTTCAATTTCGGTTTACGATAATAGTTTTAAAACTTTAAGAGCCAATTTTACGCCTCAAAAAAAAACCTTTTCCGTTAAACAACTGTTGTTAACAAAAGTACATCAAAAGTGTTGCAAAATACTCTAAATAAGGGAAAATAATAACGTCCGCACGTTGCATGTCCTTCCGATTACACTTCTTTCTTATCTTATCCTCAAAAATTTTCAAGTCCTTTTTTATCGTATTTCATTTTTATTTATTGTTTCTAATTACTACTAAGCACGCAGTCGTCTATACTTGCTTTAATAACTCCTAGCCGCATTAAAGGTTACTTTTTACGTCGCAACATTTTTATGTAACACCTTTATTTTCAATGATATTTTAACCGCATTTAACCTATTATTACCTATTATTTTGTCGTTCGTTTTATTTCTATTTCTTCTACATCTACCAAGAAAACAAATCAACAATTTTCCTACGCATATTTTCTGCAGTTGGCCTACGTTGTTCATGTTCATACGCAATTTTTACACACTAGTATTCGATACATAAAATGCGCTATTTTATTTTGTACTCTGTGAAGCATATTAATGCACCATGTTATACTCATTTATGGGTGTTTGTTTAAATAAAACGTGACCTATTTCCTATCCTCTTCTCCTTTTACGTGTAAGCATTTCTACGCATCCGCGCTCAGCATTTGTTGCTTCTCCCCCCCATTCAATCTTAACCTCACCGCTTCTTAAAGAGTTAAGACTGAGCGCGCATTAGGGCATGCTTGCACTTCGTGGATAACCGACTAGTGGGACGCAAGGAAAACGAGTGAAAAGGAGTCCCTTTCTATCTCTCCACCTTTTTCTCCCTACCCCTCTATCCTCTTCTCTCTTCATTTCCACATTTACCCACTTCACCCTCTCTCCACTCTCCCTGTCCTCCTACCCACTCCAAAAAGCAAATGGCTTACTCTTCCGGCTTCATCAATGCTCTTTCTACTCATCCTTAAGCTCAAACAAGATTGAAACCCTGACAATGACAAAAAGCGTTACAATCAATCTGCATGTTTGCCTAAGGAATTCAACTGAACTGAAGATGGATACTTTAGCATATGATTCTTTTAACATGCCAACCTGATTATTATAAAATGAGCGCCTAAGCATTATTTTGACGAAGTCGATAAAATAAAAACTATCGTATTCCTAACTTAACTGATGTTGATGAAAATACATTCATAAGTACTCATAAACATATGCACGTAAAAACCGCAGAATGTCATAGCCTGATGTATATGTATAATTCAGGTTCCAGAGTGCAAAATTTTTCAAAATTAGTGAAAGTGATGATCATTCGTTATTCCTCCCATTTTTGCCGTGTTTTATTGATTTTACTGTAACAAAGTACCATTTTAACAGAAAATCATATGACTATACACGGAAAATGCATAGCATATGTTAAGTGAAATTAAAAAACCGAAATGCGTAAGCATTCATTCCAACGGTAACCTTAAAACTCCACAGTAAACATGCAAACGTTCCCTCATCTAGCGCTGAGGTCATTGAAGGACAAATGGCGCGGGGAATGAATCCACGCTTTGCGCGACGGGAAGACTGGTCTGGCATTATGCCGGCAATATTATCAATGAATATAGGGAAATGGAGGGTATAAATAAAAAATTAAAAGATAATCTTTGAGAAATGGAGGACGAAAAGATATGGATAATTAGGGTAAGTAAACGTTTGGATAAAACAACAGAAGAATGAAAGAAACTCGTCTTTAAGTTGAAATATTAACCATTGAGTATTTTTTCTAAATCTAAATCGGGATAAGATTCCTAAATAAATCTAAAATGAAAGCTCGATATTAAAATCGCACAATAAAACAAAATATTCACATGATATCATTACGTAATGCACATGAGACCTCTTATTATGGAGATAAAACATAGAATTTGTAGAACCATGATTAGGTGCATCATTGCAAGAAACACAATGTTAGAACGAAATGAATCTATAATACACAAAAACTTAAAAATGAAACATAAAGGTGAAAAAAGAGATGACAGAGCAATACTGAGAGAGACAGAAGCAGAAAGCGACGTATAGAGAAAAAAGGAAAGAGAACAAAAGCTTACGCAGAAAGAGAGCCAGAATGTGAGAATGAGAGAGGTAAGGGACAGAATAAAAGAGAATGAAAAAAAAGATTGACGTGGAGAGATGGGAGAGGACATGAATAAGATCGAACAGAGAAAAAGAATAGGACAGATTGAGAAGTTGAGACGGGAAGAAAAAAACCGAACGGAACAGATCGGACTCCGCATTGTTGTGAGAGGGTGCGTAAGTCGGAGGATTGTATAAAAAAAACGAGAGAAAGGGATTGTGGGAAGGGTACGTTGGAATATTGGAGGGTGTGAGCAATAGGGGGAGGTGGATTAAGGGAAGGCAGGCGGAATAAGGTGGCCGATGCAGAGGTCAAGGGACGGGGAGAGGCGGGGAGACGTGGGCGAGGTCTCTCTTGAGGAATGAAGGAGGACACTGGAGCTGGAAGACGAGGAACAGATTCTAGAGGTTGAGAGAACGGGAATTGAAATCTATGTTTTCATCGCCGTGAAAGGGTTTCCAAAAAAAAAAAAAACGAATCCCAAGGAGGTATTCCAAACCTATCCTTCTTTTCTTCCCATATTCCGCGGCGTCTTTTGTGATCGCGAGAGAAATAAAAGAGAAACTCAATTCCTTCCTTTGATTTTTTCGTCTCCTTCCGATCTTTGGGAATTCAAACTGGAGGAAATGACTTTTCGAAAAAATAAATAAATAAAAGGACGTCGAAGACGCGCATTCGCGTCGTAGAAGATTGCGCGTTCAATTTTTTTTCCTTTAGTTCTCTTTCAATTCTGACTTTAAGTGGAAGACGGGAGGAATCGAGTCATTCGCGGTATGAATATAATGAAAAAAGAGGAAAATGTGTTTGTGTGTGTGCACGTCGTAAACGTACGTACGTCTATATATATTTGTTCCGTTTCTTTCTCTCTCTCTTTCCGTGGACATAAAAACCTCGTAGTACTCTACCGCTTCTCCTATTGTGGTGCCGATTGAGGTCTGAATCTCCGTGAGATGCACAGAGTAAGAGAAATAATACGCTTGTATCCACCGTTCACTACCTTTGTCAATCTATTCTTCGGAAAATGTCATTGGGGATTCGAGATCAGGTAAACAACGACTGATTTAAGAGATGATAGGATTTCTTCGCTAGAGAACTTTTCAAAAATAAAATTTGTTAGACAAACTCTCACTAACCATATAATTTTCTCAGAATGTCGAATCGCATTAATTTTCTCTTTTATCTATAATATCACATAAAACTCGCTGTTTTATTAGCGAGAACTTTTATCATATGATTGGTTTATGTGATACATCCATATCATTAGATTAATTTTCTCTTATTCGATGCAGATATTTATTTATTGTTTAGCACAGTCGATACAGCTTATTATCATCACTAGTTAGTTACTAGTGAGATCTATCCTGTTCTTATCTACATTTTCCCCACAATTAGGATAGTTTTCATTTTTATTTTATTATTTTCATTGTAATATTTATTATTCCTATTGAACACATTATCGAGAAAGAGTTAAATGTAAGAGTGGACTTTATGGTCTAAATTTCGCCAGAATAAAGACGTTTATCTAACTTGTTATTGTTATCAGCTGGTTAATGTAATCAAACGCGGAATTATAAAACTAAGCATACACGTAGTTTGAAGAAATCTGTCGTCGCTCAATGAATGAAGTTAAACCCATGTGATCATATTACTGCATTTCTGGGTATTAAATCGAAGTCTTATGGTTGGAATTATCTATTTCCGTGATTTTCGAGGTATATATGTTCGTTTGTGTGCTTATGACGTAAAATATGAATTTGGTTATGAATTACCTGTAAATCTATTATTTATGGAACAAGAACTACACGGTCGTTGTGACAAATGATGTCGGATCAGAGTACCGACTGAAAAATTAAGACTGCCGGATAGTAATAAAAGAGTTGCAGTAGTAGTGAAGAGGTAGTTGGGGCAAAGAGACAGTATGCAATCCAAGTAGGGAGATTTGAGGTGTAAGAGGAGAAGCGCTAACGTCCTTCGAGAACATCTTACATCCTAAAGTGACACTCGACTAGTCACGACCCCGGATTCCATCGAGACGAAAAAGAAGGAAGCTAACGAGTTCGCTTCTTCACTTCCCAAAACTCCCTTTTAGCTTCAATCTGCATACTCTAGACACGGCCGAATTCCAACCTTCGACCCCATTCCTCTCCCACGCATACCCCGATGCGCAGACTTCGGAGACACAGATAGCGAGAGAGGCGCGACACACACAGACACACTCACACAGACACTTCGATACACATTTCCCTCGACACGTCTTCCTTGCAACGGCAACTCACGTAGTGTCCTCGTTCTCACTTCTTCCCCCTCCCTCCCTGCCTTCTTACTCGACGAGGGATCTACTCCAAGTTTTTAAAACTCTCTACATCACTCCACCTCTCGATCCGCCTAAATCTAGGTTTACTCCCACTCCATTCCCGCTCTCTCTCTCTCACACAGACTCTTTCTCGCCTTCTTATCTTCCCTATTTCAGGATCACACCTTATTTTACACGTCTTTTTCTAGTCTCTTATTTCTGCCACTTTTGTTCTTTACTTCTCTCTCACTATCCTTTTTCTCTTTATTCTCCTATCTCGGTCTTTCTCCTACACTTTCTCATCCTTTCGCTAATTATTCTTTCCTCTTACTTCCTTTATTCGTAATATTTTGTCTCTTTCCCTCCTCCCTGAAATATGGAATATTTTATAATCGCCATTAATTATATAAAAAGTGATAAGCTACATTTAACAAGAGTGTAGGCAGCAAATCAGTGGCTTTTCTCGGATTTTGTTGAAAAATCTATCCTGTAATATCCTCTGCATTAGAAAAATGCACGATGCAAACAAATAAAATCATTGATTCGATCAAAGCAAAATTAAAAACAAACCCACATAAAATACTTTTTCAAGAAAAATTAAGAAATATTCCGCGTAGGTTTCCTAACTTTTAGTCTATAGCATACCTCATTTATGCCTGTTTATTAACGTCCAATTTATTTCTAATACATAAATATCGATAGCAAATAACTATCATCACATTGGATTGAACATCGCAAGATATAGAGAAGAGATAATATGAGAATGAGTGTTTTATGCATCTTTAGCATAGCATCAAACTTTCCTAAACGACTTTTTATCTATTAACGGTGTCAATTTGCAGTGCATAAGTAGATAATGCAGCGATGATTGTTTTACATACATACATTTCCACAGTTCCTATTCACTTTATGGTTATTACGTCAAAGCATAGAAAACTATAACATATTAATAGCTGAACCCATTTTGGACACACTATCGCGTATATATGTATGCATAAGCTGCGCAACATTATAAAATTTTAACAAAACTGTCCAAGGCTGCATAAGACATGCCCTGTCAACCGATATCAATCCCGCTCTAATTTAATTCCCGGCTTCGAGCAAACAAAACGTCCTACACTAAAACAACCCGCGCATAGGAAACACACGCACACACTCCCTCTTCCGTCAAAAATTCCTTCTCTTACGATAATTTTTTCACGTACCCAAATTTCGTCCCCGTCGAAGTGATCGCCCGACCGATAAATGCGGGCACTCGATCCGTCATTCTGTTTTTTTGGGAGAGAGAGAGAGGAGGAGGAGGATGAGTTTAAAGGGTGGGAGGGAGGAAAAAATGCGAAGAGGAAGGAGGAATAGCATCACGTATCATCCGCAGAGCCACGCCCACCTCCGAGCGTCCTCCTCCCACCCTTCCTTCCTCTCCCTTTTCACGCCCCATTCCGTCTACCCCCAACCAACTCATTCCGCAACCAAACTCCCAACTCCCACCCCCTCCTCTTACACCAATTCTACACGTCGTCTCTATTAGCCATTTAACGTTCCCTTATACGTATCTCCCTATTCCTCTTCCCCAATCCCCTTCTTAACCCTTCGATTATCTTTCATCTAACCAATTTCCCTACTTCCAAACGCATCTTACTTCTCTCCTCCCTCTCACATTCTTCCATCTCTCTTTCTCTCTGCCCCTCTGTCTTTCTCTCCCAAAAGACGATTAGGTCTGCTGAGGAGGAACGAAACGGATGGAAAAGTCAAGGGAAGGAAAGATGACATGTAATACTAAGAAAGCGGGATTGATAGCGACGGGGTGAGATAAAGATAGCCATTAAATAGGTCCATATCCATGCAAAACATTAATCAAATGTTTATAATTAATATTCTGAAGCTTCCCTTCCTCGAGATATTTCCGTTTTGCTTCCTTAGAAAACTTAATATACTTCGAAAAAGTTTATCTCTGGAGGAACTATAACACGAAATGCTTTATGCTGAGTGACAGCTTCCTTGATCAAATATTTCAACCTCTTAATTATTAAAATTCTTCAATAATCATTTATTAATAAGTTTAAATCATCTGAAAGTTATTAGTTATTAACAAAATGTGACGAGTGTTTATTAGTTACGCGCAATACTCCACACAAGATTAAATTATGTTCGACTCTGGCTTCAGCTCATAAAAGTAATCATCAAGGGCAGACATTTGTTCACCAAATTGTTTTTGAAAGCTTCTAATAATGAATTTATAAAATGTAGTGATGGCTTCCCCGATCGGGTATAGATCTAAAATTTCCTAAGAACCTAAGTCGAAAAATATTCCTCAAATATAAGGTGATACTTGTAGTAAAAAAGTCGACAGAGAAGAGGAAATACATATACAAAATAGAAGTCTCTTGAACAGCATTAAATTAGGTTACGACAAATTATGTCTCTCCAATAACACTAAATTATGGCTATTGGAGAGACAAAATATCAATTTGATTTTTAGACATAAGGTGAGATCGATAATGTTCGCATGGATATAAAAATGTATTCTTGAACTGCGAAAAATATAGTTTTAAAGAGTTTAAAGAAATGATACTGCTGTCACGAGAAACCTGATCCGAAACAAAACCTCTAAAGAATACCTATTACAGCAGAATACCAATTAAAGTTTACGGTTTATGAGAGAGAAAGAAAAAGACAGGTACGCAGATGAAGTTTTGAGGGACAGGTTCCTGGTCGAGGAAAGGGTAAATGGAGAGAGGGATTGTGACTGAAAGGGTCTGGGATCGTGGTGTATGCGGGTGAATATTTGCAAGAAGGGAGGCATCGAGTTGAAATGAGACGGGGGTGGCTCGAGATGGGATCGTTGAAAGGGCGAGAGTCAAGGAGGGGCCGTGTCTGAAAGAGGCTGGCTATGAAGGGGTCGAGACGGTGTAAGACTAGGTGAATGGATGATATTGGTGCAGGAAAGACTGGAAGGGAATAAATGAAGCAGGATTAGTGCAGAAGAACCCAGACAGCCTAGTATTTAGCTCGGTTGAGCGCAGGCCATAAAGAGTTAAGTGTACCATCAATGTGAAACACCTAGATAAACCGTACTGGAAAATAATAGTTTACCCAAGTTATAAATATAAATTAGCGACTATGCTCATTCGTGCGTTAGATAGAAGTTCAAGTCTCTTCTTACGCAGGCATAAACACAAATCCTACAATCTATTTTGTCATAATATATTTTTTATAAACTATATATAAAAAGGGGATTTCTTTTTAATCAGTGCGAACTACACGAAAAGAATACTGCTCAATGACACGAGTAAAATTTTTCTGTTATTCTAGCCTTTTCTCATCCACATTAAAGATAAAGTTCGATTCTTCGATAATATAAAAACTGGTGACTTTTGTTTGCTACTAATTTTTATGCCAACAACCTCCTTTTAGTTATGCAAACACTAGAATCTGCGGAAATAAATAATATGAAGTGTAAAGAAAGTTGATTGGTAGAGGAGAGGTACTTCATTAGACAGTTTCGGTACTTGCAACAAGCCTAAAGTATAGTATTTAATGAATACGTCACCTTGATACGTTTCCTCGTTCATGACTTTCTGTAATCACGTCATATATGAAAACAACATCCTAGAAATCGCCGCGACAGAAAACGGTATATCCTCAACGATAAGGATATAACAGTGACGGTACATCGTCTGTCTTGCTTTATTTTTGTATTAAACAGCCGCCGGGACGTTTTGCACAAACCAAATAGCCATTAGCCTACATTAATAATTTAAGATTTCACTGGAAAAAAGTGTCAGCAGAAACGTATATTTTACTATGACGCAATACAGCCTTCCTTGCTGATATATTTTGTATAAAGATCTCGATAGTTTGATTTTATAAACACATGGCCAAAGAAAGGTATATTTTGAGTGATGAGTTGGCTGGGATTTCTATGAAGGCGACGCTGATAGTGTTTCTTCGACATCGTTCAGTGGCAGCCGTGATGGTGATAGAAATCACGCGCGGCAGAAAATTGTGCCTGGTGACAACAACGTTCACCATAGCGACGGTGAATGCAGTCGTAAAAAAGTTGAAACGAGGCCAAAAGTCTGTCCACATACATACACTATGAAAAAAATCCATACATCTGAGTGGCTGGCTCGGGACAATTGCCGCCAACAATGAGAAGAGGTTTCAGCACTGTGCTGGTTATTCCAGTAAGTAGCAAGCTCGAGTGGGCTGAAGGTTATTATACCAGTTGTTGAGATCAACGACATACCCTCCTGGAACCGAAAATTCGCGTCAGCTCCCTCGAGGAAATTGTGACGGTCATTTTCCCGAAAATTCATAAAATATACATATACATATATATATATATTTCTGCATGGACGTTTTTAACTAAATATTTTTTCATTTGCATATGTAACAGCGTTATTGGAGAACTGAGAACCGTTTAGAGCAAACAATTTATCAGAAATTATACGCACGTAAAAGTTCATTTAAGAATGAATGAAATGTATTCGTATGCATATATATATGTGCGCGTATTCTTTTTAATTTATCGATTTGTTGTTCCCCTAAAAAAAATAAAATTCCGTTTTAGTTATCGGCGAAAGAGAGAAAGAGAGAGAGAGAGAGATCCCGCCACTCGCCTAACCCAACTCCAAACACTCACCGGGCAACATGCAACTCCGCGCCCCAACCGAAAATGCCTTTCCCCAAACACACATCCACCAACACAAGATACGCAGGACACACAACACAACACGCCCGCTCTGACTTCGGCTCTGCCTTTGGCGTCCTGAGAGAGCCCTCTTATCGATCCTCTCCGGCAATTGATCGCCCACTCCCTGAATAGGGAGGGAGAAAGGGTGAGAGGAATATAGAGGGAGATATTGAGAAAGAAGTTGACTGGAGAAAAGAGTGAGAAAATGAGTAAAACATCTGAATGGTGCAAGGGAGTGAGAACTAGAATATGAAATTAATAGAGGACGACAGAATAACCAAGATCACTCTTGAGAGTGATATGAAAATGAAGGAAGAAATACGGCTATGAAAATGGAGACTGGAAAACGTAAGCATAATAGCAAAAGAAGAGAAAATGAGTGATATAGTGAGATCAAGAGTATCCCGGGAGTGATAAATTTCTGAAGAGAAGAACAGAGAAGGAAATAAAGAAGTTAAAACAGAATGAGATGGGAAAATCAGAAAAGAAGAAACTGTCGTAGCAGGCATAAAAATCTGAGTAAGACAGCACTGCACGAAAATAAAGACGGTTGAAGTAATAGAACAGCGGCATAAAATAAACAAATCGCTGCACCTATGTAATAATTTTCGATCTCCATGATGATTGCTAACAAGCAGAAAAAGATAAAACAGTTTAATGGTGAAATACATTCAATCCTATACATCTCGTGCTTCTATAATTCGAATGTTCGATTTCTTGAAGAACATGCAGTCGAATCTCTATAATACAAACCTCTGGAGAAGAAAAAATTAATGAAGACATAGAACTTCAACTGAGCTCGTAGGAATCCTAATAGGAATAGATATCTTCTCTGAACAATCGAAAACTCGACCTCTAAACGTTCAAATTATAGAGGCACCAAGATATTTCTTTCAGCAAGTAATCTCACGCGTAGACTTTAATTTATATCCTTCAAATTATTTTTTTAATTTCCTTAACGGTCGAGGTTTAGAAGTTTTGCAATAACCCAGACTCAGAACTGGGGAGAGAGATGTGCACAGAAAATAAGAAGTACCTCGAAAAAGAGAGGAAAGAAAAGGAGAGATGAGAAAAGGGAAACTTGACAGTAACAGGTAACATTAAACGAAAGAAGAGATGGAGAGATCATAATAAGATTCGAAGAGGGTAGACGAGACGAAAAAATGGAATGGGATGAAAAAAGAAGGGAGAAAAATCGAATTACGCGGATGAAACGCGCAGGAGAGATGAAACACACAGAGGGAAGCGGGGAAATTTTATTTTTCGGATGAAGGGAATGCCTCGCGAAAACAAAATCGAAGAGACGGAGAAAGAGTGAGAGAGAGAGGGAAGGAAGAGGGGTAGAGTTGAAGAAAAAGAAAAACAAGAGACTGATTGATTGAAGGATTGACGACGACGGCTGTTAGTGTTAAGACGAGTGAGAAAGACGAGGAAAAAGAAAAAGGAAAGGAATTTGTTATCTGGTAACGCGCACGAGGGAGGAGGAGGATTAAACGAAGGGGAAGAGAAAGGAAGGCGAGGCGAAAACAAGCAATGGAGCATTTATATATTTAGGGGACCTGCAATTTAGTAATATCATATGGGCCTGACATCCTAGTAATAACTAGTAGCTACGTGAAATACTGCTATAATAATGCTCCCAAAATTGGCACTGGTTATTATATCACACGTTATATCATGTTTTTCTGCTGTAAATTAATAACTTTTCATTATACGTATTAACTTTCCAAAAACGAGTCATACACTTTTACGAGGTTTCCTAAACTGTGGAAACTCCTATTGGCCTGTAAAGAAAAAGGTGCAAGACCGCATATAAAAAGACAAAGTGGATTCTATTATATTCTATCAAACTCTAAATCGATGAAAAAATTACGAGTACTGTGTTTTTTCCTCTTATATGTTGAGATCAACTCAAACCTTTTACAAGTTTTCGTATTACGAGGGAGAGCATAGGAAGTGGAGCGTTATCCATGAATTTAAATACAATTGACGAGGTTTTCTCTTCCGCTATTAAATTCAGTAATATTTTGTTTTATTTCGCTAAGAAACTTTCTTCCATTAGCCTAATTGACGAACCGAGGAGGAATTGGAATTTGATCGGCTGATATTTCGCTTGTGTTATTTTTTAATGTGATTATACCGCCACATATTCGGTCACTCTTTTGAAGTAGAATCAATGTGAACATTTCAGTTTTCCACCTTTTATAACATTGGATATATTAAAACTTTTTTAAATGAGCCACCATCCGACTCTTTATATTTTTAAAAGCGTTTTAACACGCTAAAAGTGATACAAAAAAACTAGTTTTTTTCGGAATCATATATGGTCGAATTACCTGCGAATACGCCTACTCTGTAGCTAGATTTCGCACCAAGTTTACTCGACCGCAGTAATCTTAATCACCGATAACACAATCTTAAAGAACCGATAGGAAAAAAATAATAAGAGGTATAGAAAAATCAATTCATGATATGATTTGCCAGAGCGAATTTATTTTTTTAAAGAAAATTATTCTTCAAGCCTTCGAAAATTCGAGTTCTACAGGTTCGATTATGTGTGGATAACTAAGAAAGAGGAATGGATGCGTGGAGTTACGGTAATGGTTTTGCAGGTGTACTGGAGCATAATATGAATTTAAAACAATGGATTGTAGAGGAAGATATATAGGAGTAGGAGAGTGTAGGGAGCTTGAAAAAGGGAATGAAAAGGGAAATCCAAGGAAGAAAAGCAGACGATGATGATACTGAAAGGAAGAAGATAAGCCAAAAAGTGAGAAGGAACGGTGTGATTAGTTGGGAAGGGAAGAAGAGGTCCTGATGAGTCAAAACAACGGAAAGAGAGCTGAGAGAATGAAATAGAAGAAGCTTTGGAAGGAGAATTGTGATGGTGAGCAAGAGCACGAAGAAAGTGGAAGAGAATAAGGACAGATAAAGATAAGGTATAGTATTAATAGTGAAGTAAAAAATACATAAAAAGTGATGAATAGAGAGGGCCATGGAAACTGAAATAAATGGAAGATGTAGGAAAAGTAAATGATATTGTTTTTATTGAAACCGAGGAACATTTGTAATTTTATCTTGATACCTTGATCAAAAATAAAACTAAATCGTTAAACGAATGGCAATTTAAATTCTCCGTGGCTGAGAAAATGCACATCCCTTCTGAAGGTTTCATACCCACATAATTATCCTATAATATAATTTGCTTGGTTATGTGTGAAGTGTAATGCCGCCAGGCCTGTCATGGTGTATGCACCACCGACGGTATAAGATACACAAAATAGTCGTAAAACGTATATTTTCGCCTTTTTCGAAGGAGATTTGAATTTCTACGATATGGAAATTAATTTCCTTAGTTTTCCTGGCATAACTGTGAGAATCCCGCGTCGATATCTCATTTTTAAGGTATTTTAAAAAGTTAAAGAAAAAAGGCTTATTCGCTTCGTTTCAGCTCTGCTCGTGTTATTCAAATGGAGTCAAACCCAGGACTACTGTGTACACGGCGAGCAGTTTCAAAATAAAAAGCTGAAAAGCCAAGTGATTCCTGAAAGTTTGATCGAAAAAGATTGAAAACCTTTTTAGTTATGGGAGGTTTTCCTTATTCTACCATCTAACTTCATAGTCTTAAAACATCGACGTCAGTAAGCAGACTGTATATGGGGAGATTTTTAATTCCATGCTTAAGCACATAGGCAGCCGGATTTTATATTAATTCCCGAACTAGATATGCATACTGCATATACAATGTGGCCGTGGATGTATTCTTTGTAGACCTCGCGTGCAAAACTGGCTTTTAAGATATCATCGGTTATTTTTGGCGCAGCGCTTCAATCTCCTCGAAACTAAATTTGTTCGAGAAAACGGTCGGAAATATATTGAGAGAACACAAGAGAAAGACACTTGAATATCGCTCGAGAGATATTTCAATAAATGAAAACAGTTTTCCTAACTTTTCACGCTGCGATACCTTAATCATAATATTTATAGTCCATATTATCGACGCAGTTAGGTATTTATGAATTATAGAGATAAATGCCCTCGTCACATGTCGGTGATGCTTTTACATCGATATCGAGAAATGAGCTGAATTTATGGTAGATAACCACAATAAAAGCCCTAATTTTATTTAAGTAAGTGGTGTAAGTAATGCACAAAGTTTGAAAACGGCTTAATATACCACATGAATATTTTAATCAACTGTCTTCGGCGATAACATTTCGACCATTAAGACTTCAGTGTACAGGAATCTTTATTTGTAAAAACCCATAAGCTGATCTCGTTATTCCATTTTTGAATAACTCGTTCCGTTGGATTCACTTCTCGTTGGTAGTTTAATATTCCATAATATTCCTTGACATGCACGAGGAAGGAAGAAGAAAAAATCCGACAAAATGAATGAAAAGTGACGAAGAATAAGAAGTATGGGAAAGAAAGTGGATGAGAGAAGTTGATGGATGATGCAGATAGCGAGTACGGGTTCGCTTATGCTTCTTTAGAAAACAGGACGAGATGGGAGTAACATTAAAGGATGAGAAGAAGCAGTGAAAAGAAGAAAGACGTTTAGAAGTGATTGAAGGGAAAAATACGGAGTAAAAAATAGAATGGTATGGGATGAAAGAATACGAATAAAGCAGGAGGGAGAAAAAACTTGAGAAATGGAATTAAAGGAGAAAACGAAAGGAATGACGAGATGAACGAAGGAAAGCTGAATAGATAAAAGATATTGGCTTTTAAAACTAGGTTTCTCCAATAACCATAAAAAGCTTTGAATTATGGCTACATAGTAGCGATTCACTGATTTAAGCTTCTTTTAATTTTCATTTATTTCCCAAAGATTTTTATGAGTACTGGACAAACAAATTTTCAATTTGTTTTCAGCCATAACATGAGCTTGACAATTCTTTCTTGAATGAACGGACACGATTGGAAAGAAACAAGGTAACAGAAATAAAGATGGTAGAAGTCCGAAGTAAATATATGTCGGATTCGTTGTAAGACAGGGTTCGATTCCCGACCATATCCGCCTTTTTATCATCTATTTCTAGACATATCCTATGACAAACATTGGAATTATGCGGATATCCACCAGGAAGTCAATTTCTTCGTCGTAATTAGGAAAAGATAAAACGTCGGAACGTTTGGATAGAAGGCAAAAATCAAACACGACTTATTCCATTCATAATTATAAAATGAAACTACCGCGGGGGATAGCAGAGACAGAAAGTGTGGGGGAAGAAGATTAAGAGAGGAAGGAAACGGCCAAACGAGAGGAGGAGGATTCGGTCGCTTTGGTGAGGAGATTATGGAAGCCTGGAACTTTTTTCTGACGTGGCAACGCGCCAATAATCTCTAAGATCCAATGCTTGAGTAAGAGCCGGAGTGAATCTGCGGGATTCAGAGTATAAGTGACCATTTTACTAGGTTCTTTCTCCCTCTCTCTGCACTGTGCTGCGCTGGAGATAAAGAGCGCGACGTCGTTTGTCTCCTAAGAGAAACGATTTATGCTAAGCTCGAGATTAGCCAGACTACGAAATGGCGAAAGACAACTGAAATGATAGCCAGCACGTCCATCCGACGTGAATTCAATTTGGCGATCACCGCTGCTGTTTCCTAGAGTGATAGGCACTCAGAATTCGCCCACACGCCTGGCACTTAGGCCACCCACCATACGAGGCTTTTATAACGCGTTTGCATAGTTTTATCGCAAATGTTGCTCTATATCGTAACTCGCCTGTCACATTTATATGTGGGCTTTCTACCTTATATAACTTTTGTTTACTAGGTAGAAAATATATTTTCTTATATAAATCTGCGTTTTTCCACACTTCAAATTTCTAATCTTATATGTTCATATGCTATTTTTATAAGATAATAAACGTCTAAATTGTGTAACTCCGTATATTATGCATTAATATGTATTTTAAAATTAAAATTTGTATGTGTGTATATATATATATATCAATCTTATATGGCTAGGATATTTGAAATTATGAGAATATCAACAAAGCGAAGAAAAGATAAAAATATATTAAGATTTTATTTTAACTGTTTTTTAATTCACAAAATGGATAACTAATAAATATTCTCAAAAATCTATTGTCGTTTTTCATTACAAAGCACGCACACCTAATACTAAATTGACGTTGCAAAAATATATCCCAATTACTTGAATAAAAGAGAGCTCTAAAATCTATTGCTTCATAGTATTATTGATAATTTAGATACACACTGAACATATTTCGTTAAACTAGTCAACAGCTGTGATAAGATTAAAACGTATAACTTCATTTTTTTAGCTAGGGCGTTAATGAATATGAAGTCAAATACGTACCACAAAGGAAATTAATTCATCCGTAAGATAGGCGTATGTAAAAAGTTCATATGATTATCTATGTCACAGATTAAATATAAAAAATGCGTTATAATGCTGCAAAATTACAAATTAAATGTTTATCAAAGGTTAATAAACTAAAATCTACAACAGTAAATAAATTCCTATATAAATACATATTAGACCTTCAATAACTGATGTCAAATTTTAGCGCAGCTATTCAATCCGAGATTCTCCATGCTGTGCTTAAGGAAATCACAATCTCTCGTATCTTAACATTCGACTAATAATGAAATGCCGCTCAATTCCTGTAAGGTCAATAACCACACCTTACATTTAGCTGTACGGGCGTATTAATAATTTTCATTGTTAAAATGTTTCCCATTGATCCGTAATATGCCAAAATAGAAAAATACTGTATTAAGTTTTGATTCCGTTGTCACTTTTAGAGAAAATATTGCCCTGAGCAATCGATAATTGGGGTGGCGTGGTAGTGTGCGTGGGAGAGAGAGACTAGGAGGGTCACCGGGTCAGAGAGGGAGGGAGGGAAAGGCTCTCTCCCTTCCCTCTTCCGTCCACACCCTCCGCCTACCCTCTCTCTTCCCTCTTTGCCCCCCTCCGCTGCCGCGCCCTCCTTTTCCTACGTCACGCTCGCCAGCGCCTCCCCTCGCAAATGCGGCTGCTCTGGGAGTGAGGTCAGGTGGAAGCGTGACATGAAAGACCCGGCGCCCTCTGACGATGATCTGCCTAACCACTCGCGCTAGGCAGCAAAAAGAAAGCATTTTTGAGTTTCGTATCGTGGAGAGCTTTTATTTAACGAAATTAGTACAGCTCAGCCTCTGTACGATGAGTCGATGACTTTTGATAGTTTTATTTCTGATCAAATTTTTTCGTAAGGCTAGAAACATAATTCTAATAATATTCTGTCTCTTTTAGCTACATAGCGATTGCATTTATCATCTATACCCTAACTGCTTTAATGAAGTTGAAAATCTGTTGATAAATTCAAGAATGATATTTCCTCAAATAATTACAAGACGTTATATTTCTTAGTGAAATAATATTATAAACTGAGAAAAATTTGAAAGAAATCGTCATATCGATATTAAACGAGGTTATTTTAAAGGTGTTTGAAGAGTAGTGCTTTTGTTACCCTGGTCCTATTAGCATTTGCAATACGTGAGTAGTAGAAAATTACTATCTAACGTAAGAATAATTATAATACTAAAAATTTTTAACATCAAACGTAAAGCTCGAAAATATTTAATTGACAGGAAGCCATCCATGACTGGTTAATTCTATTCCTTACCAAAAGTAGCAGAATGTAAAATCATTTTTCAAACGTTGTAATGAATTCTCCGCTATCTGTTCACCGCCCATAACAACCTGCCTATACTACAAATCGAATATAGGTTAATAATTCCAATCGTTTATAAGTTCATATTTACGTTCAATAAAGACAATCTAATATCTTTACCTAAATATTATTAAAAAAACAAAGCGCTGTATTTATTGCCGTATAAATTATTTTAACATTTTCTGAGTGATTTGTCTAACTTTAATTTATTTT
This sequence comes from Uropetala carovei, assembly GCA_036926305.1. Taxonomy (NCBI): domain Eukaryota; kingdom Metazoa; phylum Arthropoda; class Insecta; order Odonata; family Petaluridae; genus Uropetala; species Uropetala carovei. The sequence continues at coordinate 2,099,378 of JAXCHB010000005.1, forward strand.
TATTGATACGGAAACAAGATTACTTCCCCAGAGATATATTTTTACATAAGAGTTCAAAATTAACATCAAACAGGAGGCGGTAACGTCATAATAATCTGATGATGGCAAACAAGCTACAACACTTGACAATAAAACTGATTCAATGCATAAAAAATAACTGTCCAAAAACCTGCATTCCGATTATTATCCACGAATAATTTCCATTAAGAATCATTCGCAAGCTCAAAGAAGAACAATATCCTTCTTGTTAGTAGGAGCGAGAAGAAGTGGAAAAACCCTGAAAAACGACCGTTACTGCTTAAGAATGTGAATAAAAAAACAAAATTGAAATATGAAAGCGAGAAACGAGGTTTTTTTTTAGAGTTGGAAGATGAAGAAGAAGAAATCCTCGCAATTTTACTACCATCAAATTAGTGCCTCATCTTCCTATGCATGCAGTGTACACAGGGAAGTCGAGAAAGATGAGAGAACAGGGATCGCTCCACAAATCTTTTTTTCACGTACTCCATCCCTACTTCTATTCTTATCACCCTTCTCTCTCACTTCCTCACTTCTTTCTCTCCTCCTCGCTCGAACTTCCTCGCTACTCCTCCTCAACCCTCACTCACTCTCTTCTTCCATCTCTACCTCTACCATTCCCTCCCTCCCTCTTTCTCTATCTCCTCCATTCTTCCCTCCCTATTCCTCCACTCTCCCGCCGGAGTTTCCTTGAAAAGGCGAGAGAGAGAGAGAAGCTTGTCTCCGAATTAAGTCAACTGACATCCCAGCGCTCCTCTACTCCTTCCCGTACACTCCCTACCCTCCCTCAAAAAACACTCCCTCCCCGCTCACTCCGTAGCAAGAACTCCACCTGGGACCCTGGGTCCTCCTCCCCTCTTGATTCCTAGCTCCACCCGGACGCTTGCTACGGCAACGCTGCTTCAGCTGCCGCCTCTGCAGGAAGGGAGAGAGAGAACGGGAACGGGAGAGGATACGCGTTAGGATAGGGCGAATCGAAAGAAGAGAAAACGAAAATAAGAAGTAGATAAGGTGAAGGAACAGGCGTGAAAAAACGATGATAGGACTGTAGAGGAAAACAGATAAGAAGAAGAGGGCGTGAAGCGACAAAATGAATAGAATAAGAAACGCAAAGTGGAGAAAACGAGACATATTAGGTTTTGAACGAGGGAAAAGAGAGAAGAAAGCGTAATAGAAGAGAAATCGGAAGTTATCAATCATATAAAAAAGCGGGGCGGTATATAACAAATAACAAACGAAATATTCCAACTTTAGAAATGGATGATTTTTAAATTTAGATATAGTATTAGATGAAATTAAATCACGATTGAGGTAAGGCGTGGAATAAACGGCAATTACCAAAAAAAATTACAACAACGAAATCGAGAGAGATTGGTCCATTGATGGAAAATTATTAGACTAAAAATATGGACTGCGTAAGATATTGGAAGAGAGAGGAGGGAAAAGGGGGCGTGGTTGCGAGCGTTCAAGAAGGAATGCAGCACTAGACGAAAGTGGTGGGAGAAGTGAACCACGCAGGTCCAAGCCTCCCTTACTATACGATTTCAACGCACACTACTTGCTTGCCATACAAACATCCTTACTACGCTCCTCCGGCATATCCTCTCGCTTTGACGGCCGCACCCGCCAAACCACCCCATCCCATATCTTCCCTCACCCACTTTCAAATTCTTCACATAAAGTCTCACCAATTACGATGCCGATCCATATAGTAAGACTAATGGAACCTTTACATTCTACTATATTTAGTGGTCTCTTTTTCCATCCCCTCCTCTACCTCTCTTCCATTCTTTCATCCACCATTTCTCTCTTCTTTCCTTCTCTCCGTTTTCCCTCCCTCCCCCTTATCTCTACCTCCCTTTTCTTCATCTTACATTCACAACTTTCCCCTTCGTCACCTTTTCTCTCACTCTATTCCTTCGCCACTTTCTCCTCCCGATTCCTCCGTTTTACCTCTCTCCATTTTCCCTTCTCTCCCTCACACACTCTCTCTCTCTCCCCCTCTCTATTTCCCTAACTTCCCCTCCATCTCCTTCCTCGCACCCGCAACACACAAAATGGCAGAACCTCACGAATTCGCGGTGCCTCGGCATTTAAGGGCGCCCTTCTTCGCTCTTACCCCTCTCGGGTGACCATCCACACGTAATGTTATTCCTACTCATTCCCTTAATCCTTTCATTAACATCTCTTTATGGCGTCAAAGACACCGGCACACTCACTCTTTCTCTCCGTCTTGGCTCACACCCTCTCTCTCCCTCTCTCTCTTAGTTCTCTCTTTCTTCCACTCTCTCGACTCCCACTAAAATCCCACTCTCAGGGTCTCAGAAAGATTTTGACGCAATGGTACGTGTTGCCGTGGACGACTCACCGAGTGACCGTACTCTTGAGAGCCAGCGGCTCGGTCATCCGGATGGGGAACACCGTATTGATTAATCCTAGTTTCACACTCACACAATGAACAGAAATGCCAACTTCGCCGCGAGAGTTTTTTGAAAACTATTCGATCGAGGCGTAACGTAAACAAGTGAACGTCACTCAAAAAAGATTCCAATCACGGCAGACCATCAACACACACACACAACCATTTACTCGAAATCGAAAAAGTCGATATCCTCGTCGCAAAAAATCGATACGCACCAATCGTTATAAAGGAAACGTTACGACATGGTAAATTAATGCGCGATGAAATTTACGTATACCCCTAGAGTATTCCCATCGCCTTTAATTTTTAACGTACAAATTAATAAGGATATCCCTGAGCTTACATTGAGCGTAAAGTAGAAATAGAGGAAATAATTACATCTCCGGTATCCAGGAAATACTGAAGAAAAAGAACATTATACGTTTTTAGCAGGAACTCGAGTGATGTAAGCGAGCCATATGAAATAAAATGGCAGGAGGAGGCTATTGTGCAGTGCAGTGCAGTGAGAGAGCGGATAATGGGAGGATGAGCATGGAGAGTTTTAATCTCTTTCGCAGATCCTTCCAACTACCTCTCCCTTTCTCTCAATCCCTTTCTCCCTCTCAAAAATCTCGCTTTCTAACACACTCCTATCCTCCCCTCAATCTCTCCCCTTTCTCTTCCACACACGCTACCCTTCTATCTCTCATTATCTACCTCCCTATCTCTTTACTCGAACAAAACTCCCATTATTTCTTATTCTGAGTACATTTAAAAAATAATACTTCGATATGAAACGTGTGGCGATGATTTAAATGTGTTAGCCACGTTCTGGCCAGAATAAAAAAAAATGCTGTTGCCTATAAAACTACATGTACCAGTCATTCTTCCAATTCAGGGCACCAACTCCTCTCTACAGCTATCTCTTTGCACCCTACTACGCTCACGCAAGAACCTGCATTCCTACATGAAATCTTATATTCAATCCCATTACACCTCTTTCTTTATTCCAATCTTTTATATACCCCATGATATTCCACCATCACGCCACCAGGATCTAATAAACAGCTTTGCGAAAAAGTAAGGGTGTGAGAGCCTTGGGACACACAAAGAGGAATAAGAGGGACGACAGAACGAGTGTGACAGAGGGAAAAGAAGACTGCTTGTTAGCACGAGAAGCGGTTCATTCCCGTTACGATAACGTGCAACAGAACGAGAGCAAGATAGAGGGTATGAGGGAGGGCGCTAAAGAGTGGGAAGGGGAGAGGGAGGAAGCGTTTGAGAGGAGAAGAGGGAGTGAGAGATCGATAAATAATAAGGAAGCGGAGGGTGCGTTGGGTAAATTGCACGCACACATCAACGCACTACTCTTTCCCCCATTCGCGCGAAAGTGAAGAAACGGGAAGCTTCCGACTCACACCCACTTTTTATACCCTACAATTTCTACATCCCTGCGAATCTTTTTTATCCCCTTTCTTCTCTCAGTATTCTCCCACTCACCTTCCCAACTATTTCTAGTTCATCTCGCAATAGGGCAAATTTTTTTCTCTCCTTATCACAACAGTAACTTCTGCCTCTCGTTATCATACTACGTCTAACCGTATCCCAATTGTTCCTTTACCTCCGACCAAGCTTCCACCCCTGTCTTACTCCCACCTTCTTCCCCCAACTTCCTCCGCCCCTTCACACCACTGGGGCATTCTACCTCCCTCTTCTATCCCACCCAGCCCTTCCGCTTATCAAGGCCCGTACAACAGTATCCTCCTATCTTCCTATACTGTAACTCCTCTTACTCTCCTACAATTCCATCTTAAACCTTTCTCTACCCCACTCTCTCTCAGTACACACTCAGACATACCTCTGCTTCTCTCTTTCTACTTTCTCCATCCTCTTTTCTCAACTCTTTCCTTCTTCTCCCTCCACATCTCTCTCTCTCTGTCTCCTCTCTACACCTTCCATTTCTTCCACATTCTTTATTTTCCTTTTCATTCTTTCCTTTATCATCTCTTCCATAAGTTCCATTTTCTGCCTCCTTCCCTTAAACCCTTTCCCTCTCTACTCGACTCCAACTCCCATTTTTCCATCTCTCCTTCCTCCTTTCCTCCCAAATCGCCACAAACTCTCCTACTCTCGTTGCCGAAACCAGATTCCAAGAAACACTTACTCCTAACTCGTCACGTCCGCGTCCCTTTCGTCTTTCTCTCCCTCACTCCCCTCCCATTCCCTTCTCACCTGCTCCTCTTTCTTTTCCCCTCCCCCACCTCCCTCCCCCCACTTAAAACCCCTTCTACCTCCGTCTTTCTTCCCGCCATCTGCCCGTTCCTCCACCCTACTCTCCTTTACTCATCGGAATCGCTTAAATCTTCCGGAGAATGAAATGGAGCACTCATCGAGGGTAAATCGTCCAAATTCATCGCTCCCACCCGCGTATATTTATTTATTATTTTTTGTTTAGCTTTTCCCTTCTTATTTTAGGCTGCGTTCAAAAAGTGGCTCGACGTTTGTTTCACGTCAACCTCCCTTTATATTCTCCCTTGTTTACGCGATTTATAGTTTCGTCGATAAATTTTCTCGTGGGGGAAATCGTTTATCGTGATTTCTCGGAAAACAATTTCAGTTGCCATGAGACTTCCTTCTTTGCTCATAAGATCTCACGCCTAAATTGCATTCAATCAATCGAAAATCTAAAAATCGATCGTCTAAAACACGCATGTATGATAAAACAAAGAATGTTTCTTTCCACTAACATTCTCACATATTGATTTCGTTCTAATTCTGGAATTATTTCTAAATTTTCTTAATAATGTGGTTATAAAGATTTCACTATGCTAAGTATTTCTGAAAGCTGTCATGGTTAAAGCTTCATCTCCCAAAATTCAAACTGCAGGCGTGCTACATGAATTAGCTGACCCGGAAAAGTTATTTTATATGAATTAAAAGGAAAATAGAATTGCACTACTTTATGAAAGCGCCGCAGTTCACATAATATGTTGCTTATTGTGTGATTACTACTTCTAGGGGGGGTAAATACTTAAAAATACATAAAATTGGCTGTAAATGCTACGAAATTCCGCACAGACAAATTCTTGAAGTTAAGTATCTCTTTAGGTTCACCCAACAAGATGTACAAAAATTTCTTTGCGATAATATGCTAGTCAGAAAAAACAACATCCACGATTCCGTTCCAGCGTTTTATTGGAAATTAGAAGAAAAATAGATAGTTTTCATAGATACCACTGCCTGATACACTTGCATTCGTAAAGAGTCACGAAAATAGTTTAGCCCCGACTCACACGAAATACCCATAGCTGCATAAAAGACAAGGGTGTGTCAACACATAAATACTTTTCCAAGCAGATTAAACGAACCATTCATCCTTGAATTCAACAATTACTTAATCGATATTCTAAAAAATCATGCCATCGGCGATGACTTGCGAATCCCAAATAACTCAGACAAAGATTCGAGATCAGCCCTCTAAATGGCGGAGTTATCCCATTTCCCACTCCTTTTGAAAAAATGGCCACGGAACCTCTCTTTCACTCTCCCTCTCCTCGGGTCGGCCTCGACGACATTGGTGCACGGTTTGGTGCAGTGAGGCGTAAACAATCCGTATATCTACTAATTGCCGCCCGTTCTCTCCCTCTCTCTCACCATCCGACGCAAGATGAATATTACCGCATCACAAACAGGAGCACGATATCACGAGAGGATTTCACCCCGACGAACCGCAACGAAGGTTGGCAGTAGAGAGAGGTAGGGGAGGGAGGTGAGAGAGGGAGGGGAGGAGAGAGAGAGAGAGGAGAGACAGCGAGTTAGTGGGAATGAGGATAGGGTAGAAAATGGAAATCGAGAGAGAGAGAGTAGCGAGAAAGCGAGAAACAGAGAGGTGTGGAAGTGTTATATAGAAAGGAGGGAACATTAGGAGGGGATCGTGAATAGGTTGGAAAGGGAAGAGAGAAGTGAAGGGAGAAGAGGTCAGCCAGCCACTCGCTCCCTTAAACACTTTCAGCCGCAAAGGGCGAGCTCCCTCGAAGTTTATCATTATCTCTCTCCTCATTCATTAACATCAGCTCTTTTTCTCCCCCTCGCCGACTCTCCTCTCTCTCTCTCTCTCTCTCTTGCCCCTCCCCCTCCCTCCGACTAGGTCATAGGTGGCACAAAAAATGGGGAGGAGAGAGAGGTCTGAGAGGCTCTTTGAAAACGAAATCAATCCGTCCGGATGACCGCATTGTTAAACAGGGAGACGACGCAATAATGAGTATCACTCGCGTGGTTTCGGACTGGAAAATGCATGTATATGCGGCCCTCTTTCCTTCTATCTTCCTCCCTCTTTCTCTCATCCCCTCTCTCTCTTGCCGCACCGAGGTCGAAACAAAGTGTGTGTGTGTATGCCACACTCTTCTCTCACTCCTATTCCTCCGCCCACTATCCTGCCCTCCACCACCTCCTCTCCTGGTCCTCTATGGCCGCCAAATCAATGGAGTAAGGGGGCTCTCGCACACACACAAACACACGAACACACGCGAAGTGTGGCGCACGCAAAGCCGAGAGAGAGAGAGAGAGAAAGCACGCATCACGAGATGGAAATTCCCCTCTCTCTCTCTCTCTACTTCCCTCCTTTGCTCTTTCCCTCACTCCCCTCCCCTCTATCTCTCTACCTCTCCTCTCTTGGTTCCTACTCCCGCCACAGGCTAACACGCAAACCGGCGCACCACGTAGATCGAAGCATAGAGATCGGCCCGTTGATGGTTTATGTACATACATACATCTATCTATACCTGCAAATATATACACTCAGACGCATATGCGTACAATCACGTACGTAGGCATAGGAAAATATACGTATACTCCACGTCCTATTCTTCCGAATACAAGAGAGCTAAAGGTTTCCTCCTAAGCTCTCTTCATAGGACAACCGACACACGCTTCTCCTCCTCCGTAAACACGCAAGGAGCTTGAGATGCGATGGAGAAAGAGTCGAGATCCCTTTACGGAGGCCAGTGAGCACTCACTCACTCACTACTCCCTCCTCAATCCCCCTCGCCCTCTCGTGTGTGGGAGGGGCGGGGGGGAGAGAGAGGGCGATAGGGGGACTGGCGGCGTGTGCCCGAAAGGGTGGCTGGCCCCCGGGCCTCCTCCTTCCGCCGACGCCGCGTGCCACTCCCCCAACCTCCAGGCGAACATCCGCCGAACTCCCTCTTCCCCGGGAGCACCCGCCTCGATACCCGATGATCACAAAAACAGTCTTCCTTACCTGTTCTCTCTCCCACCTCACTCCCTCTCTTCCTCTCTCTCTCTCCCTCCCGTCCGCTGCGATCTCTCACCGGCACCTCCTCTTCCGAACGGTCCCCTTCTCTCTTCTTTTCTTCTCCTATCTCCCTCTCCTTTTTACTTTACGATTCTCCTCCCCTCCCTCCTTTCCTCTCTCTATCTCTCTCGTGGCACTCTCACACGTCTCTCACAGGACGAAAAACGGAGGAAAAGAAGGGGGGCTGCCCGGGATATCCCCTTCCTCCGCCTCCACCTCCTCCGCCTCCTCCTCCTCCCTTCCTTCCTCTCCTCCTCCTCCTCTCTTCCAGGAGGCACACGGATCACCACATCGGCACCAGGAGACACCACCTCCTCCTCCTCCACCCCTCCTCGTCTCCGCCACCACCCACCGGCACAGCCCTCCCCCCTCCTTCCGATCTTCCTCCGGACATGGGACCAACACGGCAGTGTGTGTGTGTGTGTGCGAGAGTGAGAGAACGGAGAGAGCCGGTTACGAAAAAAATATATATAAATGCTGCGTGCGGAAACGTCCCTCTTCTTCTCTCTCTCTCCCTCTCTTTTCCCTCTCTCTCCCTCCTTTCTCTCACGTCTTCTCTCTCTCTCTCCTCTCTCTTATCCGCTCCTCCTCCCGCCCTACGCCCGGTCCCCGCTCTCGCACCTGGTTCGTTTCGAGCCGGCGGGCGGACTGACTCCGTTCACTCGCTATCCTGGCCTGCCGCCGAGGCGCCGGCCCTAGCAGGGGAAAGGGGAAAGAGGGGAGGGAAAGAGGGGAGGGAAAAGGAGAGAGGGGAAGTGAGGAGAACGGAGAGGAGGGGCCGGGAAGAGAGGGGCGGGGGAGTTAGAGGGAAGAGAGCGGGGGAGAGAAGAGACGAAAGGGTAAAAGGAGGGACGGAGACAGAAGGGGAGAGCCGAAGAGGGAGGAGAGGGGAAGAGGAGAGAGAGAGGGAGAGGGAGTGGAAGGGATGGGGAAGTACAGAGGGAGAAGGGAAGCCAGAGGGGGGCAAGGATGAGAAGAAATGGGAGGAGGGAGTGAAGGGTAAGGTTCAGAGGTACGGTCAGGCTGGAAGGAAGGGAGAAATGGAAGAAAGCGAGGACGGGAGAGGAGGAGAAATGGGGAAGTGAGCGAAACGGAGATCGGAAAGAAGGGAGGAAAGCGGAGGAGGAGAAGGAAAGGGAGGAGCGGGCGTGGGGAATCAGAAAGGGAGGGAGAGCGTAGGAGGGGAAGAAGGGGCGCTCCCCTCCCGCTTTTCGATAACGCCGCTCCTCCAGTACGAAGCGAGCGCCATTGACCAGCAGCCTCAGAGCCCCGGACACCGAAACGAAGGCACGAGAGAAGGAGAAAAAGGAGTGAAAAGGGGAGGGGCGCCGCCCCTTGACCCCCCCCCCCTCCCCTCTCGTTTTTCCTCGCCCTCTCCGGCACCCCTTCCATTTTTTTATACTTCTCCCACCCTTTTACCCCTTACGGAGGGAGAGCGAGAGAGCAAAAGAGGGGGTCGTGGAAGCAAGGGTGTGTAGAGGGAGGTTAAGGGAAGGGGGGCGGGTAGGAAAAGGAGGAGTGAGCGCCAGGCTTTCGTGAGTGCAGACATTTGCGCGGCCAGGGAAGCGGCGAGTCCCTCCTTTACTCCGCCGTTGCCTCCTCCGTTACGATGAATGCGTAACCCATTGGCAGTAGGATAAGCGTTGGCACGCATTTTCCCGGATTTTTGGGGATCCTTCTATCTTTTTTTTTCTTCTTCTTCGGTTGGGAGTCTTAAGGCTGAGCGGTTGGGATGAGGAAGATTGGATCTGCAGGGGAACGGGAGAATCTCGCGGAGGGAAAAATGAAAGGAGATATAATGAAACTTCTGCTGGAAATCTTTTTTTTTTTTTTGGAGGCGTGGTCGAAGTGATTCCCAGAAGAAAATATTCGATCACACGACGCGGCACTTCTATGTACATATATCCTCTGGATGACAAAAATCTTCGAGAAAATGATAGTTTACGATTCGATCAAAGAAGCCATACACCAACGATCCGTTCCTTTTACTATTGGAAACCTACCGTAAACAAATGCGAAAGTGGAGTTTTCACCGACAAAATGATCCAGTTTTCCGATGAAAGGATGAAAATCTAACGCCCCAATATACGACCTCAAACCGATCGTAATCCCTTGTATTCTGCAATATATCGTACAAAATTTGAAAAATAGAAAATCTGTAATTTAATGGAGGTAATTATTTCGCCTTTTCGGTAGGTTATATCTGAATAAATATATAAATATTTCAACACCAGATACGTATTTGACCGGCCAGAAAATATTACCTGCAATGTACTATTGCTATCAATTCCATTTTGTGGATTTAAAAAAATGAGCGACAAAAGGAAAATGCAAAGTTCAATAATACTTTAAGCAAGTTACGCAACTTCTGGAACAGGCACTTAAAACAGTACTTATCTCAGGTATATCCAATAGGCACAACAAGTTTATGAAAAACTGTTAACATATTAACTATTTTATTGCAGAAGAAAGTAGAAAATCAGTTTAAAAAAACAAAAACTATTACTATATACATTTCCGACAGTACTAGACAAATAAATGAATATTCAAAACTACATAACGAAAAGTTTCTTTTGTAAATTTAAAATTAAAATGTATTTTAAATCAATAATTTAAGTAACTTTTTATTGGATACTATAGAGTTACGACTCTATTCGAATTAGGTTTTACCTTACTTAGGTTTACAACAAGGCAACTTCGCAACCGCAGTTTTCTTCATATTAAAATAAATTCAGTTTTTAACCTTGAACTTCCACAACGAAATAGACAAATAATGCGTACAATGAATCAGTTTCCCGCATTTTGATATACAGAGAAATATTCATTAATCTAAAGGCGTCTTTAACTTAACAACGTAAAAGAATTTTTTTTGGAACTCGGCTTCCTTCTCGAGGCAGGAAGAGAACTCGAAAAGTAACGACTGCAGTTATTTCCAATTCAGACTGTATGCTTAAGAACAAATAAATTAAAGACCTAATTAAAAGTAAACATGCGAGACACGGGGAGGAGCTATCTTCACTTAAGACACTTCTAAAAATATAATCGTTTTATTCCGATGCGGATGAATAAATGAAATATTGTTATCGCAATCAGCTTAATTAAAATTTTTATCTTTTCCCTGTAACTTATTTTGAGATTTGTAAGTTGATTATGGTTTATTTTTTATGAGAATTCAAATGATTCGTGGCTTCAAATGACTCTAATAAAACTCTTGATTCGAATAGCTTTTGTAATCAATCTGCTTGAGTCTATATATACATACATACATATTAATTATAGTATTATTAATTATATTAACTTGAGAACAGTCGCTCCGATTTCTACAAATCTTCCTCTAGAAAATTTTTGATGAGTTATGGGTTCGAATGCGAATAACTCTTTAATATTTAAAACTATTACTTTTTTATGAACAAAATCAAATTCGTCTGTTTTTCTTCCGAAAAGCGTCATAGTCACATTTGGCTAAGCAATTTTCGAACAAGGGCCCCAGAAATCTGATTTGCCTAGGGCCCAAATGTGCTAAACGCGGCACTGTGAAAAGTTACCTAACAAAGCTATTGCTTAATACTGATTTTATATTTATCATTTAATGATTTAAATTAATGTAATTACCCTAATTTAGTATCAGATACGGGCCATACAATAAAAAATCCAAAGCTAAACTCCTAATTTTGCGACTTGAACGTAAATTGTTGACGCTACTAAGATTAATTATATAAAAAGTGCTGCAGAATTAAAGTTTGTTATAAGAGTACCTTATGCTCCAAATTACTGAGAAATATTACTAATTTCGCATTTTTCCTTTCTTCATTATGATTTCTAACTCCAGAACTACTGATTAAGCTAATTCGGTTGAGAGGTATCTGTATATTGCTAAATATAGACGTCATAGCAATTGTATAAGCTACGCAACAAACATACTGACGATGTCAAAGCACGAACTAACATAAAATAAGTCTCATACAAGCTTAATTACAATTCGGATTTCAACTTTAAATACGCAGATGCATTGCATATTCCAATGCTGGCCGCCGATATTTTCGCAACCTCCGATGCGGCCCCACCTAGCCAAACATATTGCTCATTCCTGCTCTACGGCATAATAAAATAAACATTTTTCATGACTCGAACAGTGCTCCTCTGTAGCTGTAACTATTTCTGCAAGCATTCCAACCGACAAATTTAGGACATGGAATTCACATCTTTGTTCCCGGTAAGGTGGTAGCCCTGAAGGAGCTACACGATTTATAAAATCTAATTTTCCCAGCGTAAAAGTTCCTCCATACAGAGTAGTGAATATGACTGCAATAGTACATAAAAATTGCTCTAGAAAACGGCGTCCTCAATAATAATTAATGGCAATTACACTCGTGAATATTTTTTAAACACTTGGAGTTATTTTCACAATGAGAAATCCTTTGCATCACTTTTCACATTGATAAGACAGTAAGCAAACAAAATTGTTATTAGTTGCTTTAGATTTTTAGATAATAAAATATTACTGCACGTTGTAATAACTAACATCAAATTATTTCGCAAATTATTCGCCAATAAATTACCCTTGGCAGCGCTGGTATTGTTGTCAATATTTACGAAAAGATTTGTTTGCAAAATATGACGCCAGAGAGCATTGGAATAATTTTAATCGCAATTAATTACAATTATTATTGGCGGCGCTGACGTAGCTATCAACAATTCAAAAATTTTATCACAGCATCGGGAAAAAATCTGTCACATAGCGGCATTCGACGTACTGAACTTAAATTCAGACGGATAATCGGAATACCTACGAAATAATATGCTCTATCAAAAATGTTTTACACTAAAGTTATAGAAATTATATGCTCCATAAATTTGAAAAATATTTGCATAATGAAGCCCTAAAGGAAACATTTGGCAAAAACAAAAAATGACAAGAATAAATCTACACTTCCGGTTGACAAATTTAAGCCACAATCTTATCAAACCTGGAATTGTTTATAACAATCTTAAATATAAAGTTTTCTGCCAATTTGATGTGTAGTTTTTGATTTCGATGGCGCACAAAATCTCTATCTCATATAGGCATAATCGAGGAAATAGTGAAAACGTATTCGGTGGACCTTAAAAAGTGTATTTCCGTTGGAATCTCGAATTTGATTTTTTCACAAAAACAATTCTTTCCCTATATTTCGTATGTAGAAATTAATATAATATTATCGCATTGAATTTTTAAAAACTGATATCAAATTTAATGAAATTTTATCATAGAATATCTAAGCTGAATTTCCAAATTTTATTCAGTTATTTGGCAGACCTCGTGGAGTAGTATGTGAATCAGGTAGGTCATTTTTATCCGTAATTTAAGGGAAAATTGGCATTCACGATTAACACAGACGTGCCATTTTCATCTTATATATTTGTAAAAGTCTTAATCGAACAAGTGCTAAAAACTGATGCATCCATACGGTAGAAATATGAGATTGAAAATTCTGATGGGAACTTTTTCCAAAAACCAACGTCCTAACAAAAACATGCATATGACAGCACGTATTTGTATTTCTCTACAATCTTTATTAAGAAAATTTTCTTAGGGTAAAATATTTTAAGAGTTAAAATCCATTTTTTGTTTCCAACAAAGTTGGTATCCTGACTGAGTGATTCGAGACCCAAGTACATCATTTATTCCTCCAATTAAGCGAAATAGGTCGAGGGTTAAAGCGCCTGATACATGCATTCAGGCGGAATGACGGGCAGACCGAATTTATTAGTTTTTTTTTTAAGACAGCAAAAAATTAACTGATCATCTCACTAATTTGGGTTAAAATTGGTTTTCTTAATTCATTTAAATTGTCTCCAAATTAAGTTCCATGAAAAAACTGAACTGAAACGGAATAAATCAATATTAATGAAATGTAAATATCTTAAATATTGAGCTGGTTAAATTAATGTGAATAACTTCCTAAATTATGTCTTAAAATTTCTCTAAAAGAAGATGGAATAGGTTCCGAAAATCATTAAAATTCATTATTTTCGACAAATGAATTCGAAAAACATTTCTATTGCGGTTTTTTTTTAAATATTCCGTCATAATTATCCTCTCAAGTGTTTTCAAATAAATCATTTTAAAAAGTGACAGAAGCTTTATCATATGAAATTAATTACACCTGTTTTAACAAAATGATTACATGACTAGTATTCGTAAATAAATATTATTTTAAAGATAATATCCAGTGAATGAAACTAGCAGAGAAAAATCTTTCCCTGCAACATTGGCAGTTTAAGGACTTAAACTGAATTGAATCTTTAGGCAATTAAAAAGTAAAAACGATTTAATAGAAATGATTTCGGCAGATAAATGTCGCGTTCCTTGAACATTTGCTGAAAAAACAAACACGATTTTTCAAATAACCAATGAATACAACCGAAAAGATAATAAGAAACTTTTATATAAAGGTAAATATTAAATAAGAATATTGCTACATTTATATTTTATTATTTGCATATCTTAAATGAACGGTGATAAAAATGATTTTATAATATATCGAATGTAGACGGTCGAGACTGCAGACGTTTTAACATAAGCCTAGTTAAAATCTTGGCGGAGGAAGATTTTCAACCGGGAATTGCCCAGTACCTCAGACTCATGCAAAGGATATGCAAATACATCGCTACCTCCATCCTTCCTAAGATATGTACATTGAGTTACGCCACACCTTGGAGCACTTCCTAACCGAGTTTCTCTCATCACTTTTGCATGGCTGCGTTACGGTTGATTACTTTAATACTAAAAAAATTAAATGGCCCATTTTTGGCAGAAGCAAACTTTAAGTACTAGTAAAAAATCTCAATGACCCACTGCTTTTCAAATATTTCGTTTCTTTTTTTATCTTATCTGATGGAACTCAATCTAGATTTTACACCGTAAGTAAGAATATCAGTTTTTCTTGCCATGGGTCAGGCACATCGCCATCTCGGCATATTCTTTCTTCATATGTCAAAGGCGTTAAATCTGTCTATGAACGTTCTTTTTGCTTTTCTCTGATAACCAGAACCACGGTTTTTTTGGGCGCTCTCGTATTATCCTTTGCATCAAGTGTCCTACTTTTTTCTCCATGTGTGAAATTCTCCTTTACTCTCAAGCCAAGATGCCTGTAGTTTTTCAATATCACGTTCCTCCAACTGAATTCTCCTCATTCTGCCGCCGTTCATCGGTTCATTTTTTTGCGATATTATATTCCATCGATAGGAAATTCTATTATAAATCGTATGCATAACTCCAATTTCTATAAAACTCAACCCTCATTTAAATTAAAACGGAGGAATGCTAGGTGGTAATTTAGCAAACTTTTTTATAATAAACGGTTGGCGAATTATCATGAGCAACAGTCACTACTTGGTTGTAAGGATCATATGGCATTCTTTTTTCTTCAATTCTTTCTCTTTTACAATAGATTAATTGCAGAGCACACGTAGCCACCCATCTCCATAAGAGATTTCTAAATATATAATTTAAAATTTGACCAATTCAATCTTTATTTTGTTGCATCTGTCCTTCAGTCCACCGACACGTGTTAACTATTGCAACACTGAAGCTGCAACATATATAGTTAAATTAAGACAAAAATGGACCAAATGCTTGCCTCTGATCTTAATGCCTTTCACCAAAGTTTTGAAACCATTTCCCCAAGATAACAGTGCAAACTTTAGAGACTACCTGATTAGTGTCATGAGGGTGTAATTTTCTGCTAAGGGAATTCCTTCGACCGAGTTATATTGATAGGTCCGTTGAAATGTATAAAAAACAAAAGATATTTTAGATGAGATCAACGTGAAGATAAATTAGAATCCTAACATAGGATCTAATGTTAAATGTTAAAACAAACCGCGAGAATGTAAATTTTAAACAGTATAAAATGAAAAAATTGCGTGGGAAATAAATTATAACAATGAAGTTCAGCTAAATATTTGACTGTATGATTGAGCTGTTTTGACAAGGAAAAACAAGAAAAAACAAGATGGTAATGGAATTTTCGTGGAATCAATGGAAAGGTTTAAACAAAAACGATCCAATATAAAAGTTTTAAAAGTTATGTTATAACACCTAGACGACTTAGAGAATCGATCGAGAATAGAAAAAACACTAAAAAACATGTTGAATGAAAGTTCGGAAGAGATTCACGACTTTGGATAGTCTTCAAATCCTTTAATCCTTTATAATAGAGAACGAATAACTAAACGGAACTTGTAGAAAGATATATTCACAACTTCAAACGATAGTGACTAACAAAAGATTACATGCATAACTTCCTCAACTCTGCACAAGTTTCAATATAAACCACAGAGCTCCGCAAATTCATAATTCACTATATAAACATTACAGGAATTATATTTAAGAACCCATGTTTTTAATCGTCGTGTTTAAATTTAAATAAACAAACCGTATGATGGATCGTGTTATTCAGGTCGCGAAACCATTACAAGAGATAAATAAATGTTATTTACCATACACTGAAATCTTGGTTATTTTCTTAGCTATATTTTGACAAAACAAATTACAAAATTTCTCCGTCTTATTTTTGGAAACTAGACGCGCAAAAAATCACTCTTAGATTCCTAATGATAATAAATTCCGGACAAGTTCCCCTAGTCAAGTGTTTTTTTGTAATTCTTTCATTTGGACGTATTTTTCACCTAAATCGATATTTTTAAAAATAAATAAAAAGTTTAGAAAAGGATTAACGACTGAACCGTCACGAAAGAGACGCTCGGGACGGATATTGCTCCTTTTTCGTTAGAGTCCATTGCGCGAATCGGAGTAAAGTTATATCCGCAGGAGGAAGGATTGAAAAAAAATGAAACAAAACGGCATCGAAAGTTGATTCGCTCCACCGCGAAATCGAGCGGATGATTCGAAGCACCGCCGCGTGCGAAGCGGCAGAAAGGGGTCGATTGCCCAAGAGCACGTCGCATTCGGGTGACGGAATAAGAATCCTCACGTAATTGGCACGTTTCGATCGACAAGCGGGCAGATGTATACGGACGAGAAGCGATGATTTCGACGATACGGTGCCGTTTGCGTCAATCTCCCTCCTACAAGACGTTTAAACCTCCGCAAACGCTTTTAATGCGTCATTCCAGAGTATGTGCATATTTCCATTTGCGTCAACGCTTTGAAAAGCAGACATGCGCTCGGGAAACAGGCGAACTTCATTTACAGATTTAAACGTCAAACTGCGCGTCTAACAGTGTAGAGTCAGTTTACGGAACTTCATTCTGTCTCAAAAGACTTCTAGATTTCGCAACAAGAAAAATCAAGTCAAGTGCAACGTACAATCAAGTGTCGTTTTCGACTTTACGAAAAAGTAATTCATGCTAATTAATAATAATAATTTTAAATCATGCGTACATCAAGTTCTTTATAGTTCGACCCCATTACTATACAATTATAAGACGAAATCGATAATCCAAACAAAGACCGTCCACAATTAGTTTGGATAACCTCATGTATACCGTATCTATGCTGGGTGCTTGAAGACGTGATTGAATGAAAATATGAATGCAAAAGAGGAAGAAAAAGGATTCATCAATTAGACTGACTCGAAAAGGAAGCGACAGTTGTCAGAAATGAAAAATGAATATGTGGAGAACCCGGTTTACCCTATTACCACGGAAGTCAGCAGAAAGGCTAATAATTAGTGAGATATACATACGAAAGAGTTACACAATTTATATTAACGAAATTCACAGTTTATGCTGTGAAGCCTGAAGATTGCTTTTCTTATTATTATGTATACTTAAGGAAGAACGTCGTTGTAAAACTTATAAGAAATGTTTGTGGTGTGGAATCACTTTTCTTCGTAGTAATTGGTTACGTAAAGGTCACAACACTCGTACGACAAATATTTTAAATAAAACAATATTTTTCTTCCAAGATTGTCATTTCCCATTAAAGGTAACAAAAAAAACGTAATACCAAGCATTTTTCAAGTATCATTGCGAACTCACTATTACGTTTTTGAGAAGCTAAAGCAGTAAAAAGAAGAAACCTTGGTGACGCTTCGTATGTATCTTCTATGTTTTCTTTTTCGTTCTATCACCGATAAAATCTCATTTTACAGCGCTTTATAGCTCAAGTTATCAAAAGAGAAACAAAATTACAGCAAGATTTGTACATTTTTCCTCTGATATGCTAACTCTTAAAAGAGAAAAACGATAGGAAAATAAAATACCAATTAGTGATGTCGCTTTGATTATAACTTTCCTTTTGACTTCTAATTTGATAAATTTTCCCTACATAGAGTACTACAAAAGTATGACACGCCCTCCTTTCGGTTTTTGAAGAAATTCATGTCATAAGAGATCAAAAATATAAATATTTTTTTCGTATATCATACATTCATTTAAGCAAAGTTATTTCATGCTCGGCATTCTCAATGCTCGTTTCGCAAGGTGCTTTTACGCCTTTTGCTGCAGAACCATTCGCAAATAAGGTGAAAATAATAACAAAGAGGTTCGAAATGCTAATTTTCCTGCTGAACTACATCAAAGGAATCTTTAATATTGGCCAAGTTAAATTTTGTTTTCTTTGCCCAATAAACAGGTTAGCCAACATCAAAGAGCAAAGCACTAAAAATTAATAAAAGCTTTTGTTTTAAGTATTTCATTTAGCGTTGTTACTTCTGAAAATTTTGCGCCCTTGTTAAACCACATAAGAATCGATTCGAAGTCTTTCTTTGTGAATGCTATAGCTACAGATCTATTTAATGTCGCTCTTAAAAAACCATCCCCTTTTACCATACCCTACGCAGGATTGATCTTCCCGATTAGCACCAATAGACACAAAAATAATTCATATCACATGAATGTAAATATCAAATCACTACTTACCAATCGCCTTCAATCGCCAACCGAAGGACCATGTAGGAAAGAACCGCGAATCCTCGAAAAGCCGTTCCAATAGACGTTCAAAGCCGTGGCCGAGTCATGGAAATTCTGCGCACTCAACAGTTTCAACCATTTTTAATATCACTTTCATTTAGTTGGTTTCTAACGCCAAAGGAGTT
This sequence comes from Uropetala carovei, assembly GCA_036926305.1. Taxonomy (NCBI): domain Eukaryota; kingdom Metazoa; phylum Arthropoda; class Insecta; order Odonata; family Petaluridae; genus Uropetala; species Uropetala carovei. The sequence goes on from JAXCHB010000005.1 coordinate 2,118,153, forward strand.
TCTCTTCAGCCTAAAGTACATTTAAAATTGTATGTAACACAATCACTAAATAAACACTCTATAAATATAAGTAACTAATCCGAACGAGAAATATATCCGTTATCGCTTAATTGTAACATTTAGCAAGAGGAACTTTTTTAACGTCCTCGAAATTTCTGATTCAGCATCCTAAATGATACTATAGGATGTACCAAGATTAATATTGTCAATAAATTTACAATAGTTAGTAATGAAAATCGAAAGAACCGTGATTGAAAGAATCCTCACACACAGCCTTATTAGTATTTGATAAGCGTGAGATATGCCATCATATTTAATCCATAAATCTAATAACGACTACCACGCTGATAGCTTTTCCATCGTAGACTTTCAACAATAATTAAATTATGAACTCAGCTCCTTTCATTCTATTCCTATTATGAAATGCAAAACCTTTGCCATTTACAAGGATTAAAAATAGTTCCGTAAACTTCCAGATGAATAGCGATAAAGATTAAGCTCAAGCAGACAAATTGTATAATTTTTCTGTATTCCCTTCTCCCCCTTCTTCCTCCCCACCGGGTTGCTCCATTTAACTTCTTTTCCCACAATTCCCACTCCCAAACGCTCGTTTCCCGCAATCTCCTACACAAATCCCCTTTAAAACTACAATTTCTTCTTCTGAAAACTCCCTCGCCCTTCCACCAACCTTCGTCTCCCCATTCCTCCGCCTTCGGATCCTCTCCTCCATTCTGAAATACACACACACCACATCCTTGATCTCCTCCTCAGCCATCCGTCTTTTCTTATTTCCCTATTCTCTCTCCGAACCTCCTGTTTCTCCATCTCCTCTTCCTGTCTCCCTTTTCCCTCTCGCCCTCCTTCCCCCCAATTCTTCCTCCTCTCCCTTTTTTCGCCCCATTTCTCCCTCCTCATTTTCCCTGCATTTCACGAACTTCTTCGCTTTCCTTCCTCTCTTCTTTCACCCTCCGACTTTCCCAATACCTAACACCCTTTCTCGCTCTCATCTCCTCCATACCTTCTTCTGCACCAAGAAAAAGCTCTAGGTCACAGTGCCGCAATCGGCAGTAAGAAAGAAGAGGGAGAGTGTGAACGAATCGGGAGTTAAAGTGGAGAGATGAAGATGAAAGATAATTTGAAGGGGAGATGAATACGAAGACATAGAGGGTGTTGGAAAAGGATGGCGAGTAGAAATTATCTCTTAAGGTGCAATGGCGACAATATACACCCATCTTGCATTTTATACGTGGTCACTATAACGTTGATAGCAAATGCATGAGCGCGTACATACACGTACAAATAAATACATATTCGAATTCAAGCGAACAAACCACGTATACACGTATCATATACCACATACACGCAAAACGAGAAAAGTATTGCGTTGAAAATTGTCGATCAGGCGTAATTATCATTTACATAAAACAAGAAAAAATCAAGAATGGTCATTTTAAGACAAGATTTTTTCACAAAATGACAACAACTCCGTTTAAAATACACTGCTCCCCGGTTATAACGCCGTCGGTTATACCGCGGAATCTTCCTCATTTCTTGGAAAGAAAGTTCTGTCATTTTTTAGTATGTACTAAAGTAAAAACAACAAAACATACTGACGTGTTAAGGAAACGATTAAATAAATTTCTTCTGCTCACTGTATATTGTTTTTTTATTTGAATGTTGTTGTCTGCAGTAAGTATAGAAATTAAAAAATGAAAAGTCATGTCCTCGGTTATTCCGCGGTTGTCTTATAAAGCGGGTCGCAGCTCCTCCCCCGATACCCCGCGTTATAACCGAGAAGCAGTGTATATCGATTGTTTTAACATAAAATCATACCCTTAAAAAATTAATAACCATCCATGGTAGATGCGCATACATATTATAGAAAAATAATATATATGAATGTCTCAACGTGTACACATAAGGTATAAATATAGATACTATCTAGAATCCATTACGTACAATAATTAAAATTACACTCGTATGTATACTCTATACGGTAAGAGATTACGAAATGAGAAAGGCTGGAGACAAGAGGAGTGAATAGCGCGCGAGACGGAGAGAGATATTATGGAAAAGACAATGAAAAAAGAGAGAAAGGAAGTCTGCGGGAGTGAGATGGAGAGCGCAATGAAGAGGGAGAGTGAAATCAAGAAAGATGGGGAAAGGGAGATAGGAAGGATATTTGAGAGGGAGGAGTATGGGAGAGTTCGCATTGTGTGGAAGTTGGAATGACAGGATGGGAGGTGGTAGAAAAAGGGAGGAGAGAGAGTGAGGGAGATTGAGCCAGTGAGGATGACCCACATCCGGAGTAGTCCCTTAACTTAGCATGGAAAAGGAATGCGGTACACTATTAAGCAACTCCGTGTCTACGATACAAAAATAAGGAAGGACTTAGCGCGGGTCATGCGTTGAACCAAGCATCCAATTTTCCAGTTGCTTGTGTCATTCCATTGCGATTCCTAACGATTACGTTTCTTCGTTGCTTTTCCATGTACGTCTAATAAAAGTCTTAGGTTGACACCTAAAGCTTTCAGGCACAGGATTAATTCTAAATGGAATAACCGATGTGATCAGTACTGTGCACACACGCATATAAGTTAAATTTCCATCATTTCACTCTTGTTCTGATATATGCTTATGCTTATCTTGGCTGTCCACATTAGGCAGGTTCTTGTCTATACTTACAGCATGAACTCGATTCTAAGGATGAGCTCTTGTCTCCGTTTGATTTAAACGAGATGTGTTGTTTTAATTTTAAAAAGCAATTAATTGCTTTAAATTTATGCATTGTAAAAATAATTAAGTTTATTTTACAGCTGAAAGGCCTTTAATCCCCTATGAACTCACCCAAAACTTAGCTGAGAATCCTAAAAAGGTCTTTAAATTTGACTCCAACGAATGGTTCACGTGATTTATCCTTACGAGCTAATATATGGCCATCAAAACTATTCACGAATTATTATATGTAAATATATACAAAAACACTTTCCATGAAATAAATAACTCGATCCTCGGACGTATATAACTGATAAATGGGTAGTGCAGGGCTCGGAAACCTTTCACAAGTGGCGTGCCAAATTTACGCCAATGAATGGTCTCGCGTGCCAGTAATAAATTTTAATTTAATTAAATGATAATTTCTCTATTATTTGATCACTCCGGCTTACTTAAAATAGGATCACATTGTAAACGGTATGCATTTTTACCTATCGGTCTGAATTTCCGTATTTTATGTTCATTCGTCACAAAGGTGGCGAGAGAGAACACGACAACACATGAACTATGTGAGAACAGTGTTACAGAATTAGAACAAGCAGACTTTGAATAATTACCCTTACTATTAAATACATCTTTAGTTCACTAAATTTCCAAAGATCTTTGATTGTACTTGTAAAAATATATAAAATATTATTTTTTTTAGCGTGCCATTAAAAATCACCTCGCGTGCCACTTTTGGGAGAAAAATGGGAGAAAATAAGTTGAAAAGGAGTTTTTCAATCCTCGATAATACATTTTATTTTGAAGTTTGATATGTCTACGTTTATACACCTCAAATATTTACGCAACATTCGTTTTTGCTTTCTATAAATGTCGAGAGATAAGAGGACCGATTAAATTCACTTGAAGAATTTCGTGACAAAACTTCCGGGTAATAACGCTTCCACATCCACAAGGAAGGCATAAAATATAACACAATCGTAACATCATTGACTTCGAAATTGAAGTTATCCTCTCGGTTATCCCAAACTCCAATAAGAGTTTCAGCAATTCCGAGCGATTATTTACAGATTCTAGACCAGGGGTCGGCAACCTTTAACATCAAACGAGCTACTTGAAAAAAATTGTGATCTCAAGATCGACCAATTTTTCCTATGATGTTTATATTAGTTTTCATTAAAAAATCAAGTTAAAATATAGAAATATATTGAGCATGTATAAAACACAAAAACATTTTTAAAACAAAAAACAAAAAAAAACAAAAAAAAACAAAAATTTACTGTGACAGTTGGCATTGCTTTTCACCGGATAGTTTTTTCCAGATCGTGTGAGTAATCTGTAACGGTCAATATTAAACAGTTGTCTAGGTCGTCATCAGTGAGTCTTGTTCGGTATTTATTCTTTATAAAATTCATGCTGGAAAACGCCGATTCGCACAAGTACATGGATCTAAATAGGCATGATATTTTCAAATCTATATCTCTTAACAGCAGGTACTGACTTGCACTTACATGGCTCCAAAAAACCAATCGATCTTTTGAATATTCGTAATTCGTTTCCGTGTTATTTTGTATGGAAATTATTTCCATTTCTAGCTGCATTTTTTTGTGCCCAAACTGTTTATTTATGATCTCCAAAATAGTTTCCAGGTCAGTGTTAACAAAAGGATACGTAATAAATTTTACAATTGGCTCGATTTTGCGGAAATCTGAAAAACGTTTTTCAAACTCCTCTATTAAACTATTCAAAATCGTCAAATGATTTTCATACGAATAAGTGGATATCTATTTATCTCCAGTAGCAAATTTGGAAAATGTTTTAAATCCTTTGCTATAAGATTCGATCTCCATAGTTTTAATTTTTCACAAAAACTTTGCACTGCACTTATCATGTGCATTATGCTTTTATCTTTGCCTTGCAATTCTAAATTTAATTCATTTAATTTTGACGTCATATCTGTAAGAAATGCCACGTCTCTAAGCCACGAAACATCAGTTCTTCATATTGTTGATGACGTTTCTCCAATAATGTAATTACTTGTGGCAACAATTCCCTAAAACGCTGCAAAACTTTTCCTTTGATCAACCATCGCACCTCCGTATACAGTAATAAATCTACATATTGACAGTCAAGTTCTTCGGTCAACTCTTTGAACAAACGTCTTTGCATAGCCTTTCCTCGTACACAATTAACAATTTTACCACGAGTTTCATCACGGAATTCATGTAGAAATTTCCCACAAAGTGCTTGCTGATGTATTATACAGTGATAATGAATGAAGTCTGGAAATTCAACATCTTTTTTACAAAGTGCAATAAAACCGTTATTGATATCCGTGAATGCTGAAGTGGTGATGCTGACCAATTTATTCAAAGGGATACTGTTTTCATTTATAAAATGCTTAATGGAATTATAAATATCTTCGTCTAGTGTGTGTGTTAATATTTTAAAAAGTTCTTCTTTCAAAGCAAAATTATTAAACACCATACGCACAAATATGCCCAACTGAGCTTTATCAACCACATCAGTGGATTCGTCCAGTTGCACTGAAAAATAAGAGCAAGACTCTAGGTCGGTTTTTAACTGAAAAACTATGTCGCTAGCCACCAATTCTACACAACGTGTAACAGTTCTAGCTGATAACTGCATTGAACTTATTGCTGAAATTACGTCATATTTGTTTTTAAAATCATCAAACGAGTCGGCAGCTTCCAAGAATGCTTGTTTTATGTATTCTCCATCTTCAAACGGTTTTTTCTTAATGGCCAGTATTTTGCTAACGTGAAAAGATGCAAGAGTAGCCGCCTTGTGTTTGTCTACTTGTTTTGTAAACATTGTCTGCTGGCCTCTGAGGTTGTTTTTCAGCTCTTGTACTTTATTTTTTCTTCTTTCACTGTGAAAAGGAAATTTTGTACACATATTTTGATATTTGGTGTTGAAATGTCTTTCAAGATTTCCTCTTTTGCATAATGCTACACTGGAATGGCAAATTAAGCACACGCATTTTCCATTTACGCTTGCGAAAAAGAACTCAAGTTCCCATTCTGCATGAAAATGGCAGTCTTTTGTTTTTTCGGCACACTGAAACCGGCACTCATTTCGAAGGGCAGAAAATTTTAATTATTTACTTTTACTCTATTAAATAATAAGGCGTTGTTAAAAATACAAGCAGTAATAATTATAACGGAACGACCGATGGCGACAAATTGAAATTAACAATGATTTACCGAACCACAGAATACAGATTGAACCACACCGCCGAACGTATGACCTAAGATCGTACGATTAGTGCGTGGACTCTTGTCATTCGTTGTAACGGTTGTAACTGTAAACAGACACGCCATACGCTATTGCCTGACCGTAAGCGACGACGTCACTTATGAATCAAATGGTTTGCGGAATCTTAAACTAAAATCGTTTGTTATTGTTTTTGTCGGCGTAAACAATCGAAACTTTTTGTAACCTCACAATGATAGGCGTTTTTTTTTTTAATTTCTCGATTTTTGTTAAGTCCTGCGCGATCGACCACGACATGCTTCGAGATCGACCGGTTGCCGTCCTCTGTTCTAGACTCATTAGCTAAGGTAACATTTATGCGCCGACTGGAGCGACTATTTTAATTTCACCGTCGAGATTATACTTTAACGACAACAAACTTAGTTTCTTTTTGGATTTCATTATTATCCGTCATTTTTTATGCTTAACATCGGCGGCAAAAAAATTATCCCCGAATGCCCCCCCCCCCCCCCCCCCCATCCTTTATTTATTTCCATTCATATGTGCCCAACTGCAGCACGTCTCCATACATTGTGTGTCAGGAACAGTGGGTGGCCGCAAGAGAGAGAGAGAGATAGAGATGGAGAGAGAGATAGAGATGGAGAGAGAGATAGAGATGGAGAGAGAGATAGAGATGGAGAGAGAGAGATAGAGATGGAGAGAGAGATAGAGAAGGAGAGAGAGATAGAGATGGAGAGAGAGATAGAGATGGAGAGAGAGATATAGATGGAGAGAGAGATAGAGATGGAGATAGAGAGGGAGAGAGAGATAGAGATGGAGAGAGAGATAGAGATGGAGAAAGAGATAGAGATGGAGAGAGAGATAGAGATGGAGAGAGGAGAGGGAGGGAAAGACAAAACAGAGAAGGGCGTGGGAGAGAGAGAGAACGAAGAGGAGGAAGAAAGACGAAGGGAGGAAGAATGGCAGAGAAAGAGAGACGGTAATAGGAAAAGAAAAGCTACGAAGGAGGAAGGACGAGAGAAAATAGGAGACAGAAAGAGCGACAGGGAGAGATGGAGAGAGTAAAAGTGTGAAAATGGGTGAGAAAAAATTGGAGGGTGGAAGATACAGAGATAGGAGGATAGAAAGGAAGAGATAGAGAGAGAGAAAAAAGCTGAAGAGAGACGAGGATGTGCCCCCGCGAAGCGATGGGGTGGGAGGAAAAAAGGTGGAAAATGCAGGAGGGAGAGTGTGCGCCAGGAAGGAGTTGGTTTTGGAGGAAAGTGGAAGGGATGGGGGCGAGAGAGAGAGAGAGAGAGGGAGGAAGGGGTGGAAGAGCAGGGGAGATGGAGAGAGAGCGAGTGAGTGAGAGGGAGGGAGAGAGACAGGAATGGTTGGAGAGGACTGCATTGGCGGGCGCGTAAAATGCCTAGGAAGAAGCACCTGGTTTTGGTTCGGGAGTCCTCTGTCGGGTGTTTTATAGTGGCGCGGAAGGGAAGCGAGGGAAGGGGGATGATGGGGGTGGGGAAGGATAGAGGAAGAGGCGAAGAGGAGTCGTCTCGGGCGCGGCAATAAAACGCGTAGGGTACGGGAGTTATGCGACCTCTGCCACCGGGGGATGAAAGAAAAAGAGGGAGAGTGAGTGAGGAGGAGGACGGGAGGAAAAAAGAGAGAGACGTAGAAGAATTTGGAAAGAGAAGAGAGAGAGAGATAGAAAAGACGGAGATATTGAATAAAGGAAGATACGAAGGGGAGGGTGAAGGAAGAGAGAGGAGGAAGTATAGCGTGTGAAGAACGAGAGAACGAGGGAGAAATGAGAAGATAAATACAAAGAGAAACTAGGAAGACGATATAGAATTGAAATAGAAGAGGGATAAGGAAGGAAAAGGAGGGAGGAGACGGGGAGGGAGAGCGAAAAATCGGAGGGAAAGAGTGGTAGGATAAATTTGTGGATGAATAAAAGGAGGGTAAAGATTAAGAGTGAATACAGCGTGTAGAGGAGAAATGCAAAGACAGACATGCGTGCGAGACATGGAGAAATTTGTAAAAAGAGAAGGAAATGGGATAGAATGGGAATATAGACGAAGAGGGTTGGTGAAAGAAAGAAAGGAAATAAGAGGAAAAGATTGGGAGAGCAAGAAAGGGGGGAAGTTAGGAATGACGAAGGAAAACAGAGACATCGAAAGTTCGAGAGGGCAAATAAGTGGTAGCGATGGAGAATCAGGACGGAGGAAGCAAGGAGACAAATTAAAATAAAGATAACTGACGTAGAGCGACGTGGTATGAGTATATAAAAAAGAAGGGGGGAAAGAGGGCAAGGAGAGAGTAAAAGACGGAGAAAAGGAAGTGAAGAGCAGAAGGAAGATGGAGAAAAGAGAATCGGGGAAACTGCATGAAAGAGAGTAAAAAAGGAAGGAAAAATTATGGAACGCAGGTAGAAAGCAGAGTAGAGTATAAAGGAGAGGGAGAAAATTAGAGACACGCTTAAAGGAAGAGGGCGAATGAAAAAAACGTGAGGAAGAGAGGAAGAAACAAAGAGATAAGAGGAAAGGTAAAATTCAGACAAATCGAGAGCGGTATAAAATGCAGGACTATCATTCTTATCGAAAGCGAGAAGAGGAAGGAGAGAAACAAGATAATGGACGACAATAGGAGATAGGATGTGGAATAATGGGAAGGATGGAAACTGAAAAAAACAGATCAAAGTAACGAATGACTGAAGGAATTTAGCGGGGAGGGAGGCGGAATACTTCAACCGAGAGAGAAGAGAATTGAAGGAAAGTTAACAGGAGAGAGGAAGGTCGAGGGAGAGAGAATTATTATTATTATTAAAAACAATAACGAATGAGATAAAAACAATAACGAATGAGATAAAAAGAACGGCATGGAGAGATACAACAAAATAAGAGAGAGAAACAGATTAACACTTTCGCGGACAGTCGATGATAGCCGTATTATTCTAGAAATGAAAATGTACATTTATATTCTCGGATAGATTTTGAAACTTGTATAAAGACAGACATATATGTTAATGCTTTACGAGAAATTATCAGTAATTATAAGGCATGACTGCTATCACCGTCTTGCCCCTAAACAGTATTACATGAAGACGGCTATAGCCGTCTTGTACGCGAACGTGTTAAGTAAAAGACAAACAGAAATAATAAGAATCAGTGAGGGATGAAAGATACGGGAAGTGAAAGGAGGAAGACATCAGGAAGGATAATAGTGAGAGAGAGAGAGAGAAATGAAGAAGAGACGAGGCAGAGAGACAGAGAAGTGAGAATTGAGGGAGATTAGGGAGAGAAAAGGATACGAGAGGTAACTGAAAAACGGAGGGGAAGGCGCTTTGGGAGGGTTTTCCGAGGAGGGTGAGAAAGAAGGATGAAAGATTGAGGGGTGCGAGAGAAAGGGTGAAGAGAGAAGTCGGCGCAGGAAACTCGGTAAGGAGAAGAGAGGGAGGGAGGGATGAGACGAAGGAGGGGAAATGGAATGGGAATTATGAGAATGATATAACGGGAAACCAAAGGGGTGTGGATGGCAGTGGAGATGGGTAAGACGCGTTCGGTGAGTTAGGGAGAGAAGAGCTGAGGTAGTAGGTAGAGTGATTTTCGGGAGAGATAGAGGGGGTAAAAGGGAGGGAGAGTCGCATAGGAGAAAATTGATGGATATGGAGATGAGAGAATCGGGAGTTTATATATATATATATATATATATATATGTAGAAGAAGGGAAGTTATTCGAGGGTCGTATAAGGAGAGAAATGTTGGTAGATAGAGGGAAGAGCGGAAGAAATTGAACACAACAAAGAAAGAAGAAAGAGGATGGAGCGAAAGGGGACCGAAAGAGGGACACTATGAACTGAGGAGAAGCTTGGAGAAACTCGAAGGAATGGTAAAGGAACGGAAAAGTAACGAAGGAACGGGAAAGAAACGAAGGAACGAGAAAGCACCGGAGAAACGAGAGAGGAAATAAGAACGGAGAGGAAGTAGAGGGCAATTAGGAAGAAATGGAGAACGCACTTTGATAGAGGATCTTATTGTTAGTAACGTTGTGGAACGCTTAATAACGGATACGAAAAGGCAGCGAAACGTGCTGGAGAAGTGGAGGAACGAAAAAAGAAGTGGAGGAAAAGCGAAGGAAAAAAAACAGTTAAGGGCGAGCTTTAGGCTAGGAAGGGAGTAACAGCAGAAAGGCAAGTGAAGGATGAGAAATGGAGGAAGGAAGAAAGAGGAAGGGGAAATAAAGAAGTAAAATAACGAAGAAATTAATCGAGTTCATGGAAGAAGAAGAAATGAATAGGAAATTGGGAATATTATAGGGATGGATGCTTAATTGACCGCGGAAAGAAGAATGAGCAAAGATTGAAGAAATGGGGGAGGAAAAGAGAAACGGAGAAAAATTACGAACAAAGAGAGAGAGAAGCAAGAAACGAGAGACAGCGAAGTAGCGAGAAGCAGGAAGCTACCCTCATTCCTTCAGAGCAAATATAAGTAGAACCGACGTGTTCGGAGAAAATGCCAAATAGAAACCTGATAATAAATGGGACGATAACAGGAGAAATCGCGGAATGAAAGACAGGCTAAATAAGAAGAGGAGAGAGAAGAAAATAACTCTTCTGCCGGTACGAATCGGAAACACCAAATGGACTATGACGGGATCGGCGAATACGGAAGCGTACCTAGAGAATGGAAGAAGACGTGAGTACAGGAATGAAGATAAAGGAGGATGGAGAAGGGCGTGAATGAGGCTGGGAATGAGAGCGGAAAGGACAGGAAGAAAGAGATATGGGGATACGGAGAGTGGGAATGAGAGGGGAATGAGTGTGTGAAGAGGAGGGGAAGAATGAAGGAGATGGAGATGTAAAATCAATAGCCGTAGTTACAAGGGTTGCGGATGGCGGCAGCACCGCTCGGATGGAATATACTCCCGGCCGTATTTTCCCTGGAACTATCGCCTCTCGCTTTCTCTTTCCATGCCTTCCTCTCCCTACTCTGCTCAGCCTCGTGTCTCACGTCCCTCGCACACACGCACGCATGCGTTGTAACGGTTGTAACAGGCGCGAGCGCGAGGATATGAACCCGTATAGAAGCAAAAAAAAAGGCTCGCGGACGTCCAAATAGATGGACAGGTTACAGAATTTATCGGCAATATGACTTCCATTCGATACATTCAAAGCATCTTCAGTGCACATTTCGTATTAAATACGACGATCTGCACCGAGGTTAATTGCGTTAAATGCCTAAAATGGTCCCGAAAGTGTGCCTCCCTCCGTGTAACTAGAGATTGCTTCTCGCATCCGTTAACAGGGTAGAAAACTGAACGAAATAAATATCATTTTATAAATAGTAAGTTTATACATAATCAAAAGTAATGTAATTTAAAGACTACAGCCGTTGATTTGAGAAGATTAAAAAATAGTAGGAAAAAATAAATGCACATTGCTATATGGTCATGCGAAAAAAAGCGGGTCAAATACATATGTATAGCCAAAATCTCTTTGAAAATTACCTAAGAATCTCACATAAAGAAATTAAACTCATAAAATGCAGGTAAAAACCGAATAAAAGGTATATATGTACTCGAATTTAGGTGCGACTAAGATCGTTTGTTTGTACAATAACAGGATAAAATTGCCGGATAAAGTTTAATTTGCAACATATAATATTTTTAAAGTCCTAAGAGCATTTTTACGAAGAAATATTTTCTAAATACATACTTTTAAAAAATAGTGAATAATTTAGTTGAAGCTAATGATGACTGCCGTTGAATTTAAGTATACTTTGTCAGAAATTCTTTTTAAAATTCTTTAGCAAATCATTAGGATGAATGACACATTCTGAAGCAAGATTGCTCTTGCGGTAAGGTTACACAACTTAAGTGCCCCAAAAGGAATACAATTATTGTATATCCTCCTCCGAAGCACGAAATCGGAAAATGAACAGCAAGGTTACATATCTCAAACTTTTTCTGACACTTTCCAATAAGTTATACCAAGTGAAAAATTCTATTTTTTTTACTTTTCTCGGTCATAACGTTCATAAATTTTACACTTACAACTAACAATTCTTAAGAATAAAAAAGTGAAGCTAAATCACACAGCAAAGAGTTATAAAGCTTTAACGAATATAGTCGATCACTTTGCTAAAGATATATACCGATTAGCTAACAAAAAATTACATAAATTGAGGTAAAACTTTTCATGTAATATCGGGCGAAGTATTCCGCTTACACAAGAGTAGTGTTAATGAAACAACCCGTTCAGTGACCTTGTAACGATTAGTCCATTATCAGCCTCGTTAGACGACTGCCGTTGTACGAGTCAGGAAAAACCTTAACTTCATAGAAAGATCTTCCGTCGTTGTATTTCTTCGATTAATTTAAAAATTTTCTCTGCTTTTATGATCTTTACATATACATAGTCATAAGCATATTTGGTTTAGTTACAGCTAGCGCTCGCGCGGGTTCCTTCGTGATACTGAAGTGCGGAAGTTGAATAAGCCCCATTTTTACTTTCTCCATACGTAGTAATGGGAAAGTATTGTATTCATGAAAAAAATTGACTTCGAGATTTCAACGGAAATACATGTTTTGAGGTCCCTAGAACACGTTTAGACTATTTTCGGAATGATGTCTGTGTGTGTGTTATTGTGGGCGCTCTAACTCAAAAAGTACGTGCCATATCGTTACGAAACTTCATATATAACACTTTAATATGAGCACAAAGAACTGATTAGTTTTGGGACAATAACGGTTAAACGGAAGTCGAGGTTTATTCGAAACCCGATTCGGGTTTTGCGATATTTCTTCGTTAAAACATCATTATTTTATATACAATTCTATACAAAAGTTATAGAGAATGTAATTTCGTACAACTTTCATTTGAAACAAATTTCTATAGGATCTTTTGTTTAGGAGTCATTTATAAATAACCGGTTTTTCGGTTTCCGTTAAATATCTCCTTAAAAACATCGTTATTGGTAATCTTCGTAAGGACCAAAGTTGTAGAGAATAATATTTCTTCCAAGTTTTGTTTGAAACTAATTTTCGTAGAACCATCCATTTCGGATATATTTCGCTTTATCTTAATACCAGTAAACAGCGCCAACACCATGTAGCGGAGAATTCTGTAAACATTCAAAATATACGTAATTTACGGCAACAAGGACGATGGTATTCTTTTACGATACGAAATAATAATTTTGCCTTATAATGCTATTCATAATAATTTAAATATATGGAGAATATGGAGAAAGTCATGTGTTGGCCACATCAGATTTTTATTTTTACCTTCAGCATACATTTGTAATCATTCCGGATCAGCCTTATTATACATGTAGTAAAAATTTTCCCGCTGATTCGCTATATTCATTTTCGATATTCCACAGACAGGTTTTTCCAGATGAAATAAAAAAACACTGTTATTTAGTCGTTTAGAAAAAATGGAGGGAAGAGTTTTTCGTCGGTCATTCCACGAATAGACCTCATTTTAAAGATAACGCCAAGGTTCGAAGCGTATTCACGAAATGAAATAGTGGAGCCTGAGAGGAGATAAGGGAGCAATGACGTGTTGTTGATGAATGGACAGATAGATGGAGTGCTACAATGATAGATTGACGTTCAGTGGGATTGATTTTCAGGAAATGCTCATCACTTTTAAAGGCAAATCCACGTCCGGCATGATTTTTTTCGTCTAAATACGACACTTTCAAAAATTGACCTTAAAACACACGCTGCTAGGGTCTGCCACGTAGCAAACAAGTGTAAGCGAAAAAGACGGTTTTCATGAGTTAGCGGTAACCGGTTGATAATATTCGATCTTTTAAGTATGGATCCAGAAATTAATGATTTTTAACACTAAAGTATAAAATGTTCACGAGAGTAAGTCCGATTCCATTAAGTCTAAACATTTTCATTTTCCGGGAACATAAAAGGTGACTACACCAATTGAAAGCAAAAGCTTTCTTATATAATGGATAACCTGTTAAAAAAAGAAGCGGGATTTTGCGTCATCCCGAAATGTTTGCGGTCGTTTGAGATGTTTACTAAGTTTTCCTCGATCTTCTATTTCTTGATCGAGCATCGAGGTTTACGCAGACGGAATCTCGTCTAGCTAATCGAAAGAGTTTTCAGAAGTAAAATCTACAAAGCGTTAAGTTGACCCTCGGCACAATACACTTTCGGATGAGTTCTAGACAAAATTTATCTCGGAAGTTACAATTTGCCGTCTTCTAGTTTCCTGGCGTATCATAAAACCGAAAATTTTCTTGGCCCTTCTTTCGCAAACAGGAAAATGCGTGGTTGACTTTGCCCGAATGCTGACTGCTGCGTCGGGTTTATTAAGGCTGAAAAGTTTTTTACTGGCCTAGATATACCTAATCACTTTAATAGGATGGAGTTTATGGCCTATATATTTTCTCATTGGGGTTTTTTTTAAACAAATACCACGACGGCTAGGGCAAGATAAAATTGTCTTTTACTTCTTCATTGGATTGGAGATCACATGTAATAAATCCCGAACGATTGAGGGAGTTCGCAGGATAAATGCTGAGAGACAGCTCGAGGGTCGGAGATTAGCCTAAGTGACACCCTTATCGGGGTTATCGGCTAAGTCGACTCATACGGAGACGACCGCGTTGCGATTAATCGAGTCAGGTGGCAAGACGCTGAGTCGGAGGGAATGGAGAGACTTTTTACCCATTTCGAAGTAAAATAAGCTCCTGTATTAACTACGCACTTTCGAAATAAATCAGAGATAAAAAAAAGTTAACTGAGGAACGTAATAACGTGCGAGAAACTTTTAAGAAGTGTAAATAATGAAACTGTGTCACACGGAGCAATACAATATCCGATTTCTATTAATTAATCCCAGAGAAAGGTTGTCATTTGAAACGTACAGATGTTTGGCACTTCAAATTGACTGCCGGAGTGATACAAAAAGAAATCGAAATTTTTGCGTTGCTTACCTCGCAATGGCTGCAAACGACAAAAAGTCCGTGGAAACATGCACATGAATCAATTAAACACTCAATAGGGTATTTAAGTCGCGACACTAACTCAACAATTATTAATCGGTGCTGTATTAACCTTCGCTGAATTTCAAATAGTATACCATTACGGGAAATTGGAAAACGCAGTTACAGTTACGAAATTTAATTTTATATCCCCATGAAAACCGTGCTAATTCACGTCAAACATGCGGGGTCATATTTTGCATAATACCCATGAGAGACTGACAGTTACTGTATCATTTCTATTGCCTTTCTATAAATTTTAAGCGACATAACTGTAAGCATTACTGAACCAACATTAACCTCCCAGCAAGGGAACCCCCAGAATTTGCTGCCAAACAAGTTTTTTTGCTCATAAAATGAAGCAGAAGGGGTGAAAACAGCCACCATGTAAAATAAGACAGGAAGGATGATAAATAATTAAGAGACGTTGAGAGCACAAAATCTTGATGAGACTATGGATGTAAACTGAGGAATGGTAGCTTCAAAAAGATTAAATTTGCCTTATTATTTAAGAACCTAAAATTATATCTGCCTCAACCTGCTCAAAGCACATGGATATCATGCGCAAAAATTCTTTTAAAGTTTAGTTCTATATCTACATTGGTGCTATATGAACATTAAATATTCATCATGAAATCTACCAATTGAGGCATACTCTTGCAGAACCTATTGTTCATAATTTCATAAAAATAGCTTACAAAGAACTAGAGATGCACCGAATATGGTTTTTAGCCCAATGCCAAATATTAAAGTCGACATTCTGTCAAAATCGAAACTTAACACTGTCATAGCATTAATTTTTAAATTACCAAAACTGAAAATTTATCAACTTACCTTTTTATTTATTATTACAGTTTTTGCTGCCAGTATCAAGTCAAATTTATAAGGTTTTATTTTATGGTGTAAAAACAATAATTCCTCTGCATTGTCTTCCACCAAATTGCTTCTGCAGTCACTGTATTGAACACCTGCAATGCTAAAAGTTCGCACACTTTCAACCGAGATTGGAGGAACAAGATATTTCTGTGCAAGCTTTGCCAATGTGGGATACTGCAGCTTTCTTCTTTGCAACTAAGTTATTGGACATTGCTTTTTTTTAATAGTGCCTCGCCAAGGTATTGAATAATCTCCTCTTTAACTCCAGGCAAACTTGGCAATTTGCTTGACTGATGGATACATAATTTCATTGAAATAATCCCATAAACTGACATAACAATAGTACTCTCTCTCTTTTAGTTTTAATATCTTTGCTCCCACTTGCTGATTCACTCTATCTATGAAAATTTTGTTTTTAAACCTATAATCTAGAAAAGTGGCAATGGTGCAATGTAGTTTACTTACTACAAAATCGTCTCTGTACCTCATCCTTCATGGTATGTATACCAATGTCAGTAGGTATCTTTCCTGGAGTAGAATGATAGAAGACTTTGTTATATAAGTATCAGCTAAGAAATACTTGCACTCTCAAGGTACATCAGCTTAATAGTCTTCAACAGGCCCGATAAAATGTTTTCTCTGCATTGGCGGTTTGTTCTTTTATGTTGACGTTGTTATTTGCAAAGTACAGGACGATGGCTTTCTTTTGCTCAGGCAGCTTTTTTAACATGTAGCAGTTGCTATTTTTATTTGGTTTGAACATCTTGTATAAGCTCATGATGGGAAAGTTCAAACTTCTCTTGTATCTACTGTAGTTTGACTTTTGCAAGAATGATGACAGTAACCCACAACCTTTCTGGTTAGTCAGTAACTGACTGCATTACGCTGTGCTAGAATTTCTTTCTGCACACATAACTGAAGTGTGTGAATAAAGCATCTTATACTTGGGATTCCTAGATCGCTCATTGACTTCACTACGTTTATTCCATGTAAAGTTTGTATTGCTTTAGTTTACAATACTTTTTAATTAGACAATCCGTGAATAACAGAAAACCTGTTAAAAGCAAAAAACAGGATTTCCTCCTAAGTCTCCGGGTTTCAGATGAAAATCTACAGGTCATGAAGGTCTTGAAGTTGGCAACCTTAGTCTATAACCAAAGCTAATGTTTAAATTTGCACAAGCACCTTATAAACACCTTGCGTATTGTTAAATAGTAATAAATATTCTATATTCTTCCCTTCATTAAAAAAGTAAATAATTTGGTATTTGGATAATATTCAGTTATTCAGCCTTAAATACACCGAGGCCGAAAGAAGATTTAGTAGATATTCAGCTGAATGTTGAAACCGAACTTCGGTGCATCTCTAATAAGAACTACATATCCATTTTGAAAATGTCCCCTCTCATTCCAACTCTGAAAGTGTTTCAAAAATTAAGTCAGCAGTGATCTATTGATGCTGTACGGCAGAGATCACCAAACTTATCAACATAAGGGCAACATGAGGCTTTATATTCCATTGTGCAGGCCACATACAACCCTTCAAATGACTGATCATGCTGTGTACATTTCAAAAAGCTAGTTTTGAGAATTTTTGATTGCGCATTGTGTCATTTGCCTGTATTAAAAGTATAGTGAACGTGTACACAAAAAAATGTTTAGATTTCATGAGTGATATCTATTGATACCTCTTGCTGACACACTAGTGTATAGCCCGTCAAAAATTATGGTAGTAAAGATTCAATCATTCAAGCTATTTATGAAGATAAATTGACATTGGAAACATCAATTGTTTTGAAAATCATTTCCCTCTCCTTCCTTCACTCTGTCTTATTAAAAGCATTCAAAGCATGCTTACTCCCATAAGGATTGAAATAACAATAGGATTTTGAGGTCTAACAATGTAATTGTTAGGCAAGGCAACATCCCGTTAAAATTGTAAGATTTCCCCAAAATATAGGAATTAAACGTTTAACATGAGCAGTTTTGAACTGTAAGAGGAAACAGATGAACAGAATAAGGAATTTCATAATTCTTTCTTTAAAATGGTTCAGATCCGAAGATCATAGGTTCTTCATAATTTTAATCTCAAAAATAATAAAAGCCTGCATGTTGAAGTCGATTTTTACGTTATTTTATGAGGTCTTTCTTGGAGTCGAACCCAGGACTTTTTCAAGATTTTCTTCATCATAACCTTAAAGCAGGCCCACCCAACCTGTAGCTCGCGGGCAACGTTGCCCGCAAGGGCATTTAAAATGCCCGCGAGGACAATGTTCTCCTCTGATTGGATGATCCTCCCACCACTCTCCGCATGATTGCAACACTTACTTTTCATTGGCTCTAAGTGACACGGGTATGGATCAGACAGAGGCCACTAGCTACATTTAGTACGCAATTACGTTTTCACCTGAGCACATTGTGTGTCGTTGTCTTGCGGTTTTTACTTTATATACAAAAGTTGTTATATTTTGAATGTTTTTATTGGGGTAAAAGTAAAATGGATTCAAAATGCAGTGTCAACGATAAGAAATCAAGAACATTTGTGTATAATTTTAATGAAAAATGGGAGAGAATTTCTTCCTCAATGTTAATAACAAATGCATTTCTTTAATATACCATAACAGTGCTGCTGTTAGCAAGAAATGCAACATTGAACGACATTTCATAACCATACATAAAGACTACATGAATAAATATCCTGCCAACAGCGAAATACAGAAAAAGAAAATTGATGATTTGAAACATAATTTACAATCGTGTCAAGCAATATTTTTCAAGCCTGTTAGCAAAGCCAAAGCAGCTACCATTGCTTCGTTTAAAATAGCAGAAATCTTGGCTAAGAAGAAGAAGCCCTTTGAAGATGGTAATATGGTTAAAGAATGTTTAGTTGCAGCAGGAGATTCATTATTTAATGAATTTAAAAATAAAACAAATATGCAATGCAATTAAGGAGGTTCAGTTATCTCGAAGCACTGTCACTAGAAGAGTGGAATGTATGTCTGATGACATTGAACAACAGCTGAAGCATTATCTTGAAATATGTGAATTTTTTAGCCTTCAGCAAGATGAGTCAACAGACATCAGTGATGTTTCCCAGTTACTTGTTTTTTGTTGAATGGTCTTCGACAATACTTTTACATGGGAAAACTAGAGGAGAAAACATATTTCAAAGTTTTTATAATAGCCTTCTGTAAATGAATGTTCCCATTCATAAACTTGTATCGATCACCACAGATGGTGCTCCAGCCATGACCAGTGAAAATATTGGCTTAATTGGGCTTTGCAAAAAACATTCCGCTTTCCCAGAATTTTTTAGTTATCACCGTGTGATTCATCAACAAACTTTATGTACAAAAGTGATTGATTTTCAACGTGATGGGTGTTGTAAAAAAAACTGTAAACTCGATCCGTGCTAGGCCTCTTCAACACAGGCTGTTCAAACAATTGTTAGATGAGATGTGTGTGCAATATGGAGACTTGATATTACATACCAAAATCCATTGGCTGAGTAGAGGAAGTTTTATTCAGGTTCCAAGAGCTTCTTCTAGTAATTGTGGAGTTTCTTGAGGGTAAAGATGACTGACCTTCACAATTAGAAGATCCTCAGTAATCACTAGATCTCACTTTCCTCACGGATATTACTGCTAAACTCAATGAATTAAATACCGAGCTCCAAGGAGAAAACAAAACCAACACTAAAATGATCGGTATCATTGATTCTTTCAAAGCAAAACTTCAATTATGGAAGAATCAGTTGATGAAAGGTGTGCTAACCCACTTTCCAAGTATTCAAAGCTGCACTAATGTTACATTTGATGCATCTGTGTACATTCAATGTATTGATAAACTACAAAAGGAGTTTGAAAGATTTACAAACTTTGAACGCATGAAGTTCACAGTGTCTTTCGTTACCAATCCGTTTCAAGAGTGCAATGTGAGAGTGCTGAACGTATTTCTTCTGTTTTCAAGGAAAGTGTGGGTGAACTGGTACATGAGATTATCAATTTGCAAACAGACCTATCATTGAAAACTAGAGTGAATGACATAAACTTTTGGAATTTAGTCCAAACTGCACAGTATCCTATTCTAAAACGTGTGTCATTAAAGGTGAATGCATGTTTCGGTTCTACATACTTTAGTGAATCAGGATTTTCAATGACGAAAATATTAAAATCAAAATACAGATCATCATTAACTGATAAACATTTAAATGACTGTATGAGAGTGGCTATTACCAAATACACTCCTAGATATAATAAGCTGGTTGAAGAGATTGTGTCAAGTATCTCATTGAATTCGTTCGAATGAAGTATTTTCCTAAGAAAGAATTACATATAATGATACTGAAATTTCTTGAATAAGCAAACCATCACGATTTATGAAATGGGTTTGATATTTGTTAATCTTCCATAAGCGTTTTTCATGACTATTCTAAGTGTTATTTTGCTATAGTTTCAAATAAAAATAATATTATACATGAATGAGCTTGTTTGTTTTCCTTTAAGTTTTACCTTACAAAAATGTGTGTAATACTTTAAAAAATGTTAATAAGATTTTATTCATGGGGATATGCGTTATCTTACAATCTTTTTTAAAAATGTGCTAAAAATAAGGATGTTGTGAATAGCATTTTTCAAATTTTTTCACAATACTGCTGGTATATTTTTATTGAATATGTTTGGAAAACTATACAGATTATAGTGGGAGGGGTATACACACACCCACACGTTCCAAATTTAATGTATTAATATCATGTTGCCTGCATACACATCAAATTTTGCCAAAGTTGCCTGCACAACGAAAAAGGTTGGGTGGGCTTGCCTTAAAGTATGCAAATCGAGCATTCCTGCCAAATTTAGATTTACTATCTCGATTCTTTCTCGAGTTATTCGCATTTGTAAATGATCACCAACCAAACAACCAACACTTCCCTATTATTTTAAGAGATATGTCAGAAAGAAATATATTTGGTAAAGGAGGCCAGAGGAAAACACTACAAGGCCTGTAGGCCATAGTTTGGTGAAACCTGCTATAATGCAACAAAACTAGTCATGCATTTTAAAAATACATAAATGGCTATTGTAAAGTTATTTTTATAAAATTTATAATAATTTATTTATCTGAATTGATATAAGCCTCACCCAACAAATAGAATCTAACCCGTATGTCTGGTAGTGCATAATCCCAGAAAAATAACCTCCACAGATTCAAACGAGCTTGAAGATCTCACTCAATTACTCAAATCACTTTATTATCTAGATATGTTGCTGGAACACGGTTCTTATTTATAATATTTTTTAAATAAACAATTTCTTAATATTACGAGAATCCATACTCAAGTAGTTGATCATTAAGAGGAATCCTGCCATGGAAGTACATATTCCTTGAGGAAGGAGTTACATCGTAGTTACATTTTAATTTGCCCACATACTCAGTTTATCAATATTAAAAGCAATCCATAAATTTAACAAAAACAAACTGAAGTATAAATAAATGTAAATTTTTAAATGCATTTAAATGGGGCTATGCACTCAGCTAATATTATCCACTATTGAAAGGAAATGGAAAAGTATAACAAACCTGAGGCTTGAATTACGCAGGACATGCTGATCACTAAGTTACCATGACAGAAAGAACTTCCATCGATTCCTGAAGGGGTAATGGAAAATAATCATTCTCATCTTCATCAAGATGACCAAGTCAAGCGTGTATACCCTCTAAGGAATAAAATCCAGTGGTACTTCAAAGGTACAGAACATCCACTAACATGAAAAAGAGGCAGGAAAAGACAGGAAGGACTCAGTGAGTGAAGGATTGGAGAAGGATCATAAATGATTTGCAAATAAATTATGGGAATATGAAAACTGAAAAATTTACATTGAAATTTGGATTCTTTAAACATTTTGTGCATAACAAAGAGACAGAGAAAGAAAATTACATAAATACACAAATGGTTAAATAAAATGTCATGTGAATGGTAAAGAGGAAGGTTGAAAACTAAGAGTAGATAGAAGGCTCTCATAATAAACAGACACATTTAGGTCAAAGACCAAAAGCATCAAGAAATTGCAAATAAAGTTAACATGATCAAAAAAAGAAGTAAAAAATTCTCAATTTAAGAAATTATATATTGCAGCCAAATTCTGAAAAAAAAACTGGCATAACTTGGTATTATCATCATACTCTACTTCACAAAGGTAATGTTTGACATAAGAAGCACAAGTTCTGTATCAGAATACAACTTGCTAACTTTCATAAAAGTGCAAGAATAAAATACTGATGACTGGTTATAAGGAGATTGAATGGCATAACTAAAATAACACAAAAGAATAATTAAGATATCCCTTGTGATTAATGACTAGCATCACCTAACAGCGATAAACATGACAATAAATCCTAGGAAATTGAGGGGGAGATTTGATTGACAAGGCAAAAATATGCATGCTAAAGTAGTTAGGAGTAAGAATTAAATTATCTCAAATGAGACATTTGTTTTAAAAGTGTTAAAATTTACTTTGCCTAACAATTCATATAATGCACTACAACATGAATAAATACACTTATGGGGATAACAATTTAAGTTTACTATAATAAGCATTGTGAACACAATTACAAAAGATAAGAAGGCAATTCGTAATACAAAAAACCAGTGGATTAAATACATTAACAATGAATTCACTACACCACCATTAAAAATCACTGTAAAATATATCCAGAGAAATTGTGAGTAGTAGACTAGGCATTTCCGCACCACTGGCTTGTCACACGAAAAAACAGCAATATTCATGAACTGGAGGGGGTATTCCTTCTGTAGCAGCAAAGCAATTTTTTTCAAAGTTCACTTCACATAATACTCCAACAAAACAAAAATTGCACACACACAAAGCAAGGTTTAATCTTGATGGAGTAATATTTACTATTTAGATATGTACTCTCCTCTTTTTTACTTTTTGCAGCTGCTCTTTGAAAAAGACCGCTAGGTCAAAGAGGAGATATAATTGTCCTAAAGGGTAGCAAGCTGTTACAAATTTACCCATTTTTTCATCACCAGTTAAAAAATTGTAGGCTCAACCCTGTTATACACATTCTCACATTTTTGCCTTCAACTTTTGCTCTGGAATAATTTAATCATACTGTGCAAACCTGGATTCCCTTTGAAAGAACAAGATTTCAGAGCAAAATGGTTATTTTTTTAAATATGGACACTGGTATAAACAGACTTTTTCCCATCAAAAAGCTGAAAGTTCAGTATACAGACTAGAAAACACACACTTGTGCCAAAAATTCTTATTCGGTGACATTCCTTTGGAAGTGGTCCGTATAAATATCGTAAAAATCTCTCACAAAAAGCAACATCATATCAATATACAAATGCAATATTTAACAAGTTTGAGGGTGCTAAAACTCATTGCAACCACATAACTATGAATGTCCAAGTAAATATACAAGTGCCCATTAAAAACAAAAACAACGCAAATATTGTACACAGCTTTAGGTGGATGGTTTATTTCAACACAGCCAAATTACCTTCCTTTTAACCCAGGCACGCTTCATTATGTAAAACTTCCTTATATCACCGTTTCTTTTTAAAAAATGTATTTCAAATTACTCACATGAACTATAGAGGTCTGTCTTTTTCCCCACCTTTACCTAACAAAAACAATGGTAACTTAGAAATAATGATTGCCCGGGCTCTTTATAAATTTTTAAGAAAAAATAATTGGCTGCTATAAATTTTGCTGTACTCTTTTCCATTCTGTTGTTTAAACTTCATCAGCACTATCTCCAATGCAACAGCTGAAATTTTGCATTTTTACTTTTTAATTTGCTCTATATTGTGTTGTTAATGATGTTAAATCAAAGTATTATCATCAACATTAGCACCACATCAAAACAACAACTGAAGTGGAAGAAAAATGATTGCAATGATATACAATATAGTATGTACACTACAAATTTCCTTAACTCAAATATTCACTGCACCTACAATAGCTGCTTGTGAACAAAGGTTACAGGAGGTTAAGCCCAAGAATCATGCAAGGCAAATGTGAAATTAAAAAAACAATTAAGAGTGATATTTACAAACCTTTTTCCATTTCAATGCCTCCAACTTGTCATTCTTATGTCAAACTCCAGCTTTTATTTTAATAATTGTCATTATTCACAGTACAGAGCAGAAAACAAAAGAGATTATTTTAAATTGTCATTTTGCCCACTTTAAAAGGAGCCCCACCTAATTCTTCCCATTGATATATTCAAATGAAATCGAACATCCATACCATACGGTATAGCTTTTAAATATTAATCTTAGATTCCAATTTCAAAAATACCATCTTTTCAAAAAATATGACTTTGCTTATTTCAGATCATTCATATTTTCAAATCTTTTAATTTCAAAATTAACAAAAAATTAACAGACCTCGAAGCATAAACTTGAAGATATGCTGATGGCAATGATATGCATTTTACAGATTGCATTGTTAGTGACTATGAAATTTTTAAATTCCATCCAAGGAGAATTTTGGAAATGCTTCACTAGGAATGAATATTATAAGATCCAAAGGAAAATAAACTTGCTCCATTTTTAACAAATAACTTTGATTCTTACTAATAAAATACTCATAAAAACACAGAAAACCAAGAGATGGTTGCTCCAGTGTACTGCTACCATGCCATAATTTCTCAATCTCTTGTTTTGTTAGATATGAAATTACAGTTACTTGAGGACACTTTTCTTAGAGAAATGTGAGAACCAACAAAAAGAAAGACAGCATAATAGTTGCCACTATGTGATAATTTAAGCTCCAGTGTTTACCAATTGACACACCTCATCATCATGCAATATATTCAACCTACTTTGGCACACATTAATTATTCGATCTACAAAGTTCCTTAAGGTTTGAATGAATTATTTAGCAATACATCCTTTAAATTGGATCTCTTTATGGGAAAGTATTTTCCCAACTCGAAATTGACTAACATGCAAAACAAAATCCATTAATAGTATCCCTCTCCGTGCTGCCTTTTTGTATCCACCTTCACCTGCTGAATCATGGAGGGGAAAAACAAAAAGCTAGCAAAGTCCAAACAGTTTCTTTGCTCCAGAATCACATGCACTGCATAGAAAAACTACTAGATACATTCCTCTCAGCTCCCTTCTTATGTGAACTGTTCCCATGTTATCCTCCCATGAGTTCTTCCCATATACAAGTATTACATTTTTCTGCAATATGTAACCCCTATCTTTTCCCACAAAAATTAACCATAGTCTATTTTAAGCCAGCTTATAAGTCTTCTGTGGCATAATTTTCATATAGATAAATCATCATTACATGATTCCATTATGAGCACTTAAAGCCTACAGACAGTCCATCATTACAACAAACAGGTAATCAAATATCGGTATAATCTCTACAAGGAAGTATGACTGGCAAGAGACTAAAAGAGGAAACAAAAAACAAATCAAGAAGCAGAGTGACAAATTAGCCTCAATGACATGCTATTTCCTTAAATTATCACAACTACATAAATTTAAGATGCCTAAGGACACTATTGAATAACATTCTATACTAGTCCCATAAATTAGTAGCCAATAACTGTGTATGAGAGGTATGCCCGATGATGAGTAGCTTAAAGACATGGTAACGACACACGACTAACTGCACTGCAAAATCAAATTTAACAGGCCACTTCGAGTGATCACCAAGGAAGGTGCATTATTGGGCTGAACAGTTAAACTCTAACCACCATTAAATAGACCATATTTCACAAGCTTATAAGCCATGAAGATGCAATTCAAGCAAGCTTGTTCATTTCTTCAAATATTACGACGATCATTTTATCACAGAAAATTTTCATCCAAGTCTTGATAGAATTATACAGAATAATAATAGTATTTTTATCAAATATTAACAATCTTTTCAGTGGCATTTTAAAAAATCTTTTGGTGGAAATGCCTTATACTAACATTTTTTCCTAAAGAATGCTTCACGAATGAAAAGTAAACAAGTCCCAAAAGAAAATGGAATAAGTCCAATTAGTATACCAATGACAAGATATACTGAAATTAAATACACAACACCAATAAAGATCCAATTTACCATCAATGCTGACTCAAGCATTGCTCTATAATTAAAAGATGAGTACTGTAAACACCAAAAGAGATCTAAGGTCACACATAAAACAAAATTTTGACAAAACATTTACTATATCTAAATTCTAAAATATCATTGATAATGGCAAAAATATATTCCCTTCTCAAATTTCTTTCTTTCCCTTACGTTATGGTACCCTTATAAAATGTTTTAAATGTCATACCCACACTCACATCAATGTTCTCTAATTACATTGAAATATGAAATTAAAGGTAAACATTTCGTATGGCACACAATGGATTACTAGTGTTACCTATTATTCTAACTTGATTAAAATATCTAAAACACAAAATTTTCCTTGAGGAAGACATCATAAAACTATTATGTATGTAGCTCACAAGTTTCCTATCTCATTAAACACAATTATTTACATTTGTAGGCAAAATTTAATTGGCAATATCATGAAATTGTTGCCAAACAGGGATATTGTAAAATCTAATAAGATTGTATGTACATATTTATGATAAATAAACAAAATTGGTTCACATTGTGGTAAATTGGATCTTTAACAACTTTTATTATAAAACACTTTGCCATCAAAAGAATAGCAATAGAAAGGAGTTTATTTCCATTTTCTTCGTATTTCCTGTTTTTCATAATTCACAAAGACCATTTTTGCAGTCCATCATTTTACTTCTAACATCATAGATTCCTTATAGAGCTACAATTTTCTCCTATTCAATATACCCACCAAAATGAAACACCAGTATGAATTTAAGAAAATTTACCCTGTAGCAAGAAATTTTCTATGTACTGCGTTGTCCATAAGGCACCTTCCCTTCACATGTCCTCAGTTATGATCTCAATACATCCTGCACATTCAGGAATTATTTTAATCAAAATCTTTGATTACATGTATCTTCATAATCACATTACCTCTCCATTCATTTACAAAATCATTTTCATAAAACATAAGCTCATACTAAAAAATAATGAATACCTTTAGACATCATTACTTATAACCACAGGTGACGAGCCATTTTTTCTCATCGCTTGCATTCCATTTTCAACTTTACGTCTCTGCATCAAACGCTTACAATGAATAATTCAACAATAATAATGAAAAAAGTGTACAACATAATTTGAATGACCACAAAATCAAATTAAGAGATAAAAAAATTAATTTAAATTCTGAAATAATCAAAATTTAAAATCTTTCACACTCAATGGAGATGTATAAATTTTATGGCAAGAAAAAAATCTGACACATACATCAACAACATAAATTCAACAATTATGGTATTTAAACCTAATAATCACAGGTAGCTACACAGTAACATACTATATCCATTCATCCGTCACCTACAAATAAACTGCAATACTTTTGCATTCCCATTGGCTTGTTCATTTCCATCATCTAGATATGCAACCAATCAAACAGTTACTCTGCTATGCTACTTACCCCAATATCTTGCTTATCATACATGATACACACTTTATTGAACCAACATGTGCGTAAAAACAATGCCACTTAATAAATAATTCTACGTGAAATCACATTGTCTCATCATCTTACCATCAGACGAGATAAAAAATTTAGCCACAATCCAACAATAGCTATTTGTTTTTGAGATCATAGAAACCTTTACTCGAAGCCATTCTTTTCAATCTTGTCTCGCGTCTACCGCATAAATGTAAAAATAAACTTTTTCTGAGGGAGAGAACAAGCTTGGAAAGCGGTCCAGAGCAGTTCAAACAGAAAAACAATGACAAAAAACAACATAAAGAAGAGCACAAGAGCCTTGCAATTTCAAAAGAGCCGCGCTGCCGAATAATCCAAAAAATCTCATCATTGACCTACCCCACCCTTCCCTATTCTCCCATCAAGCACCAACCTCTCAAGCGTCTCTCACATGCACCACACTGGTAGGAATCTAGGCTCAGTCAAACCGACACACGTGCCGAGACGGAGGACGCAGGCATGGGGAGGCCTCTGGCAAAGAAGGAGAGGGACCATCCCACACAGCAGCGGAACCGTTCCCGGGACTGGCATTCCTCAGGAGGGGCCATGGGGTGGAAGGTGGGTGGGAGAGGGAGGTGTGGGAGGTATGAGCATGGCCCTTGCCACCCGCCCTTCCCCCCCACCAGGGCTGCCTCCCCCGGATGATCCACTCCGTTCTTCCTCCAGGGGTTGCTCGGAATAATAGTGAGGGGTGCTGAGGTAGTCAATTATGCGGCGGGGAAGGGGCAGGGTCTGGATCAGGTCACGACGCACCACCTTCAGGATCACAAACCTGTTTGCCACAAAGGTAAATTGTTTTGCTATATGCACATTAAATCATTAAAAAATCGACAGAATAATTACTAACATTACTACAAAGCCTCATTAGTGCTCAGAATACATACACAAACTTCAATAATTAGCTCCCAGCTTGGTTTGATGCAGGGGCTTTCAAAGTATAGACCACAGGCCAGTTGAGGAGTATGAAATTTACAAAATAGGCCAGTTCAATATATTTTGCTAAAACCAGACTAAAATGTTTTCATGGATTCATTGAATTCAAATAAGATTTTACAGCTATTGCACAGAACTAGTTTTATCCACATCAATTCATTCACCTACTTGTATTTTCCCTGAAGCTTGTTATTCAAATTGTTTAATTTTAGGATGAAGTCAGTAGAGCTAAATCTACAAACCAATAACTGTCTTAAAGTTCCTAAATATGTTCATTTCTGCATCTGAATAACTATTAACTTTGTCTTTAAGCATATACATCTTGTAAGAACCTTACTTTACTAATTCATCTGACTTCCAAATGAAGTGTAAGCTAAATAAGTAAATATAACTTTCTAATTTAATATCCTCAAGGAGTGCCTTAAAAGGTCTGTGTTATGAAGGGGGCACCTTAATAGAGTTCATTATTTCTGTAACAACATCCATGATATGTCCCAAACAAAGCTTTTTGGTGAATAACACTGGCAACAAACAAATTCTGGAAATGATTCTTTCTTGCAGAGGGCAATGAAACCATTGTTTCATACAATCACAGTAGGTGCTCCATCTGAGGTAATGGAGGATAGCAGCTTTTGAAGAAGCAGATTTATTTCCTTTGCATACTTACTAAAGGTGTGGTAAATGTCTTCACCTCCTGTTTATCCTTTATATTAACTCTTCATTTGCTGTAAAATCACTATTTACCAATATCAATAATAATACTGCCAGTTATGAAGTGTCTTGTTATGTTCATGCCGCACTGTAAACTAAAGTCACCTCTACAAGTCGATTTGGAATTGAACTTGAATATCACTTGAAATTACTTCAATCCTTCTCCTGACTGTGTTAATAGATAGCTGCAAGGAGGCTCCTTAATAAACTTTTTCGGGTGCCACTGCACCCACGACCACCACATTGGGACCCACTGGTTTAAGGTATGCATATACTATACAATACAACCCAAACTATCTCACAACATCCTTCATGTTAATTTAATGAAAGTGAATCCAAATCTTAATCCTGTCTTTTTTGTTCCTACCTGTCTCATTACCAGATCCTATATTTTTGGAAAATAAAGGAAAAACTAGTTATGCCCAATATGTGAAATGTAAACATTTATTCCTTTTATTTACTGTTTATTACAATTATTATGAAATTATATCTGTAATTTTTTAGTGTACAATACTTGGCAAAACACTTATTTGGTGAGGATCTGGAATTCTTGTACCTGTTTCACAGTAAAATTGTCTCCTCTATGCCCCCTTTCAACTTCCAATTAGAGCACACTGCACAGCCCTTTACCTTCATGGGCCTTAACTTGAGATATTCAAGTTTTCTCCTAATTCTTCCAATTTTTGCTGCTCTGAAAACTCACCAAATTGAGAAGATACCATTTCTCTACATATCATCATCATGTGTAACACCACAGGAATGAGTGCAGCATATTTTTCATTTGCATTTAACTTAGAATCATCGTACAAACTCGGGACTTGAACAAAAGAATGCCTAAAACAATGAAAATTTATTTTCATACTGTCGATCATGGCAAGGAAAAATAAAATATCTCAGGTTCAACTCTGGGAGATGATTATATTCTTCCCATAAGTTTACATGAAATTTTCAATTTTTCAAAGTGCAAGGATTTTTTTCCTTTATTCATCAAAATACCTAAATATGAACTAATTTTCTACGTTTTTACTTTATTTGACTGTTAAAACTGTATGCTATCTTTTTCTTGCTATGTTTACATGTTACACAGTCAAAATGTTCAGAAATATGCACCCTTTTCCAAAATTTTGTGGATTTTTCGTACTTTTTCCGGGTGCTGCCAAGGTAACCATTATTGTTGCCTCTGATTCAATTAGCATCAATTAAGCCTTCAAATAGACGAAAGAATGGCATTAATCACTTCAAAATTTTGTTT
Organism: Uropetala carovei; assembly: GCA_036926305.1. Taxonomy (NCBI): domain Eukaryota; kingdom Metazoa; phylum Arthropoda; class Insecta; order Odonata; family Petaluridae; genus Uropetala; species Uropetala carovei. The sequence goes on from JAXCHB010000005.1 coordinate 2,148,488, forward strand.
AAGCATTAAAATTATAGTTGTAACAACGTCAATCTTTATTACATAGCAATATATATAGTTACTGATAATTATTTAGGAAACTGCATGTGGGAAGCATTTAAAACGATTGACCAAAGCCATTGAATCTTCTTTCATCATATGGATACTGGAATCCTACCTTTAAGTAAAATGATTATGTTCTACATTCTTAATGTTATTAACACAAATAGGCCCATGCATCTGGTTTACATTTCCAGAGCCAGTGTTCAATCATGGACAACTATACATTGGCTTTCCAAGGATTTTTTCCTTACAAGACATCAAACTCAACATTTTCCAAGGATTTTTTCCTTACAAGACATCAAACTCAACATTACAGAGAGCTACAGAGAAGGAAAAGTAAGAAAGGGTATAATTAAACAAGAAATTTTGTGTACTTTTGGATATATATTCACTGCAAAATGATAATCTCTATAATGAGCAAAATGGGGGTTAGTGAACGTATTGAGCAGGGTCAATATTTTGAGAGATCAATAATGGAAATTCATTAAATAGTAATGATAAAATTTGTTTACATCATTGCTATCCATTTTAATCTATTTTTAGGATAAGTTCAGTGTCAATTGCTTGACTGATTTCTGCGATCAAGGATTTGCTCTTTAAAGTAGACTGAAAACTACCATAACAAGTTACGCCTTGAATTATCATAGAACACAGATGCATAGTGTCATAAACCAAAGAGCAAAGTCACATCAGGGCATGAAAATACAAATAACTGGAAGTGTTAATAAACCAGAAAATAACAATTTTAAATACAAAAGCCAGAATGCTCGTCCGTAGATCTGGAATGCTTGGTGATTGGTCAAATTCCGATTTCTTGAATTCTGATTGGTCAAAAATATTAATGCTTGGTGATGGAGGAAATATTATTCAAAATAAACACAGGAAGCATAAAATATTTTGTATCAAGTAAGACGGATTTATGATAACATAAGTTTTGCTAACAATTACTCGGAACATCTAAATTGTAATATTTATAAATTTTAGTGTTTCATTTACAAAAACAAATTCATAAAATATCATCTAATTTAATTTTCATTATTTGTTTCCATTACAAATAATAAAATTGCAACATGAAAAATTGACAGCATAACACATTTTGATTTAAGTAATTCTTTATGGGAGGAGTTTTAAGTTTGATTACTGTTAATCCATTGTTGATTAATTTGTGGTTGTAGACAAACTATCACCCAGTAAACTTTACCCAGAACAGAAGTGATCTTTTAACTATCACCTGAGTTGAGATTTTGGCATGTCTTGTATTTTCCTTCTTGCCATCAACTTTTTTCCAAAAACAATTTGGAATCATATTTAAATTTTAAAATATTCCAAACATACAAAGTTATGGACACTCCCTTTTCCTGAAGCCAGCCATTAACAATGTAAAACTCCCTTTCCCTCTTGCTAAGCTGCCTAATGCATCAAATTTGATGACTTTTTCCATGTTACAGGCTTTAATGGTCAGTTTAGTAAATTAGAAAATTAAATACATAGATTTCTACAGTAAATACTTTCCAACATTTTTAGATATGCTCACTTTTCTTAGAATATACCTATACTCATGTATTTTGAGGGATTCCAGTACCTAAGCGTAAGAAGAAGGGTGTGGCACATTGATAATAGCCCAATGTATCCAATGGGCTCTTCAAACTACATAAACATTACTGCATCAGAACATCCAAGCAAATCTTGTTTCCTTGTCCACAATAAAACTAGCATATTAAATTTATCACATTTAACACTCAATACTTCTTTACACTAACAATAAGATCTGTCTCATCATGAATATAAAGTTTTGCTGAGCATATTTAGCTAATGACTAAAACAAAAGCTTTTCACAATTTTTACCGTCATTCCTATGCAGAGTTATCCTGTTTTTCATAATACAAGAACCTGCAAAATAATTTTTTGTATAAAATGAACCCACCTCAATCCTGTAATGAATCTGATCAACTCCAAAATAAATCACTGAGCTTTGCTTATAGCTTTATCAGATGAAAGGAGAAATTTGTCAGCTGATAAGATGCACATTTTTACAAATATAATTCACCAAAAATTAGCCTGCATATTATCAGTCAAATGTATCCAACTATTCAGATTGTAAAGTCTGAATGAGAACAGGTCTACCAAGTGACACAAGTGCACAATATGAAATCATTCACTTGAAAGGGTCCTTTCCTGTTAACGCGAATACCTTAAAAAATGAACATGTACTGTTATGATTGTTTGAGAGGATATAACACTGAAAGGATATATGGACGTATTGTTGGATTTACGATATTTTATTTTAAAAACAACATTAACAGAAACTGATTGGCCGGTCTCGACATTTAAAAACCCAATCTCCGGACAACGTGGAGGGTTTCTTTGGCTCCGGGCAAGGCGAAGGGTGCGGTAGCGCCTGGAGACGACTATCCATTACAACAAAGCGAGCCGAAGGCTCGTCGATATATCCTCTCAATTTGCGGCACAACAGTCAAGAGGATATAATATTGAAAGGATATACTGACGAGCCTTTGGCTCGCTTTGTTGTAATGGGTAGTCGTCTCCGGGCGCTACCGTGCCCTTCGCCCTGCCCGGATCCAAAGAAACCCTCCACGTTGTCTGGAGATTGGGTTTGTAAATGTCCAGATAGGCCAATCAGTTTCTGTTAATGTTGTATGTAAGTATGGCATGGGGATAATACGTAAGTACCAGCTCCTGCGAAGGGTCCTGGAGGTATTCCCGTTAACAGGAAAGTACCCTTGAAACAAATGATTCAACTAGATTTGATAAAGAGCATAAAGAAATAACATCACGTGCCAAAGAAACATTTCACAGGATTAAAATAATGGAACAACTCATAACAGCAACATCAAAATTGTTACACAAAATTAAAAATTTGTAGGTACTTCAGTTATAATCTAACATCCTGCTAAAATAAGGGGACGGTAATTTTGCAACTAAGATATCTAATGACAATTTTCTGAAGTGATTTTGCCATTGACTTTGGAGTCATAATGATAGGTATAAAAAATTTTGCACCTCAGGTGCATGGTCTCTTAACCATCTGACTCAATATCAAATTAGTAGATACTTTGCTGTCACTTGTCCCATTAACACAGTAATTTGTTGTCAGATGAATGTTTTGGAATTATGCCAATTTCTAATTATCATCATTTTACCAGAATATATAACTACCCTATTTTTGTTCCCATAAACAACATGAGGATAAGTGCATACATTAAATATTTTTCTGAATTTTTTTTTAATAGGCCACATATTACGATAAATAAACATAGATATAGAATCTGCAAGTCAAAGGTATTTCTTTTAACATAAATGCATAGAAAACAATGAAAAAAACCCATTTCTGAAACTTAAAGGAAATGTATAACTGCATTTTTAAAATAATTTAGTCTTCATTTTTACTGGTCTTGAATCATCAAATAAGCCTTTTCAACTTAAGCAATTAAAGAAAACCACAAGATCAAACATACCTGCACATATGCTGGAGCCTTTGCACTTGTTTGAATCGTGACACAGGATGTAGCAACTGCACTCTCATAGGACCTAAGACAGGCCTCCGATGAAGGAAAAACAGGTATCGACCACTCCGAGAATGTTCTACTGCGTTTTCGATGAAGTCGACTATTGTATGACTCTTGAATTTGGTACAGCTTCCAAAACTGAAATTTCCTATAAAAAATGTTTTCATAGTCATGAATTATCAAAGGATCAACTATCTACAATAAAACCATAGAAATTTACAATATATATTTATACACAATTTTACTCATAATCCTAAAAATTAACAACAAACCGTTCTTATATTTTCAGCAGAATAATTAAACAAGATTTGCAAACATTGATGACCAGCTATTCTAACCATTTACGGAATATATCAGATAATATTCGCAATTTTATTCATGCACTCCAACTGTTGCTTAAGACTTCTTTATCGTCTAGTTTTCACGTTACATTTTATCATTGTACAATATTAAGAAAAAATCGCGAAACAAGAGCTGAATACATGAATAATAACTCTTCAATGAAAAACTTTTAATTACGTAGCAAAATACATTGTAAAATTGTATCAATAGATTGATCAGTATCACTGATATTTTCAGCGGAAGCTTCTTTCTCGATTTTTAAATACGTTAACATTCGCTAACTGTGAATACATTTCTGAAGTTTGAGTTGCCGGATGCCAAATACTAATATCGTTAGGTAACGGATAAATGCGACGATACATTCTCGTAAGAAAAGAGAGATAAATTAATATTGTTCTAATATGAAAATTGTCTATATAAGGAACATATTATTGTTGTTTGCTGTTAAAATGACGATATAAGAACTATTCTGATAATAAACCATTAAATATATAAACGTACTCGCCATTTTATGTACTGTACTGAATGCAACATTTTCCCATTTCAGCAAAATTCTTACCCCAAGAACTCTTTTATATCTAACACTATGTAGAAGTAAAAGCAACAATCGTTCCCTCCAACACCGTATGTAATATAATACATTTTTCTCTTAAAATATAAAACATTTTCTGGAACGGTCCGTTTACGTTCGAAATCACTCTTCGCCGTTCACTTGTAATAACCAATCAGATTTGCCTTAAATTTCAAACGCAGTAATCGCATTATCCAATAAATGGAAATAATACATTTAACCTAAATTTAGAATGGGCCAATCAGAACTCCTATACTGAAAAAAATCGTCCTGTAGCAATAATGAGAATATCCTGTAAATAGATTTGTATAAATTTCAAACATTAAATTACTAAAGTACAAGCTGCAATCCAGTGTTGGATCCAGTTAGATCGCAAGGTCCATAACGAAAATCTAAGCGTAATTAACTGAATTGCATCGACTCTTAACAAGGGTAGCCATACCAGAAAAACAAAAAACGGCTTGAACCCCGATTTTTTTAAATTTAAGATTCTGAAATCTTTAATGTAACTTAATAGTATTTTAAATTTACTCATAATGTTGCTTTGTTATTATATTACATATTAATAAATTTAGACATTTATTTTATGGCCGTTGTAATGATCAACCCTACCTCATAAAAAATGGCCAGGTCAAAAACCGATCGGTTGGCAACTCGACTCTAAACGTCAACGAAATTGTTTCATAAAATTAAAGGTGGTAAGACGTAGGTACTGAAATGTTCCTATTATGGATGTTCATGCGCGCGACTCCCAGCTTAAATGGTTGACCTGTCAGAAACGTACATCCAATCCGCTCAACTGAAAGGGCTCACAACTCAATTGAAAAGGATCACGGCTTTATAGCGAGCTGATTTATTTTATTAATAATGACTGACTAATCACCCCATACGTTTTATTGCTCAATTTATAATGCAGTATTTATTTTATCATAATTTGTATACTTACAGCACAATATTTTAAATGTTTAGTGCAATTTTAAACAGGAATGTACATCTTTTCGAGCAGTCTAGGGTTTTGGTATGCGATTTTGGTGCCTCAAACAGTTGCCCAAAGTAGAATTTTGTGAAATTATAAAATTTCCTGATACTTCTCAAAATGTTCATAGTTATCCATACATAAATCACAAAACAATCACTGCCTTCATTTTATATCCTTATAATATGTCCTCTCTCCTTCAAAATATGTATATCAATGAGGTGAGGTTTGCCAACCCCAGTTATAATACCTATAACTGTGAAGTAAATGTTTAAGTTATTACACATTTGAGAAATCTGATGTGGCAGGAAGGTTATTTGAAATTACAATGCTTAAACCTTAAAAGCACATGAAACCCCCCCCCCTTGAATCCCCCTTTTAAACCCCCCCCTTTTAAATCCCCCCCTTTTAAATCCCCTCCCTTTTAAATCCCCTCCCTTTTGAAACCCCCCCTTTGAAACACCCCCTTTGAAAATTTTTTTAACTATAACTCTAAATGAAAAAGTTAAACTTACGAGGTATAACTATCAAATAAAAAGTACTCATAAGCAATTATTTCGTTATAACGTTAAACTTAACAAAAAACGAAATGTAGATTTTATCTTAACGAAAAACGAAATTGCTTTTTTGGCCGTAACAAAAAACGCAATGAATCGATTTTTTTTGTTTGCCAGCACTGATTTACGTTGATTTGATTTACGTCATGATTTTCAGGAACGCATCCTCAACATAAATCGGGGTATTACTGTATCAGCAAAAATTAAAATATATTTAAATCTCACACTGCACTTATGTGACTCCAAAATATTCACGGTATGAATAGTGTGATGCTACATCTGCATGGTAACAGCTGGAACATAGTTTGAGAAAAGAACTAGAATAAAAAACGATTTATGATATGTTTTGATTATAAAATTCAAGTAGCGTACAAACCTTCTAAATATCTGTGTAAAATCCAGGTCTCAGACACAGAATAATTTCCAATAAACCTTCCTTCCATTTTTAGTTTTGTGTTTGAGCAAGCAATCGTATAGCTTGATCATTTAATGATGGCAGCCGACTGCGCACAAGAGGGGAAGGGAAAGATGGGAAGGGGAATCTTTAATGGGAGAGGGCTGACATCATAGCTGCACAGTATACGAATTTTGGTTTGGGCGAGTCCATCAGCCGCAAAGAGCCCCTATAGGGGAAAGGATATTTTGCCTAGGGTCAACACAGTTGTTCACCATCATTCTCTTTTAGAGACCGAAACTTGGCTGTCATATCATCCCATACTATCGTTATAATTGCAAATTTTTTGTTACTGTTTACTATTGTTATCATTGTTAGTTTTTGTTACAGTTTACTAACATTGTTAATTTTTGTTACTGTTTACGCATTTTTTATTTAATTTTCACGTTACGTTTTGTCTCTTTTTTCAGTTATTTCTGTCATTTCGTTTTGTTACATCTTATTTTCATTGCTTTTATAATGGAGACACCTCCATCTACTTCCAAGGTAGGGAATAAGAAAATAATCCACAGCCAGGCCCGTGAAATTATTAGTAATGTGTTAAAGTTCATGAAAGAGGAAGGAGCAACTGGAATTCGTATTCCTCTTACATCTGTCCGTAAGCGAATTGCAGCAGCTTGTGGAATCTCGATTCGCACTCTGGACCGAATTTCAAAGGAAGGAGCAGAAATTGAAGGAAGCAAAGGATTCATTTTCTACTCCTAGAAAGAAGAGGACACGGAGTAGTCCAAAAAGTATGGTGAACGATTTTGATGTTCACGTCATATGGAGAGTCATGCATCAGTTTTATGCCATGGAACGAAAGACACCCACGTTGAAATCTCTGTTACCAAAAATTAAAGAAAGCACAGGACTTGTAGGTGGGATTACTTCTCTTCGTGCACTTCTGAAGAAAATTGGTTTCAGGTATGAATTTGGTGATAAATAATACGCTTAATTTATAATGGTTTGCTCACCCCTGCTCTAGAGCAATGTAGAAAAACAATGAAAGTCAGTTTATTATTGTTGATTTTCACAAATTGTCCATTTATTCAAAAAATGGCCCTAATTTGAAACTCACTCAGTTATAGAGCATGGGGCCATAAAAAATATTGCATAAGCCATATTTATCATAAAATACAGTAAACTCCCATTGGGTTTTCTGGTTAAGTGAATATTCCGGTTGCTTGAGAGTTTTATTGGATAGGCCTCAATAAAGCATTTGGATACCAAAATAAGAAACAGATGCAGAATTGTACATTCATCTTGGAATTGCCAACCTGTAGACTTGCAACTGTTCTTAATAATTCCTTGACATTCAAGGAAGTAATGAAATTCAAATATACCAGTATTCAACACGTTTAACTGCAATGTTTTAATATTTACTACATACATTATATCCAGGGATGCCAGACGTCCCGCAATGCGCAGGACAGTCCTGCACAACAGAATTGTCCAGCATCCCGCACGACTTACAAATGTCCTGCTAAACCATTTTGAAACTAAAGATTTGAACGCGCCCACTATAAATAGAAAGCATTAGTGTATAATCATACTGAAAGCTTTGGCACATAGTTGCCCGAAAAGTCACGTGATTTAGGAAAGATAGGGAAGCTTAATGGGAAATGAAACTGGCTCAATAGAGAATGACTGATTTACTCGCCCCTGCGCAGTCCTCCTTTCAAGAAAGGATTGGACACTAGACGGTTGCATTTCTGTTTTATATGTGCTTTTGGCATTATATTTTCATATTTTGTGATTTTTCTAAAAGTTTATTATTGCCAAGCTTGTGGTTGTACTACGTAAAACTGATTGTAAATAAATAAATGTTTTCACTTTCAAAAGTAAGGTATATATTGGTATTATTTCAACATTATTCTGTTTCGGTAATATTTTATTTCTTATTATGGCTGAGCATCAAAAATGTCCCGTGCAGTAGCTTCGGTATTATTGGCGACACGTAAAAAATGTTCCGCACAGTAGTTTCAGAAATCGGGTAACCCTGATTACATCCCACGGAGTTTCTCGTATACCTTTCACTATTAACTTTTCTTTTGTTCTAATAATAACTGGAGGTGAGGGGTAAGATAATCCAACCTTTAGGATTTTCCAACCAAAAAAATTGTTTCCTTGTCCGAGAAAAGGAGAAAAATTATCCACACCCAACACAATGTATTAGCAAAAATTCTTGAGGAATATTGATATTAAACAAAAGAGAAGCAAATAGTGACACGCTATCATGGCACCATTACATACAGTGCAATTAGTAAAGTCACAACATTATCGGCAGCTTCTTGGTCAGCTGATTTTTTATCATGTTAGCCATCCATCTGAAAATGCACATGGTTCACTAATCTCCATTTGTTTATAAAAATATTTAGCCTTTTCAATCAACATTAGTGCAGAAATAGGGACTCCCTCGGAACGCTTTATAGAAAACCATTCATAAATACCAATATCCAATTGCGCAAGTTTTGGATTATGAAGAGTACGCCGATATTCAATTCCTCTAGTTGTCTCAGAAGACATAACTATGATTTCTGTGCCTTAATGTCATAAATAGTGAAAGAACCGAAATTGAACTCTTTCTTCATGGTTCTCACCTTTCTCTAAACGTTTTATTATATCAAGTTGCTGGGTTAAGGTTAGCACAACCCGTTTCCTTTTGTCACCTTTAGGGCATATTGGAGTTTTAGGAGGCATTTAAAAAGGGCATGCAAAATATTTTATTATTAACACAGAGTTCAAGAAACATCCACAATTTTATGACTGCCAAAAACACCAATTTTGGTGGTAACATTCCGAATTAGATGTTAAGAAAAAATTGATGATAGCACCAATTTTAGCAGTAAAATTCCGAACAAGATGTAAATAAATCAAGAGGCAGGAGATGCGGGTTGATTGAGAATTCTGGTTGCATGAGTGCTGGATAACTGGGAGTTTAGTATAATTATACAGTGTCTAGTGCCATTATACTATGTCAATTTTTATGCTCATCTACAACCAAGGGTGGATCCATGGGGGGGGCTGAAGGGATGATCACCTCTCCCTTGGTCTAATTATAATTTTTTTTAATTAAGAATTTTTGTGAAAGAAATGCTATTTATCAAAATTTTAATTCGAGCGAGAAATTAGAGAAACAGCTGATTAGGGACAAGGTTATAATGTGATGTAATATGGTATTGATTCTATTGATATTTTGCTACCAAAAAAATACAAAAATAAATATACGGGTATACCTCGGTTAACGAAGTAGATACGTTCCATGGCGGCATATTGTTATCAGAAACTTCATTATCAGAGGTTAGGAAAGGTAGGGATGCATTCTAGGACTTCAGAAAAGGGGGTTTTAAAAAAAAACTTCATCGTATAATAAAAGAAACAGACAAAACTGCTGGTAAACATGCAATAAACATTTTAAAATTTTGAAAGCTACAATGAGTATTAAAACAAAATGACGGTTTTTCTGGGGTCCATTTCCTCCGATTTCGCATCTGCAGCAGTGTAGATGACAGGGGCAAAAGGGAAGGAAGGAGACTTTGTACTTGTTCTGAAGATGAACTTGTATTATGACTTGAATCTTTGTCTCTAAAGAAATAGATTTTTGCTTATTAAACCCACTTTCACTTAAAGGAAGTTTGGAGAACATACAGGCAGTCCTCGACATCCGTACATAATGCGTTCCTGAAAACGTGTACGGAAGTCGAATGTACAAAAGTCGAACATAGATTTACATGTTATAGGGGGGGTTCCGTTCCCAGGGAGCCAAAAAATATTATAAAATCTCTAATTATGGTATAAATGTTTAGTTTTTTGAGCAGAGGCCTTTTAGACACAATCGTCGATTTTATAATATAGAGAGATAGGGAAAAATGCAATAAAATATTTAAATAATTGTACAAATAAACACTGCTGTACAGACAAAGATGGCGACGCAGCAGAAACTGGTGGCCTGGTGGCTGGCAACCAGCAGCACTCGAAATATTCGTTCGTCATTTCACTGACACCCGAAAGTCCAAACTCGGCGTACGGAAGGTGGTTTAGGGTTGTCGATATATAATGTACGAAAGTGCGAGTTTTTTTTCAATAAAGCATTTTGCAATTTTCATAGTTTTTCTTGTAATATTGCCTAATCATGGGTCCAAAGAGAGTGATGATTGAAATGAAAGTCAGTAAAAAGGGCAAAAAAAAGTGATGAATTTGGAGATGAAAATTGAAGTTTTAGATAGGCTTGCACATAATGAACTGCTTCATCAGTTGGTAAATTACTTGGTGTGACTGAGACCACAATAAAATCAATAAGGTAAGTGAAGAAGCGATTAGAGCTAGTGTTGCAAGTGTTACTTCAATGAGTACAAAAGTGTCTTTTGTACATAGGAATCCTAATGTAGAGAAGACAGAGAAGGCTTTAAACCTGTGAATCGAGACCCAAACTCGCAAGAAAATCTTGCTGAGTTCACTTGTCATTCGCGAGAAAGTCAAGCAACTGCACAATCATTGTCTCAAATTGTTTCACGGTCTGCTAAAGGGATATCGCCAACGTCATCGAAGCGTGTGTAGATCGGTTCCTTGCTCTTTAAAAAAATGTGGCGTTTATTCAGAATGCCACAGTATGTATTGTATTATTATATTTGTTCTTCTCCTTCACAATTGAACACAAACTCGACCGGCTTAAGTCCAATGCGTGTCCAATTGAAGCTAAAAACTCGCCGCTTTCGGCACGCCTAAACATTGCCATCTTTGTCTCAATCATGTTCAGTTTATGAGTCCTACGTTTCTTTTCACTTGTATTAGCACTTTCAGTTTTCCGTTTCTCACTCATGTTTATAAAATAACAGGTGTAAAATGCACAAACAAAGAAACACTCTATACGTACAAACAAAGATGGTAACGTTGCCGAGACTAAATAATAATAATAATTTATTGATTATTAACCGACTTTTCAGTGGTATTAATTTTGTCAAATTTCAGTACAATATTAAATAACATTACACACAAATCTTACAATTTTATGACTGCCAAAAACACCAATTTTAGCGGTAACATTCCAAATTAGATGTTAAGAAAAAATTGATGATAGCATCAATTTTAGCAGTAAAATTCCGAACAAGATGTAAATAAATCAAGAGGCAGGAGACGCAGGTTGATTGAGAATTCTGGTTGCATGAGTGTTGGATAACTGGGAGTTTAGTGTAATTATACAGCGTCCAGTGACATTATACTATATCGATTTTTATGCTCATCTACAACCATGTGTTGGCTTGGCTGACAGACAGTACCATTATGCGATAGCTCGAAATGTTTGTTCGTCAACTGACGTACGAAAGTCCGAATTCGGAGTACGAAAGGCGGTTTAGGGGCAAGAATTTATAATGCACGAAAGAGCAAATTGTATGGATGTCGAATGTACGGATGTCGAGGACTGCCTGTACTGGAGAAATAATTGACTTGATCCCAATCGAAAAATAGTAAAAATGTTAAATGAACGTATGCTCCTTCAATACAAAAATGAGAGGTTTCTTAAGCTATCACACTCAGAATTAGCTACTTCGAGTTAAAGAGTCAGGTTAACTCATTCTCATGGTACTTCATGTATTTATAGAGTAGATCGCGATCGAGAATATAGTAACTTTCTAATTTAGTAGCTGCAATGTTGCAAATATATGATACTATATTAGCGAAGCTTCAAAATGTAAGTAGCGCCAGTATCAATTCCTATCTCAGCCACCTGAGCCATATAACACATGTATACTACTTAGCAACATTTCCGACTTTTTTGAATTTTCACTGCAGAATTTCCATCTTCATTATAAAGGAGCTTCGTTAAGCAAGGTATACCAGTACAGGAAAACCTCATTACTACAAAACCAGTTTATACAAAATTCTCATTTATAAAGAAATAGATATCATTCCCCTTCAGGGAATTACATTGTGTTAGGTGTGGATAATTTCTCTCCTTTTCTCGGATAAGGAAACAATATTTTTTGTCGTAAAATCCTAAAGGTTGGACAAAGTTAACCCTTACCTCGTGTTTTTATTAGAACAAAAGAAGCTAGTAGCAATAGTCATACGAGAAATTCTGTTGGGTGTAATGTAGTTAGTAAATATTAAAATATTCCAATTAAATACTTGTATATTTGAGTTTCCTTACTTCCTTGAATGCCAAGGAATTATTTAAGGACAATTGTGAGTAGAATACCTAGTCTACACATTAGCAATTCCAAGGTGAATGTACAATTCTGCATCTGTTCCTTATTTCAGTACCCAAATGCTTTATTGAGGCCTATCCAATAAAACTCTCAAGCAACCAGAATATTCACTTAACCAGAAAACCCAATTCCCCAAGCATTCTGGATAACTGGGAGTTTACTGTAGTAGGAATTCATTCTAGTCAGGAAAGATTGTAGTACAGTAGAACCTCATAAACCTAGCATTCAAAAAACCCACAATTCTCAAAAACTTGGCACTTTTTTAAAAGTTATATGTAAAAAATCCTAACACAGGCGACTCCCAAGATTCGACAGGGATGCGTTCCTGAAAACGTGCTCGAATCTCGAATTGTCGAACGCCTTTTTTCCATAGACTTGCATGTTATAATCGGGGCTATGTTCCCGTATCTCGACTCGCGCAGCACAATCCTGCATACATCTATCTATACATACAACTATATATCGAGGCGAACTTAATATAAAAGTTATTAAAAAGCACAAAATAACTTGCAGTCTCGCCATTTAATTTAAGGTTATGCAAACCTGCCCTTCTCTTAAATCTGTCAAACCAGCCATCAAATTACGTGAATTTATCGCATGTTCTAGAATTTTCTCCTTCTGTTTCACGTAAGTGCTAATAGTTGAATGACACTCTTTTATTTGATTCACTTGCATTATCACTATTACATTTCCTTTTAGATATCAGGTCAAGTGATAAATTTATAAATAAATCAATAAAATAAATAGATTTAAATAAAAGATTAACAGAAAAAAAGAGTGAAATCAGCATATATTCAAACAATTAGAGCAGAAATAACTATGTCTACTCTGAAACTACACCTCGCGTGGTTGGTTGGGACGAAAATTACTTCGCGTAAACTAGTTTCCAATTCGATCGGATAGGTCGAAATCTCGAATTTGTCGAATCTCCAACTGTCAAATCTCGGGAGTCGCTTGTACTCTAGAAATTACTTCAAATGACATACTCTTATCTACTTTCATTGTTTCGTTTACCTCATTAGAACCACATGTTTAGAATTGTGGCAATAGGAATTGTTTTTCGTTAATGTAATAAGTACTTTTCTTAAATTTTATTTTGGCATGGCTTCAAAAAAGAAAACCCTTCCATGAGTGATGTTATGAAATGTAAACAAAAAAATCTCATGATTGAAAAAAAGTTGAATTACTAAGAAAACTTGAAAAAGGTACTTCAGTGAAGAGACTGTGAAGAATATGGCATTGGTAGTTCCACTGTGTATGACTTGAAGAAGAAAAAACTGAAATATATATACACTTAAAGCTATGTGTAGCTGTAAAACACTACACATATCTCAGGAAAATGCTCTTGATAAGTATTGTTTGAGTGGTTTCGTCAGTGAAGAAGTGAAGGTGTACCTATTTCAGACCTAATGCTGATGCAACAAACAAAAAGTTTCAGAATAGCTTGAAAATTACTGAAGGTTGTGATTATTCTCAAGGTTGGCTTCATCAACTCAAGCTTTGTCATGGCATGCGAAAATTATCAGCGTCTGACAAAAAACTTAGCGCCTAAGTCCTTAGAATATTGCTATGACCTAAGATGAGTTTGAGTTTTCAAACTTTCTGATGCCTTGGAACTCATATTTAATTTTTTCCCAATACCCAAATCAAAGAGAAGGTACTTTGAGAACCTAAGGAAATCGTTATCAGTCACATCAAGCCTTGGCAGAATCCTAGGGTTGCCCAGAAGTTTGAGAACCTTCTTATGAAATCTACACTGATTATATAAATAATTAGATGATATTTTTTATATTTATAGAAGCATTATGCATGGTTTTCAGGCTTTAGAAATATTAAGCTGTAAAATCAATATAATGTTTCCAGTTTCTCACCAAGAAAAAATAATTTGCTAAGAACTGGTTAAAAATGTAAATAATTTCATAATTAAAAAATTTTAAAACTAACTCAATTTAAAAGAAAGATCCACAACTTACCTTGATCATGTTCTATCCTCACATGACGGACACAGCCATTTAATTTGAATGTCAATGAGAAGATGTAATGGTCATCACTGCTATCTCGAACAATGAAGGATCCATCTGGCTCATTAGAGAGAATCTTTTCTGCAGCTTCACCAGAAATAGGACCCCAGTACCAACCATACTAGAAATTAAGATAAAATTACTTGCTTAGAACTTCTCCCATGGGACAAAAATAATAGGCTACCATAATCCAAACACTGAATCCTCCGAGGAGTTTGAATCAAATTAGTCAAGATACTTGAAAACATGCATCCAACAGATTTACTTATGTTGGTTGAAAATTAAACATCAAAAGTTTAAGTGAACAAAATACTGTATAAACATATGAACTTTTTTAAAACAAAATATCAAAAGTTAATTATTGTAATTACTAAAATAATATTATTTATTTTACATGTAGGAATTGTTTTCCTGTTTTTCACTTGCATAGCACACATCTCACTTCTTAGAGCATGTAAAAACACTTTCTAGTCAAATAATACTGTACCCTTTTGTCACTTTTTTAATTCTCATAGCATTCACAAACCATTTCTTTGGTAAAAATATAAAATTCAGATGGGATAAGTACTCAACACTATAATAATTATAACCAAAACAATCTCAAACAGATGAATGAATGAAATGTCCACTTCTTAAATAATTTAGTATCTCCTAGTTAATCTTCTATCATTTGAGTGTATTTCCGACTATTAAAATAAAATGTTGCTCATTTTCTAAGAAAAGCTCCTCAAAAGATTTCTGACACATATGAAATTCATCCTTTTCTATCTCTTGAACAACACATTTACAGATTAACATTTTTGAAAACTTAAAAACGAAAAAACTCTTCACTATAATGTTTTTAAATTAAATATAAGCTGGAAATCACAAATGCTATTATCTAATGGCTATAAAGAACAAACAAAAGCAGGAGAGAGGAAATTTTTAATACCTCAGGTGATTATTTGGCAATGAAATTTATTTGCACATTTGAAGTTCTTCTACCTTTTTATTCCTAAAATACTCAAGAATATCATGAATAACATGTCTACAACCTAAGAAAACCACATATACTTGTTCACATACTTTACAGATTACGAAAACTTACAATTAATTATTAAAAATAAAAATTCATTTCCTTAGGAAAAATACAAAAATGGCCGAAACAAGAAAAATAAAATTAGTAGGGAATGCAAAAGAATTTGTAAAAGATAATTACAATATGTAAACACAGAAAAAATCTTTTAACTTAGCAAATCTGTAGATTAAATATGCTCATTTGTGCTCTCATTACCAAAATTTTCTACACAATATGAAGGCTCCATAATAATTAAATATATTCAAGCATATACTAAGGAAAACAAACAGATAATACTGCAAAAACGAAAGCACTTACATCTTTAACCTTCTCAATACTGGAAGCAAAATCCATGCTGGGTTCATCCCCAATGGTAACCACAGGATCTTCCTGATCCTCCACTCTACTCTCCTCCTGAGTTGGCAGAGGAGAGACAGGAACCTCAGGATTGGTTCCAGCAGCTCTACATCCCCACCCTTCCCCAGAGGAGTGCGAGGGCAACGGGGGCAGGGCGCGACCTGTGAAGGGAGGAGGCGGGGGCGGCGGCAAATTGCACTCAAAATCTGCAGAATCGGTTTGGCAACCACCATCGCCTCCCGGCGCCACAGGAGCTGCCGTCGCAGTCGAAGAGACGGTTCGCCTCGCGTGACGACGCCCAGGGGACGCGGGCATCCTTCGCAATCGGAAGATGCTGCAAAGCGTCTGTCTCAGATTCGTCGAGAAACCGTGCCGAGTTCCTGACGTGGACGAAGGCGGTCGCGTACAGTTACCTTCCCCACGGCTCATGGGTGAAGAAGGAGTTCCACCCTCGACTACCTTGCCGTTTCCTACAGCGTGCGATTGACGACTTTTACCCGGTGGCTTACCACTGTCTACCCCATCAGCATCTGCAGGCGCTTCGTGATGGGACCCGTCGCCGCAAGCCTCCGCCTGACCACTCGACCCCACCTCTCTACCCCCGTGACGACTACCTCTTCCAGGACCTCTTCCTATCCCTCCTCCACTCCCAGAATAAAGGTTCCTCAAATACTGTCGCACCTCCTGCAGGGTCATATGGATCGGCTCTCCCACGGCGGAGCGAGTTTCCGCGGATGAGCGACCTTTCCGCCCGCTACCTGTAGCTCTCCCTCCGGCAGAACACCGCGCGGTGGTGGTAGTGGTAGGGGGGACGGGAGAAGATCCGGGCCCTGGGACGCTGTGCCTCTTGTTAGAGGATTCGTGCGGCGGAGAGGCGGGAGACGGCACCCTCACGCACTTCCCACCGGTGGCGGTGGAGGATGGAATGGGATGGCCACGAGATTGAGCGGCCTGTCTGTCCGCTTCGGATCGGGACCCGCTCGCCGGGTGCCTTCTACGCTTCCGGAGGTGCCTCCTGCCAGGCCTTTGGGGCGGTTGAACAGTCTTTCGGCTCGTTGCGACTAGAGGAGTAGCTGTGCTTCCATCCGCCCTTTCTACGGGTCTTACGACGTCGACGGGGACCGCGTAAACGTCACTGTCGAATGGTACGTTGTAAACATCACCAATTTCGCCCGTGTTTGCGTCCGAAGACGGCGGGACGTCGTGGGCCACCACGTTGGGGGAGTGGCGGGAGAGAGGCGAGGCTGGGGAGGCACGGGAACCGGGGCAAGTGCGCGGCACCAAGGGGAGCTCAGGAGTCCAACAGAGTCGAGGACTGGCACTCTGACCAAACTTCCCCAATTCGCATTCGAGGGGATGACAGTCTTGAGAGCAATGTATTGACCAGGTGACTTTGCATGAAATTGACAGGGCCTCTGCTAGTACCGATGCGACGAATTTCCCAGAAAATTTTTCGATGCAACGCCTGTCCTGTGCAGAATTGACTCTAGAGATAGGTTTCATCTGGCGACATTGTCCTACTAGGATGTTTTTGCCTGGGACGGTTTGGAGAACTTCAGATAGGGGAGGGCTGTCTTGGAATTCCGGAGGAGGATCGATTGGAACGAGTTTTCCATCACAGCCATTTTCAAAAGAGCAAAATTCCGGCCAACCGGGCCCTTTTTTAAGAGTATTAAAATTTTCACAACTCATGCCATCGGAATAATCCAAAGAATCTTCATGTGAGAGAGATTTTCCATCGTCATCGCTATCTTGTAACTGTAATAAATATTTTTTAAATATTATGAAAATATAAAAAATAATAATAACATTTACCAATTCCTAAAGCCACTTGCCTCCATTGCTAGTGTACAATGACAACCCTCCCCACTGCTGCTGGAAATGGAGCCACTGGTTAACAGCAGCCCACTGTCATCACTAGATGGAAAGGCTTCTAACCATGTTGATCCACTAGGTGGTGACTCCATAATCCAATTTCATTTCATCCAGCTGCCTGTAATTCAGCATAAAATTTACAAGCATTTTGGGAGAACTTCCAACAACCTGCAACATAAAAGTTATATGATTAGAGTAACTTAAAAAATTTATAACTATAATTATTCCAACATTGTCAATTGAAAATTACCGCCCACTTCTCCCATTACATAGTTCAATGGAAAAATATAAAATACACAGGACGTCCTATGCTATGTTAACTGACTAAATGGGATTTTTCTCTTTGTTTTTATATTTAAACTCAATGTTATTTCAAACATAATGCTTCCAATGTTCAAACTTAGTGCTTGCAAATTGACTAGAAAAATATGTATTAAACATACGAGAAAATACTATATTGCTTCGCTTATCAATAACCCTGGAGAAATAACATTTAATTGGCTGAAATTACGAACAACACGTCTATATTAAATTAACAAGTTCGTTCTTAATAATAACTCAAAACATATCAGACGAGTTTGACAGAACCAGTGTTTTAATTACAGTGACCACCTTAGCCAAAAACTATTGCCCAATTGCAGACAGAAATGAAACACTGTATACGGGAAATACCTATAACTATATATCAATTAAACTGAATAACTTGCCCGGTTGTGGTTTTACAAACGAAAGAAAATCACATTCTGTATGTTATACGGCCACCGTTCTCACCTATTTTCGCCATGTTGACTGCATTTCCATTTCTCTATCTACCCATCGTTCTACAAAAAATAGTTGACAACCGTAAATTTGAAGATGACGTCGAGCGAAATTGAGGCACGAGAAGATGGTAATTGTGAAAAGATTTTTTAATATAAGAACAGATTCGCTAAAAATTGTATCTAGACGATTCGTATATGTCTACAAAATTTTCATAGCGAACTTTTGATGACATATATTAACATGTCAAATTAAATCAGTTACGATACTTTACGTAGGCGTATTCTCGTTCGCAGCAGGAGGTGAATACAAAAAATTAAATAACCACATAGTCCGATATGCATAAAATGCTAAAAAAAATAGGATGTCATTTGTATTTACTCAATAATGTTTTATGAAGTACCACATGATTCATTAGGAGAAACCATTACGTTAGAAATGTAATGGGCGAAATACTTAAGAAGGAAAACTACATTGTGAAAAGTGGAGTAGAAATGATTGTATTGATTTATTTTAGTATATCTGATAAGTTTCGTTAGGAACTTAGAATGAAATAAAAGCGTGTTTTTTGCATTTTTTTGGAAACGGCAATCAAAAAATGTTGGTTATTCTCAAAGAAAAAACCACGAATAAAGCCAGAAAGAAAGGAATAGAAGGAATGGTAAGAAGCAGACGCGATTTTTTAAATTAGTGGATGCATAGTTTTTCAATTATGAACAAGATTTAAAATATACGTCACCGATGAATCGGATGGACTATTGGCAGAATATTCATTTTAGATTGCCTCAATTATTAATCGTTGGGAATGGCTGCCCGACTATTAGCACAATATAATGTTAATCATAACACAAACACCATTCGTATGGGCTGTATATCCAATTCCAAATTTCACAGAATTTTCTGATTTTTAACTTGTTTTTCATGTTGTTTTTTAAATGAAACATTGAATTTTTATTATTACTAAGAAATTAAATTTTTGAAAAGATTTTATTTTGTCTTATTTATAATTACACGATTCAACGGTATCATAAACTGGTTCCTTTGTATAATTTCAACACTTCATTCCTATAAAATCAGGTCATTGACACAAGATATCATTTTTACATGTATTTAAATCACTACTATAAAATCCAGGAACTCTGCAGGAGATGCTTAGACGGCTTTAATTCATCATTTTTATTGCTGAACCTTTATTCACTGGACAATTCAAAGGCTACCCTATCAGTAATGACCACCAGAGAAGTACATCCAATGAGATAACAGCAAAGGGAACCAAGGCTCTATGCCAGGGATTCTATTACTGTTTATTGCCAGTTTTTATACTTTAATAATTATATTTTTTAAATCTGTGATTCATAAAATTGAATGTTTTCATAAGGAAATGATATTGTCTCATACACCCACTATATAAAAAGTGTATGTATTTTGTTAAATTCACTTTGGGATGCTACCTTAAATTTTGTTCAGGGGACAAAGCTCAGCCTCCTAAGTATGCTAAATTCAGTAATGGTATGATATGAAACAATTGGAGTTATATCTATATAAACTTGGGAGTGAATTGAAAATTACATGCATTCAATTGAAGAGCCTTCAAACCGATTATAAGTTACAATGAAAAAAGTATAATCTGATGTCCTTCTGAAACATTTCTATCACAGAATTACCCTTAAAATACTTATTATTTTACATTTTAATAATCTTTCAACATATTGTGTAAGTTATTGTTGAATATTGTTCACAGATCCGGTAACTCACAGTTGCAAATGTTTTCAACATTGATCATATTTCATTATTTAAATATGGGATTGCTTGTAAGTTGGATTACATTTCATTGACTTTGAAGCAATTTTACTTATATCGTTTGAGCTTGCTTAATATTTGCTATCAAATATATAACAATTTTGCCAGTGGTCTAAATGGACCATCACAGATCCCTGGATCCTGCTCTTTCTAAGGTGTTTAAGCAGATATGTTTATATTATAAATAATCAATCCACAAATGAAACTAATGTTAAAAAATTATTTCTGAAAAATATGCAAATGAAATTCATATCAGTGAAAAGTTATTTTATGGATAGAATTTTATCCGCAGATAACTTAAATATAAAATAAAAATGGAGTAGATAATAACTGAAAGGATAAAATTGTATCATGCAGCATTGAAAATGCTTGGAAGTGTCCATTGTTGGACATTTCACAGCCCAAGATGTGTTTTAACGGAAAAGGTGCAAGCTTATTGCATCCTCTTCAGAGATAAGAGATTTGCAAAGAGACAGGAGAAAGGTATGGTATAACCTAATGTAAAACGTGCCATTTATTTTCAACGTGGCTGCTTTCTCAGACCTGTATTATACACTAAAGGTTTTTTCAGATGTTTTCCTCTCATTAATGCATGTGCCAGAGAGAGTTGCAATTTACTAATTATCTTATTCTTGGTGCATTTTGTTCGATTATATTTGTGCATTTATCCACTTTCTAATCAAAATAAAGTAGGGATTAAAACTGAAGGAATGTAGATACATTTTAAAATGGTAAACAAAGATACTTAACAGCATAATTTTTCTTCAGTTTTTTTGCACAACTTCAGAATCAACGGGTGATTTTATGAATTTAAATAATGTTATAAAACATTGTAGGATATTTTTACAGGCAAAAGTGAATTGGGATAGAAAATTATTTTCTGTATCACTTAAGTAAATTAGTGAGATACATGCAGGCCTTTTTTTACCCAAGATATCACAAATGGTTGTTAACCATATAAATCTCATAAGTTTTATTACTGACATATACATCGGTACCGTATTTTAATAGACAAGTTTTATTATTTCCTTATCATTTTAAAATATGATAGAGCAGCAGTTCCCAAGCTTTGTCAAGGCATGAAACCCTTATATGCAAATATTTTTTTCTTTTGAAAACCTAACTAAGATGTGATAAGACAAATTGCAATAAAATTACTTTTATAATCATTATAATTTTTATTTACATAGTTTATGTATCTTACAGTAGGCAGTTTACAAGTGATGCTCATGTTTCCTGAGGTAAATAAGAGAAGGAAGAACGCATTGGGTCTTTTCCTCTGTCTGTTACAGAACTCCATTGAGCTATCACAGAATCCCATTAGCTTCTGCAGAACTTTTAGGTTCCACAGAACAGTTTGGGAAATCCTGTGCTAGAGTATGCAAGTGTTCAAAAATGTTCATAGGGGTACATCATCAAAAAAAGACCCCTGGTAAATACAGTGACTATGTATGTACATAATTTTAGAAATGTTTTTATAACTCAATCGCTTAGTATTTTTTGGTTTGTTGGGAAAATTTGACACTTTTTCCCACCACATTTAATTATTTTAACAATTTTAAACTTACCGATGCTCATAACCATGAACAAGAATAACTAGATATAATAGTTTATAATATTTCTCCACAGTTAATTAAAGTGAGGATTATTTTGGGAGTTCAAACCACCCGTCAAAAATCCCAAAATCATTCTGACTTTAATGCCATTAAAATTTTAAATGTTATTATTGACCTAATTTATATAGCTGTAAGAATCAACGCCCACTTTTGGTTTCAAAATTTTAAAAGTTCTTATATATTCATATCCATTGAAAAGATATTTGTTTCTGGCTGAGCCAAAACCCACAACAAAATTCTGGCTATGCCACTGTAAGTAATAGTAGTGTTTTTCAAAGTTGAGTTATGAATTGAAAATGCTTTGTTGTTAAGGAAAGTTTTGTTTATATGAGAGGATTACATATCAACAACTCCTCATCCAGTTCATCATTTAAAAAAATGGGAGAAATTTCCATTTCAAAAAGTATTTTTTGTTTTATTCCAAAAATGTTAAGTATGCATGAATAACTATAGAGATCTGAATTTGGTTATATTTGGTAAAAATATATAGCAATTAATAGTGAAAATCAGTAACATCAAGGCTGTTTCAAACTGGACTTGAACAGATGATGAATCATACTATGCGTGGAAATGATTTATAAAGTTAATAACTAATTTCAATTCAAACATTTCTTTCTACAATTTCAATTATGCTTTCAGTAAAAATCTAGATCAACTGCTTAATGCATTCCACAGCAAATGATTAATTAATGGAGGTGGTTTAAAAATGTACATCTAGATTTGATTCAACCATATTTATTAATATTTTAATTGTTGCATAAAAGTCATCAATAAAAAAATAACCACAAAAAATGAAAAGCCTTCAGCCATGGATGTGGGAGCTGAATTAAATCCCACGATGATAACAGCAGCTGTCCTTTTTAATTAAACAGATATGATGTCTTGAGCCATAAAGCTGTTCAATTTGCAACCATTCGTCATATTAACTTTCCAAGCTTGGTCAATGAATCTGAAATAAAACACATTTTAATGCAATGCCACAATTTTTATACTAGTTTGAACATAAGTATAAATAATAATAAGAAAAAACATGTTCTTACCCATAATTCACCAAAAACATTAATGTATCATACCTGAGTGACGAGGCCAGCAGCAATTGTGAGCCCACCTGACCTCAGCATGAATCGACCAAGTTCCTTAACATCACGATATAACTCCACACAGATAGGACGACCTGTCTCAATCTCTACAGTGGCATTAGAATTTTTGGTGAGACATCGTGGATTATTTTTAACCACCTCACCAGTACTCTTGTTCAACTGAGCTATCAGTTTAGTGATAACTGCTTGTTCCAGTAGTGACTGATGATGAAACACAACCTATAACAGGAATTAAAACAATCTGAAATTGCCTGGTCAACATAGTCAAAATTAATGGCGGAAAAACATAAACTGTCACTTGTTTTTTAGGAGAATCTGTTAAAATTTGCAAAAAAAATTAAGAATCTTACATGGTCATTTGAAAACAATGTGAATGTTTTATAAATACACAATGTTGATGCCACTCAAGGTACAACTTCAATATTTAAGTGTTACAGTATTTAAATTGCAAAATTCCATACTGGTGAACTTATACAGCACTATAAAAATTAGTTACATTATCAATTTTATACATAAATATAAAATTTTCACACATATAAATATCATATATAAGGCTTTCGGTCAGTGCCAATATGGGCAGTAGGAATATACAGACAACCTTCCTTTCTCCCATGGTTTATTTATATAAATAGAGAAACTGCAGAGAGAATTAAAATCAACTTCCAAAATGAAGCAAGTGCGAAAATGTCCCTTCCGATAAAATTATTGGAATATGAGACCAAACTGTGCTGATGACTTCACATCTGGTAGACTAGAGCATTTTTTTGTGGGTCCCTGGGATTTTCTGTTATAATTGCCAGCAAAAACAAATGTTTATAAATCCGTCACCAATTATAACATTGTTCACAATTTTATTTGTTGAAATGATTACATCCTGCTCTTATGTCACATACTATATATTGAACCATAAGAGCATGTCAGTGAAATTTAATAATTATTTCCCATTTTAGACTTTTCCAATTTTTTCTTGCATACGAGCTTCGTGTTCATTTTGTAAATGTAAAATTTAGATATGAGTGCAGCTTACATGTGAATAAATGCCTTCATTTTTCAAAATAAAGATTTTTATTCAACTATTCAGTGATAGTGCAGATGTAAATCTTGACAGTTCTTTCACAGTTAATTTTTTGACTGACATTTTAGGAAAAAGGTGTGAGGTACACAAATAAATGAATCCTCGTGTAAGATGCGCACCCCCTTTTTTTCACAGGGATTTTGGGAAAAAAGGTGCGTGGGTTACACGAGTAAATACGGTATATATGTTTTTGTCTTTTGTAAGTCTTTTATCTTTTATAAGTCCAAAGTTTACATATTTTGAGTCAAGTGATCTGCTTAGGACTGTTTATAGTTGGAGTGCTAGGATGAAACAAACAAATCCACTATTTGGGAGATCTTAGGGTCCTGAGTCAGTTATCCTTCAAACACAACCCTCAAAAACATGCTTTGTCAAAGACAGAAGTATTCACAGCTTCAAGAAAGAGGAATATTTTACAGGTTATAGCAGTGACATTGAAAATTCTGTCATCCAGGGATAATAAATCAAGTATGGAGACATCTCAAATTGAGATGAGGATGAGTGATGAATTGAAATATGAAAAGTTGATGGACCGCAGAATCATCATTTTTCAGTAAGTTCCAGTCAACATAATTGTGACTAAAAACTGTAACGTGTAAAAGAGTGATTTGAAGTTCTTCAGTGGAAACCTTCAACCTCAGGAGAGATGCAAGTTTTTATACAGTAGAACATCATAAACCCAGCATTCAAAGATCTGCCATTCTCAAAAACGGCATTTTTTCAAAAGTTATATGCAAAAAATCCTAATGCTCTAGAAATTATTTTAAATGATGTACGCTTATCTATTTTCATTGTTTCGTTCACCTCATTAGAACCACATGTTTAGATTCGTGGCAATAGCAATTGTTTTTCGTTAATGCAATTAGTACTTTTGTTAAATTTTGACATGACTTCAAAAACAGAATACAACCTGTAAGTGGTGTTAAGAAACGTAAACAGAAAAATCTTACGATTGAAAAAAAGTGGAATTACTAAGAAAACTTGAAAAAGGTACTTCAGTGAAGAGACTTTGCGAAGAATATAGCATTGGTAGTTCTTCTGTGCATGACTTAAAGAAGAAAAAAACGGAAATATTGAAATTTTACGCAGAGAGTGATACACCTAAAGCTACGTGTATCTGTCCTGGGTAAATATTGTTGATAAGGTTTTGTTTGAGTGGTTTCGTCAGCGAAGAAGTTTCAGGCCTAAAGCTGATACAGCAAGCGAAAAGTTTTCACAATAGCAAAAAGAGTGAAAACTGGGTTGATATCGACAATGATGCATCTGTCGTACTTGGTCGTACTTCAGCTAACTTATGTGAAATAGTCGAAATAGTGGACATGGTTTTGAAAACTGAGAGATGAAGAAAATGAAAGTGATGATGATCAAGAGATAGTTAAGGGTAAACCTTCAATAGATCGCTGTATACAGTTGGTCACAGATACAATATCTGTTTTAGAACAACACTCTTGCATTGATTTTCAAGAGATTACGTGTTTGTATCGAACACAAGATAAACTTATGAAGGAAAAATCAAAATGCATGAAAAAAGCTAGTTTGCCTGATATGTTAAAAAAAAATTCTTGGAATAATGTGTGATGAAAATAATGTTGTAAATGCGTATTAGATATATGCTTTATTTCACGTTCGTTATTTACTTTTTAATGGTTCATTTATAATTCCTGCATGTATAAGCAATAGTATTTATTGATAATGGGTTCCCTTTTAACTGCTATTCATCATTTGAATTATATAATCAACTACCAAAAATGTACATCACTTAAGGATCTTTTATAAATTTTCAAAAACCCGGCAAATGCTAGGTCCTGAGGTTGCCAGGTTTATGAGGTTCTACTGTAGTTTTTATCTTTATCCGTGGCATTGCTATCAAACCAGAAAATGTTATGTATTTCTCACTTAACGAACTCTTAGAAACACCAATCTTCTATGAAGTTACATTTTACAGATAATAAAGCTTCCGTGATATGCCTTATTAAAGCAATAAAGCTGCATAAAATCTATTCAATTATACAATCTTTAGAGATATAAACAAAACTAACAGAATTAGCCTGTTTAAAATGGACTTCCTTCCCCCCTCTCTCTCTTTCCCCCCCCTCCCTCTCTTCCCCCCCCCCCTCCAGGCATCCTCCATTCTGAGCAAAACAACCCAAAAAAACAAACACAAAAAATCGACAATGAAAACAAACAACAAAACAACAACAATGAAATGTATACATCCTGTGTATGTATGCACTATGTAAATATGCAGTGTTAATGAGATACCCCAAATTTAGATCGTCTAATTTGGTGATTTAAGTAAAAGAGAAATACAATACCACATAGCGATCTTTAGGGTGACGGTGGTGAAGAACAACAACAGAAAATCGTGAAAGTTGTTCAGATGCAACAGAGATGGCAGCACCAAACAGTCAGAGCGATTGCTACATCTGGTCACTGCTGCCACACTCGGCCGTTATTGGTATACCTTACTACGTACGTACCTTAGCCTTTTAAATATATAGATAGTGTGATAAATAATGGTCAATTCAGTATTTAAATGCCCACTTGGGAAGCAGTAAGGCTAATTTAAATTACCCTGTAGAGGATTATGAAACTGAAAAAAATCTTGTGTCTCTAGCACGACTTTTTTTATACAGAGCAATTACCATATTTGACCGAATATAGCCCCCCCCCCGAATATAGCCCCCCTACCCATTTTTCTCACACAAATCTAGAAAATATTTTAATACCCTGAAAGGACGATTATTTTTAGGACTTTAATGTCATGAAACATGTTGTATAATTTGAAGAAATATCAAACTTGCACTCATTTAGTAAAAAAGTACCAATTAGCGAGTGATAAAACGCCATGCTAATTGGAAATTTAAGGTTTTCAGATTTGTTCCTCAGAATTCAGAGGGTATACAAACGAGAGAGATATTTGACAAGGAATTGAACAAAAATACATTTTTAGGGAGTAAAAATAAACTAAAAAGTCGAAATAACATACCAATTTATGCAGCAATATAAATTCGCACTTTGCTCATATTTCAATCTATCTTTCGTTTGTGTAATTAACAATTCGAGCTTAGCCAGGCAATTAGTCCATTCTCGGGCAAGGTTAATTTTGTTGGTATTACCGTATTTGCTTGTGTAAGCTGCGCACCTTTTTTCCCAAAATGCTGGTGGAAAAGAGGGGGTGCATGTCTTACACAAATTCTTTTATTTGCCGCTCACCTTTTTTCCCAAAATGTCGTGTCAGTAAACAAATATACGTTAAGCTAGCACCCATGCCGCATCTATTATTCTATTTCTGAATTTCGGTGTATTTAGTCATTTTCATTCATTGTATAAAAATTTTAAATGAGTTTTAAGTTTATTAACGGGTGCTCCCCAAACTCGACGAAGTCTTCTGCTGCAATCGTCACGGAGGCCACGGCGCATGCGCGACCAGTTTGGGTTGGTGGAGGTTTTGTTCTCACGGCAGACGACGCCTACCATGTTCAGATATGGCGTGCTTCCTTTATTCTATGATACGTCTATGAAAGTCATAGCCACCGTGGTGATCATTGAATGATCGCTGATCATAATTTTAGTTCGCCAAAAAAATGACGACCGCTACAGTAGGGATCAGTGACCATATGGCTGGAAAATTACGTACAGAAGAATGATCGCTACCGGAGTGATTTCTGCCGAACATGACCAATGTGACCACAAAAACAGTTACGTGTTTAACAAAAGAGGACTACCGAGATTTCTGCTAGTACCGATATAGAGAGATCACCCAATAAATTCGTCACGTAGGAATGTGAAGATGCTTAACTTGAGCGTAGCATTTTTTAGAAATAGGAATTGGTGATTTAAAAAACCCTTTTTCGGCTCAAATAAATTTTTTTCCCTAGAGCTGGCCCAAAAACCGGGGTGCGCGGAATACACGGGATCTCGGCTTACACGAGCAAATACGGTAAAACTTGCAATTTGACAATAATGAGAGCGATCAGGTAATAGAAAAATCCTTCCTATATGGTGACGTCAATCAGCCTTGCAAATAAATATTCGCAACCCGAGTAGTTTAGTCTTACAATGGATAGAAACACTTACTGACTCGAATGAAATTCATCATTATTGAAGCTTTGCACACTTGTTTGTACCCACCTAATTTTTAGTGCCCGAAAATAGCCCCCCCCAACTTTTGCACTTCGCTTTTGGCCAAAAACAGGGGGGCTATATTCGGTCATATACGGTAATATGATTGCACTCAACATCAACATATTCAGGAATAATTATCAGCAATACGTGAATAATTTTAAAACATTTTCAATAGCCTTAATAACATGTTGATGCACAATTAAAATTACCCTTGGCAGCATATGCAATGTTATCAACAATTAGAAAATTTTATCATAATAACAGAAACAATGGTATCACTTAGTGATGTATTTAACATAAATTTAGAAGAAAAATCAAAATATCTCTTAAACCAGAAATGGCAAATACAGTGGGGTCCCCAGTATTCGCGGATTCAGTAATCATCATTTCACTTATTCGTCATTCATGTATTATGGAACAATGTTTCGGTATCTGCGGTTTTGATGTTTCGCTTATTCATCACTCGGACTACTTGCCGTGGCGGAGTCAAGAAGTCAACATGCACGCTACTTGTTCAACAGTGACTGCCTCATTAAACTTGTTTTATTTTATGGCCTATTTTGTTTATTTTTTGCTATTGATAATGAATATACTATGTTGGTAATTATCAGAGCCGGCTTGATTGAGATGCAAACGGTGCAACTGCACCAGGCCCCACACTTAAAGAGGCCCCGTGCTCTCTAAGAAACATTTGTCGTGCATGCATTTTTGAAAAAATATTGATGTGTCATAGTGAAAGAGATTTCTTTAGTTACTATAATTTACTATAAAAAATTTTTGACACTTTGCACCGGGCCCTGTGATTTTCCTAGCTATCTCTGGTAATTATTTTTTACTTTTTTTATTTGTTTTAACTAGTTTAAGGAAGTGAACTAACACACCATCTTACAATCTGGGTGTTATTACGCACCAGCATCACGTGCTTTCTTTTGAAATTGTGCCGTGAATATCATATCCAAGATTCCCGCAAATTTTATCCCGCAATATCTGTGTGCTCGTGTATTATTTGTATGTGCATGTGGGTTATTTATGTGTGTGTGTTTTCCATTCATATTTATGTAATTTTAAGTTATTTTTATCTATATTAAAATTAGGCAATGTTCAGTGTATGTACTGTCCTGTATATTAACCCTTTCATGACCAGAATGCCCGTAAACAGACTTGTTTTCTTAGTTTGGACGTCATAGGGTACGGTGGTAATGACTTAAACCTAATCTCCATTATTACATGATATCTTATGAGAGAAAATTCCCCTTTTTTCGTCACATGAGTGAGTTTAGTGGCAAATCAGAATGTGACCTCCCCTTATATAATGTATTTTTATGGGGAAAAATTCCCCGGTATTCACTGTTTCAGTATTTGTGACCATTTTCTGGTACGTAACCCCCGCAAATAACAGGGACCCACTGTACATGCATACCGGTAGTGACACACTTGCGATTTTACTTGGCACGTGTAAGGTTGTATTTTTTCTATATAAAGTATGAAGTTTCTTGGAGAAAGAGTAAACTAGTGGCACGTGAAAAAAAATTCGCATGATTCACATCACTTTCCTGGCACGTGACACAAAAATCATTTGCCATCCCTGTCCTAACTATCAGTTTTATAAAAAATGTTCCAAACAAAAATTGTAAAAAATTATATTGTCTACAATTTTATAATAACAAATATTTATGTAAATTGAATTTTAGAGGAAATATTTGGAAAAAAGGAAAAACGATAAGAATAAACATCCACTTCCGGTCGAGCTGTTTATGCCAAAACCTTTTCAGATCTTCATTTCCTAATAAAAAAAAACTAAAGTATAAAGTTTTGTGATGATGTGATCATTAGTTTTTTGAGTTCAAGCGCCCACAAATTTTGTAACACACACCCACAGACATCATCACGGAAATAGTCAAAACGTTTTGACTATTTCAGGAGATCTTAAACGTGTATTTCTGTTGAAATCTTGAATTCGATTTTTTTCACGAATACAATACATACTTTCTCCTATACTACATATGGAGAAAGAAAGTAAAAATACTTACTGGAAAACCACGTGTGATAGGAACTTTGATGTTGAAAACAACTATTCTAGCAGTGATTCGTGATGTAACAGCCATAGGATTAGCTGGGTCACTAAGAATATACCCAACCATTACATTTTGCATATCAATTCCAGAAAGAGTTACACAGGGTTGATCACCAGCAAAGGTTACTTGTGCAGGTAATTCATCAATGGCTATGCCTAAAATAACAAATTTAAATTAAAATACAGGGTAGAAATAGAGGTCATACAACTAAAAAGAAATGCATTATCTTAATCGCTACCATCCAAAGATTTTGAATCCGTACATAGAATTAACACCAATGGATCATAATTAGTAAATATTTGAAGTTTTCTGACAATTCAAGATAAATGAGAAAGTTTAAAATTTATTATACAAGCCAAAGAAATAAATTTTGAGATGGTACAGTACAATATGGTAATAACATCAACTACCATATATCATTTGCTTGGTTATTTGTTGTCAAATATAATGTTCAGAGCACCACCAATGCCGTAAGATCCAGGGGCATTATGCTAAATACCATTCAACTCATACTTTCAGGATTTACTTAGCTTTGCCCATTTTAAACATCTAGCTGCTCACTGTCTACATTGAAGTCATGGGTTTCATTCTAGGAGTGTTATTATCTTCATTTGATTGGATGGCTGTAGCACATTAATCATTTGCATATTAAAATTACACAACTTTTGTATGTATGTCCATTACTATTTTTACTTTCAGGAACATTCAGTTATGTGGATTTTATATTTATTGTTTTCTTTTTAACGTAATACTTAATTCTCACATACCCATCATATTCGATGCATAATTGTTAGTATATAATAAAATGTGAACATAAAAACAATATTTATATTAATAACTGAGAATTAAATTAAAAGTACAATTGTTTTCTTGTAATATTTCAGAGATGTTATAAAGATATGTGTGCTTTGTTGTCTAATTACCAGATTATGCAAAAAACTAAATAATTAAAATAAAAAGGTGACTAACCTTTAACTTGGGCAAGTTCACCTTGGGGTTGAACCAACACCTTTTCTCCAGCCTGTAGAACACCAGTTTCCACTCTACCAGAAACACAAAATCCCGATCCAGTTCCTTTAAAGATGTCATTTACTGACATCCTAAACGGCTTAGAAACAGGCCTGGGAGGAGTTTTAAAGTTATCTGAAAAAAGCACATCACATTTAGACATCTGATAAATGGTATATCCCCCCCAAAGGACTACCACCTTATCATGGTGGGCAGTGCTCGAAATGAGTCGGAACACCAGGATGTCGCTCCAGCTTATCACGTGCGCTGATGATAGCATTCTGTTTCGTCAGACATTTAGGAATACCATCCCTTATAACAACGTTCCGTTTCATACAAATTTCCATTCCATTACCAATACAAGCGTTCTGTTTCATAACATTTTCCATTTCGAGCACTGGTGTTGGGGAGCTTTGAGTGCCCCGATGAGCCTGAGGGCTATAGCTCCATGCACGATCAAAATGATTTTAATGGCTGTAGTACTGTAATGTAGAAAGCAACAGGAAACTACCGCATTATTAATTCCATGTATAAATTTCAAATTCTCCTGGGGCAACTAGTCTCTCATTCGGATCTCTGGATGGGGACTGTTTCGGAAAGATTAATCAGCAATAAAGACAAAAGGATAAGGATAGGAATGTGGAATGTTAGGACACTAAGAAGAGCAGATAGATTGGAAAACTTGAAAATAGAAATAGAAAAGAATGGGTTAGATATCGTAGGAGTGAGTCAAGCATGATGGAAAGGGATAGGAGAAATACAGACTGGAGATTTCAAAGTGATTTATTCAGGAGGAAATCATGGGGAAAGATGGATAGCAGTTGTGATGCATTAAGAAATTAAGAAATCTGTGTCTCAAGTTATGATGATAAGTGATCGACTGATGGTAGTAAAAATCACAGTAGAACCTGTGGACATGCTAATTATACAGGTATACATGCCAACCACAGATCATGATAAGGAAGAAGTCGAAGAAATATATGAGAAGATTAATGAAATTGCTGAAGAAGATGGAAAAGGGAAAGTAAATTGTATTATAATGGGAGACTGCAACAGTGTAGTTGTAGAAGGAAACAAAGCAGCATTGTAGGAGCATGTGGTTTAGGAAAGAGAAATAGGAGAAATGTTCGTGGAATTTTGCCAGAAGAATGAATTAGTTAAACCAATACATGGTTCAAGAAACATAAAAGAAGGCTGTATACATGGAAAAGTCCTGGGGACAAAACAAGATATCAAATTGATTATGTATTAGTAAAACAAAGATTCAGAAATAGTGTAAAATATGTAATAACAATACCACCAGCAGATATAGATCCTGATCAAAACCTTTTAGTGGTAGATATAAATATGAAACTGAGGAAAATAAAGGTACAGTAAAAGCTCGTTTTAACGGCATCCATTCTAGCAGCAATCTCGCTCTAATGGCATCTTCGGTGAACTTACATTTTCCAATTGTCTAATAGATGTCGCCACAGTCATGATCAATCTCCGTAAGCTTAACCATATATTGCGAGTAGTTCCTCTTCTGTTTCAAGGTGTCAACAGTTGTGACGTACTGTGTAATAATTTTATTTGTTATTAACCTCATTTTATAAACATTTAATGAAATCCTAAAGAGCATGAGTAGTGGCAGCAGTAGTAGAAAACAAGAGAAGCGAATGGTGCTTACTTTACGACTGAAAATTGACATTTGCCAACGTCTGGATAATGGGGTAAATAGACACATATTAATGAACGAGTACAATATAAGTTCATCTACGATATATGGTATTAAAGCAAGAAAACGGCAACTTCTACAAAATTTTGCTGGATCTGAGACAAAAATATCCAAAAACATAAAAATTTAAGGAAGCCAAAGCTAGAACAATTGGATGCAATATTATACGAGTGGTTTAAAGTGAAACATTCTGAAGGTTTCCCAATCACAGATCCACTATTAATTGAAAAGGCTAAATACTTTTATCAGCGCTGTATTTTTCCGATGGGTTGCTATCTCGTTTTAAACATCATCACGGGATACGAAAACTGAATGTCTCGGGTGAACTTAAATCAGCTGATAGTGAGGCTGCACATTCGTGAATATACGAATTGTTGACATTTACTTTCAACGAAAAAAGCAAAATAATCTGTTAATTGTGAATAATAAATGATGGTTGTAGTAATAATGTTATTTTCGATGGATCATTTTGGTTCCTAGAATGAGCATTACAAAAATTAATAAAATTACTAGGGCAGGCCCGGATCTCCGATCCTCAACGTGATTTAAATAAACTGAAGCTTTTGTGAAATAATTTTTATTGAATACTTAATGAAATAAATGAAATGCAAATAATCTAAATAGTTCGGCCGTAGGTTAGATCTTCTTTGTTCCCTATTCATTTGACGTGTTTCCTTATTTCTTTGTCTTTCTTGTACTCTCCGCTCCCCATCTACACGGGCAATCCTATGAGCTTCCGCATCTCTTTCTCTCTCTTTCCTACAATACTCTTCCTTTGATCTCTGGCTCCTCTTCCTTTCTCTGGCAGCTGTAGCTGAGCTAATAGCTCTCCTATTCACTGGTCTATTTTAATTTTCTGCGATTTTACAGCAATATATTAGAGCAATTACGTGATCACAATGTCACAGAGTTACTCAATGCTAGTTTAATATCACAGTATATTCAAGGGGGAAAAATTTTCAAATCTACCTTACCTTAGTTCGAATGATTATCGTTGCACCCTTATAGACAAACTCACAAACAGTTGCTTTCCTTCAAGTGCTAACTTCTTACAGGACCTACTATAAAGGCGACATCAATGCAACCGTTTATTTAGATTATCAATGAAGAGAAGATAACCATATATGTAATGCGTTTACAAAATAACGTGCATCCCTATTCTCATCTAATTTTTAATTTATGCGTGAGCCTATTTGCGTTAATTAGGAATACAGATTTGTAATATGATGTTTCTACTTACAAAAAACTAAGATTCCAGCATTCAAACAATGAAATGAAATTCAACTGCTTCGACTAAATCGTTAGAAACGCTTCCCATAGGCAGCAATACGCAGTCAACAGAAAAATTGTCCTTAAATATTTACATTGCTATGCTTCATTAATTTTGATGCTCAAACAACAGGTCGACACGAATAACTCTTTTCTTTCATCTATTTGAAGGTTTGATTGGCATTAAATGAATCGGAGGCAACAATGAGAGTCTCCTTGGCAACACCCGGAATGAGTACGAAAAATCCGCAAAATCTCAAAAAAGAATGCGTATTTCTGAAAATGTCAATAGTGTAACATGTTAACATCGCAAGAATAAAATAGTATAGAGTTTTAGCCAACGAATAATGCCAAAACGAAGAAAATCGGTCCATATTTTCATATTTTGGTGAATGAAGGAAAAAAACCTTGCACTCTGAAAAATTGAAAATCCCGTGTAAACGTATGGGAAAATATAATTGTCTCCTGGATTCGAACCGAGACACTTTAGCAAATGAAAAAATTTTTCAGGGACCTCACAGCCAGTAGAAACAAAACACCGTTTACCGCATATCTTTATGACGAACGGTTCTCGAGAAATACGCCGATATAAATTATACACAAATGTCGACAGACGTCAATGTAAAATTAATATATAGTGAGATAGATTTATTACACCGGCAAAAGACAGTAAACTAGATAACGAAGAACAACATATAGAATATCTTATAGGGAAGAAGAACGTTAAAAGATTGCAAATATGCTCTCAAAGTAATTGGAATGTGATTTTGCGGCACCATTCGTTATAGCGGCACATTCATTTTAGCAGCATGCCTTTGGTCCCGTGGGTGCCATTACAATGGGCTTTTACTGTAATAAGAAAAAGAGTACCAAAATGGGACTTAGAAAAACTTAAATATAAAAAGGAAGATGTAAGGGATAAATTAGAAGAAAAATTGATACTTTTGTATTTTTACGGCCACACTACCGAGTTCTACATTTCCCCGCTATATGGCACTACTTATCCGCCATGGTCTGCCTACTTAAAACTTCCAATTTCCCCCAGTACATCGCACTGTGTGTATTACTCGATGTATCAGCAATGTTTCTGTTTTCATTCCAGGCGGTATGAGAATTCCCCGAGTGCATGCGCCACTGCGTTTTCCGCTACTCTTTATTTATTTGCAAAGGGAAATTGGTGATGCCATAATAATACAGAAGTACCCTAAAGCTTGCTAACCCATGACTGATCGGCCTGCCGCGACATTTACATAACAGATCACCGGACAATGAGAAGGGACAGTTTCGTTCCAGCGAGGCAAAGGGTGCAGTACTGCCCGGAGACAACTACTAAAATAAAAACAAAGCAAGCTGAAGGCTCGAGTATTAGGAAAATTACTACAAATACCGGTATCCCCGAGGACAAGTAGGTCAGATTCAAACAGAATTCATCAAAATACATTCAAATAACAACTCTTCACATCCTAATCAGAGGGAGAATTAAAACAAATAATTACCCAATTACGTTCTGCAAAAATGTTATAACGATTGCCTAAAATGGAACCTATCCCTCAGTCCGGGTTTGCAAGATAAATTGGCTCCATTTGCGGCGTAACAGTCAAGTGAGATATTTTTGCACCTTAGTCACCAATTTCCCTTCACAAATAAATTAAGAGTAGCGGAAAACGCAGTGGAGCATGCACTCGGGGAATTCTCATACTGCCTGGAATGAAAACAGAAACATCGCCGATACATTGAGTAATACACACAGTGCCACGTACTGGTGGAAATTGGAAGTTCTAAGTAGGCAGACCATGGTGCATATGTAGTGCCATCTAGCGGAGAAATATAGAAATCAGTAGTGTGGCCATAAAAATACAAAAGTACCAAAAAATTATCTGAAATTAAGGATGAAAATGTAGGCAGTACCCTCCTTTGGAATAAGATTAAAAGCTGTATAACTAAAGTTATGGAAAACGTGGGGAAAATGGAAAAGAAAATTAAGAAAGCATGGATCAACCAAAAAATGCTCGACAAGATGGAAGAGAGAAGAAGACGGAAGAAAGTTAACAATGTGGAAGGAGGTTGAACAATGAATTAAGGAGGATCACAGACAAAGCTAAGGAAGAATGGGTAAATAAAATGTGTGATGAAATAATGGAATTGGAGAGACTCGGAAGGTATGATTTAATGCAGTGCTCTATAACTAGTGTGCTGCACACACTGAAGATACTTAATTTTCAGAAAAGCATTTGGAAAAAATAGTTTTGCATAAATTTTATCAACTAAGAAATTTATCCTGAAACTAGGAGAGGAAATGATAGACCTTAGCAACGATCATACAACTTAAAATTAGGTAGTATGCTACCTTTAGATGTATTTTTGCTAAAAGCTAAAGGTGAATATCCTTCAATATAACTATATAAACTATATAACTATATAAATATGCCGAGTAAGGCAAGCAATGGCACAGCTCTACTTTATGTAGCTAAGCGTTACTAATTAGTCACTTTGTGAGGCTTGCCTCTCATTCAGAAATAAGCAACAGGTATAACAAATAACAGTACACCTCATTTGAAACTAATTTATTTCACTTTCTGTTTCTAATAATTTCAATCAACAGAAATATATTAAATTAATTTTGGAAATATGTATTGTAACCATGCAATTACTTCTATAGCTTAAACTAACTGTAGGCTTTCCAGCTTCCCGATAGATGGAGACAATGCAGTATTTTCATGTCACTTTCCACGCCACAAAGAAGCATTTCAAATTCTGCTTACTTCCCCTCCATTGGGCTGGCATAGGCCCTCCCCTCTTTCCCCTGCTCTCTCGTATCCATGAGTATAACCATCAGAGAAGCAAATCTGAAACTGCTTCACAATGCCCACTTAGTAACAACTGAATACTACGAAGTGCAATAAAGTTAGTAGAACTTCGTTCAAATGACGAAAATGCTAAATATATTTCTATCAATTTTATAATAGTAACTTAAGTTATTCTAAGTATTTAAAGAAGTTTATTGCGGTGCTGTTTCACTAGGTAAGCAGTGCTTGCCTCTGGAAGAATATATCAAGGAAAATAGATCAACTGATACAAAGTTAGAGAAGGAAGATGATATACAAGGGCCTAAAATACTCTAGAGTGAAGTAAGAAAAGCAACACAAGACATGAAAAATGGAAAGGTGGCTGGAGACAATGTTATTCCCGCTGATGCATTATAGTTGTTGCGGAAAAGAGGAATTAGAGTATTAACAAATCTTATTAACAAATTATACAACACAGCAGAATGGCCACAAGACTTTCTAGATGTATGTATGATCACATTAAAACAAGTTAGTCAAGTGTATAGCATATCACAAATGGGCGTGTTTTGTGCAATGGAGTATTAGAAAGAAATGATATACCTGTACATAAGGGAAATAGCATTTTAAAGTTCTTTTCTTCATCATTAATAATCCATTTTCTTCCTGTTTAATAGTACTGCATGCACACGTAAGTAAATTAAACGTTTGTTTTTGAGATTATATTGGCAACAATGAAGAAGTAACCATGCAAGAAATTCAACTCGATTTAAGACTTTCTGGTTTAATTTTATTGATAATGGCTACTCCTACGATAAAAATGTATAGGAAAGGAAATACTCTTCTTTACTAGTTCTACAAGTTTTATTTGAAAAATATTTTGATATGAGCAATACTTTATGAGATATGACAGAAAGTTAATTTTTTGTCACCAGTAAAGTGATACTCCTGATTGGCTTACGTGATTCATTTTTGCGATTTTCTTATTATCATTGATAAAGTCCTTAACATCAAATTTCATGAAAATCCGATTGGTAGAAGCCGAGAACGAACATGCGGACAAACGGACGGACCGACCGACGACAATAGGTGCTAACACTGGAGGCAAAACGTGCCTAAAAAGAAGCCTAATTCGAAGAAATGTGAAGACTACAGAACTACAAGTCTGATTTCTCATGCATCAAAGATTGTAACAAGAATTTTAAAAAAGAGAATAGAAAATAATGTGGAAGTAACATTAGGAGATGACCAGTTTGTAATCAGGAAAGGTAGAGGAACAAGAGATGCTATTGGAATGTTAAGAACTATTGGAATGTTAAGAACTCTCTCAGAAAGTATGCTTGAGGTTAATGAGGAGATTTGCATGTGTTTTATCAATTGGCAGAAGGCTTTTGATAAAGTAAACTGGAAAAAATACCCAAGCTACTGAAAAAGATTGGTGTTGATTGGCGAGATAGGAGGTTAATAAGAAATTTGTATTTGGAGCAAAATGTTAAAGTACATTCAGAGGAGGGTGACACAAATAGTACAAATATAGGACGAGGAGTTCATCAAGGACACTGCTTGTCACCTACAGTTTAATCTATATGGAGAATGCTTGGCTCACGAAGCACTTGAAACAATTGGGGATATTAAAGTGGGAGGATGCATTATTAAAACCATCAAGTATGCAGACGATTTGGTGATAATTGCTAAAGAAGAAAAGTAACTACAGAGAATGATAAACAAACTAGTGAATACTGGAAGAAAATATGGAGTAGAAATAAACAAAGAAAAATCAAAAGTTGTGAGGATTTCTAAGAGACAGCAGGGCTTGAATATAAGAACTGGAAATAAAATACTGGAACAGGTGAAAGAATTCAAATATTTAGGAAGTATGATATTGTGAGATGCAAAGTGCACAAATGAGATAAGAATACAGATAGCAATGGCAAAAGCTGCTTTCAATAAGAATAGATTTATGCTGAGCAGAAAGAATTTGAATTTAAGAGAAAAAAACTGATGGAATGCTACGTATGGAGTAGAGCATTATACGGAGCAGAGACATGGACCCTTTAGAAAATGGACATGAAATATTTGGAAAGCTTTGAAGTTTGGGTATGCAGAAGGATGGAAACGATTAGCTGGACAGGTAGGGTAACATATAAAGAAGTGAGTGGACGAAAAAAGAAAAATACTACAGGTGATAAAGCAGAGGAAGGCTAATTGGTTAGGAGGTATACTGAGAAGAGATAGTTTGTTAAAGGAAGTAATTGAAGGAAAAATAAAAGGAAAAAATGAAAAAGGTAAGAGAAGGATTATAATTATTGATGAATTAAAAGAAGGTAGAAGCTATGAGCAATTGAAGAGTATTCTCTGGATATAAATAGATGGAGAGCACAGTTTTATTTGGAATAAAGGACCTGTCCTAGAACAGAGAACAAAAACAAATAAAATGGTATATCTCTACTACATTCCATATATTCACATTGACTTAAGTATTGAAGTCAAAAGGTTTTCTACTAACTTTCCAGTAAAACTGAAAAATCAAAAATAGTAATAATCCATTTTTAGAATAATATAACTAAATTTTAAGGAAGAATTCCCATTCAATTAATTTTGAATTAGAATTGACTTATCCCAATAATCAGTTGGCCAAACATTGAAAGGGGCAAATATCAATGGGGCCTCACGATATTAATATTTATAGTAATAATGAACAATTTATGGAGCCCCAGTTTAATATTATAACTTTTATGGAGTATTTATTTATTGAAAATCAGTTTGCAAGTGATTTTTAGTAAAAGTTTATACAAAATATACACTCGATACTTGAATAATTGAGAACTTCTGGGGCCCCCATTATTTGGGGGCCTGGATGCCTTGCATCCCCCCTTTGGCCGGTCCTGCCAATAATATTTTAAAACAAGACTTAATTTTACAGAAATTTTAAAGGATAATAAATTGATCTCTTAGTGATAGCTATTATTAAATAAACATGTTTTACCTATCACATCTAAGAGGCAAGGTCCAGTATACCACTTCAGAAGAGCTTCTTCAGTAGGAGGTAGAGCTAAGTTTTGTCCGACTAAGCCACTACATGGGACAAATGTTATATCACCATCACGGAATCCTGCTTGCCTCAAAAAGCTTCCAAGTTTGGATACTACTTCTAAAAATCTCTCCTGAGACCAACCAACATTATCCATTTTGTTAACAGCCACAGCCAACTGGCTAACACCTAGAGGCAAAATAAAAATCAAACAGTCATATCTTCTCACTACATGAGAAGGTAAAGATATCCTTACATTAAAGGAAATTACCGTATCTGCCCGAATACAAGCTGATGTTTTTTAGTCAAAATCTATCATGAAAAAATCACCCCTCGGCTTAAATGCGAGTCCGAGGAAAATTTGGGTTATGGTTAAATCTCGAAGTCTCTCATTGCCTTCGCATTCAAATGTTAGTACTATATTTTTCGTAAAGTAAATATTTGACCTACGATGAATATATATATAAATATCTTAGCGAGATCACTTGCGTAAATTGATGGTTACGCAAAATGCGTTGACGGCTTTGAATGCTCAACTGTTTGAATTTCGGTAAAACTTTACATGGAACGTGTATAATTATAAAAATGGAATTTCTTATGGCAATGTATATGCTAATTTCATTGGAAATAGACATGGATGAAGAAATATCTTGGCGAGATCGCTTGCGTAAATTGACGGTTACGCAAAATGCGTTGCCGGCTATGAACGCTCAACTGTTTGAATTTTGGTAAATCTTTACATGGAACGTGTATAATTATAAAAATCCAATTTCTTAAGGCAATGTAAATGCTAATTTCATTGGAAATAGACTTGGATGAAAAATTTCTTGACGAGATCGTTGTTACTATATTTGACCTTTTGTGAAAATGAAGACGAATGAAATTATTGTCACTGAATGTGGAACATTATTCAACTACGCAAAATTATTAATTGGAGTAATATTTCAAAATGCCAACAACTAAACAATTTCCCACACATTTCTTCGATCTCGAATAATATATTCTAAGATGTGCATGAATGTCCAGCACACTTCAGCATAAAATCTACGAAATTTACGTTTTTGCCAAAAAATTGTGGAAATTTTTGGGGGGTCGGATTAAATCCGGGGTCGGCTTCTATTCGGGCAGATACGGTAATACAAAGCTTAAAAGTTTACATCATGCGACAACATATACTATCATTAGCAAAATAATTAGGTAATTTGTTAAAAATTGGAAAATATTTCACAACAGCACAATTAATTTTTTAAATATATCAGATGCTGTAGTAATAAGATTTTTTTGGTACTTATAATACTTTCAAATGAATAAGATGATAGCTCATGGAAGGATGAGAAAGCACAGACAGCAAAGGAGCTAGACACAAACAGAAGCTTCAGTAATGCAGAGAACAAGAGAAATTTGGAGATAAAATTTAAGGCAGATTTCTTGAACATATAAGATGACAGCTTAATCAACATGATAGAAAAAAGCAGCAGGGACAAACTATTTCAAGCAAATTTTTCAAGATAACCGATGACAATTAGCAAGAAGAGATGTTAATCCTAGCAATTTGAAATGGATTCAAATAAATGTTAACGTGAGCAGCTTGAAAGATGGACATAATTAAAAGAGCATGCAGGGATTGTTAATGAATATGAAAAAAGTTGTCTTCCAGCAATCTAGTTGTTCTCTCATACCTACAATCAGTATCTTATAAAACAACTGCTGAAAATTAAAATAAATTAAACAATTTCAAGCATTGTGAAATCTGCAACAATAATTACTCACCAAGTGATCGAACTAAGAGCGCATGCTCCCGGGTTTGCCCACCACTCTCAAATCCAGTTTCAAACTCCCCACGAGTGGCATCAACCACCATCAGGGCAACATCTGCTCGAGAGGCTCCACATATCATGTTTGGAATGAAATCTCTGTGACCAGGAGCATCTAATAGCACTACAGATTTGGAAGGAGTATCAAAGCGATTCTGACCCACATCCATTGTTATACCACGAGACCTAACATAAAAAGCACCATGTTAATGGATATAATTCCCATGCAGTTGCTTTAAATTTCTCACAACAAGCACCATAAACTGAATAACAAGTGTATAGTCTGTCATTCATTTATCAATAAATTTCATTGAAAATCATAACCAATATTTTTGTCATTATCTACCTCATTAGTACCTAATTCCAGCACTTATGTGCAAGTGGCAACTATGTTTCCAGATTAAGTTAATTTCTCATTTCTAATATCTCCAATGCATTGGTTGACTAATACTGTAAACTATGGCCAGCAAATTTTAACTTACTTTTTAAATAAGATGATCATTGCATCTCATGTAAAATCAATGGAGTTTATTTCTCCATAAGTAAATTATTTTACTAATGTTTTAACAAACCTGCATTATCTGAACATTCTTAAAAATTAGCTTTACATGAATATTAATTATACAGTAAGAAATCAATATTAAAGAAAATTTTTACTACAACTTATTTTCTCAC
This sequence comes from Uropetala carovei, assembly GCA_036926305.1. Lineage (NCBI taxonomy): Eukaryota > Metazoa > Arthropoda > Insecta > Odonata > Petaluridae > Uropetala > Uropetala carovei. The sequence goes on from JAXCHB010000005.1 coordinate 2,191,305, forward strand.
AAATCCAATTTCAAATTTTAACACAAACTTTGAATATAGTACCAAGACTTTTTCTTTAGAATTTCAACAAGATTTTTAAACTCTGTCTTAGGTAAATCACTCTAGAGAAATTTAAATAAGTTCCATCTACAATAGCTTAACATTCACATATAAACCTTAACAAAAACAAATTTAGAGAAACATTGTAGATATCACTTATCAAATAGAACGCATTTCTCACTCACCTTTCTTCTCCAGTTTCATCAAGTATCCAAGCATAGACAAAGGATTGCTTCCCTAGTTTCTTGCTCTCTTGCTCATACTTGTGCATCAACCTCTTATTAACTTGGCCAAGAGCATAGAGAAGGTGACCCATCAAAGTACTTTTGCCAGCATCCACATGGCCAACCACAACCATGTGCAACAGTTCTTTCTCACCACCACGTTCTCGCTCATAGTGGGTTTTGGGGTCCAAGGCACCATCACGAGACCTATTCAATCAAAATAAAAAAATAGTAAAGATAATGTAGTTGAACTTACCAATAAAAATCATTTCATGGAGTTGCTCATTAAGTCAAAAGGGAGTAAATTGAGTGGTTTCAAAATGAATAAAGAATGTCACATTATACAAAAAAAATCCATGCCAAAAACATTGCACAAACATCATACAAACTCTCATATGCATATAATTCTACTCAATGCAATGACGTTTAAGGCTACATTACTGAATTGATTGCTTGGCAGTAGCAATCACTATATTTTCACTGGATGTTATATAGCTGTACAGTACAAAGTCCAAAATCTGGCAATCTCTGGAATATTAGATTGCCAATATCTGGATTTTGGGTAATATATGTACAGCTGCTCAATCAGACCTTAGAGGATAGTCACAAAATCAGATTTTGTTAAACAATTTAGCCAATATAGCAGCGCACAGATTACAGAGAGATAGAATCACCATTTTTCAGGTCACCTAAGACAGGCTTCCCTTGAGACACGTTGAGGATGCATTCATATGAAACAGAATATCTTGGGAGACATTTTCCCATATAATCCTATGTTATAATGACTAATGTGCTCCCAGATCAAAAATTTCAACTTAGTCATTACCTAAATAATGATATCATTGGTCAATGCAATGACTTGGCCTTTTCCTTAATTAAAAAGGCACTTCCTCATCAATCCAGATATTAATTAACTTCTCCATCTTCACCATAGTAGGAATCTGTTTCACAAGAGTAATTCAAGAAGTACTGAAAGGTGTAGCAATTTTTGCACATTCTTTTACCTTGTTCACATTGGAAAATTTTAACAATGGGGATGCTAATAACTGAAACATTCTCATCTGATTTTTCAACAACAGAAATGCTATGGGATTCATTTTGTCTCAATTCGAGCAATGGTCACTGGACTCAAATAATGTTCACACTGTTGATGGTAGAAGGTTCAAAACACTTAGGGATTTAGATACCATAAAAAAAAGTCACGACATTAATGTACGTCACACCAATGAGAATGAGAGAGAGAATTGTCACATTAGTGAGGGAAGACTATCATAAAATTTGTGACATTAATTTTGTCATAACATATTAGTGAAAAAGCGTATCTCGAATGAGCATATTTAAAGGGATACCTGTATTTGTGCATTGCTTAAAAATGGAATCTTTCCATAATCACAACATTTTCTCTCTATAAATCATATATGAGAAAGTAAAAGTGCATCAGAAAATACAACATTATGGATGGGCTGACTTGAGAGCTTCAGTCAAATCCAACTTGATGGGACTGGATGCTGTAAACCCATCCTTAAAACCAATATTGCAAGTTGGAATGTCAAAACAAGTTAGGAAAGCATACAGCATATCACAAACTGGTGCGTTTCGTGCAATGGAGTATTTGAAAGAAATGATATACCTAAGGGAAATAGCATTGAAAGAAATGATATACCTAAGGGAAATAGCATTTTAAAGTTCTTTCCTTCATCATAAATAATTCATTTTCTTCCTATTTAAAAATGTTGCATGCACACGTAAGGAAAGTATACATATGTTTGTTCATGTTAGCAACAATGAAAAAGTAACCATGCAAGAAATTTTCTAAGTTCAACTCGAATTAAGACTTTCTCGTAGGAATCTCTTGATAACGGTTACTCCTACGATAAAAATGTATAGGAAAAAAAATACTCTACCTTACCAGTCTACAATTTTCATTTGAAAAGTATTTTAACATGACCAATACTTTACAAGATATGATGGAAAATTCATTTTTTGTCACCAGTAAAGTGGTACCCCTGATTGGCTTACGTGATTCATTTATGCGATTTTCTTATTACCTTTGACTGTAAGTCCTTAATATCAAATTTCATGAAAATCCATTCAGTAGAAGCCAAGAACGGACAGAAAGTGGACAGTCAGACGCTAATATGTGCTCACGCTGGAAGTGAAACGTGCCAAAATAATAGCTGTAGATAGGATTTAAGCCTGGGTTATTTAAACAAAGTCATACACACCCGAGAGATAGACAGAAATGCAAAAAAATAAACTTTTGGAGACTGGCACCTACAATATGCACTTTCATCATGATCTCAAAGTCAAGTCTTTCTCTGCATTTTGTATACCACAAAGTGAAAAGGAAATGCAAAACAATTTCTACACACAATCAATCCCTAATTTAATTTCACTATTTGTCCTTCCATGACACAAGTTAGAAAGGGATGGCGGTAAATCAAAATAAGTGTTCCTGTTGCTCTACCAGATATGGAAAACTTGTTCAGTTTTAATGGTGCTAAGCATTGAAGGAGTGGTTGAATGTATTTATCATAATGCTAGAATATTTCGCTACAACTCAATGCACATGATATATTTGTAATTCAAGTATGTATAACACAGCTAAATGTTAGCAATCCATGAATTGTAGACATTATTAATTAACTGAACACAGTTTAAATATAATTTTTGATAAATTTCAAAATTAAGAGCTATCTCTTACTTTATAGGAGTTACTTCACTCTCAACTGTTTCTTCCATAGCTTTCTCTTGCTTTTCCAGGGCACTTTTCTTATCTGATATATTGACATCTGAGCAAGAATTTTCAATGGGGCTTTTCCTGTCAGTTATTGGAGACTGAGATCTGGGAGAAAGATCTCTTGAGTTAGGTTTTGAGCTGTCCTTGGATCCTAAGTTTCATTTAAGAAAATGCATACATGGAAACAAAGGAAGTAAACAAACTATGAAATTATTAACATAATAGAGACTAAGAAAATTTATAAAAACAATACTTTCATGAAATTAGGAATTCTGTAAAAAGGATGAATTTCTCAAGTACCTAAGTAAAATTCTTTAACTGGAAAGAGAAAATTTCTTATTATATGCACATGTATCATCACCATTTAAGGTACAACTGTGTTAAATTATGACAACAATCACCTTGCTTCAAGTTCAAATATTTTTCCTCTGTAAAACATACATACACTTAAGTCGACTAATTTGAAGATGACCAAGACCACCACTGCACACCTTCTGCATGGAAGAATACTGTTTTAATGGTAAAAATCTAACATTTATTATAAACAAAAGCCAAATCCAAAGGCAAATCCAGTCAATTATATAGCATTTGATGAAAAATGTAATGTTCAAATAAAAACAAAAAAGTGAACAACAAAATAATACAAAAGTAATCAGCCAAATTGCTCTGTATCTTTTGGCATTAATATGGTCTAATTATGCACAAAAATAAAGTTTTAATAACTTTTCAGTTATTTCGAGAAATGTAATATTAACACATTCACACCAGGGCTTGGGTCAAACTACGTTCCCATCAGAAGGAGTTGCTGTGTATCTTTAATTGCAAGGCAACCAACCAGTGGTTCTCACGTGTGGTAACCATTTTCGCTCTTACAAAAATCAACGCATACTACTCTACCTGCCTTATACATACTTAAAAATATCTCCTACTTTTATAAGGACTAAAACTGCTCATTATTTTCATTGATTTTTGATGTCACAATACAATTTAACAAGCAAATACATTTTATTTAGTATAATTTATCATTATTATTAATACAATACATAGTACAAGAAAAGAATTTTCAGGAATCCCTGATTTAATATGGAAGCAGAGTTACCAGGCTTCAATGCCAAATGTTGTCCTGAAGAATACCATTTTTAAAAATGCTAACTAGAGAATCTGTTACATGCTTCACATGTATAACAGTTTTCATTTCGTCAATTACAACAACAAAATTGTTGCTTGCTTTTAAATATTAATACAGTAAATTCAGCAAATACATTTATTTTACAATATATCATCAGTTAACTACAATTCAAAATGAAATTTAAAGTAGAGAGTACTATTAATTCACAAAGATCAAGGAATATAAGCATAAATTATTTAATATCTGCATCATAAAGGAAGTTATGCATAAATCGAATATTGATTAGGATGTTAACTTGAGTTAAGTTTAGAAACGTGTCAATTTGAATCATTTCAGAAGCATGATGATGTATTTCCACCGATATTTTAAACCAGTATGGACCATTATCCAAAATATCTTCAATTTTTACTCCCATAGATGTAAAAGCATTAGCATTGTTACACTGACGAATGAATTCATGAAAACTTTGCTCCTTGCATTGGTTCCTATAAAAAGGTTCTTTAATTCAATGGGAAATGGTTCAGAAGGTAGAATGGAAATTTTTCTTTTATGGCAGCAACTACTCATCGTTTCACCCTTAAATGAAGTGTTTTACAGTGTCAACATTTTCTATTTAAAGGTCCACGACAGTGAACACTAAGATGAAAATAGTTTGGAGATCCATACACAGCTGATTTATAATGAGTCACTTACTTGTAATCGATGATTAGTGATACGGTTTATTTTATATTCCTGATTTTGTGAATAATTGTCTCATCTTTTTTTTATTAATTTGTTTTTGATTTGCAGTTTGGAAATTTCTTAGATAGTGAATTCTTTCCTGACTTTTTTCATGATATACTTTCATATATCGTTGTTTCCATGGCAAAACCTCTTAGGAAGCAAAAATGGACATTTTTAAGTTTCGATGTCATTTTATACAAATTCTAATTCTACATCTTGTAGCAAAACCATGTATTATATTAACCAATAAGAAATAATTATTTTCCATTTTTCAAAACCTCTTATCAGTTTGTCTCATTTTTCCAGTGCAAAAAACAAGTATTGGTCATTTTGTATAATATTCTGATATGAGGTTTTGTCATGGAAACGATGATATTCTTTTTGTTTTAGGTGGCCATCAGCCATTATCTTGAGTAATTGGGTTTAATAAAAAATAAATATGAGGAATAATGAATCTTAATTTATAATAGTATTTTCTTAGATTTATTTAAAATACAGGCGACTCTCGAGATTCGACCAACTCAAGAATTCGACCGGTCGAATCGACCCAGCTATCGATAGGTTGAATTAGAAACTAGTTTACGCGAAGTAATTTTCAGCCCGCCTGACCACGAGAGGTTTAGTTTCAGTCTAGACATCGTTATTTCTGCGCTAATTGTTTGAATTTGTGCTGCGACATTCGATACTTCGAGATTCGACCACGTTTTCAGGGACGCATCCCTGTCGATTCTCAGGAGTCACCTGCACATAAAAATGTGATGAACTTATCTGGTTGTTTTTTTTAAAACTTTCTTTGGAACTCAACATCATATTTTAAACAAAACGATTTATAATATCATCAACAGACTAACAATGTAAATTAAAATTTGGCATTATATAATTTAATAACTATCTCACCTTGCTTTTATTTATTTCTAGCAGGCAATCACAGCACAATCCAATTTACAGAATATTTCCACTGCTTTATTCAAATAAAACTTATTCATCAACAATATTTAAATCAAAATGTAAACAAATAAAATAATTTAATATCATCAATGGGATCAATATCCATTTAGTATTACTGCAAGCTCAAATGAGATAGCCATGGCAAGTGGAATTTCTCACTGTTGAAAAGTTGTTTTTTTCCAAATTAAAAGCAGATTTTCCAGAAAATTCTGAACATAATTGCATTTTCTTTGTCTTTCTATATAACGGTATTAGTCCCAAGGTCGTATCTCGATTCTAACTAATTTTAAAAAGAAAATTTAATAGTGCTTGAAATTGATTACAATGCTTTTCTTATGGAGGATAGTGGTATCCGAAAGCCCCAAAAAGGAAAGCATTTCATATTTCTGGTTGAAATTAGTTGTTGAAGAATAAAATCTTTTGGTTTATTGACATTATATGTAGATGAAAAAAATAGTCCAAATACTGGCCGAGATATAAGCTTCCAAAAGACTACAATGACCTACCAAAGAAGTTCAGGAACGAAACAATATGTAATTTAATATACATAATGAAAAATTATATTGTGTTGTTTTCAGAAGAATTTAAAATATCAATTTCCATAAAGTTACAGCCTACTAGTTTTGCAAAGATAATCAAAAATTATAATTTTCCCCATAAATATTTTCTTCCATTGCAAGGCTATTATAATGCACCCAGTGTGAATGGGTCAATGAAAATACACTGTAATGAGCCAATAATGTGGAATGCAAAGTTATTATTTTATCTTAGTTTATAGTAAATCATACCATATTATGTTGTAATGTAATAGACAACATTACTACAAATTACACGATAAAAACACTGACCTTTTATTTCAAATCCCTTGGTAACAGCTACAGTTTTTACTGAAGCAGGGACCACAACTACAGCTGGAGAATTCAAATCAGCTCTAGGTCCCAAATGACCTCTTGACTCAGGAGAGAGTCCCACGTCTCCTGCAGTATCTTTTCCAATTGCATTCACCTGTTTTTTTGGCACTAAAAGTGGTTTAAGCGAAGAACATAATATGATGAGATTGATTGTTGAGCCTTCCACAGTCAAACAACTTATTCCTCCCAAGTCCAACAGAAAGAAGGTAGGGTCAAAAAATTTACCATTTTACTAACTTAACCACCACATTTTTTAACATACACTAGTAAAAAAGATGAAATTCTAATTGGTGATTTAAAAGCTCAACTCAAAATATTAACTAAACAATCCATGATATCATACAGACTCACAATGCCTACAGAAGAAAGACTTTCATAGAAGTATTTAATTAAATAGTAAAAATAAACAATAAATTTAACACAAGTGAATCATCTAACTTTATTGAAGACAAAATGCAATTCAAAAATAAAAATTGATCAAGTGACATTCTTCAAATCACATCATCAACAGACATTTACATCAAAAGTTCATTAAATTAATATTAAAAAGAAATTTATCAATTAGGACTAAAATAATATGTTCAGCACTTTCTTAATTGATTATAACTATTGATAATGAATGATTGCAGACCCTTTTCAGTGAAAAAAGAAAACATCACATAAGCACACCTATCATGCCTTAGTCATACACTTTGGAAAGTAACTTATAGTCAATTAAACATATTACTAAAAATAACAAGGAGTGTATTTGTTGGGTAGTTGAAAATGTCTTATAATATGTAATACAACTTTATACTTAATAAATTATAAAATCAAAGAAAGTGCAGGTTACTTGAATCGATAATTTCCATTTTAGTGCAATTGTAGTCAAATGCAAATTCTTATCTCCTATTCATCTATTACACCAATTTTCATGAGATCTTCAAGAGAAAATGATAGTTGTCTTCAATTTGGCAAGCAGGTAATTCTTAAACTCATTCTGTATAGTTATGCAAAAGTGAATTCTAGTGTCTATTTGTGTGTAATTCTAAAATTTATGTTTTCCTTCCTTTAACAGATGTAACCTGCCTTTTTTTGAGTTTTCCTATTAACAATAACACTGCATTACCTGACAAACTATAAAAAGTGAAGCAAAAATATTTTGACAAATCCGATTCATTTGTACAAACATCTAATCACCTTCAACAATTTGCAGCTATAAATAAAATTAATTCTGGAATGTACCTCAACTTTATTTACAAAGTATCTCATTTAAAAAATAAGATCCCAGATGTGAATATAAAAATGTACTCTTTTCTAGCATCTACCTGTTCCACAGTTGTACTTTTATTGCTCTTGGGAGAATAATACTAAAAAGTACCACCCGTAGAAAATAAATTGATAAATTTAACAAATTATGATGCAACTTGTGCAGTTTCTACTTTTACTAAATATTTCTGCGATCTCAATCTTCGACAAACGTCATCAGGTGACTCAGCATTGAACAGAAATGTGACAACATCTACATTGACTGAATTGTCTTTTGGACTCTGAGGACATTCTGCTCTAACCAAGCACTCCCACTTTCGGCAAAGAATCTTCCCAAATGGCGAAAGATTCACAGAACTTACGTCCAATAATTTGGGACCTTTGGTCAGAGCACTTATTCCGCATTCACTCAAGGGCTGAGCAAAAAAGTCATCTTTGGTCATAAATTGGTAAGGAACAGTATCTACAGCTTGATCACGATCATCATGAACCTCTTCCTCTACAAAGGATTCTCTATTAATTTCCATCGACTTCACCGTGCTACACAAATCTATGACATAATCTTCGTCCTCAGAGCACTGGTTGCTACTATCAACTGAACTGCTCAAACCACTCTTTTTGTTCAGAATCCTACTTTCTTTCCCCATACTTGCTGGTACTACTAATGGAGGAATGATGAATTTGTTCGTACTAGGGTTTGGTTCCCCAAAAGGTTCATTAATTGACTGACTTTCCTCTGTCTCTTTCAAGGAAGGCACACTGATGTGAGAAACTGAGTCTGTAAGCTTTGTACTAGCTTCAGAAGAGCTATTGCGATTATGAATGATGAGAGAGCACAGAGAAGAGAAATTGTCTTCTTCTGAATCAGAGCCTTGTTCATCAATTGGTTCATTGAGAAAGTCCATAGGTTTAGACTGTGCACAAGATTCTCCTGAGCTCTTTGCCTTAAGGGAAGAAACACTCGCAAATGGTTCTGGCTGTACACAAGATTCTCCTGTGCTCTCTGCCTCAAGGGTAGGAACACTTGCAAAGGGTTCTTTGCTTGGAAATTTTGTACTAGCTTCTGAAGGATGACTACGATTACGAACGACAAGAGAGCACAAAGAGGAATAATTCTCATCTTCTGAATCTGAATCGGGGTCCTCAAACAATTGATTAGGGAATCCTACAGATTTTTGCTGGGAACTTGTATCATCTGGATCCTTTTTAGAAATGGGCATGACAGGCACTTTCATGGAAGAAACCATCCCACATGTATTTTTAAAGTCTGATGAACTACTGCGATTATGGATGACAAGGGAACACAAGGAAGAGAAATCATCATCCTCTTCTGAATCAGAACCAATTGCACTAAAATCTCCCTTAGAAGAATCAACAGATTTTAAGGGCGAACTGCAAAGTCCCACGGATTTTCCTGAAAAAGGTAATGATGATACGCCAGCAGACTTTGAGGACGAACTATAATCTCCCAAGGATTTTTCTGCCAAAGGCAGTGACCCTGCAGGTCTTGAGGGTGTACTACAATCTCCCAAGGATATTCCTGATGTAGGCAATGTTGGTGTCACTGCAGGAGAAATCGGCCCTCTCTGCTTCTCATACTCGGAGGAACTGCTACGATTGTGAATGACAAGGGAACACAAAGCAGAAAAATCGTCTTCATCTGAGTCAGAAGCAAACTTCAAATCGGATTGGAATACCAACTTGTCAACTGTTTGAGTACCTGATGAATCACCAGTTATGGGATTTGGTTCGTCCTCTGCTTTTATGCTTACTTTATTTTCTGTGGAAGTATCTGAAAACATATTTTTATCCTTCACATTATTAGCCTCATTTCCTAATTCAAACAATCCCTCACTACAAGGTAACACAGGTGGCACATTACATTCTGTCTGTGAAACATCCTTCAAAGAGTTTTCAGCTGTTGCACAAAATTTTTCTGATGATGCTCCTGCCTTGCTTTGCACTTCAGCTATATCTACAGAATTATTAACTTTCTGACAGGGAGAACTTTCAATGCCTCCAGCAACATTCTCCTTGTTCCATTTCTCAGTTGCAACTAACTCTTTTAAATCAAAAAAGCATTCTCCAAGTTCGGGTTCAACCCTATCTATAGGTGAAGAACAGGAATTACAACTTGAACAGTCATCTTACCTTACCACACAGCCAGTAGTAAAAGCATGGTTAGGAATATTGATGCATAGGAGCAGTATCGTAGCGGATTCATGGCATCCATTTGTGATCCAATGCATGAAAAATAAAAAAAGCATATTTTATTAAGCATTTACCAAGAAGAAAACAAAAAGGTTTTTTAAAAAATACGATTTGGAAAAAATAAAATTCAACAGAATCTAACTAAAAACAAAATAGAATAAAAGCTGGACAATTTTGCTTACTATAGAAGTAAATTTCTTTTAACATGAATACTGAAGGATATAAATTGAGAGCCTTTATTTTTTCTTATCTGTTCTCCAAAACTGTTTGACTAAAATGACAATACATTGCTAGATTTAAATTGGCTACTTGATTATGAAAAAAGCTCAAAAAAGAACTGTCCAAGACTCAGGCCAAATACTTTAAAAGTGTAGTATGAAGCAGATTCTCAAAATAGTAACCAACATAAAAATAATCGTAAAAAATTTTAAATCACAGTTTTTTGGTCAGAGGTGAGATTAAAAATCAATGTATTTTATAATATAATTTATGTTTTTATACTAAGATTTTAGATACGTATAAAAATATTACTATAGACTTGTTAATTCCATCAAGCTGTTATTAACTTACACTATGATGACCATAGTTTTATGTACAATGAAAATATACACACCTATATTCAACTTTTAGATTAGTCTAGGCCTGTACCAAGAAATTATGCACGATAATAACCTACCTACCTCAATTACCAACTTTGTCTTCTTTCAAAGTAATTTTTACTAATATTATTAAAATAAAACTGTCATTGGAGAATACTTAATCACAAGAAAAGTTGGGAAAAATATCTACAGAAAAAATCTTACAGAACCATTAAAACATAGCTGATCAAATGCAACACTTCTTGGACAAAATTTAACAGACAGCACATACTTCCTGAAACTACCACATAGGAATTTCCATGCACTGTTATATTGGCATTAGCAAATATAACTTATATATTAATTTAAAATAGTACCTCTCCCTAAAGTGATTATAATCCCTAGATTTCAAAAGCATACAAATACAAAGAAATTACATATTTAAAAGCCTCACAAACACAGATTTCATCAGAATATTACACAAAAAATATCTTCCAGCTACTAATATTGAAAGAGAGTAACATAAATATTGTTGCATTTACCGTATATTCCTGTGTATAAGTCGACCCGGCATATAAGTCGAGCCCTGCTTTTTTTTGGATGAAAATACACGATTAGGCATATGTTTGCCGTATAAGTCGACCACCACTTTTTCACTTAGAAATACTTCTCATGAAACCGTTTTCAGAGAAAATCAAAGTCATGTACAACCCAAGTTTTAACAAATCAGAAATAAACAATAATAAAAATATATATGTATAAATATTTTTTAGAGTCTGTGCTATTCTTCTTGAGCATTCCATGTGACAGATGTTTTAATTTCAACCATTAAGAAACTTATTTTTGGAGAACTTGACCCACTAAATTGTTTCCTATAATTCGATTGATTTCAGCTGCTAATGATACTATCGAAATGAACTATACCTAGTGATCACGATCAATCTCTATGGTGGCAAAATTCAATAAAATATCGCAAATGTGTACCCCACGCATTTTCTTTCCCAAAATGTTGGTCATACATGAAGATTTCTGACCAAGTTTTAAAAATCACGAGTTTCGATAGTAAATTTACTGCAACACACTTGCATCTACGTTTTTACTCGCAAAAGATGAAGAATTCTACAAAGTTTATGCATATCTACACGACCAAGAAACATTTAAGGTTTAAATGCTCTGTTTATACTGCTGTTGGTGCATCTTCAACATTGAGATGACGTAATATTTTTATAATATTAAAGCTGTACATTTTAATTGAGTTTTAAGTTTATTATTGCTACTCAAGAAAAGCAGTTCTGTCATTAAAAATTTACTATCAGTTTCTAACTACACTTTTTGCCAGAATAAGTTGGCATCTGGTATCTCTCTTCACCATATTCATCGTGAGCCTCTGATGCTCCTTTAACCCAGGAGAGAACCATAGTTCCTTCTAATTTTTCTCAACCATGGGCAGAATGAATATCGCTATGCATGCCTACATGACGATAGTGCACGGATGTGCACCGGGATTGACACGGTCCTGTTTTGATATATTCTAAAATACACACAATTGTGCACGCTTGAAAAATTTAGTGCGAGGCACTTCAAAAACTGCTGCGAGGCTGCACAGTCGCGCAGCTTAGAGGGAACCACGGAGAGAACACAACTATGGGGAATCCCCATATTTTTTCTAATTTTCCGCCGCCGTAGACATCAACTTATTAAAGTACGAATTTATTTTTTCCTCCTCGAACTGGTCCAAAAATAGGGGTGTGCATGGTACACGAGGACACGGATTACGTAAATACAATATTAAAATTAATTATTATAAATCTTCTAAAATACCGTATTTACTCATATAACCTGCGCACTTCTATTTTTGGGCCGGCTCAACGGGAAAAAATTAATTTGAGCCAAAATAAGTTTTTTTAAAGTCACCGATTCCCACTCCCTGAAACAAGTTCCGCTCAAGTTAAGCATTTTCTCCCTTCTACATGACGCAATTTATTGAATGATCTCTTTATGACGATACTAGCAGAAATCTCCTCACTGATAGTCCTCTTCTGTTAACCCCTTAACTGTTTTTGTTGTAATATTACGCAACTTCGTCCCCACTTCACTGTTTCTGATGTAATATTAGTATATACCGATGCGGAGCTTCACGGACTATTTGTTCATCTATGAATGGCAACTTCCCTACGCAGATGGAGAGTTTTTTCGCTTATCATCTCGTGAGTAAATATTGGAAGGTTAGGAACAAACGAGTCCAAACACTTGAGATGTGGACTTCCATCTTCCTTTTGAACGATGAAATCTTTCATTCGCAACAGAATTTCACCACTCCGAATTCCTTGAAGTGGATGACGGAAAAGGACCAAACTTGAACCTACCTATTCTCAAGCCGGCAAACCCTCAGTAGTCATTGAACTATAGTTATCAGTTAGTCGGCGTATTCTTTCTGCCTACTTTAGCGAGTTTTTGCTCGCAGCGGGGGCGTAACTTACACGTTTGCTTGGTTGCATAAATACGCGCATACTTCGCAGAATTCGACGTCTTTTACGAATATAAACGTAGACGCAAGCATAATGCAGAGAATTTACTTTCGATACTCACAATTTATATAACCTGTTCAGAAATCGTCGTGTAAGACGCGCACCCCTTTTTTCCCTAGTGTTTCGGGAAAAAAATGTGCGCCAGGTACACGAGTAAATACGGTAAATGCCATAAAATGTAAATACTGGACCAGCTGCTTCAAAATAGTGATCACGGTCTTCTTAAATATCGATGTTATTCATTTTTAATTTAAGGTTCACATTTTTATGTTCGGCGTATAATCGATCCTAAGTTTTAGGAAAAATTTTTTCGACTTCAAAGGTCGACTTATACACCAAAATATACGGTAATTAGATTTTTCACAACAATAACAAGATTGACTTTGCAATTCATGTTGCTTGTTAACATAGTAAGAAAATAATTAAATTAAATATAAAAATGTAAACAACTAAGGATTCTGCAATATAACAAGGATAAGGCTTTAGAAATATTACTAAATGCAATGCATTGTTACCTTGAGCCTATCATAAATGAACGAAAATAATCTTTTAAGTCACAAAAACCAAACACTCATTTTAAACTTAATTACTATAACCCTCCAGTGGGCGTGTGGATCACAACTGTGATCCACACGCCTTATTTTTGTCAGAACTTCTAGATGGCGCGACTGAGAGTTTCGAGCCTTTGTGTACCTTTCAGGGAGATTACTACTTTGTGTCACAGTGTGAGTTCATCTATTGAGAGTGAATCATCGTTTCGCTTTATGGTCCCAGTTACTATTGTGATCCACGTACCTACTCACGTATTTTAATTTGTCAAGGAAGTTATTTTTAATGTATTTATTTCTTTTTTTTCACTTAACTTACTATTATAATGTAATTTTTATAGTAAAAATGTTGTTTTTATTATATACGGTTGGAATTATGTCGAAAAGAAAGCAGGTAACACCTGATATACCTGGTTTCTCCGATACTGTTCGAACTTGGCTGGCAGAAGACGAAAGTGAGGACCCAATCGATGGTGAAGATGACTCCAATGAAGAATTGGACGATACAATAGAGGATAATATGCATGAGACGGATTCCGAAGAGGATTTTGAAAAAGAGGAGGAAGAAGATGAGGGCACAGACCTAACCAAAACCAACTACATTGGAAGAGACGGCTTCAAGTGGAGCAAGGATCAGCCACCGAAGAATGTCCATATGCGTTCCCATAATTTGGTGATCCATTTTCCAGGTCCTAAGGGTATGGCAAAAAACGCTTCTTCAGAGCTTGAGTGTTTATTTTGTTTTATTGATGAAGACGTAATTGGTATGATAACAAAGTACACTAATGTATTCATTCAGTCTGTTAAAGAAAAATTTGAACATGATAGAGATGCTTGGGAAACAGATGAATTAGAAATTAAAACTTTAATCGGCATCTTATATCTTGCCCGGCTCTCTGAAATCTGGAAGACAAAATGTTCTCCAGCTTTGGGGCATTTCAAAAGGAACTGGTGTCAAGGCCATTTATTTATCTATAAGCCTAAAGAGGTTCCTTTTTTTGATAAGATGCCTCAGATTTGATGACATTAGAAATAGATTAGAGTGACGACAAACCGATAATCTTGCATCTATTAGGGAACTTTTTGATAAAGTGGTTGCCAATTTTCAGAAACACTTTGTTCCAAGCGAGTATTTAACAATAGATGAGCAACTGATTGCTTTTCAAGGGAAATGCCCATTTAAAGTTTACATACCAACCAAGCCGGCAAAATACGGATTAAAAATTTTTGCATTATCAGACAACGTACAATTTGGAATTTACGCCGGTAAGCAACCGGATGGTCCATATAAAATGGGAAATTCTGCTGCAGAAATTGTTTTCAGAATGGTAAAACCAGTGGAAGGTACAGGACGGAATATTACTGGGGACAACTGGTTTACCAGTATTCCACTTGTTCTAGATTTGGTTGACAGAAAAAGACGTGGGTACGATTAGAAAAAACAAAAGGGAGATCCCTAAAGAGTTCATTACACCTAAGAGAGAGTTATATATCTCAATATTTGGATTTGGAAAAAAATGCACTCTTGTTTCCTACACTCCAAAAAAAAAACAAAGTTGTTTTAGCTATATCAAGTATGCACCATGATAGAGCTATAGATAAAGATTCCTGTGAACAATAGAAACCATAAATCATTACTTTTTACAATAATACAAAGTATGGTGTAGATGTACTTGACCAATTATGTAGTCAGTACGATGTGTTGAGAAATTCACGGCGCTGGCCAATTACAATCTTTTCTGATCTACTAAATATTTGTGCTATAAATGCATTAGTGTTATATTCAGCAAATAATAATTATTAAAAAATTTTTAGACGCGACTTTTTACAAAACTTTGCTCTTGAGCTTATGAAACCTTCCATACAGAGGACAGAAATTGCACAAATTCCTAGCTCAATAAAATCTCGTGCCTGCACTTTCTTGGGTATACAGGAAGAAATGGTACAAATTAAACAAAAAATACTGCCATGGGACGATGCTACATTTGTGGAAGAAGCAGAAACAAGACCACATGAAAATCTTGTTACAAATGTGGAAAATGGGTTTGCCCTGCTCATCTAAACGAAATTTGCATCCAATGAAAGGAAAATGAATGATTATTGATGTAAATTTGTTAGTATTTCTTCAATTATATTTGTATTTATGTATAGTGTTTATTTTGTGTCATTACAAAATAATTTTTGTTTCATTTATTAGTTTCCTTATGTATCATTCACTAAATAAAAATATTGTTAACATAAAATCAATAAAAATGTTTAACGTACCATGTTTGAGTTTAATATGCCTTAAATAATGTTAGTATGTATTAGTTATCTTCATTCCTTGTAAATTTGATAATAAGTCTATTGATAAAAATTGCTGATGCTATAAATAATATGTGATCCACGCGCCCACTCATGTAACAAATAGGGACGCGCCTACTGGAGGGATAATAGAACAATGTTGTAATTCAAATGGAATATATGAATAGGAAGTAGATATTTTGTGGTTGGTGGAAGATAAAGCAGTGACAAAAGATTATTCCAATAATGAAATTTGAAGAAAACAATGAATAAGGACGTAAGGAATACTTTACATGGAAACAATAATTATGTATAACCAAGAATAAATGTCACTAATGCTGGTTTAAATATTTTTCCCTAAATAAAGAGAATGAAAAAGGGGGGGGGGTCATCATATTTTCAGAGTTGTCTTATATTCAGATGCTTTTAACATACACTCAATCATTATATGAAGCCCAAGTTATCTTTATTAGGAAAATCTCTTTCATTTCTTTATTATCCTTTCATTTATCTCATAAACATACCTCCTAAACAATGAACATTTCTAATCTATTTTCCTCTGTTTTCTACTTTAATAGCTCTTTTCAACATTCCCTTTCCTATCAGCTGAGTATCTTTTTAATCTTTGACTAAAGACAGAAAAATATAATTTTTATAAATTTATTTTAATGAAATCACATTTCAAACGCAGTAAAATGTAAAAAAAAATAAATCCAAAATTTACATAACTGAATGTTCAAGAAAGGAAACATAGTTTGGGGAATATAAAAGTGGAGTAGCGTAATGTGTACCAAATATATCGTCATTAATATTTCTTTGCCACACAACTTTTATTTGCCCAAAACTATTTTTCCTTTCTGGAGCATTCAATTATGTAAATTTTGGATGTTTAATTTTTAGTGCATATCAAAGTTGGTTTAACAAATCTTTTATTTCAATTTTACTTTAACATGATATGTAATTCACACATACCCATCATATTTGATGGATAATTACGCTAATTAAAAATAATCTCATCTCTGACCGTGAACATGGAATGCAAACATAAAGACATGAGCTTCTAATATAAAAGCAAAATTATGTCATATCGCCAGCATTTTTCATAGTAAATTTCAGCCAAACTAAATAAAATTGCCATTTTAACTATTTGAAAGTATAAACTCACCTTTATCTCTCCTTAGGTCAGCTTTCATTGGCTTCAAAGCACCTGAAATTAAATTCAAATATTAAACTGAGAAATGATGGATCAAAATGAAATTCATGTGTAAAATATGATTATAATATAAAATTGGATTGCACATAACATTTCCAATGTAATACAATATATAGTTTTGTGCATGGTAAAGACAACACGCTAACAAAGAATTAATATTTAAACTACAGGTTTTTACAGTTTTCAACAATACATATGGATAGCATATCGATTATTAAAGTGACAATATTTTAGCTGAAAACAGGACAAATGGGATTTTAATCATAAAAAGCAATAAATCAGGAACAATATCTAGATAACTGAGAAAATCCAGTACAAAGTTCTACTTAAAGTTGAAGCATCAACTTCAAAAGTATTAGTACTACTTTTTAAAAATTTCTATTATTTTCAATCATTACTGATCATTTTAAACTAGAGCAGCAAACTGAACTGAACAGATTTGTTAAACTGTTAACCAAGCCAAAACCAAATATTTTTTCAATGAAGTGAAAGAACAAGATGTTTATGCAAAAATGATTTGGTTCAGTTGAAGAATTTAAAAAATATAAACCTAATTTCGTCAGAAAATTTCTGCAAAAAACGCATCTATTATTTGCCAAACAATGTATACAGCTCAAGTAATTAATATGTTTCTTACTCTTGTATGTTGTTGTTCAGTGAGTCTTCAATCATCAAAATCATCTTTTTCTCAAACTTTAACCAATAACAAAACACTGGTATCATTGATGTCAAGTTGATCATATAAGAAACTGTGATTGCATTGATTCTAGCAAGCAATAGCTGAAAACTTGTTTCCCTATGGCTGATACCAATAATTGTTTTCAGTGATTGTCTAGTTTTAATACTGCTGAAAATTCACAAAATTTCACCAGCATTTCCAATGAAAGTACTAATGGATGGATCGATAGAACTAAAAAGTATATGTAGAGAAGCTAAAAGCATGAATTTGGAAGAATCTGATACTTGGAAAAGGATGATACTATCAAGCTTAATTGCTTTATCAGAAAATTGTGTTGGGGAAAAATTGAGTAAAGAAAAAATGACTATTAGCTGTTGCAAATATGGATAATAGTAAAAAATTTCCATTGTTAGTTGTTGGCAAAAGTGCAAAACTCTTCTACCATCTAAATATAGGTAAACAAAATAAACAGATATGGATGATATGGAATATTTAAAAGAATTTTTCCAAACGTTGGATACCAAAACAGCTTCAAAAAACTGATTTCTGAAACTGACTGGCAGAAACTTTTGGCTTACTACAAATTTCATGGATTATGTAAACATACATCAGAATCTTTTGCAATGTGAACTGCAAACTACCAACAACATGTGAACAGATTGAAGATGAAATGGAGATAGATGAATAAACTGTCAATAGACCAAAAAGCATGGAAGCACCGGAATCACAAAACAAGGTATGACATTTCATTGAAAGTTTTTTGGGTGTTCCAGAATTAATAATGAAAAACATATGGGAATCAGATTCTCATTTACTTAAATTCTTAGAAAAAAATGTAATAGAATCAACACTTGATAGTTATTTCAGTAAACTAAAATTACTTTTAACACTATGAATGTTTACCAATATTTTAATAAAAGAATAAGAATTTATATTACCACTACCAATTTTTGAATGTGCATTGAATCAGTTCATTAATTCATTTTTAACAATAAAATTTCATGTTTTTGAAGGAAAAATTGTTCACCATCATGACAACCCTCGTTGGATTATTCACAAAATTACATAATCCTAAAGACACTGGCATTTGGTATGGATTCTTTTGCTTATTTAAATGACTATGTATATGTAGAGAAAGAGGGAGATGTGGAAAGGAGATAGGGTGGAAGGTAGATAGTGAGGAAGGGAGGGATAGAATTACACATGGACAGGAAGAAAGAGATGCAGAGGGAGACGGAGAAAAATAAAGAACAATGGATTTGGAGAGAAGGGAAGAAAAGAGGGGAGGTGGGAGGAAAGAGAAGCAGAAAGAGGAAGGGCAAGACAGAAGGAAGAAGGGAGGAGGGCAGCAGAGTGGGAGGAGGAGATAAAAGGAGTGAAGTTCCTATTCTATCGAGGTTACAATGAATATTAAAATTGGTAATTCAGCTCACAACCCACATTCCTGCAAGAAAAGTGTGCAAATATATAAGAAAAATTAATGCATGTTCACCATATGAATGATACTTCCATGTATCTCCTAACTAGAAGTGACAAAAACCGATTATATAAACACAGAATATTTCCACATAAAATGACCTAATTCTCATTAATGCCCACCAATTCCTATTAATTAACACGAATCCATTTATTTTTCATTTAACACATTTTCATTTTAATATGAATAACCAATTAAGGAACACTTTTCACACTACATAATCTTTCCTCATTATAACATGATTTGGACAGGATTCAGCAACTTTCATAAGTGGCATGCTAAACTTACATCAATGTCAAAAATGTGGGTAAATCCACAATCACTCGAGTTTCTTGTCACCAACTATTCTCTCTCATACATATCTAGTGTGCTTTAATATCAAAGATGAAATTGCTTGCATTGCTGAATCATGGACTGACGTATCAATTGCATGTATGCAGGGCCGTTTTAAGACCTTCGTATGCCCTAGGCACTCTTGCATTTGAGGGCTCAACTCTACGTCATATCAAATATATTAAAATGCACCCACGTTAAATCTAATTTTTTGCTATTAAAGATATTCGAAAGTATTTTTATAATTTTGCTTTTGAAATTATTTCAACAATACTTCAACACTTATTCAAGCATCAAACATTTTCGTAGGCCCTTGAAAGGTTCGTAGGCCCTAGGCACTGTGCCTAATGGATAAAACGGCCCTGCATGTATGAACGATATGTGGTGGAAGTTACGGCCTGAATGTGTACAAGTCTTCAAGGGCACTACACTGTCTGAGAACATTACCAAAATGAGATGTGACATTGTCAATTTAGTTGAAAAAGCTGGCTTTGAGGAGATGGAAGAGGCAGATGCGAAGATATTACTTGATTCTAATGCAGAAGAGTTATCAAATGAAAAAGCTGATGCAACCAAGTAAACTACAAGAGATGGAACAGGAAATTGCTGATGTCAAACCTGCTTGTATGCTGACTAGCAAAAGCATTTAGTAATATCAAGGAAACATTGGCTATCTTTGAAAAGGATAAGCTAGATCGAGAATTCAGCTTTGGGGTAGCCAGAGCAATTACTGATTCCATGCATTATTAGCACCAGTTTTTCAAAGAAAAAATTAGTCAAACAAAAAACAATTGCTTGAATATTTATTGAAAGAAACAAAAAAGACATCCATAGTTAACCTCCAAAGTAGATAATACACAGCCACAGCTTCTACCATCACCTCCTTCAATCCTCTGAACAACCATGATAACAAGCAACTATTAAAATTAAATATTGTAAATGAAATTTATATCTTTACAGCATCCTTTATATTATTAGACAAGCTGAGGTGATGCTTTTTGCCAGGTGGAGTTCGTTCTCTAAGCTTCCCGTAGAGAGCATGCATGTAGAGTACAGGTAGTTCCTCCTAACGTTGCAATTCAAAATTGCTAGAAGGTGATCGGAGGTAATACAGTAAACTTCCTGTTATCAGGAATGCTCGGGGAATTGGGTTTTTCTGGTTAATTGAATATTCTGGCTGCTTGAGAGTTTTATTGGATTGTTTCCTTGTCCGAGAAACTGAGAGGAAGTATCCACACCCAACAGAATGTATTATAGTCTGTTCACTTTCTTAAGTCTCTTGACCTTCATAGAGCAAGTAGCCAATCACGAACATTTCCCCTTCCATCGCCCCTCACAACTTTCGCGCAGGAGGACAGATACCCAATCACGAACAACAACAGCAACGAAATGGCAGTAGAAATGGCAACGCAGACCGATGTGAATGCTTCGAGAGCAAGAGTAACACTGAGTTCCCTCCATTACCTTCCCAAACGAACCGTCTCCTATTGGCTGCTGCAAAGTGACGTCTTCAAGGTCAAGAGACTTTAGATAGTGAACAGACTATAGCAGAAATTCTTGAGGCAAATTGATATTAAACAAAAGAGAAGCGAATAGTGACACGCAATCATGACACCATTACATATAGTGCAGTTAGTAAATATTAAAATAATTCAATTAAACATGATGGATAGTTATATATTCCTTAACTAATGTTTCAAAAAAGTAGCCAAATTTATCGGCAGCTTCATGGTCGGCCGATTTTTTATCACCTGAAACATCTAGACATCTGATTTTAAAACGTGTTATCCATCCATCTGAAAATGCACATGGTTCACTAATCTCCATTTGTTCATAAAAATCTTTGGCCTTTTCAATCATCATTGATCCAGAATTAGGGGTTCCCTCGGACATTGAACTTTTTCATTAAAGCATTGCGGTTCTCACCTTTCTCTAAACGTTTAATGATATCAAGTTTCTGGGTTATGGTTAGCACAACCCATTTCCTTTTATAACCTTTATCGCATATTGCAGTTTTAGGAGGCATTTAAAAAGGGCGGGTGAAACATTTTATTTAACACAAACACTGAGTCCAAGAAACATACACAATTGTGTATTGCGACTGCTAATGCTAACTCCAAATTTATTTAAATTAGTGGTAACATTCCAAAATAGATGTAAAAAAATCGCTGATAGTGCCAATTTTAGCGGTAACATTCCAAACTAGATGTAATAAAAAAATTGAGAGGCAGGAGATGCCGGTTGCTTGAGAATTACAGTTTCTTGAGAATTACGGTTGCTTGAGTGCTGGATACCTGGAAGTATACTGTATATAGAATGGAGGTGAGCAAATTCCATTAGAAAAGATGGGCATTGAAGGTGCACACACATCCTAGAAGGAAAATCACCGTGCACGCAGAGTAGAGAGGTGACTTCTTAAGTCAGTTACAATATGATAGTCTTGCTTTACACATAGACAATTATATGTGGGATGCTCAAGAGTTCAAAATAAACATTCTTTAAAAATTCAGATAATACCAGGTTCCAAGCAAGGAGCGTCTGTCACAAATAATATTGTATATAAAGAAGTTTTGAAAATTAAATAAGACAAAATAAAATAGGCCCCTAGTAATATTTAATTCACCATAAACATAACGTATAGAATGCTTTACTTTTACATGTAATTTCTCTTTCATCCCTTTCTCTTGCTCCCTCACACATGCTACATACTCATTTTTCAATATTTCTTATGGGAAATACATTTTCGTTTAACACTATTTTGCTGAAAATGATACTAGGAATGAATCTGCCATGTTAAGTGAGAACTTTATTCTAATTTTAGTTTATTACAAGCTATATAGCAGAATTTATTAAAAGACAGGTTATCTAGGTGACAAGCTGCATTTCAAAGAATGTAACTAAAACCCTAATCAGGGAAAATCAGAGCTGGGAAAGTTCCAGATCTGGAACAAGGAACGGTTCCAAAATCGTTCTGATTCCTGGATCCAGAACAGAAAATTTGTATCGGAACCTGAACCAGAATAATGGTGTCAAATTTTTTGTTCCGGAATGGTTCCCTTAAAAATAAATAAATTATTATTAATATTTTACATTTTTTAAATTTCAAACATAAGACTTTTTAATTTCTACTATTATATTTTTTATATGGAACTGAAAACGTATACTTTGATTATTATTCTTCCTTGTTAAGTTGGCTCTAGTGTTTGGACCTTGGTATCCAATCAATCTAAATTTGGTTTCCATATTTTGCATAATAGATTATGGTAAAAAGCTGTTCAAAGATTAAGTAAAGAAGGAAATAACAAGGAACATTCAATTGTTTACTCGAATACATTTTAAGAGCTCGCTTTCCAATCAGTTTTATCATCTTTCTTTGCCTAGTCATAAAAAAAATATTAAATACAATTGAATACAATGAAATAGTGGGCTTGGAAGATGAGTCATTTCTTGATATTTTAATATCTGTAATCGAAAGAAAGAAATGCATTTGAAGAATATTATTCAGAAGTTGATTTTGTTGTGTAATTGAGCAAAGATGTTTTTTTAAAGACAATGAGTCATAAAACATTTTATGGATTTGAAGATGAAAATATAAATCCATCTTGATGCTATCAACAAGAAAACTATATCTTAATCATCCGCCAAATAAAATTTTCCCATACGATATTTGTAGTCATCGTGTAAAGAAGCAAAAATCACCCATAAATCGTTTCATGAACTGCAAGCTTGGGCAGAGACAGGCAATTTTTATCTAGCCTCAAGGTGGCAAGCTGTCTGAAGGTAACCGTGGCTGTAAATAATGCATGGTGTAACTAATTAGCTAATAAATCTTCAAGTTGGGAAAAAAAGAGAAGGAATGGTTACCTAATTCCTTATGATACACACCCAATCAAGTCGAAACAATATACAGTCGATCTTGACATTGAAAATATTTTTTCTTTGCAAGGATTGGAAAAGAAAAGCACACTTTATAACTAGGCCCAAATACGTAGGTATTATTCGTCCTTGTTTCAGACTGAACAACCGTGCCGCTAATCACTGAGGTAGAGGAAAGGTTTCCTACACCCTCACCTCCCACTCTTGCTACCCTTACGGACAATGGTTCTTTCTCATCCATTTCATCCCAGGAGCCATCGTTTTGTCTCTTAGTAAGATAAAATCTATTGTACACTTCCAGAAGAGACTTCTGTGAATGTGGGATAAAAATTAAGCAGTGAATTCCTCTTATCTTTTCTGAACAACCCTTGCCCTGTATTGTGCTTCTTCTTCAAGAGATACTGTACTCATTCCACCAAAAGGGTTTTCCCCAAGTACTAAGGACGAATGGTGAATTCCTCCACCAGAGGGCAATGTGCAACCAACTTCAACCTCACCCCTTATCCAGTTAAATTTTTAAGAGATTGTCAGTCTTCCCTTAGCAGCAAAAATGGTGATATTAGTGATTCAGTGCTATTTAGTTTTTGACGATTATTAAAGTTATTAGTTGAAGATCAGTGTATATTCTATTTTTTAAATGTGCTAAAAACTTGTTCTTATTTGCAGGTGATGACATAGCAATAATGAAGAATTTTTAACAGTTAATTCCACTTTTATTTGCTCCTTACATCCAGCCACTCCGAATACTTCGTGAATTCCACACCTGAGGATTTTTGACGATTTATTATTTGAAATTGTTGGTTGAAGGTGTTTATATTCTATTTTATCAAATGTGTTAAAAGCTTGTTCTTATTTGCAGGTGGTGATATAGCAATAATGAAGAATTATCAACGGTTAATTCCACTTTTATTTACACACACACAGGTATCTTCGAAAACAAAAGTCAAATAGGGGACCTCAAAACATGTATTTCTATTGAAATCTCATATTCAATCACTTTCACGAATACAATACTTTCACATACACTATGTATGGAGAAAGTAAAAAGGAAATTTTCGTTTTAAAAAATGACCTTTGGTCACACTACTTTTAAGACACTCATTTTTTTATGTAATTGAAAAAGTTGTAATTCAAGTACGATTTTATCAATAAAAATCACATTTTATTAGAACTAGGAATGATTCTGGTACCGAATTCGATCCGTTCCTTCTTTTGATCACTCGGAACCAAAAATTCCCAGCTCTGGGTAAAATATCAGAGTAATATAAAATGGAGAATGAAAAAACATAATAATTTAAGTCTTGATGCATTTATTTCAAATAAAGTCAAAAATTAAACCTTAAATTGCAGCATTACATATTAATATATACGAATTACCCATATTTCATATTGTACATAAATTATAACTTAGTTCCGAACTATAAATTTCAGAAAGAAATTAATTTGATAATGAATAAAATAATGTTATAATGGCATTTAACATAATTAATTTCAGGAATTGTGAAAAGTGTTTGTTTCTCACCTGAGTGATCTTTCTCGGTTGCATTATTCAGCACCAAATTAAGAACTTTTTCAACATTGAAGTCACAGCTCAATGCAGCGTCAATAAGAGTCTGCTCGGACACAGAATCACCTATTACATTTCTTACTTCTTCTAGGCAAGACTGCAATCGAGCCTGATCAATATGACTCAGACTAAGACCCTTTACATTAGATTTGCTCCGTTCGCTATGCTTATCTTCCTCTTCTTCTTCGTCTTCCTCAGCAATTTCTTCTTCTTGACCGAGAAATGCTGACATTTGCTGTCGTTTGTTTCGGTCATATATGAACTGTTCGGCTTTACAGAAAATGAAAAAATAATAAATTTATTCCAAGTCCAATGCGAAAAAAATTATTTATCATCAAAAACAAAATAAATGCTAGTTTATTTGTTATATATTAGAGACAAAAACGCGTGATTTGATGAGAAAACACGAGCAAGACTTTTAAAAAATTTTATATGTAAGTACAAATAATGCTGATATTGAACATCAGTAATTCAGTGACTGAGAATATAAACTTTTTCTAGTTTCGTGAATAGAGATAATCGCAATCTTTACATAAAATAGTCACATTATTAAAGGCAAACTTTATTTCAAATGCAATAATTAACGTTTCACTAACAATACAAGGCTGTAAATCCATTCGGGGAAATTAAGTAACTTAATTAGTTCTAGCAATTAAATTACTCATATCTAGTACGTTTAAATTTTTTTATTGCATGACTATGGTAAAATAACCTCAAAAAAATAAGGATTCGATGTTATTCATGAACATGACAGAATAACGGAACGGCAGCAGCACAATAAAGTCCAAAACGCCGTTATTACTAATATATCAGTGGATCAATTAACTAAGAAAGTATTGCTTAACTCGCAAATGCTTAACATATGAACAACTGTAAATTAAAATTAAGTAGAATATACAATTTTCTCACCAACACTTGGGGAAACGCAGTAATCATCCTCCACGGAATGACCATATACATCATCAAACCCCTCATATTCTGAAAAAAATCAAATATCATTATGATATTTGCCAACTAAAAAAGTTGTTTCCTGAATTACGTTGACACAAAATGATCATCTTACCTTCCGAATAATTCATAGACCGTATGTTTCTATGACGTGACATTTTTATTCTTTTTAAGCATAATCCATAACCTTAAATAAAACCGTGTTCCTTACACATTAATGATCCAATGAAGCAGATTAAACTTAATTCAAAATCCTAGAATGGATATACACCACATTTCCGCACATAAACATCAACTGGAAAGAACACATTATACTACGTCATCTGCTGGGCCAATTGGTCAATCTGAAACAATCGAGGGTCGAAAATATAATTTTTTCAAAGGAGGATTTTGAAAATTAATTTTGTGAGTATTATAAAATCTGTATTATTTATTTCGTAAATTATTCGATTCAATGGTTTATATGGGAAAAAAATTATTTTTTGTACTTATAGTTTAGTATTTATGTAAAAAGCTCCAGGTGAATTGCTATTCGGATTAAAACAGCCCCTATCTAATAAAACGAAACTAGTTATGTAAGTCTCATGGGAAGTCTGGTAATTAATTGGATTATATGGAAACGAAAAATTATGGAGTCTGAATTTATTATTCACATTCACGAATATTCCGTACGTCAACATTTAAATATATGAATATTGAAGAAGTTCACGGTCGCCCTTCATTGAGCAAATG
Organism: Uropetala carovei; assembly: GCA_036926305.1. Taxonomy (NCBI): domain Eukaryota; kingdom Metazoa; phylum Arthropoda; class Insecta; order Odonata; family Petaluridae; genus Uropetala; species Uropetala carovei. The sequence continues at coordinate 2,218,240 of JAXCHB010000005.1, forward strand.
GCCTTTTAAATACACGGTTGATAGCAGCACTGTGCCCAAATATGCAAGATCATTCAATGATTTTAATATCAAATACTTCTGTAATCTTCTCAGAAAACATGACTGGTCTGATGTATATAGTCCCAACTCCTGTAACGGTAGTTTTCATAATTTTCATTCTGCCTATCTGTATTACTATAACTGTGCTTTTCCCTTAACTAGAGTTAAGAAAAGAAAACCTCAAACAAAACCCTGAATCTCAGATTAACTGCGAGCCTTTTTCAATAATTTAACAATTATTACCTATAGGAACAAATTAGTTGGAAGTAAAAAGACTTATATTCACTACAAGAAACTAAAGTCTCTATTTATGACTATTTAAACAGGTGAAAAAATCATACAATGACAAGAGAATGATCTTAGCTCCAATAAATTTAAAGAGGCCTGGAAAAATTTTAATGAAGCCAATGGAAATAGAAAAAGCTCTACCTCCATAATGCTTGCAATTACAACACAATGATGTCTCAATATCGGAGCCCTTAATATTAGCCAACACCTTTAATGATTTTTAAAAATTAACTTAGTCTCTAATAATCTCAAGTCCAATAATAGTTCACCCTTGACTCACAGACCAAAAACAATATATCTGTGCCCTTGTTTTAACTCAGAACTCTCCAAATGTATTATGTCACTATGGAAAAAAAATCAACTGGCCTTGATGAAATCCCAGGGAAAGTCATAATATCCAGCTACTCATATCTGACATCTTACTTTTCTTAATTAATAATTCTCTGCAGCAAGATACTTTTCCAGAAGCTCTAAAATCATCAAAAGTCATCTCTAGCTATAAAAATAAAGGGAGTAAAAACCTCCTAGAGAACTATAGACCAATATCATTTCTGTCGCCGTTTTCCAAAAGTTTTGAATCAATTTTCTACTGAAGAGTTGTGGAATTTATAGAACAAAACCCTCTCTTATCCAACAGTCAATATGGTTTCAGGATAGGTAGGTCAACTGAATCTGCCCTTGCCTCAACATTGAGTTTTTTCTCTGAAGCAATTGCAAATAAAGATAAAGTTGTAGGTCTCTTTTACCACCTAACCAAAGCATTTGACTCTGTCAATCATAAAATCTTGCTTCAGAAATGTGCCTCACTAGGAATTTGAGAAGCTGCACATGACTGGCTCACCTCTTACCTTTCAAACCTTCACCAAGTTGTCACCATCAAGAATAATGGCCAAAATTGTCAGTCAAAGGCCAATCTTATTTATTCAGGTGTTCCTCAGGGCTTTATTTTGTGTCCAGTACCATTCTTAATTTTCATTAATGACCTACCTAAAACCTTTGACTCGAAATCTCCTGTAAGTCCATAATGTATGCCAATGATGCTAATGTATTTCTAAAAAAATCATATAAAGCTCATCTAGCTAATGCCATTGCCAGCATTCTGCATAGCATGTATAAATGGTGTGAATTGAATGACCTACTTTTAAATGACAAAAAAATCAGGTTGTGTGCTTTTTCTCCTCTAGGCAGTCCCTCAACATCTGTATCCCTAACTATAATACACTAGTTCCTGTTGAAGACTTTAAATTTCTTGGACTGCATCACTTATCACTTCTTTTAATAAAAAATTCAGTATCATGCAAAATGAAAGCTGATAAGTTGATACAGAAATTTTCAAAATTGGAATGATGAAAAAAGTCGATTCAAATTATATAAAAATAAATTATTTTATAACTTATTTTCAGAATGTAAATGTCAAAAAAATATCAAAAATAAAAATCATATTAAAGTAATTTTATAATGACTTTTTAATATATGTGGGCCATGACTGTCTGGTACACACTTTTAATTTAAATTTTTAACACACCAGAAGTTTAAATTTCATTTTTTAGCACGAACTGCCACTGCACCTAATGTCCTCAACCTTACATAGATTCGTGGATTTTGAAAGAAAGGCTTGCAGAAGAGATTGCTTATCTCAAAAAAAGAGGAAAACACACAAATTGATATGGAAATTCAGGTAACAAAACATTTTTTCTGCTTTTTGTTTCTTTTGTTTTTTATTATTGTATTACCTATTTACTTTAGGTACATTGAACTATATGACTGAATAAATATTCCTTTGTATTATTTGTAAACAATGTTTACCATTGTGTCCCAAGCAATAAGGGTACTGGCAGTTATTTCCTTTTTAATGTAAAGCAAAAATTTTACTTGCATTAAGCTACCAAACTCATAGTTATATCCCTGGGTAGATAGCTACTCTCTGAATTTAAGATATTTTCTTTCATGTTACTTTTAAATGCTTAATGAAATATTCTTAAAATTCTTCATTTCCTATAGTTCACTATTTGATTTCATGAAAAAATCCTATATATGGCAACACAGTTTTATTTCATTTAGAGGTGCATGGGTAGGGAAATATTTTACATTGTGTGCTATATTATCTGTTGCAATTCTGTGATCAAATAAATCAGTTTTTCCATTTTTATTCCAATTTATTCAACAAATACCACACATTCTTTTATAAACTAAGGAACATTTTTTTACATGTAAGACAATGTTATTCTGGTACAAAACTGCTCAAATTACCATGAGTAGGTTTTACAAATATACAGGATAAATATCAATCAAAGTGGCACAAATTTAATTCTCATAAAGATGCCAGGCATTAAAATCCTGCATCATCTTGATGTCAAGTCTTAAAAAAATTACATATCTTTAAAAAGACTTTTCTGAACCATTCTGCATTTTAATACTGGATTGAAATAGATATATCACACATGCCTCCATTTACAAGCATATAACAAAAATAAAAGCAAGAAATTTCATTTAATATCATAAAGTTCATTAATAGGCAAGACTTCAAGCATCTGCTTCAAATTATATTTAAAATGAGTTAGCTTTTGATTTCATTTTTTATAAATAAAATACAAAGGCAAAAATATTATAAATGAGATCAAACAATAGTTTATACAATTTTACATTATTAAAACATCTTGAGCAGCAATTTCTTATAGTTGAAATAACAACAGCCATATATTAAATATACAAACTAGCAATCAAAAAATCCAATATGCTTCATTAAGAGACTACTTTATTTCCCTGCCATATGTAATATTACTCCCTTAGCTCATGGCTTATTTATATATCACAAGATTTTTCCTAGTATTTGCTTGAAATACACACTGAAAATGATTTTTCCTTATATAACAGTAATTTTAAAGATATATATGCAAGCATATCATTAAGAAGAATTAATATTTAATTATGGAAACATATTGTAAACACAGCATCCTCAAGTTACTCAATTTGCAGTTAATAGTCTTATGACTTCTTACTGGGAAATGATGCTCTTCAGACACAATTCACATTAAGCATTAAAATATAAAATATTATTTTCTTAATACTAATCCACAATTTGAAATTACATTGAAAAGCACCCCAAAAAAGTTTACTTGATGTTGTAGAAGTATTCTATGAAGCATATAAATATTTACATGCACATAAAAGCATGGAACATACCATATTGATTAATGGAAGGATAAGGACTCATAAATGATCATTTAATTTCCCAGCCAAGATACTTTTTGGCTGTAACTTAAAAAATGAATTCCTTAAAACAGTGCTCCACAACCAGCAATGGCAAAGTACTTGATATGCCATGAGAAGGGAAGAATTTTATTATTTTTCTATTCCCAAGTTATGACCAAAGAAAAGAGATTTTTAAAAAAGCTGTAGTTTATGACCAAATGTTTAACTAATTGAGTTACTTGAAACTGCAACAAAGTGACTTCTTTGTTTGGTGGACAACAATTCAGTTTGTTTCACAGTTCATAATTTGTTATATAATTTGTTTTAACATTGTGGGAAATATGCAGTGGCAATAGAAGAATATAATGACATTTCCCATATAATTTGTTTTAACAATGTGGGAAATGTAATTATATTCCTCTATTGCTATTGCATACTGATGTTAAAAATGTTGTGGAATTCTTTTTATTATGTCTTGAGGAGTGAGCAAACTAGAAGTGTGCTGTGGACCATTGCAATGATATACAATTTTTTATGAAACAAGGACACAGATTCGTGGACAGTTCAGAATAATTTTTCATGATTGAACTGTGGAAAATTATTAAACTTAAACACAAACAAAAGTTGCCTGGTTTCTTATTTTGTAATACTTTAATATTGCAGTGTCTTCTAACAAGCTTTAGCACAATTTGGGAATGTTTCAGTTTGGCTGGCCTCTATCGAAATTCAAACAATATCATCAAATTCAAATAATTTTATACAAAAACAAATACATGCAGCATCAAATGCTTCCCACACACGTCATATCATCACAAACTAAATTTTGCAGCACAAACTGAGAGATGTATTATCACCTTCCAGAAATTTTATGAAGCATATTATTTAAAAATAAATAAAGATAATTTTTCAATCGACCCAAAAAGAAAATACTATTAATGAATTCATACCCTACATTTTATAACTACAAGTTCAACTTAAGTTTCTACACGACTTTAACATGGACAATGCAAAAAATAATTGTTTATTACGACATTGAAGACACCAAATGATCTTTGCCACTCATATTTTTAAAAGTTAATACAGTTACTTCTCTTATATGGAAAATTACAATATTTCAGTAATAAAATTTGGATTATTAACTAACGTTTTTCATAATCACATTGTTACAATAAATACCACATTTTATCTTAGACAATTATCAACAAATCAAATTTTCTTCTTTTATCATGTTCCCAGAGAGCAATAAAGGCCATTCATTTTTAAAACTGAGAGATGACCCTCAGTCAGCAAGTTATGGTAGGATTTTTAAAAAAGTATAAATTTTAGTGTTTATATTTGTAGACTGCGATAAAGAAACAATTTAAATGGGATGTATTGGAGATAATCATTGACATTCATAGGCAAAACTCTTCAGGAATATGATAAGTCAAACTCCTAAAGCATCAGGTAACATAATTAGCACACATGAATAGGCATTGCGGAAACACAATCACTTTTTTACTGTATTGAACGATAAAATATTTTCATGGTAACAAATTCTGTGAAGCTATGTAATGTTCTTTTAGTGCAGGAGAGCAGATATATATGCAACGTTATCACATATGTATCATATTAATTATATTTTATTTAGACATGTTTAGGTTAATCCACTTCCCTCATTCTACCATGTTCCCATTGAGCGATAATGCCCTTTCATCTTCAAGAATTGAACTACAAGAGATGAACCTTGGGCAACTATTTCAGGAGGGATATGAGTCAGTGGGCAGTTCTCAACGTTCAAAATTTGTAGATTCTGGCAGAGAGCCAATTCAAATGGCAACCTATGGAGATTATGGTTATCATTTACATGTAAAACTTCCAAGTTTTCCATAGATCCAATCTCCTCAGGGATACAGCTTAAGTTATTCTCTCCAGCGTTGAGATATGTGACGCAAGTCAAATTCCCAATTGTATTTGGTAATGTAGTAAGTTGATTTGATTGAACATTAAGCTTCTGAAGATCCCTCAAAAAACACACATCATTTGGAATAGTCTCGAGTTTGTTTTCTGCCAGATCTAACACTCTAAGTTTATTAAGGTTCCTTAAACCAGAGGGCAACCGCTTTAAAACATTGTTTGAGAGAATAAGCACTTCTAGATTTTGGAGATATTGGATGTCATCGGGTACTTTTGACAACTGATTAGTCCCAAAGTTTAATTCAACAATATTGCTCCATTTTCCAATATCTACAGGTAACAACTTCAACATATTTTCCTTCATGTTTAGCTTTGCCAAGTTTTTTGCCCTAGAAAATATTCCATATGGGATTTTATCTATTTGGTTATGCTCTAAATTAACAGAATAAACAGTTGCAAACTGAGCAGGTCCACCCATCGGGAATGATGAAAATACATTTCTGGACAATGTAATACTATTTAAATTATATAAACTTGATAATAAATCACTGGGGAGCTGAGATATTGCATTTCCTTCTATATTAAATTCATCTAAATGTATACAATTGGAGAGTGTCTCTGGTATGGCACTTAACCTATTGTATCTAAGCCCTAGCCTTGAGAGAGCTTTCAAGTTTCCTATAGATTCAGGTAAATCGAGAAGATCATTATGTTGGAGATCCAAAGTTGAAAGCTGACTACAACAACCAATCTCTTCTGGCAGATGTTCAAGATGATTATGGGACACATCAAAAGTGATTAAGTTGATTAATTTTCCTATTAATGCTGGTAACTCCCTAATTTTATTTTCACGAAGGCTAAGCATGGTCAAATTAATCAACTGGCTTATTTCATCATCAACGATTTTTACACGGTTGAATCTAAGAAAGAGTGTTGTTAGTGATGAAAGTTTATAAATAACATCCGGAATCTCACTAAGCTTATTGTGCCGAAGATCTAGTACTTTTACTAACTTTAGATTGGCCAAAGTATCGGGTAAACTCGTCAAAGAGTTTTCGCTCAGAGCTATAGTTCTAAGATTTACAAGGCATCCAATTTCAGGGGGCAAGGTTACCAATTTGTTACCATAAAGATATAATTCCATTAGATGGGTTAAATCCCCAACTGCTGGGGGCAACTGAGTGATACTTGACTTGCTAAGGTCCAATCTCAATGCTCCATCTTCAATACACTTTGCAAATTCCTTACTCAAATCCAAATCAGATTGAATGGGTCTGCTCTTCTTTACAGTAGGCTTGAACTTGTTAGATTCAGGCTGCTTCACAGTCACAACTTTAGGTTGAATACCATCCCCACTTCCTAAAGATCCAGTGGACAATTTTTTCTCCTTAATATTATACTTAACTACTTTTCCTGAAGTGGAAGGTGATGTACTAACTGATGTCTCATCTGCAGCCTCAGGCATATTTATACCAACACAGCCTTCGTTCTCCGGAGATCCAGAAACCGGACTTCCAGAAGTTCCTCCTAAGTCAACACTAACGTCATCCTCATAGTCAGCAAGAGTTTCTGAAGAAGCACTACTCTCAGCTACCTGAGAATTATTGGCTTTCTTCATCGCGCATCTCTATGTGCATTACCTGTGATTAAAAGGTTGGTATAAATGCATGCTTTAAGTATGTGAATGATTGACCTTCAATCATGGTGCAAAAAACATACTTTTAATCATTTTCACATAAGACTCCATACATTATTAAAATAAATTCAGATGAACTTAGTTCCTCATCAGCTTCACTTATTTTCATATTTATTACAAAAATGAAACTTATATGGTTTGATGACAAAATTTAATTTTTTGCACCTTAGAGTTGGAATACATCAAAATAAAATTCACAGGCAACTATAACTATTATTATTTTACTAGCATAAGTGCCCGTTGAATTTCAATGGGTTTAATGAATCTAAATTTTCGTCAATGCAGTCAAGAATAAAATTTTGCACTGTTTTAACCATCAAATATTTCTATATTATAAGTCTGTTTTAATTAATTAACTAAAATCTCACAGAAATTCCTTGTGAATAAAATGGTACCTTTCTTTCTACTAAAATAGCCATTGTTATTAGTTTTAAATTGATTATAGCATTAGGATTTCAATTTCATTAAATAAGCAGAATTCCAGTTCCAAAAAATTGGTTCAATCTTCAATTGCCTTTGACAATACTTTAAATAGATTTTGGAATATAATGTACCTCAATATCGTTTATCATCTGCTCAGCACTCTTGCCTTCTCATTTTCCAAAACAACCACTTTCACCAGTTTTAAATGGGTTTTTACTTTGAAATATACTTGAGTCAATTCAGTACAACTTCCACTTTACATACTGTAAATTCCAAAGTAACTCCTTTTATAATAGGCAATGCTAGCCTAAAATTAATTCATTCTGTAAAGTGAATAAATAAAGTTCTTTCTTTAAACTATAATAGCCACTGTTGTTAGATTTAAATGGCTTACAAGCCTTAGAACTTACTCCATATTAAATAAGCACCAAAATTCCTTTTATAAAAACAAATCAATTCATTAAAAGATCCACTGTTGTTTCTTCGAAAATTGCCTGTTAACAGTTTTAAATGTCCTTTTAATTTTAATTGAATTTTAATTTATATTCGCTTCCAAACTTTGGCCATTGTTACGAAATTAATTTGAGGAATAACAATATAAATTCGTAAGCAGGTATGGTTTACAAAGAATTTAATTTAAGAATGCTTTTTATTTCCAACTAGTGTAATGCCCGTTGAAATATCAACGGAAGAATTATAGATAGATTGATTATTAATATTTGCATTTAAAATAATTATTAGCACACTTTTACATATGAAATATTTCGTCATATATTACATTTCTAGTGAATATTCTGTTGTCGTTTAGTAAATGCCTTTGGTTTTTATTTTCGGCTATAAAATTCTGTTCTTCTTCTCCCACCTTGTTCTCGTCAATGCTGCATATAAATGTTGGTGTGCAAAGACCAGGAAATAATTATATGTATACATATATAATGTAGGAAAAATAATTCAATTTCATGCACTTAACATTATGATTGTTTTAAAATTGTACTCTGTACTTACGAAGAAAGAAAACTTACTCGAATCCTCAGTAATGTTCTCCATCGTTATGTATCACATATTTAAAATAAAACTCTTTAAAATATTTAAATTAAAAACTAATTAATCAATCAGCGGAATAATTTCTTTGAATACTATCTGAACAAAAACAAATCAATTTATTTCAACATTGTAAACTGTTCCCTTGACGGCTGAATGGATTGTTGTATCGGAGATCCATATTAACAAAAAAATAAACTAATTGTTTATCGTAGAAACCGTTAAAATAGTTTTAAATTGATTTTTGCTTTGAAATATACTTGTCAATTCAGTACGTACTGCAAATTCCAATTCCTTTTATAAAAACAAATCAATTCATTAAAAGATTCACTGTTCTTTCTTCGAAAATTGCCTGTTAACAGTTTTAAATGTCCTTTTAATTTTAATTGAATTTTAATTTATATTCGTTTCCAAACTTCGGCCATTGTTACGAAATTAATTCAAGGAATAACAATATAAATACGTAAACACGCATGGTTTACAAAGAATTTAATTTAAGAATGCTTTTTATTTCCAATTTTTCTAAAATGACACTGTTGATACTTAAAATTTTTTATATTTACGTTAATATACTTATTTTCCACAAAACAAGCCAATCTCTCCCCTTCCTTCCTCTCTCTCTCATAATGAATGGTATTGAAGCACTCAAGGCACGCTTATTCCCAGAAGGATGTATACAATAATAGTAATTTGAGGTGTAACAATGATAATGGTCGACATAGCAATATCACGTTAAAATGGTGAGATTTCCACAAAATATGCAAATTAAACGTTTAACATGGAATATTTCGAACTGTGGGCGAAAAAAGACGAACGGAATAAGAAACTTTATAACTTTTTCTTCAAAATGGTTCAAATCCGAAGGTCGTCTGTTAATTTCTTCTAATTTTAATTTCCAAATGAATAAAAGCCTGCACGTCAAAAAATCGCATTTTACATGTAAAGTAATGGGAAATGGAAATGCCTCTCTTGGAGATGAACCAAGGAATTTTTTTGCGATTTAAATTTGTCATTCTCTGAATAAGTGTTAATCAAGCATCCCTACCAAATTTGGAGTTTCTATCATTAATATTTCTCGAGTTATTAGCGTTTGCATAGCGTGACCAACCAACCAACCAACAGACGACGGCTATTATTATATAATTCTAATATTTCACGACCATTTCATGCCACTTAAGTATGTCTTGATCTGTCAACAATTTTTTAAAGCTTTTCTACGTATCTTTGTATGACCAGTGGCACAACTATATCTCCAGAAATCATGGAGAGAATCCAATCCAAAATTATGATCAAGAAGAAAGAATTTTCATTATAATTATGAGGAAATAAATACATGGGAAGCCCAACTACTCACATGTAAGGAAAAAAATTTTAAAGCCTCTCCACAGTATACAACAATGTAGAGACATTTCTGGTTTAACGCAACAGATGCATTCCAAAGGTCTTTGCACTAAACAAACAGTTTATAACGTAGTGCTTGATAGGGATCAGTAGTTCACAATAGTGCATAGTTCACTACATTTTTAAATTAAATACACAAAAATTGTATACATACAAAAAATTACTATTATTGAAAATAATGTTATTTGATTAATATTTACTTCATATTAATTATTATAACTAATAAAAATAACATTAAATGTTAAAGCTCTTGCTTTTTAACTTTCTTTTTAGTGATCACAAATTTAAAGGTTCCTAAAAACATTTCAATGCTACAGATGGGCTATATACCAATAGCTTCGGTATAATCTTACATTCCTAGTAAGCTAATCAATTCTTATTCAGAAGCATCAGCACTTTCTTACTCTAACTCAATATATTAACTGCATATATGCTATTTGTTATACACTTGAAAACATCCCATATTTATTTTTGAAATTTCTTAAGGATATAAATTAAATATAATAATTTTTTTAAGAGCTTAGTTTTATGAAGTGAACATTTCTTGTAAACTTAAAAGATTTTATTTTAAATGAAAATAATTATAAAAGTTATGTTATATATTAATTTCTTAACAACTTGATGGAGACTAATACAAGATTTAAAATTACAAGAAATTATGTGTAACGTTAGGTATAAATATTTTAAAACATTATAATATTTTTTGTAAGTTGTAGTTTTAGTTTGGATATTTATTAAAAGGGAAAGAATCAAATCATGACTTTTATAAACTACTTATAAGACCCATATCTTTCTTTTGATAAATTGCAGGCTTGACGTTGTGTTTGATATTCAAGCATTCTACTAACGTTAGCATATTTTAAACATATTACTACTTTACTTTTCCAATTCTGTTAAACACTAAAATAAATAACTGCCAATATTTACTAATATCTCATCTAACAAATTATTTTTTAATGTAAAAGATAGATATTATCAAGCCACTGTACTTTCAGCCAACAGAATAAAATCTCAATTAACATGAATAATAATTCAATCATCAAACTCTCAAATTACCGATGGTTGCCACTGAAATAGGCAGCAATTCCTCACTTTAAAGTAAAAGCAGCATATACATTAATATTTCAAGCATAAAAATATCTTGTTGAATTTAAAGGGCATCACAGAAATGGTCAGAACATAATAGGTACTTACTTTGTAATAATGAATAACACAAGATATCAATTTCATGGGAGAACTGGCACACCGCACAGGTTAAATCTGAAAGATTTATATATGAATCACCACAAATATACTTAATCATATTTAATTTCACTGAAAATCAGTTCTTAGAATTATTTTCTTGTTATAATTTAATCAAACATCTACAAAAAACCAATTAGCACAAAAAATTACATTCATTCTATTTTTGTTAAAAGATAAGCTAACCTTTGCACCATTTTAAAATATTTATCAAGCAGTCTTTCTTGAATTTGCAATGATTAAAAATATTAATTATGAAATATGTTTCATCAATTCTTATCAGTCAAAAGCAATTCAGCTCAAATGAAGATCTGATGCGAAGTAGCGCACGCATGACTTTCTCAAGGAGGTTCATATAAGAAACATATTTTTTAGGGTCAAATGCTCACAATTATATTAGTTTATACCTGTGTTTGGTCTCCAACTGTACACCAGCTTCTCATAGCTTTCACAGAAATATTTTGCATAGTATTCATTACTACAGTCTTTCTCACTCTCCACTTCTTAGTTCAACAGCAGTACTAGACCTAAATAAGATTGCTTTGGGTCTGATATTTCCTTTGGTTAGGTATTCCACTAATGGGCTCATTCCATGCATATGAGAAATATCTACTGCTGGCATCCTGCTTTATACAACCAAAATTGTCACATTACAGCTGCATTAACATAATTACTCATAATTTTAATAACTAATTTCCATTATTACATAAGAAAAGGAAATATGGATAAAATAACTTTCTAACTTTAACTTGATTTAATGGCTAAGGTGTGATAAATTCTCTACAAATACTTTTCTAATTACCAATGCCAGTTAATAAATTAATCAAATTAATTGCAACAGAAAAACCACACTTCATCATAGATCATTATTACAAATGAATGATTGCAAAATACAAGAACAATTAAACCCTCTTTGCTCTCTAATGTACCAACACACCTGCTTAATGCCACTGAATTTTTAAGATTAAATCTTCCATATACCAATTGCATGACATAGGTATTTATATTGTATATAATTATGTAACATGCAATTAGCTGCCATATCATACATCAGCTTGAGTTAATTAGATTATTTTACACGATTTCTGATACTAACAAAAGTAGTTGCACAATAAGATTCTTTAGTAAAGTAATCAATTTTGAATGATAGCAGGTCAAAATCTCACTGCATTTTTCAAGAATAAATTATGCAATATGGCAAAAGAATTTAATGGATTTTGTTAAAGTTATTCTTCTCATAATCACTGACAAATCCCATTTTGAAAGACCAATAAATTATTTTCAGAGAGACATGAAAATTTTAGTACTTGTAGACAGTACTTTTTTTGTGATGGTACGCACCGGTACGGCGTACTGCCACCTTTTTTCAGTAGTTTCATTTTTTTAATTCTTTAAAACTTAAAGTAATAAACGGCTTCTATAAATGTTAAACATCTTGACTTTTATTATCCACTTTGTTATTAAACATTAATTACAAATTCAATAGAGAAGGGGGAGAGGGTGCAGGAAGAGATGGAGGGAGGGGGGAGTACCGGCACCTATTTTTTTACAAAAAAAAGCACTGCTTGTAGGTATCAATTGTAGGCAAAAATAAATAGTAGCAATTGTAGAGGAGAGCAAGAAGCAGGGTTATGGATAAAATTATATAATACTGATAATTGTAAAAATATAACACAAGTTAAATTTCTTCAATATCTGTGTGTGGATTCTATACAAAAATGAAAACTTTTCTAATACAGGGACTTTCTCCTTTTCAAATAGACTGTAAATTTATTCATCTGCTTTGGAATCTCTTACTGATATGAATAACCAAAACAACACAAGATTTTGTTATGGATATTAAATAATAGTGCAATCCTTGCCTTCACTAAATATCACATGGCAAATATCTTTATTTTTATACAGAATATTAATATTGGAACTTTAAATACCCAATAAAAATGAATACATTTTATTAGAGTATGTATCTGATTTTTAAACAAGGACAGTTAATTACTTTTAGAATATATCTCCACAAAAGAAATTTTCACAGTTTAAAGATTACTGATCCAAATATAATGTAAAAATCGAAATGGGCAATTTTATAAAATTTAAACAAGGCAGGAAGCCACTAATATGCTTGTATATTGAAATGAAACAATCTTACCTCTGCATTTGACAGCTCTGATGATGTCATTATTTTAATTTCAAAAGAGGTGGACTCTTCAGTTATCATCAGATAATGCTAATCAATGACTAAATTGAACATGGCTGTTTATTCCTCACTGAAAAATACTTATTATAATGAAAATATGCACATTTCAGCAAAAATTTATAACTTAATTTTGTGAATGGTTACATTTTAAGAACAACTAAAACTTGTTAATCCCTGCAACAGAGATTTAAAATATAGTTCTAGATTAAACAATGAAAATCAGTCTAAATGTCCACTACCCAAAAAACTGTCAATAAAAAACATTAAAAGGCATAATTACAATATATTTTAATGTTCAAATGATTTATTTGCTACCTTCTTCACAATTCACCAACACAGTAAATTTATGATTTTGATTTTCTCATCAAAGTTTTGAAGCTGGATTAAAAAAGTAATCCCTAATTATTGGTATGCCACAAGAACAGACACGACTATTCTTTCCTCAAAAAAATTAGATGCGATATATGAATAGCAAATGTTATTTGACTTGATTCATTTGTAATCAATGTTTCCTATTATTTTTCTTTGGGACAACTAAAATTATACAGATAATTACAAATTATCAAATAAAATACACTGATAACTATAAGGCATTCCTTAAATAGTAAATATTCTTCATATAAAGACAATTTTTAAATAAACAATGACTGAGTTAAGGGTCAAATTTTAAAATCATTAATAAATACTTGCACGAGCGGCTACATTTGGGAATTTCCACTGATTTTCATCTTCTTCATAATCTGAAACTTGCATACTACTACAACAAACTCATTTAACTCTATTATGCAAACGATTTGCCTGAGAAATGCTATTTTTCTATAATTTGTGCATTACAAAGACTTCCAGCAATAAAAGGTATACAGGCAGAAACAGGTATACTTTTAATAAATATATACACGTAGTAGCGCAATTTTTGTTAATTTCAACAAGCAAAATAATATTGCAAAGCGATTCAAAACCACTTATTTTCAAGATCGAGTAAACGAAGGTTGTGCGGTATACAACGTAAGGCTGCATATAAATTATAAGAGGATAATTATGAAACATATCTCTCAAATGCGCGGGTGAAGAAGTGTGTACTGACTAATTGTAAGTATTTCATTATTTAAAGGTTATAAAATCCATATAAATAAAAATGAACAATTACCACCTGCAAACGAATGGGAATAAAAACGTTCAATTAAAATCGGCAAGATCTCAAAAATTTAATAAATTGAGCAACACCAGATATTTCAAATCTTTAAAACTTGCTGAACGCTTACAATCAAATTTTCGTAGGAACCATATTTCTTTTGTATGTTATTAACAAATTATTTATGAGAAAACATTCAAGATTTACAAATAATTTTTAATTCGATGCTGTGGAATTCACTTGAAAAGTCAATTTCACCCAAATAATACAATTAACACAATTTATATAAGCAGTATATTTTACACTTAATTTTATTAATGAGCGGCGCCGGGATATGCATGAATCCTCTTTCTATGAAGGTATTTAACTAGTGAAGATTTTAAATTTCAAATGACAGTTAGTCTAACCCTGAAATATACGACTAAAGTACTTAAAAAACGTATATAAATGAGATACTAATGATTTTAATTTCACTTTTATAAATAACACATATCAAGAAAGATAAATGCTTCCATTGTGAGGAAGACACGAAACTCTTGCCACATTAAACCTATTGACACCAAAATCATAATTACATACCTTCATGTCATGGTTAATGTTTGTTTTAAAATTCCACTTTCACACCAAAATCAGCCACAACAAAAAATATACACCTGCCCGATTCGAAAATGTTTCCTCCGGTCCATCATCTGTAAACAAAAGAATGTAGTTCGCAGAAGCGCTGCTTATGAAGCTTTTCGACTCAATGAACGTTAGTGTTACAGAAAAGCCCTAAACGCTCTTTATAATCATACCTAGAGTTTTGTCAGCCTTTAATAACAGAAAACTAAAACACAAATGTAATCTGTGAAATTCTACATATTTACCTCTACGAAAGAGTAGTTTTTGTTGTTTAAATTTACTTTGGTAGTTAAGGATAACAAACAGGTATTTTAAAACAAAAATGAGAAGTTGTAATTCCTTAAATTATTTGCTTTTGAATGTTCTTTGAAATTTGAGAATGCCTTATATTATAGATTGCCTTATAACCTGGCAAATATTATTTTATAAATTATATTCTCATTAAAAAATTTATTTTTTATCATTCAGTACACAAATTGACAGCATCCTAGCAAAGAAGTTTAGTGCCCGGTGCAAGACGTAAAATCACCGCCCCATACTTTGGCAATAATAAAATAATAACTTAATTATAATCCAAATGGGAGAATTGTTGTATTTATTAAACATGTACAAAAATTAAAAATCAAGAACATTATTTTTAAAGACATATTTAAAAAAATATATTGACTAACCGTACAACTGTTGGTACCCTGTTGCTGTAGTCGTACATAATTTTCAATACAGTAAGCAATGTTTGTATACGTACATATACTATATATCTCTATATTATAATCTTCTAAAGTCGTAACTAATTGTAAGTGATGCGTGATCGGAAAATGGCTGTTGTGTGCAGGCACGTAGTTTCAGGACTCTCTCCCCCATTCCCCCCTCCCCCACTGGCTGCCATGGCCTAGTGAGTGATTGGAAAATCACTGTTGTGCGCAGGCGCAGTTATCCCAGCTCTGCCAGGCGAGAGGCAGCCGAAGTTACCCGCCAGTCAAGCTCTGACTATAGTGGAGATTATGTCATTATTTTCTTCATCTTCACATGCTAAAGTGCCCTTATCAGGCACAACTCAAGCTCGGTCACTATGATGTGGTTGTAGTAGATAAAAAGGAATGGAATAGATTAAGAAATCGAGAAAACAATAAAAGGTACAGTGCCAAAAGGAAGGCTATTAGTGAATGTAATTTAACAAAGCATGATCACATTGTCGATAATGATGTAGATAATGGAGAAATTGGTGTATATACAAACGAATATAACAATGACTTATCAACATCCAATCATGCTGGTGATGATGACTTTGATAAAGAAGAAAGTATAAGGCAACGATCTATGGGGGAATCAAAGAAAAAAAAATGACAGTGAATCCGAAGGGCAGACAAATAAAAAGGTTTATAACACCCGGTACTGGGAAAAAAAGAAAACGTGTATTACAGAAGGAATTGAAAATAATACTGAAACTGAAATAGAAGAAAGAAAAAGAAAGTCACAAAGTAAACAACAGGTTGTAGATAAATGGAAAACGATGATAATAGGAGAAAAATTTCCAAAAACAGTGGAAGACAAACAAAAACGATTTAAGCACCGTGAACATCAGCAACGTTATTGTGCAAACCATCAAGAAGAGCCCTGTTCAATATTGACAGGTGACAGAGAAGGAAATGTCGTTACGATATCCCGAATCTCTTTAAATACTCGAGATAATCATGAGTTACCTTTTATTCTTAACAGAAAACAATTCCCCATACAGTTAGCATTTGCCATGACAATTAATAAATCTCAAGGCCAAACATTTAACCGAGTGGGCATTCACATCGATCAGAGTAAGCCAATATTTGGTCACGGTCAGCTATACGTGGCCCTCTCTCGGTGTCGATCCATGGCCAGTCTGAAAATCAAAATTACAGGAACTAAAAACGACACAGAAACTCACACGATTCAAAATATTGTTTACAATGAAGTATTAAGAAATCAATAGATAGTAGGGATGTACCAAATATTTGAAAACTATTCGGTATTTGGTCATTTTCCCACTATTCAGAATTTGACAAAAAGGATAATCGGTTTGGTATTCGAATTCAATTAAAATTTACCAAATATCAAGCTGAATCACAATGGACGAAGGGAGCATGCGAAGCACGCCAGGGGATCTGGGAGCAGAGCCCCCATCGGGGTTGGCGAGTGCAGTGAGCAGGGGCGGAGCCCCTATTATATATATATATTTTGCATAATAAAGGGAGATTGGAACAGCATAGTTGCTGAAGGACAAGATGAAAATGTTGTCGGTCAATACAGACTTGGGAAAAGAAACTGAGGAGGAGAAAAACTGGTAGAATTCTGTGTTAATAACGACCTAGTAGTGACTAATACATGGTTCAGAAACCATAAACGAAGACTGTACACATGGAAAAGCCCAGGAGATAGAATGAGATGCCAAATAGATTACATCCTAGTAAAACAAAGATTCAGGAGCAGCATAAAAAATGCCAAGACATTACCAGGAGCAGACATTGATTCAGATCACATCCTTCTAATAGTCGATGTAAATACAAAGCTGAAACAAATAAGGAAAATGAGAAGAGACAGACTTGGGACCTAGAAAAACTGAAAGAAAAGAAAGATGCCTTCAGCACTAAGTTGGAAGATCGCCTTAGAAATTTGGAAAACAAACCGAAGACCATGGATACAGAATGGGAGGAAGTGAAAGCTAGCATCAAAGATACCTTGAATAAAGAGATTGGGAAACAAGAGAAGAAAATCAGACAAGCATGGATCACTAAGGAAATGCTGGAGAAAATGGATGAGAGAAGAAAATGGAAA
Organism: Uropetala carovei; assembly: GCA_036926305.1. Taxonomy (NCBI): domain Eukaryota; kingdom Metazoa; phylum Arthropoda; class Insecta; order Odonata; family Petaluridae; genus Uropetala; species Uropetala carovei. Next base: position 2,236,210 of record JAXCHB010000005.1, read on the forward strand.
AATGTTAACAGTGAAGGAGGTAGAGCCAATTATAGATGGATAAACAATGAGTTGAGAAGAGTAACAGATAAAGCTAGGGAATTTTGGTTAAAAGAAAAATGTGAGGAAATACAACAGATGGAGAAGTCAGGACAGTATGATATGATGTACGCTAGGGCACTGGAGTTAGAAGATAAGAAACCTAATGGGATTCGTGGTAAAGGAATTATGAATACAGATGGAAAAATAGTCGCAGAACCGAAGGACGTAGCACAGGTATGGGAAGAATAAATTAAGGAACTATACAACAAGCAAGCAGGATAGGCACAAATAGAAATGGAAGAAGAGGATAACATTGAAGAAGACAACTTGGGACCAAGTATTATGAAAAGCGAAGTAGAAAAGGCGATATTGGAACTAAAGAAAGGAAAAGCTACAGTCAGCGATGGAATACCAGCAGAGGTACTCAAAGTCATGGGATCGGAAGGACTAAAAGTGATTACGAAACTAATTAACAAGATTTACGACTCGGGAGAGTGGTCTCAGAATTTCTTAGATGTAACAATGATCCCTCTAAAGAAGAAGCCAAAGGCAATGCAGTGTAAAGACTACAGAACGATATCCCTACTGTCACACATTTCGAAGATCATCACGAGGATTCTTAATAAAAGACTAGAGAAAAAAGCTGAAGAAATGCTAGGGGAAGATCAATTCGGTTTCAGAAAAGGACGAGGAACCAGAGATGCTATCGGCGTAGTGAGAATTATATCAGAAAGGGCAATAGAGTACAGCCAAGATTGCTGCATATGTTTTGTCGACTGGCAGAAGGCCTTTGATAGAGTAAATTGGGTACTGCTGATAAGGATATTAAAGGATATAGGTGTAGACTGGAAAGACAGGAGACTGATCAGGAATCTATATGTGAATCAAGTTGTAAAGGTCAGGTTGGAGAATGCAGAAACCAGCAGAGTACATATCGGTAGAGGAGTAAGACAGGGCTGTTGTCTATCACCGATTCTATTCAATATATATGGAGAGAGGCTAATGCAGGAAGCGTTAGAAGGCACAGGAGATTTCAAAATCGGAGGAAGGATTATAAGAACAGTGAAATACGTGGATGATCAAGTACTTCTAGTAAGAAAGGAAAAGGAACTCCAGAAAATGATAAATAGACTAGTGATAACAGGTAGAAAATACGGTATGGAAATTAATACAGAAAAATCCAAGGTTATGCGAATATCAGGTAAAGAAGATGAAAATTTGAAGATAAGTATTGGAGGAAAGCCATTAGAACAAGTTTCAGATTATAAATACCTTGGAAGCAACATTACGACAGACGCAAAATGTACTGATGAAATCAGGAATAGAATAACAAATGCAGAAGTCGCTTTCGGAAGAAAGAAACTCCTACTAACGGGAAATATAAAGCAGGAAATCCACAAAAGGTTGATAAAATGCTATGTATGGAGTATAACTTTATATGGGGCAGAAACATGGACGCTAAGGAAAAATGATATTAAATACTTGGAAAGCTTCAAAATGTGGACATGGAGAAGAATGCTGAAGATAAAATGGACAGATAGGGTGAAAAATGAGGAAGTACTACGAAGAATAGTAGAGAAGCGAACGATTATACAGACTATCAGAAAGAGGAAGGCGTACTGGATTGGGCATTACCTGAGGAGAGAGTGCATGATTAAAGAAGTGCTGGAAGGAAAACTGGATGGAAGAAGAGAAAGAGGTAGGAAAAGGTTTCAGCTGGTGGACAACTTGAAAAGGAAAGAGAGCTATCAAGACATGAAGAAAACTGCGGAAAATAGGAGTGTATGGAGAAGCAAGTTTAACCATAAATAATCACGGACCTGTCAATGGACAGACTACTTATGATGATATATATATACACACACACACTATATATACATACTATATATACATACTATATATATATATATATATATATACACACATATATATAGAGAGAGAGAGAGTGTATTTGACTGACTTTATTTCACCGAATTTGTTAAGTGGAAGAATGTTAATCAGTTTCTAATTAGTGCTATCCTATTGTTTAAATTGAAAAAAGATTTGTGGTATGTTTGATGTCTTCTTATCATTATTTTGAAACAGTAAGATTTCATAAATGTTCACTCAACTACCAGTAATCTAATGGTTTATCTAAATTTCAAACATTCGATCAGCACTGATTTCAGCAAAGCATTTGGCAAAGTTAGTAACTCTTTTTTACTAAGTATCTAAATTGCAAGCTTTGGGTGTCCATGGCAAACTTCTTTCTTGGATTGTTAGTTATTTAAGTACATATGTAAGAGGTCTCTACTAATAAAAGTTAATTTCTCTTTTCCGGTCCATTTAAAAGCACATCTAGTGTTCCCTAGGCACCCCACTATGGTCCCTTGTTCATCCTTTTTATTAACGACATTAATGAAATATTTTCCATGTGAATTTATTGTTATTTGCTTATGATTTGAAAATCTTCAAACGGGTTTGTTCTCATAGCAATTTTCTCATTTACAACATATTTTGGATGGACTAGCTCAATGGGTTTCAAATGTTGATCTATCTTTAAACCCTTCTAAATATAATAATTAGGTTTTTCACACTCAGTCTGCATTTGTATTTGATTGCCAACTAAACTTAATGCTGTTAGACCAGGGGTCGGCAACCCGCGGCTCGTGAGCCGCATGCGGCTCTTTGAGGAATGACCTGCGGCTCCCGACGCCCACTCTCCTGCTTAAAGCGCACCAAGCGACAATGACAGTCTCAATTGATAATAATGTAATCGTTTTCAATAAAAGGATCCAGTATGGGCTGTTGAGTAAAAATTTCATTTTCAACTTTCTCATTTTCATCTACAGTCCTATATTCATTTTCTGCAAGAATCTCTTTATTTGCTTCATTTGAATGTTTATTTATATTTTCACTGAATAAAAAGTTACATAAAATATTCTTTTGTTTCTGAAGATCTTTCTACGAATTATCTCCAAAACATCATTGTATGGGTATGTGTGTGTGAAGCTTTTAAATAAATAGATGTCATTAAATACGTGTTTTTTTCATTATACATGCTCTGCGTCTCATCTTATGTTGGATTCTATACAAATTTTGAAAAAATGGCTCTTCTTGTCAGAAAGGTTGCCGACCCCTGTGTTAGACAAACCACCTATAGTCTGTGATTTGGATGTCTGGTTCAATCTTCAGCTTTCATTTAAATTCTATATAGAGATTACTACAAGGGAAACCCTGAAAATTCTAGGATTTGTTCTAAGAAATTATCATTTACTCAGTAATATTTTCATTCAAAAGAATATTTGTATTTCACTTGCTTGTTGTAAAATAGAGTTCTCTAATGTAATTTGGCAAGCTTAACATAAATTTTTGAAATTTATAAATTGAAATTCCCAAACCTGAACCAGACTACTTTGTAACTCCTATTCTCACCCTTTGCACATATCTTGTAAGAAAATACTTGATTCACTGCACCACTTCTGCCCAAGAACATTGTTCCGATGGAGATGACTTCCCAGCAACACTATTTCTTAGGCAAGAGCATTATATGAGGGATTCATTGGGTTATCTGTAACAGCACTAATAATGGTATTGCACATATATTATAAATGCATTAAGGTATATTATAAATAAAAAGAAGAACTACTGCTCGGAGCATGGGTCAGGCTGTGATTTATCCTAGGAAACTGCAGGTATCCTGAAATGAACAACTAGGGTAAACTGCATTGCATCTCCTTGTAGTAGGAGATGGCTGCAAGAAGACCTCTCTTCACTACAGTGCTCGGTTCTCAGTCTGAGTTATTCTCCAAGAAAATTTAGAGAACTTGGTGATGCCATCTGAAAACAGGATTGTTATCACATTCCTTGTAGGTGGAGCAACCTCAGCACCATCATCTTCCTGACTGACCAAGTAATGTTATTCACTTTGGAGAATGGAAAAATTTCTTGTTTTAAAGGCATGAATAATGCCTTTAATGAAAATGCCTTAAAATCATGTTAAATATACCGTATTTACCCAATAAGATGACCCGTGTTTTTTAAATTCAGTTTTAAAAAAAAATATTGAAGCCAGTAATTTGGACAAATTTACTATCTGATATGTTCAATTATTACAATTTTTTATCCAAGTTGTAATTACAATTATTAAAATTGCTTCTCTATGTTTACCTTGGCCACCAAGTGACCGTGCAGAGATAATTTTTCCTGCTATGAGACCTGGCTCCCAGCAGCATGGAAGGAAGCCGGTGATGCTTGGTCATCCACACTCGAGTATGAGCTTTCTAATGTACCTTTTTGCAAGTTTTTGCCTGCAGTGTGGGCATAACTTACACGTTTGCTTGGTCGCGTAAATACGCATATACTTAGTAGATTTTGACATCTTTTACGAATATAAACATAAACGCAAGCATACTGCAGAGAATTTACTACTGATACAATTTATATAACCTGTTCAGAAATCCTCATGTAAGACGCGCATCCCCTTTTTTCCCTGGTGTTTTGGGGAAAAATGTGTGCGGGGTACACAAGTAAATACTGTTAACGCAGTAATCCATTTATGTATTGGTCATTTTAGTAGGAAGTCAACAACATCTACATGACGCTTGGCATTGTTTATAAACGTGGCAATCCATTAATTAATTTTTGGCCTGAAATATGGATAATAAAGCAAAATGGAAAGTATTTACAATAAGCGATAAAATTAATATCTTAGCTCAACTTGATGCGCATGTTGGAACACATATCAAACTTTTTGACTGGTTAAAGAAATAAAATGTTATGTAAGTAAGTAAGTAACATTTATTCTTTTTAGTTTAAAAAACTAATAAATCATACAGATTAAAATACATATAAATAATACACCATACATATTTCAGTACATGAAAAAAAAAACACAAAATCTTCTGGTAATTCCTACAGCCACAGCGTTAACATCATATACATTAGAATTCAGCTTATACAGGTTTTTGAATTTTTACAAAACTAGATAAATATCTCTTGTATACATCTTCAGATTTATTTTTGCAGTCCTGAGGTATTTTATTATAATACTTTAAACTATTTGTAAAAATTGACTTTTGTGAACATGACATATGTTGACTTTTCAAATAAAAGCTACATCTACTTCTAGTTTCATACATATGGTTGTCCATATTTCTTTTTAAAAAACACATAAAACTATCGTCATTATAATTCAATATAACACAATGTAAAAACAGCATAGTTTTATACAGTATTCTTTGTTCCACACTTAAAAAACCCAAAACTTCTAGCATTTCTGTTCTGTGGGTTCTCATGTGACATTCAAGTATTACCCTCATTGCTTTACACTGTAATTTTTGTGATGTATTTATATTTTTTTGTTAGTATTAAATAGCACAGTTGCGCAGTAATCAAAATGAGGGGCTATAATCGCTTTATATACTAATAACTTTGCCCATTGGGTTAAAAACTTTCCTATTCTTTTAAATAACCCTATCTTTTTTGTAATCTTCTTGGTTATATATTTTACATGTTCCTCAAAAACTAATGTACTATCAATTATCACTCCTAAATATTTGGCACACATTTGGAATTCTAAAATCTGAGAGTTTATTACAACCTTATTATCATATTCAGATAGTAGCTTCATTCTTTTTTTGATCGACCCAGTAATTAATAGGCATACAGATTTATTTACATTAAGTTTTAATTTATTCCTAGCTAACCATATCACTATACTTTCTTCATTTATTGCATTACACACACTTGGGAAGTCTTTTCCAGATATTGATATTAAAGCATCGTCAGCGAAAAGATTTAAAAAAGAATTTTTACAACATTCACTCATATCATTTATGTAAATAAGGAATAGTAATCCACTAAGTACACCACCTTGAGGGACTCCTAAGTCACATTTTATTTTTTGTGATACATATCCATTTAATTTAACTACTTGATACCTGTTTTTAAAGTAATTCTTAAACCACATTAATACAATTTCATCCAAACCATAAGATTTTAATTTCTCTATAAGTCTTTCCCTATTTACAGTTTCAAAGGCCCTTTTGAGGTCTAACATCACACTCACAACAATGTCCCCTTTGTCAGTATCATCCCTCCATTTAGATATTACTATTTGGAGTGCACTTTTGGTTGATTTATTTTTTCTAAATCCTGACTGGTATTTGTACAATAGACAATTTCTTTCAAAAAAATTATAAGTTTGCTTGTGTACCCAGATTTCTAGTACTTTGTCTAGTAATGATAACAAGTTTATGGGTCTAAGGTCATCTGGAGTTCTAGGGTTATTAATCTTAGCTATGGGGCTTATCATGGCGCATTTCCATTCATCTTTGGGGATGTTTTCGGAGGAATATAAACACGGGTTTGATTTACGAATGCCGTTTATTACGCCGAGGTGCTTGGTACATAGGATGCCGACCGATCCACCGTATCGGAGTTTTTGCCGTACGCAACCTTCCGAGACGCGGGTTGAGAGTAGAGTCCTGGCGTGCCTCGACGCCTTCCGCTTTCTCCCGCTTCGCAGTGCTGCCACCTGCTTCCGGTCCACGACAACTGACAGCTGCGTCGCGCTTGTGATACACCAGCAGACGACGCTAGTGCAAATACCGCCACATCACCCCCCTGCCAGTGATGTAGTTCACGAAATGGCTAAAAAAAGAAAGAATAAAGAAAACAAAACAGAAGGAAAAAAAATCGTTTAGACAATAAAATTCTGTAAATGAAGAGGAAAGTGCACTCGTCGGCCTGAGCGGGTTGCTCTCTGGGGAGCAGCTTGCGCTGGCTCATCTTGCCGGTTCGCTGGCGATTCACCGTCGGCCATGATAAAAGCTGGCTTCAGTCGGTCAATGGAGACCTTGGCCTCCTTCCCCTTGACCTCAACCAGGTAATGTTTGGGAGATGTACGTATGACTCGGAACGGGCCATCGTATGGAGGTTCGAGGGGCTTCCGTACGGTGTCACGACGAATGAAAACATGGGTCGCCGTCGCAAGATCCTTGAAGACGAAGGTTGCTCTCTCACCATGATGTGTCGCCGCCGTCGGCTGTAACTTCCTCATCCGCTGCTGCAGCTGGTCAAGAAATTCTGGTGCGTCTGTTGAGGTTGGGTGGGGCACCAAGAACTGTCCGGGTAAACGTATGGTACTTCCATATACCAGCTCCGCAGCCGTGGCGTTGACGTCCTCCCTCCATGCTGCGCGGATCCCTAGAAGAACGGCTGGTAGTGACTCCACCCACCAGCTGTCACTGTGGCACATTATCGCAGCCTTTAGTTGGCGGTGAAAACGCTCCACCATGCCGTTGGCCTGCGGATGGTATGCTGTTGTCTTAAGATGCGTCGTCCCGGTGAGCCGATTGAAGGCCCTGAAAAGGTCGGACTCGAATTGCCTGCCCCGGTCAGTGGTAACGCACAACGGTGCTCCGAAACGGGCAATCCAATTGCTGAAGAATGCCCTTGCGACAGCTTTGGCTGTCATCTCCTCCAAAGGAATTGCCTCTGGCCACCGAGTGAACCTATCGACACAAGTAAGGCAATAACGGAATCCATTCGAGATGGGAAGAGGGCCTATGAGATCGATGTGTACATGGTCGAATCTGGCATGTACATCAGGGAATGCCTGCAAAGGGGACACTACATGGCGGGAAACTTTAGCACGCTGACAGGGAATGCACCTTCGGGACCACACTTTACAGTCTGTCCTAATGGAAGGCCAGACAAAACGTTCCGTGACTAGTTTGATGCTAGCCCTTACACCTGGATGGGACAAATTATGCAGGCTGTCAAAAGCTTTCTTGCGGAAATCCTGGGTGAGGAATGGACGTATGAGTGACGTAGACACATCACAATATACGTCAACATCTGTATTGGGAATACGCACCCGCTTCAGCTGCAAGCCCGTGTTACCTTGGAGGAATGATTGAAGCTCCTCGTCTGCCTCCTGTGAAAGAGCGAGTGCGGTGAAGTTAATTCCAGCCGAAATTTCACCCACCCGCGAAAGAGCGTCAGCCACAACATTGTCCTTTCCTGCAACATGGCGGATATCAGTGGAAAACTGAGCTATGTAGTCTAAATACCGAAATTGGCGGGGCGAACACTTATCGGTCTTTTGCCTGAAAGCGAAAACAAGTGGTTTGTGGTCAGTGAAGATGGCAAAGCTCCGGCTTTCCAACATATGGCGAAAGTACTTGATGGCCTCGTACACCGCTAGGAGTTCGCGATCATACGAGCTGTACTTCTGCTGGGCCGGGGTCAACTTCTTGGTGAAGAACGCCAACGGCTTCCATCCTTGGGCCGTCTGCTGCTGAAGGGCCGCTCCTACCGTGTGGTCCGATGCATCTGCAAATAAAGCTAAAGGCTCGTTTAGACTGGGGTGGCTCAACAACGCAGCCTGCGAAAGGCTCGCCTTACACCCTTCGAAAGCCTCCTTCGTCGCAGAGGACCACTCAATTAGGTCATTCCCCTTCACATTACCCACAAGGAGGGCGTTGAGTGGCGCCTGCACTCGCGCAGCGTCGGGAATGAAACGTCTGTAAAAATTTAACATTCCCAAAAACTGGCGGAGTTGCCGAATACGCCCAGGTAATGGGAAATTGCTAATGGCGTCCACCTTTTCCGGTAAAGGCTTTGTGCCGTCCCGGGACACTGAGTATCCTAAAAAACAGACTTCGCTTTCCCCAAACACACACTTCGCTGGGTTCACCAACACACCATAATGATTTAGGCGCTCAAAAAGCGTCCGTAAATGTCGCAGGTGCGCCTCTTCCGACTCGGAAGCCACCAAAATATCGTCGATATACGCACAACAAAAATCTAAGTCCTTCAAGGCTTCGTCAATAAAACGTTGAAATGTCTGCGCCGCGTTTCGTAAACCAAATGTCATGAACGGAAATTCGAAGAGTCCAAAAGGCGTTGTTATCGCCGTCTTTGGCACGTCTTCGGGATTCACCGGGATCTGGTTATAAGCGCGGACTAAATCGACAGTCGAAAATATTGTCTTACCGGCTAAGAACTGGGCGAAATCCTGAATGTGCGGCACAGGATAGCGGTCGGGAATAGTTCTCGCATTTAGGCCACGGTAGTCCCCACAAGGCCGCCACTCGTCGCCCTTCTTCGGCACCATGTGAAGAGCTGAGGACCAAGGACTATCCGACCTCCGCGCTAAACCCATCCGCACCATCGCCTCTATCTCCTTCCTAGCGACGGCGAGTCTGTCCGGCGCCAACCGGCGCGGCTTGCAGGCCACCGGTTGACCTGGCGTTGTGCGAATGAAGTGGACTGTCTTGTGCTTCGACTCCTTGGGAGCGCCGGCTGGTCTGGTAATCTCCGGGAAACTCGCGAGGAGGTCGTGAAATCTTGATCTTCCGCCGACCGCCTTGATGTGTGCCGCCGGGGATGTCACGGTGCGCCCGCCGACGGAGAGATGCGTGGTGCCGTCGATGAGGCGTTGATTTCCGACGTCCACAAGCAGCTTGTGATGAGTCAAAAAATCGACGCCGATAATAGGTCTGTCCACGTCTGCGACAACGAATCGCCAATGAAACTCGCGCCGGAGCCCGAAACTTAAATTCAAAGTTAACCACCCGTATGTTGCGATGACGGACCCGTTAGCCGCGAACAACTGGTAAGCGGTGGCTTTTCTCGGACCTTTCACACGCTTGCGCGGAAAAACACACAAATCTGACCCTGTATCGATCAGGAATTGTACTTTTGACTGCGCATCAGTTACGTAGAGACGGCTAAGTTTCGTACCTTGGTCGTTGGCCGCCATCAACGACTCCTCTACGCGTTTCCCGAAGCGTACTTGCAGGGAGGTTTGCACTTGTTGGCCCGGGCGCCGAACGTCTGGTGGTACCAACACCATTCTGCGTTGGCGTCGCCGTCGCGGCGCCTGGAACGACTCCTCGACCTCGGGCGGTAACGCTGCGATGAGCGACTGCGCGACAGCTCCTCCACCTGCAGCTTCAACTCCTGCATTTGCGCCAGAATTAGGTCCAACTCGGACAGGGCAGGTTTGTCCGCCCAAAACGGAGCAACACGCACACCAACGCGAGGTATCTGCGCTCCCTCCTCCATTACCGCCGCTAACTGCGCGGCGCACGTGGTCCACAAGAAAATTAAAAAACTTCCTCCGATCACGTCGGGGTCACCACTTTGGGGATGTTTTCGGAGGAATATAAACACGGGTTTGATTTACGAATGCCGTTTATTACGCCGAGGTGCTTGGTACATAGGATGCCGACCGATCCACCGTATCGGAGTTTTTGCCGTACGCAACCTTCCGAGACGCGGGTTGAGAGTAGAGTCCTGGCGTGCCTCGACGCCTTCCGCTTTCTCCCGCTTCGCAGTGCTGCCACCTGCTTCCGGTCCACGACAACTGACAGCTGCGTCGCGCTTGTGATACACCAGCAGACGACGCTAGTGCAAATACCGCCACACATCATATACTTCACCTTTTTCTAGGGATAAATTAATTAGTTTTAACAATTGTTTGCTGTACTCATTGAATGCTATTTTTAATAATTCAGCATTAATATGGTCCGGATTTGCTTTATTATTTTTTAAGTTGGATATTATCTTGGACAGGTCTCTCATTGTCATATATTGAAGCTTACAAAATTTTCTTTTAACTTGTTTTCCTATAATATTATCAGGCCCATCTACATCATTAATCTCTTTTTCAATCTCATGGACACTATTAACAATGTATTCATTCAACTTATTCACAAACATTTCTTCCTTTTCTACAACATTACCATCATCGAATTTTATCTTTATAACAAATTTTTTGGTTATTTTTACTCCCAATCATCCTTTTTATTTCTTTCCACATTTTTTTACTGTCATGCTTATTTTTGTCAATAATTTCTGTAAAATATTTTCATTTCTCTATCTTTAATACATTTGAATAGCTATTTCTCTGCATTTTATATTCTTTCCATGATTCCTCATCTTTATGGATTTTAAATTGTATTCTAGCCCTCTTACACTTTTCTCTGGCCTTTCTTACATTTACGTTATTGCACACCCATGGTTTATAAAATTTACTTTTATTTCCTCCTTTTCTATTGTCCTGTATTGATTCTCTCAAGGCTTCATTAAAATTTTCACAGAATTGCTTCCCTTGTTTTGCAACTCCTCACAACCATCAATCCATAGCATTTTATTTTTCAGTCTTTCTTTTACATTACTTATATTAATTTTTGGTTTGGCATTCACATCACATGAATAAGAATCCTTAATGCTCTTTTTTCCAACAAAACTATACTTACAAACTAACGTTTCATGATCACTTATATTGTATGCATCACTTACATCTACAATTAACTTATTATTATTACTGTATATTAGATCAATTAATGTTTGCGTTGCACTGGTGACTCTTGTAGCTTTGTTATACAATAATGTTAAACCTGCATTTTTTATTAATTCTACAAGTTTCATAGTATAATGTTGACCCTTAAATATATCCAAGTTAAAGTCTCCATTTACTAATATATCACCTTTATATTCTAATATTTCCTCCATGCACCCATCAAAAAATTCTATAAATTCTCTATCTGAACTACTTGATGAATGCCATACTGTAAATATTGCTACTTTAACATTATTTTTGTTTAAATATACACCAGTAATCCAACAATTATTCTCTTTTACAGTAACCTTAGCTTTGCAAATTTTGATATCATTTCTCACATATATCAAACTCCCACCAGTTCTATTGCTATGTGACATTGCTTGGACAAAATTGTAACCATGGACAAGAATTTCATTTTCTTCAACATCGGATGTAATATGTGTTTCACTAATACATACCACTGCCGGTCTTCTTTCGACCATTTCAAATGAAAGTTTATCTCTGTTTCTTATGAGTCCAGCAATATTCAAATATACAATTTCTTCTGTTGACTGCAGGCTCAATTCCTAGTAAATCCTTGTTTCTAACCTACTTTTAATTTCGTTGAACACCTGGCAGCTTCTACTGTATGCTGTGTGGTTGCAGTCCCATAGTTGTTCATTTGGTTGTCGCCTGTTCCTCCTATCACAGTTCACACAATACGGGTATTCTGCAGAACACTCATAATAATCATGGTTGTCTCCATAGTATTTACAGCACATCACTCTAGATTGGCATTCTTCCTTCTTATGCACATATCCTTGACACTTGAAACATCTTACAATATTTACATGAGGCTGAACATCATAAACCTCCCATCCTAAAGCTAATTTCCCTTCTTTTTCTATCATAATACTACGTCTTGTTTCTGCATAGACAGCAAACACTATGACTGTTTGATTTCTTAATGCTCTTCTGTAAATAACCTCAAATTTAAAGTTTTCTACTTCATGATTTAACTCGTTCTGATCAATAATAATATTTTCTAGTTCACGTTCATCACTGTTAGATACTAACTCAGTTTTCTTCACTTTCACTTCTAACTTCACTTTCTTCATTACATTGCATGACAATTCTATTTTTTCACCAATAATTTGCATCAAGCGTTCTGCTACTTTTTGTGAGGAATATTGGTCGCAACATTTTATCACTGCACTTTGATTTTTCGTTTCAGTAATACTAACGATTTTTGCTTTAATATTCACAGGATTTACACTGCTCTTGATTAGTTGCGTAATACTGTTCCCATCATCTGTAAATTAGTTTCTTTGCAATTTCATTGTTATTGTGTTCAGACATGTATGTTTTACCAAAGTTATTATATAAAGCAACCCACGTTTTACTTTATGTTACATAATCTTCATTTCCCTGATTTTACACTTTCCACAATTTTACATTTATTTTTGGTGGTCCCTTCAATGGTGTAAAATTGAGGTTCCACTGTAATGTGATAAGGTAAAGTTACCTTCAGTATTCATTTTCAACAAAGCAGATTTATGTAAGAGATCAGTTATATCCTGAATATTAGTTATATACAATTAGTATCTACCCTAAAGTCTCGTAGATAATGTGCGCATTATACAAGCTTTCTTATGTATTTTGAAGTTAATTTTGAATGTGCGTTATCTATGAGGTATACATTTTTAAGAACAAAAATTTTATCTAAACACAAAATACTTAAATAATGATTTATTGCTGTAAATTAATTTCTATATACTTTTAAATTCATTACAACAATTTTATTCAATTTTGCAATTTGTGTTTTAAGCCAGTGTCCCACAGTCAAATTTTTGAGCAAATAAAATTTGATAAAACATGTTTTTTCAAAAAGTACAATTGCATTTCACATTTCACACAGATCTTCCGCCTTGAACAGGCTAAAAAGTCGTTTTTCATCAAAATGTAGGAATATAGAACCCCTTCAATCTTCCAAAATTTTTGTCTTTTACAGGTTTCCGTCTTTCACAGGTTTTACTGTATAAAATAATTAGGAGCAGTGTATGTGAGGGGGTGACAGTTAGTTTGATCGTAAGAAATTCAATAGGTAAAACGTATTTCTAGTGCAAAAATGTTTTCAAGTGCATTTACATCCGGTTTTATGGGCAAAATCGATTTCTTTGCTAATGCAAGCTCTTCTGTAGGTAGTATTCTGGGGAAAAGAGGTTAGAGAGTAAAACCTTCAGGATAGTGAAAAACGGCTGCCCTATTTTTTGTAATGTGTGAAATCGATGTCTGAATTAATTATTTTTTTATTAAACAAGAGAAGTATTGTATATTATAATTGATTCCATCTATTGGAGCATTAATAAATGCATTCAAGATACAAAACTCACATCCTTACTGTCTGTGTCCACTGACTGTGATCAGATAATAAATTGTTTGCTACAGAAAATCAGGATCAATTCGTGAATCATTATAAGTATTGTTGTGATTTTAACGTAAATATCGATATCTTTATGTTTAGGCTTCTTATTTTTATAAGAAATTGGCACACGATTTACGAACAGGAAACATTTTAAAGAAAAATAGAGGAAAACTTTAATTTTTATCATCGATTTTATCCTACGGAAAGAAATCGCTTGAATTATTTTTTCCCGTTTACGCAACACATTTCGATGAATTTAGCATCGAAGACTTTACTGTAAAATATAATTTTGCTTTTTTGCCTAAGTTTGTGATTGAAATTCACGAGTCGTTAGAGCTGTGGTTCTTAACCTTTTAATGTTGCATCACCTTCTTTCGAGGTCTTAATATTTTTGTCGCCGCTTAGAATTGGACAAGGACAATGACGAAAACGTAAAATCAGACTAATTTAAAGTAAAAGTAAAATCAACGTTGACGCTTGCTTATCGATAAGAACGCTTCACTGCATATTTTATTTTGAAATTTTTATTTTCTCATTTCTTCAGTATGAAATCGTCACTAATTTACAACTAAATGCCACAAGAGGTAATTATATCTAATCAGATGGCAACTGATTTTAAAATAAATTTTTTCTTCACTATTTTGGACAGGACTATATTTTCATTGAGAGAAAGATTTTAAACTTTAAATGATCACTGTGAGTTGTTCAGCGTGTTTCATGATACATCAAAACTCAATGATTCTAAGGGAGGCGAGCTATTGGCTAAATATAAGGAATTGGATAATAAGCTGACTGATGCAAGTCTAAGTGAATCAGATTTAGATGGGAGTATTTATTTGGAGAGCTTCAAATATTGAAGCTCTACATAAAGCGTGAAATGGATACATGGAAGTATTGGACTATATTATTCAAAATTATTTAATCTCTTCATTTCCAAATGTTGCCATTGGCATCCGCATTTATCTGACATTACCTGTCTGTAGCTTTGGGAGAAAGAAGTTTTTCAAAACTCAAAATTATTATTTAAACTATTTTAAGGTCAACAATGTCACAAATGTCGCAATGTCGCAAATTTAGCAATGATATCCATAGAACACGAACTGTCTGATAAGTTGAATGTACATGACATTATTTTTTTTGAATTTCTACTTATAAAGCCAGGAAAGTAAAGTCTCTTAAATAACATGTAATTTATTTGTTAATGAGTGTTCATTTAATATTATAATCGTTAATTCTGTTTAGACAATTTTAGTACAAAGAATATTAGTTTAGATTATTTTTAATTTCTTCTAACAATAAAAAGTTTTTCATCCTTGTGAACCGTTTAAACTATGTAAATGCAATTTTTGGTGATAAACTATATTGTTCTTTTCTCTTTCCTCATGTTTAGAAAGACTGTAATAATAGGAAAATTCACCTTTGCAGAGCTGTAATAAATAATTTTCGCTATGACTTATAGTTTTTTTTTTTCATTTAAAAAGTATCCTTCAGTATATACTACCATGTTGAGTGGGAGATGGGGTGGCAAATTTTGTTTTGCACACCGGTGGCCATATGGGTTGCAGCGGCCCTGCTTGGAGGCATATAAACTGAGCCAATTAGAACCTTAACATAATTACTATTGATAGATATAAAGACATGCTCAATATTGTGGGAAAGTTGAGTGGAGATGGGTGCAGATGAGTATTTGTTATGAATTGCAACAAGTGCTCCACCACCACGTTGTTTAGTGGAAGATTCTGCATTACGGTCACATCTATACACATTATAATTATGGAAACCAAGCTCACTATCATTGATTTTGTCATATAACCACAATTCTGTCAACACTATCACATCATAATCACAGCATGCCACATTGGAACGCAAATCACTAAGTTTAGTATTTAGCCCTCTGACGTTTTGGTAGTACACAACTAGTGAATGATTCCCAACTTAGAATATTTCTTCACTTCCTTCTTAGAATCATTAGCAATGTGGGGTCGAGCTGAATCCATTACAAGTAAAGATTTCGGTTTGAAGAAAGAGCCTCTCCTTTTTCCCCATACCTCTTTTAACCACGTTGTTAGTGTTTCAATGTTCATCCATCCCTTAGGGTTAACACCAACTACAATTCCATTTGGAAATTTCTCCTTATGAATATTTTTGCGTTTAAAAATGACCATCAGTGGAAGCTTCCCTCCATTTGCTGTTACTGATAAAACAATGACAAAGCACATTTTCTCAGCTCCTGTGGTATTTATTTTAATGTCTTTTGCATCTTTTACGTCAACCGTCAATTTTGATGGCATATCAAAACTCATTGGAACTTCATCCATATTCCCTATGTGACTCAGATCGATTCCTTTTTACTTTCTCCATACGTAGTAATGGGAAAGTATTGTGATCACGAAAAAAATCGACTTCGAGATTTCAACAGAAATACACGTTTTGAGGTCCCTAGAACATGTTTAGACTATTTTTGGAATGACGTCTGTGTGTGTGTGTGTGCACGCGTGCGTGTGTGTGTGTGTGTGGGTATGTGATTGTGGGCACTCTAACTCAAAAAGTACTTGCCATATCATTACCAAATTTCAAATATGTATAACACTTGGTATGAGCACAAAGAACTGGTTAGTTTTTGGAAAATACCGGTTAACTGGAAGTCGAGGTTTATTCAAAACCCGATTCGGTTTTTGCAATATTTCTCCATTAAAACATCATTATTGTATATACAATTCTATACAAATGTTATAGAGAATATAATTTACTACAACTTTCATTTGAAACAATTTTCCCTAGCAATTATTGTTTAGGAATTATTTATAAACTAGTGTAATGCCCATTGAAATATCAATGGAAGAATTATAGATAGATAGATTATTATTATTTTCATTTAAAATAATTAATATCCCACTTTCACATATGAAATATTTGTCATATACAACATATCTAGTGAATATTCTCTTGTTGACGAGCTATCTTTAGGTAAACTTAAAATAGTTGCCTCTCTTTCCCTCCCCTTTCCCCCTTTCACACCCTCTCTCCCTCCCTCTATCTCCCTCCCCCTCCTCATTTCTCCCCCTCTTTCCCCCTCTACCTCTCTCTCCCCCCCTCTCTCTCATATTAAAAGCATACAAAGCACGCTTACAAGGATTGAACAATAGGATTTTGAGGTCTAACAATATAATTGGTAGCCAAGGCAACATTCTGTTAAAATGGCAATATTTCCTCAAATATGTGAATTAAATGTATAACATGAGCAATTTCGAATTGTATGCGAAAAAAGGTTAACAGAATAAGAAACTTTGTAATTTTTTCTTCAAAATGGTTCAGATCATAGGTTAATTCCTTCTAATTTTAATTAACAATTTAACAATAAAATCCTGCACATCAAAAAATTGATTTTTACGTTACCTTACGGAAAATAGAAATGTCTTCCTTGGAGTCCAACCCAGGACTTTTTTGGAGATTTATTTTCGTCATTACCTTAAAATATGTCAATCAAGCATCCTTGCCAAATTTCAATCTTCAACCTATTCGGGAAATTTGTTAAAACGCTCTATATCGGCCATCGTGAAAGCATGACCAACCAACCAACAGATATGGGCTATTATACTATAAAATAAACAGTTTTTTCAGTTTCCGTCAAATATCTCCTTAAAAATCTGATGTGGCCAACACATGACTTTCTCCATATTTGGGATATAGATATTTAAATTCTTTTTATAAATAGCATTATAAGGCAAAATTATTATTTTGTATCGTAAAAGTATACAGTCGTCCTTATTGCCATAAATTAAGTGTATTTTGAATATGTTTACAGAATCCAACGCTACATGGTGGCGGCGCTGTATACTGCAAATTAAGAAAAAGCAAAATATCTCCGAAATGGATAGTTCTATGAAAATTTTTTTCAAACAAAACTTGGAAGAAATATTATTCTCTATAACTTTGCTCCTCACAATGATTACCAATAACGACGTTTTTAAGGATATATTTGACGGAAACCGAAAAAACCGATTATTTATAAATAATTCCTAAACAATAACTGCTATGGAAAATTGTTTCAAATGAAAGTTGTAGGAAATTACATTCTCTATAACCTTTGTATCAAATTGTATATAAAATAATGATGTTTTAACGGAGATATTTCACCAAAACCGAATTGGGTTTCGAATAAACCTCAACTTTCGGATAATCGGTATTGTCTAAAAATTACTCAGCTCTTCATGCTCATACCAAAGTGTTATATTTGAAATTTGGTAATGATATAGCAAGTACTTTTAGAGTTAGAGCCCCCCCAATCACATACACATACCATTCCGAAAATAGTCTAAACATGTTCTAAGGACCTCAAAACGTGTATTTCCATTGAAATCTCGTAGTCGATTTTTTTCATGAAAATAATACTTTCTCTATACTACGTATATGGAGAAAGTAAAAATAATGAAATCCTACAGTCGATTTTATTACATGTTATTTTAATGGAAGATGTAAATGTCTTCCATTGGAATGGAACCCAGCACTTTTTTCAAGATTTTTTTCATCACCACGTTATCATATGTGAATCAAGAATCCTTGCCAAATTTAGAGTTTCCATCTCTATTTTCTGTCGCAGTGGTGGATTTAGAAGTTCAGGGGCCCTAAGCGGTACGGAATTTTGGGACCCTTCTGCAATTTCAAAATGTAGGGGTTCGCATATATTCGTACCTTAATTTTAATGAGCCAATTTTTGCAAAATGAAATGTGGTTGAAATACTTGAATTGACCATTACAATAAAATAATAATAATAATAACGAACCATAGTTAGTAGTAGATGCATTCAAATAAAAAAAAGTTAGTAATGTACAAGAAAAAGGAACATAATTTTATTGCATTTTGCATTACTACATATTCTTACGAGATCATTTCAAAATGGAAATAGGCAACTTAATCACTTTCTTTAATATTAAAATAAATGTTTTCCTGCACTTGTTCTTCATGAAGGTGTTGATTACTACCTCATTATCCGAATTTTTGAAAACAGAATTTTCTATATATAAAATAGAAAGGTCACTGCAGTGCTGCTGTGTTAATGTGCTCCTTAAATAGTTCTTTACTCTTTTAAGAGCTGAAAAAGACCTCTCTCTGGAAGCATTTGATAGAGGTATCGTGAGAAAAATTTTAAAAATAATTTCTACATTTGGAAATGTTGCCTGCAATTCATCAATAACATATTTGTATAGGTCCGACGGTATTGGAGTTTTCATCTTTTTTGTTTTTAATGTTTTTATACAGTAAAAAAATTGAAGTACTTCATCTTTGAAGAGATTTACATCTATATCATCTTCATAAAATGCCATCAGATTCTCTAAACTGGCATCTTGTTCTTCTTTACTTGTTTCTTCGAAGAAAATTCTAAAAAGATTAATAGTTTTTTAATGGGTTCAATCCTTCTATCGAGTTCTGCTGCTAATCTGTTGCAAACAACATAAAAAGTATCGACAATAATTTTTTCCCTTTCATGTAGAACGACTTCACTGCTTTCATTTTCTTCATCAAAAAATCTTTTCCTGTTTCTTTGTTGCTGATTGGAATAATTTAGTTCTTCGTTTGGAATTTGAGAATTTGTCATTAAAGTATTAGCCTCTGTCTCAATGCAAGAGAAATTGTTTCTGATTTCCAAAATAAAACTTTTCAGGGATCTTAATAATTCTTCCGCCTTTAATATGGAAGCATCAGGTTTCTGCCAAGGATTTGGAAACAGAATTTAGCCTTTGAAGTAATCTGTCCCACATGACAGTAAAAATGGCAATTTCATATTTTTCAAACTTATTAGCTGATGATTTGGCTTCAGCTCTTGTCGCTGGCTTCTCTGAATTATTCTCACCTATGTAAATTAAAGCACGTCTGATTTCAGAGTAATTAATTCTCAATGCCTTCACAGCATCTGCTCGTGCAGACCGTCTTGTGTTGCATATTTCTTTTACACTTATACCCATACTTGCATCGTTCTCTTTCAGATGTGACTCAAGCACATTCCATCTGTGTGTGGATCTAGATAGAAACGTGTACAAATTTTAGACAAAGACAAAGAAATGTGTTGCGCCTTTGCAGGATTCTACTACGCAATTCCCGACAAGATTTAACAAATGATTCGAACAAGGTATAAATATTGATGAGGGACTTGCGATCTTTTGCCGTGCTTGCAAGCCTGAATACTTTCCTGCCATATTTGCAGCATTGTCAAAACTCATGCCACGACAGTTTCCTATGTCTATGTCAAACTTTTCAAGTAGTTCCAGAATTGTTTTCTCCATATGTTCGGCAGTATGAGACATGATGTGAACGAAACAGAGAAACCTCTCCAGAATATTTCCTTCTCTGTTAACTGGTCAATATGGCTAATGTCCAGTGTAGAGTCTGCAATAACAGAGAAATATTTTGCTTCCTTTACCTCAGCAACGATAGTTTTTGTAACAAAATTGGCCATAATCGAGAGAAGTTCATCATAGGTTTGGTGAGAGAGAAAATTTGTTTTACCAGAACCACAGTACTGAAATTTATTTAAACGTTCTTTCAATAATTCGTCATATTCACTAAGGTATTGTAGACAGGTTAAAAAATTGCCTTTTCGATTTGAAGTTGAAGACTCATCATGTCCCCTAAAAGCAATTCCCAGTGAAGACAGCAGCTTCACGGTTCTTACAACTCTTCTTAACACCGTCCTCCAATGCGAACATTCATTTTCAAACTGTATTTCTAACTGAGAGTCAATTCTACGTTTCATTCTCTTCCTGGTAATGTAAGTAAACATAGCTGCTATATGAATCCTGGAAATCTCATGATCAGATATACATTTCGTAATATTTCTCCAGTCAGAAAATCCATGAATGAAAGACTGTATTCCTCTACTATTATCTGGAAATAATTTACACACATAACAGTATACGGACATCGATGTTTTATCTTTAGTTCCATTTTTCTTAAATCTGAAGAAATGAGACTCGTTTAGCCCTCTATAATACGTCATACTACCATCTCTATATTATTTTCTTAAATTATCAATATTTCCTACATTCGAAGGTTTATTTATTAAATAATATTCAACCATATCGGTTGTTAAAGTATCTGGCCACAATGCAATGTCCTTCGAATATGAAACTGCTACTACTTTACTTACTTTAGTATGTCCAACATTCTTATTATGCAGAAGTTTCATCAGTTCCACTAGAAGATGGGTTTTTAACTTCATTAATTTTCTGTAGTATTGATGTTAAGCTACCTCATTCTTTCTAAAGACTTCTTTGCCTCTTTTTTCCGTTTTTTGCTATCAGATGGGTAGTGCCGCTTCATGGTTGTGACAAAATTTGTATTTAAGCTTTTTTAATACAAATTTTAGGTACACAAAATAAGCTGAAACAAAAAGAAATATGAAACGATAACCAAATCTTTAGAGTAATCAAGATGATCCTCACATAAATTGCAATAATCATAAGGTAATTAATAAGTTTAATATGATAAAATATTATAAAAACTTGACAAAGATCAAAAACTTACAGCAAGTCAACGCCAGTAAACAGACCATAATGAAATTTGTCAATTTGAAGTGAACGCAGCCACAGCGGATACAGAACGAATAATCATAATTTAAATGCAACCGTGACTCAAGCGCAATTTTTTCTTATATTTTAATCATTAAAATAATATTAATTAAAATTTAATGAATGAAACTAAATTTTTGGGCCTCCCAGAAGAGTCAGGGCCCTAAGCGGCCGCTTATCGGTAAATCCGCAACTGTTCTCTCGGGTTATCGATAGAGGGGGTGGTTAGCGTGCCTATCTCCCAATGTTATGGTCGCAGGTTTGAATCCTGCCGAGGGCATATCAAAATAAAAATATCATTATTCGCATTTTTTCTAGCGAGCTGGTTTAGCGTTACATCCGACAAACAAACCAACCAACAGATCGTAGAAAATATCTATAGAATTTGAGCTATATAAGCATAGGGGTGTATGTTTGGTGCAGTAGAGCATACATCGCTTGGCAGAAGAGCATGGGGAGTTTGATGCATCTAGGGAGGAATATGTTATAGCGGCAGTCAAGTGCAAATTGGGTGGCATAAATCAGGGGGTAATTTCGTGTGTTGGGTGGTCTATATTGAAGGGGCAATCAAGTGTTTGATTAATAATAATACTAATAATTAGGGGTTTGTTGCGCAAGTTGGGTGGCATATATTCCAGCTGATTTTTGATGAGTTTTTGGTGGCACACACACACTCTCTCACACGCACACACTCTCACACACACACTCTCACACACACACTCTCTCTCACACACACACTCTCTCTCACACACACACACTCTCTCTCTCACACACATACCCTCACACATACCCTCACACACACACCCTCACACACATGCGTGCACACACACATGCACCCTCTCCCACACGTCCTCACACTCACATCCTCTCTCTCGCACACACACACTCATTCATGCAACCCATCGTTTTCTCTCTCGCACTTACATGCAGCCGTTTTCGCGCATTCCTCACTCAAGTACACATCCCTTGATACACTTCATCGTATGCACTGGGATATCAAAATACAATTACTCATTCGATTTTGACGTAATATCCTCAGGCTATCTTAACCCGTCAATACGGCTAAAGCAACTGCGTAAATTAACCTAATACATCTCTGAATATTCCATTTACTCTTCTTCTAGATACTTCTCAATCTACAACGTAGCAGCGAAATTGCTTGAACCGTGTTTTCATCATTTTATAATTCCTTTATATCAACGTACAAATCATTCATTGCATTATTTATCCTCTTATCTGGTCACTGATTAGCAAGTATAACATGCTCCCATGGCGGCGAGCTCTTATGGGCGCCAAATTTGAAGCCCTCGTTTGCTTGCATGTTTTCGGATACCGTTGTCGTCGCCTGGTAGATGTTGGATGGGCTTCTTTGGGCAAATCGCAAAATTTGATGCACGATGCGTAGAGGGTCCCTCGTGTAATTACAGATACCTCATATGATGAAGAGGTATTAAAAACGTAAAAAAATATATCTCAGGAAAATGAATGGCGATTTTAACATAAAACATGAGCCATCAATATTTTAATTCATATCACTGTTTTTTGAAGTATTTATTAAGTTTCCTTTGCTTTGAGGCCTTATTGTACTTTGAAATATGATATGAAATCGAATAATTTCGCCATTCCTTGAATACTCTGTCATCTACATCAGTACATGTCATAACGTTATTCGTGTAAAGCAAGGGCTCTGAAGGCCTCTTTGCGAGCTCAAGGAGGCTCTACTCGTCATCAACTTCTCTCTCGATTGCTAGAGTTTCTTTGGGATCAGTCAAATCTTAGCGATTGCTAGAATATCCATTTAATTGTCAGGAAATTGCTACCATGCAATCGTCGAAATGTGCCGGATGGTGAGACATTTGGTTAGTTAAGCAGAAAAATATTTATTTCTTCAGAACTTGCTATTAGCAAATTAAAGGTTTTTTGGAAAGTGCAAATGATTTATTGTATTAGCAATTACACTTCTTGTTAACAATAAAATACAAAACCAAAAACAAGCTAGGAAACTACTGAGAAAATAGATATTATAAGAAATATTATTCTCTACAACTTTGGTCCTTACGAAGATTACTAATAATGACGTTTTTAAGAGATATTTGATGGAAACCGAAAAACCGATTATTTATAAATAATTCCTAAACAATAATTGCTATGGAAAATTGTTTCAAATAAAAAATGTAGGAAATAATATTTTCTACATTTTTTGTAATGAACAATTTATACAATAATGACGTATTATCGGAGAAATATCGCAAAAACCGAATCGGGTTTCGAATAAACCTCGACTTCCGGTTATCCGTTATTGTCCAAAAACTAATCAGTTCTTTGTGCTCATGTTAAAGTGTTATATATGAAGTTTGGTAACGATATGGCATGTACTTTTTGAGTTAGAGCGCCCATAATAACATACACACACACACACACACACACATCATTCTAAAAATAGTCTAAACATGTTCTAGGGACCTCAAAACATGTATTTTCGTTGAAATCTCAAAGTCGATTTTCTTCATGAACACAATACTTTCCCATTACTAAGTATGGAGAAAGTAAAAATGTCGTTATTGGTAATCTTCCTGAGGAGCAAAGTTGTAGAGAATAATATTTCTTCCAACTTTTGTTTGAAACAATTTTTCGTAGAACCATCCATTTCGGAGATATTCAACTTTTTTGTAATTTCCAGTATACAGCGCCACCACCATGTAGTGGTGAATTCTGTAAACATATTCAAAATATAATTTACAGCAATAAGGACGACTGTATTTGTAAGTATCGAGTATTGTATCACAGAACGTTACAAAAGATCACTTTTGTTAGATTGATAGCCTTGTGTTATATGTTTATATTTATTAAATGTTTAAACTTATATTGTTAATAATGTCTATAGAAAAAATAACTAAAGAAAAACATAGTTCTACTATAATGAAAGGGCACGTTTAAAAAAATGGTATCTCTACCTAGTGTATGCAACCCATTGTGCATGCGCGTTATACAAGAGGATTCAGAGACTCTGGGAGCATGGATGCAGTACGTGGTGCGCATTATACATGAGTGCGCGTTATATACGAGACTAGGATATGTATAAAGTTATATTATTATGCTTAACCTTTAGCCACGGATATCGGGATCTCGTACGGTTCTCAGTATGCCGTATACTCCGGGGATGCACCTTATTAAAAAATTCTTTTGGACTGTTTAATTGAATTTTCTGAGATACAATCTGCCATCTGTTTTATATTCCTCTTAGAGAAATCCTGAGTTTTGTAGTATATGGCCACCTCGTTCTTAGTCGAAAGATTTCTTTTGTGAGAGGAAGTCAAGAAACTCCCCTTTATACCGACCCTTTTTGGAAAGCAATGGGGTCTGGTAGGAGTGGTTGTTTTTTAACCCTGGAGTGGGTGCGTTCCTTGCACTGACGTAAGTGGTCGCGTGGCGTCTGTCAGACGCCACTCAGTATATGCCTCTAAAAGTTGGAATTACACCTGCTTACAATGTAATCATAAATTCTTTTGTTTATTTAGTGTCTTTTTGTGCAAAATAAAAGGTCACATAAGTGAAATAAAGGAAATTTTTATTAAAACAAAATAATCTTCAGAAAAATATTACATTGGAGAACATGTCACTTAACATTAACAATTTTTTATTTGACATCAATTATTATTTTTGTTATTGTATAATTTTTCATAACACTCCATAAAGTTATACAAACAAAAAAAATTGATATCACTTACTTGTAACGTAATTGGGCATGTGGCGTATGACAGACGCCAATGAGTACAGCAACTCAAACAAATTGCTTTCATGGCGTTCTGCGTGGTACTAGCAATGTGATTACTGTATCCACTGAGGGGTCTTGAACAGGTAGGAAGGTAGGGGGAAGGCGAGTCTATATGGCATATGCATTAAATGTAAACAAAGAAATCTGGCCCTGGCGTCTGTCAGATGCCATGCGCCCACTCCAGGGTTAAGCAAAGAAGAAATTCAGTGTCTCGTTGAACATGAAGTAGAAGATAGTGGTGAATTACTCATTGATTCAGGCAGTGATAAATCAAGTGAAGTTGAGTTTGATTTTACTTCTTTTGACCTACCTCAAGAGCCCAAGAATGAATATGATAATGGTGGTGGTCCATCAGGTAGGACTGAAGTTTTTCAAGATTCTTGGGGTTTGGTCAGATATTGACAAATGTAATATTCCAAAAAAATTCCTTTTACTGGTGACTGTTATTATTGTTAATGTTCTTGAGTCTTTTATGAATATTTTTTATGCATACCTAATCGAGGTAATTGTTTTGGAGTCTAACAGGTATGCTGAAAATTATTAAAAACATAAATACTTGTCTTCTAGATCTCAATTAAACAAATGGAAACCTGTCAATCCACCTGAAATATATGTTTATTTGAGGCTAAGTTATGCTGATGGGCATTGTGCAAATGCCTAACATCCATTCTTACTTTTCAAGAAATCTACTCTTTGAAACTAGTATTTTTCCCAAAACAATGACTCAAGATAGGTTTGAAAGCATCTCAAAACTCTTTCATTTTGTTGATAATTCAAAAATCAAAAGTTATACTGGAAATAAGAAACTTTTCAAAATTCAACCTACTATTAATTTTTTAAACAGTAAATTTCAAAGTATCTGTTTGCAAAAGGAAAATATTGCTGTAGATCAGTGGTGGGTAATCTTTGTGTATGGTGGGCTGAATTGGTGGCAGTGAATCCTTCAGTGAGCCGCATTGGAAATTGCCAATGGATTATAGCTAAATCGGAAGTTACCTGAGATTCTTAGGCACCATATATGAGGTAATCAAGTTATAATTAGCTTTTTAGGGTTAACATTTTGATATAAAAAATCATGATGGAATTCAATATTAGAAACACCTTTGAGAGGAGATCAAAAACTTCTTTGAATCGAGAAATATTTACTAAGATGCCCCTATTTAACCATAGATATTTTAACAGATTTTGCTTCATGGAAAATAATATTTGGTAGTTCATTAAAATAAATAAAAAAGTTTTGAAAACTATGAAACCCTGGTGTTAGGCTGCGTAAAATTGTTTAGTAGGTCGCATTCAGTTTGCAGGGCACTGGTTGGGCACCCTTGCTGTAGATGAATCCCTTACACTATGGAAAGGATGTCAGTCTTTCAAGCAATATATTCCTTTCAAATCTTCAAAATTTGGCATAAAAACATTTGAGCTTTGTGAATCTGACACTGGCTATCTATGGAATTTTATTGTTTTTCTGGATCAGATTCCACAATTTCAATTTCTAAAATGCTAGACGGACTCAAAACATCAGCATTAACAATTTAATTGTTTGAACTTTTATTAAAAAAAGGTTATAATTTATGGATAGACAATTATTATCTTCAAGATCTACCATATGCTACAGCACTTTTAGAAATCTATCATCATTAGAAGACTGTATAAATTGGATAAAATGCTGAATAAAAAGTAAGTAAACTATTTATTGCACTTACAGAACACTATCTTATAATCCAGTAGTGCCCAACCTATGGCCCGTGGGCCAGATGTGGCTCTTGGAGGGTTTTTATGCAGACCCTGAAGTTACGATAAAAAGGCAATCCAAAAAATTTAACTCACTAATTCATCCATTTTTATGAACAATTTGATAATAAAACTATTAATATTTGAATGTTTACCATAAAAACCTCATTTAGACTAGATTTTCACTTAAATGGCACCTCAGAATACATAGGTAACTTCCAATTAAAACTCTAATCCGGCCCACTGAATAACTGGCAACTGCAATGGTTCTACAACAACTCGTCGCAGTCAATTCGTCGTGATGAATTGATAGCGACGAGTTGATGGGATACTATTTGCAACCACCGATATGGCCCACCATGTAGAAAAGGTTGGGCACCACTGTTATAATCTGTTAAATTTATAAAATTTCATTTGTATTTGACTGAGATAAAAACATCTTATAAGATGCAGTGCATACAGTTATTTTTGCCAAATCTACTACTGCAAAAGTCTCAACCTGCTTGATGGGTGAATCTTACAATTAGAGAAGGGACAAAAAATTACTTGGTAAAATTTGTAATGGATTTCATCATGTAAAAAGCGACTTAACAGAAGAGGAAAATATGTTTCCTTTAATGCATCCCTTAATAGAAGGGAACTGAGATCACTTTCCCAAAAATCACTTCCTGAATGATTATTTTCCCAAAAATCATTTTCCTAAATGATTATTTCCTTGCTGTTTGAAGTTTCGATGGTTCACTACTCATACCTAACAGGACCTATTGTTCTCAAATTGGTTAGTCTGTTTATAACAATTTTCCTGAAAGATTCATTTTCTGGAATGGTTAAACTCTAGCTGTTTGCGACCTTGGTTTTTGAGAAAGTAAACTAATGTACACAGAAGGGTAGAATGTTGTTTATTTTCTCTTTTTAAGAGAGTGGTGGGTCACAAATTAATGGCATGCTTATGCCACAGAACAGAGATCAGCAGTTGGTTGCTCATAAGCATAATAGTGCTATCTTAATTTCATTAAGTGCTGTCCACCCTATTAGCGTTTATGAACACTCTCACTTGGATTGTACAAAGAATTAGTTTTTATAATGTTTTTACAATTATAAAAATATTTACTAAAAATGATTAGAGCGTGGTGTGAATTTATCATATAGTCTCTTATAGGTCAGCTGTTTAATATTTACCTTTCTATCTGAAGGCCGCTATCTTTTTGTTTACTAATAAAACATCATGCATTACTCTCATACTAAAAGGCATAATTTATTATTAAACCTAGTTGAAAAAATGTTGTCACACCCTTCTGTATATGCAGTATTTTTTAAACAAGTTATTTTTCTACATAACTCTCAATTTAAAAATAATTGGTGTTAGGTAATCCTTTACAATCTGCTAATAGTGGAAAACCATACCAGTCTTGAGTGGCACCTATTCCTAAAATTCAATTAACAAACATATAACTGCCCAAATTGTTATCATTTTGGCTATAACTGTGTTAAAACTGTTCACTTACCTCTTGCAAAGTTTATTCAATTTTCTATTTTTTGTTTTAATGCTTGGTGCATTTCATATCTTTCATTTATGATAAATGTGGGGAATACTGTGGCATAAAATGTAGCATCTCATTCTTCCAATAATCTGGTTTATGTTCAGTTTGTAACTTACTGTAATACATTATCTCAGCAAAATAACATGAATATTCCAGTGGAGTAATAGTTAGTGCCATTGGGAGGCCCAGCCTTTTAAAAACTATATTCATGATTCTAAAAATCAAAACACTTATAAACTGGGTGAAGCCACAAATTACTTTATACTGGTTTAATTGAAAATAACTCTCAAGCTCATTTGTATAATACTAGGTACTTTATATCCATACAATAGCAACAGAAAAATATCTGGTTTTGATCCAAAATAAAAAAGCACTTTCACATTAATTTATTCTTTTATTTTAATAGTCATGATATCCATAAAGAGTTTTGCAAGACATTGGGAAAATACAAATATGGAATAATGCCATAAATCCAAGACATGTGGAAGCTGTAATAATACAATAGAACATGGTAACTTTTCATTACTTGTCTATTATTGTTTGTTGTTTTCCTTTTGCACATCATATATGGATTATAAAAAGGAAATTTTCTGTGCCATTAACTATCCATTGGTCCCAATGTATTTACTGGTATTAAAAACTTTATATTTACTCAGAAGAGAGGAGATTTGCAATCTTGACGTTCTATTACCTTCATGCCTCTTCCTACTCCTTTAATAATAAAGAAAGGCAAGTGTCAGTGTGTCAACAGGAGCATTTTAATTTTTGTTTGTATCCAACAAATATATTGCAACCATTGGTGTACCCTCAGCCGGATTATGGACTAGCACTGTGTCTAGGTCCTACGAAAAGTTCAAACAAAAAGGATATGTTAAGAAAAACTTATCAAAGATCTACAACTGAACAAAAGATACTATCCTCTTTTTCTTTACTTCCAAGAGAATGAGAATTACACCGCAAATTTAATACCGAAGAAATTATTTCAAAATTTGTAAATGGAAAATGTAGAAAACCTTTTATGTAAATGTAATATTCATAATTTAATTTATTCAACAAGGGAAACTAATTTCTAGACTAAATTTTCTTAAGAAATCAATGATAATTTTGCCTCATGTTTCCCTAATTAGGCATAATTTTGTATTCGTATATACGACTATGGTGTAATAGTTAAAAGGCCTACCAGCCTAAATTCCTCGGGCAGGGATGGAAACTACGTGGCACGCTAGTGATTTTACTTGGCACGCCTAAGCTTGTATTTTCTAAATAAAATATGAAGTTTCTTAGTGAAGGAGTAAACTAGTAGCACGCGAAATAAATCGGAATATTCACATTTTTTGGGACGCGTAAGCTTGTATTTTCTAAATAAAATACGAAGTATCTTAGAATCAACTAGTGGCACGCGAAGAACATTCTTGGCACGCGACACAAAAATGATTTGCCATCTCTGGTCTAGGGCCTACGAAACTCTTAATACTGTTCTGGGTGTAGCTTGGCAATGGACACGATAATTACAGTGAGTACAATTATATGAAAGCTTCTTAGTTTTATTGGAGATACATGATAATACTACCTATAGATTAAAAGGATTGATGCATAGTAAAACTTAAAAGATTAAGGGGTACTCCTGTTATTTTTGAATAAAAAAAGTAGTTTTTATTATTAATAAAGCAGCTTAAGTACTCAAACTGACTAAAAGATTTACTAGAAATCACATAGAAATGGATAAAACAAAAGAAGGATGAACTTGCGCACAAGTTAGCTCATTTCACTCGGCAGTTTCCGCTGATGCGCTGTGGAGTGAGGTCGTGCGAATCTGGATGAAGTATTTCCTTTCGACTGTAGGATGACGTCTTCTGAATAGGTAATGAAATCTTTTGAGCTTTATCATTCGGAATTAATGCCTTATTCATGTAATCGATATGTTTCAAATTGTCGTATTGTGATGTTCAACGCAGAATCAACTCCTCGGTTTTCCTTTTCGCCATACTAGATCTTATTCCTAGTTGACGGCGCGGCGTATTGGTTGTATATAATCGCGTTCATGTGTTAGAACGACTTTAACGTTCGTACAATTTTGCCTCTAATCATCTAATTATGTTTCTGGTAAAGCGTTTTTAACTTTTTAGAAATCGAAAGACTTAATCACAAGTAAACATTAAACTCGACGTGTGATAATAGGGCCATGCCTTTAGCTTGGTATTAATTAAGAGACACGGTGATTTAGGGTATTTATATTTCCGCGTTGAAATTGTTCCAATAGACCACATGCACTAGGGAAGCCACTAAGGTTGAGACGTGGATGTGGCTATCGTGTAGTCCAGGGTTTCCCGAACTGTGTTCCGCGGAACCCAAAGGTTGCACAGAGTCTAATTGGTGTTTCGTGATGGACGAAGAAAAGACCCGATACGTTCTTCCTTCTCTTATTTACATCAGGAAACATGAGCTTCACTTGTATACCTACTGCGTACTGTTTGATATAAAAACTATGTGAATAAGCATTACATTGATTATAAAGTTAATTTTATTGCGATTTGGCTTATCATCTCGAAGTTAGGGTTTCGCGAGAAAAAAGTATTTAAATAGAAGGGTTCCGTGGCTTCACAGTCTGGGATCCCCTGGTGTAGTCGAATGGATCTCGAAGCATGGAGTTCGGAGAGCGTATATGTGTCTATGGACAAATACATTAATAGCACTGGTGTATATAGATGCTGCTCGGTTGATGTTGAGTTATGCAATCATTAAATATGGACATATGTATATGAATAAAGTATTGAAATTAAGACTTCCCTCTATCTTCCTCCCTCCTATACTTCCCACTTCTCATTTTACATCACAATCTAATCACTCTTTCCTCAAAATTGGTACGTCTCTCAGCATGATATATGAAGTCTTGTATAATGATATTTTTTTAAATCAAACAACGGAAAAATATATGCAAAGTATGCATAGATATGTAGGCATCACGTAATGTGTGATGAATTTGAGATTAATATTAAGCATAACTAACATAAGCAACTAATGATAAACATTTCTCCAATTCTTTTCAATACCTTTAAAGTCAAGAATAATATGAGTTACCATGGAGTTTTAGGTATGAATATTACTACAGTGAAGTAGAAGCATTACATAAATTATAGTATGTCATAGATGGATAAATTGATCGAAAGCAATGATGTATTTAGTCGGATTGATATGAAGGTGTTTTATCAATAAGCTAGCATGACATCCTGTGGTGTAAGATTTCTAATTTGATTCTGTTGTTTCAGAAGTTTCCTCCAAGAGATAGTTTCCAAATCATTTTGAGTATGCAGCTTACCACAGACCTGACAACCTGGATCTGCCTGAACCTGTTTCTTTTGTGATAGGTACCAAGAAAGAATAAGGGTGAGACTAATAAATTTCTGTTACAAAGTGGAATGAATGAGCTTCCCACTTTACATATTGTATTTGTCAGTTTGACTGTTTTGATAAAGACTATTAAAACATTTTGCATCTTGCGAGGTGTCAAGTTACAATCCGAGGTGCCCTACTGATGTAATTATTCACCCACAAGCAGTATTTTTTGGAATGTAAAGCATTTAAGGAAATTACCCAAAATAAATTTTTGCATATACAGCTCAAGATTCAACAGGGATGCATTCCTGAAAACTAGGTCGAATGTTGAGTACCGTTTTCCCATAAAAATACATAGGTATTATTATTGGGAGATGCGTTCCAGCATCTCGGAAGAAAATTATTGAGTTCCATCTCATATTACATAAAGTTAACATAACATTACTAAAGTGCTAAGAAAACCATGTTAAATCATTAAAATGTATAAAATAATTGAAGACTAAAGAAAAACGACTTAAATATTTTCATACCT
The DNA here is from genome assembly GCA_036926305.1 of Uropetala carovei. Taxonomy (NCBI): domain Eukaryota; kingdom Metazoa; phylum Arthropoda; class Insecta; order Odonata; family Petaluridae; genus Uropetala; species Uropetala carovei. The sequence continues at coordinate 2,268,451 of JAXCHB010000005.1, forward strand.
GAAATCAGGGCTGGCTTGGAAAATTGCGGGGCCCTGTGCGAAGTGAGAGTGCGGGGCCTCATCAATGTTTTTTGCCTTCCTAAGTTCATTGTTCACTAATCAATGCCTATCTAGACATTGGCTTTCAGCAGTTGAAAAATATTCAGAATAATTGAAAAATATATGGACCAAAAATAAAAAATTTTCTTTATTGCAGTTTTCTTGCCCTTTTAGCAGCAAATTCATAAATTACATCATCATAATATGATAGTTTGTTTGCAAAATCATGTTCTATAGATAACAGTGATAATGAAGAGCATTGCTCTTGACTTGAAGATAATCTTAAATAGTCTTTTGTAATTGGAAGTTTTGAAAAAGATCTTTCTGTTGATGCCACTGTCACCGGTGTTGTTAATAATATTTTCAAAGCAATAACAAAATTAGGATATATTTCCACCATGCTCTCTTAAAAAATGAACTGAAGTACTTCATCATTGTGCAATTAGAAAGGAGAATTGAACGGCACATTAGTATTTCACCATCCAAAGTCAAATGCAGATCCTTACAGTTTTTTAGAGGCTCGCTTGTATCCAAATTTTTTTGTCATATTAATAGCCAAATGTGCTAGCATGCTCATTGTAAATTTGAAATCTGTGTGTAAATGAGATCGCATTATCAATTATTCTTAAAAAGTAATTAATGCGAAAGGCTTGTTTCATCTGTTATCGGCTCATCATACCCTTCGTAATCAAAAAGCATTTTTTTTCTACTTGTCCGAAACTTTTTTAATTCTGGTTTAACATTCAACAAGCTCTTTTGCAGTACTGAGTGATGATATAAATCCTGAATTCCTGTAGTCTTCAAAAAAGCGAGAAAGTTCTTTCAAATGTGACACTGCCGTATCGATGTGCATAGAAGAATTTCGTAATTATTTACTCATAATATTGACTTTATTTAACATATCATGCCAAATTACTAAGCTAATTAAAAACTCAAAAGACATAAATTCTTCATTCACTGAAATTATTTCAGATTTAACTTTGTCATCCAGTGTTTTTTGGCTAAACTCACTTAAAGCTTTATGAAAGTCAATTACTTGATATCTAATGGACTTGACACTTTCAAGTTGACATTCCCATCTTGTGTCAAATGACAGTTTAGGTGTTAGATGTTTAACGTGTTGTTTTAATAAATCTCGCTGTGATGTAGAACCTGCAAATATTATTATTATTATTATATTCAAGTCTTTCTATTTTTAATTGTTATTGTTGTGTGCTTTCACTATTAATGAAGTGGCGGACTAACCGATATGAGCTTAGTATTACTGACTTTTGTATTGTTATACTATATATTTGCTGTTGTAATTCTAATCTTTCCAAACTTTTGGTTAATTCTTTTGGTGTTATTCCGGTGTTTGAAATTACTATTGGTACTATGTGCACTTTCTCCATCTGCCATATATTTTTTATTTCTTCTGATAGTTCTGTATACTATGTATATTTTTCTTGTATTGTTTTTGTGATATTGTTGTTATTGGGAATAGCTATATCTATTAATAAGTAATTTTCTTTTCTTTGTGTATTAATGTTATATCTGGTCTATTATGGTTTATCATTCTGTCTGTTATTATTTTTCTGTCAAAATAAATCGTGTAAGTCTTTATTTTCCAATAATGGTTGGGGATATATTTAAAATGTTGATATGATATGATATTTATTTATTATTACATATATTACACTGTGATTACAAAATTTAGATTTTAATTTATAATATACTTCAAATTTTTTCTTGATTATAGCCAAAAGGTACAATGACCTTGTCTGGCTATAAAATTCAAGTTAACATTCATCAGTCTTTTAATGTTTTACATATAGAAATAACATCTCAAGCATGGATATTACTCACTGTATTTTACATTTGAAAAATTTTAAATATTTTTTTTTAATTTAAAATATATATACATACATATACAATATATACGTTATTCTTTTCAACAAATATAAGTTTCTAATATCATCAAAAAAATTATTTTTCACCCATAACATAATGATGTCCTTCTCTTTACTAGTCCAAGTTTTGTTTACTTCTATAAGCGTTCTAATCTCCTTAGTACATAAATTATACATTTTTCTTAAAATATATTGTGATTGTGTTCTCACAAGTTTACAATTCAATATTTCTACCTTTTTACTGTACCTTGCCCTTGTTTCATATATATGATTCACTGTCTGTAATTGAATTTTCCTGTCTTTTAAATACTTAATTACAGTGAATACATATATTTGTCTCATAGAATGTCAAAGTCTTGGAACAATATCTTTGTTAGGTACGTCTTTGGTTTATTTAAAATTCTTTTAATTATTAATTTTTGCAAAATAAAATTTGGTTTAATTAACTTCTTCCCAAACCAGAATTCCATAGGTTATTATAGACTGTACCAATGCATAATATAGTAATTTTCTTTTACCAGTTCATGTTTTAATGCTAGTTCTTCATGTATAATATTAACAACTTGATTATGTCTCTCAAGATATTCATGTGGTGCCATTACACTACAACCTCCTAAGATGTGCTTGATAGTTTCAGACTTTGTTTTGCATTTTCTGCATTTGTTGTCAGTTGTCTCCTGATCTTTATTCTTATTATTTAGGCTATTGTAATCTCAATTCTCTCAGCTGATGCTGCTGGTATTAAGTGAGGTACAGGCTTCGCCAAGCACACTCACTCTTGAGTATCCCTCACAATGCATTGTGTAGGAAATTCCGATTCAAATGTGGTCATCTGTTATGACAAGTACCGATTGTTTTTATGCAATGATTTTTTGGTACTAAAATACATTTTAGATGTTAATTTGAAAAAGCAGATTTAAAAACCAAGACATGTAGTTTCACAAAAAATTAGTGATGAAAAACCTACACTTATCGACGGCAATTAAATTTCGTCGAATATTTCATTTTTACAAATTCGCTGTTTATCAACATTAACCGAATCATACCAAGTCTAATTATGATGTGATACATACAATATCAACATATACTTTATACCAGGGGTCTTCAACGTTTTATTGGAAATTTTCCATATCCGTTGGTTTTTCCAAATCTACCTAGAGGTGAATATACCATTAAAACCGCCAAGAGTTTTACTTATAAGTAAATTTAGTATTACTTTAATAATTTTGAGAAAAAATTCATATGTAACAGTTAAAATGGGCTGTATTTTAAGCATCAAATTACCACAGTGGTCTGCAGATTGGAGACCACTGCTTTATACGTAATTTTGATAAAAAATTTTAATTGGAGGGAATTTAACAATTTCTGCTTATAATACTGCAAACCAATACCGTAGAGAAGGGGAGAGGGGGAGTCGGCTGTCCTGGGCCTGCCGAGCGGCCCGGTTCCAACAAAAGAGGGCCCGGCAATGGTATTTGCCCCAGGGCCAGCGCTGGCTCTCGGCGGCCCTGCGTATGGCATTGTTCATTATATTTAAGTTAAAAACAAAGGCGCCCATGAACCCAGATTTAAAATAACGATGTATGTTTCCACAGTTTAGAAAAATCAAAATTTTCCTGGGGGGAGGGGTCCGGACCCGGTGCCTCCTCCCCCCCCCCCCCTCCAGCTGTATCTGTGCGTCACTTATTGCAGGTATTGTGATTCACGTTCACAGGAAACTTTTTCCTGAGAGCGGACCTCCCAATAAGCCCGGGCCCCAGTTATTTGCGCCGGCTACTATCCCATCTTCCCGGCCCTGGGGTAAGATATACATATATTTCATTCTCAAGTAAGAGCCGCAACCAATAAAACAAAAAATTTGAGCATGCCTGAATAAATGCACATGGAAAGAAAGAGGAACTGCAAGAGGAAGGGTCTTGGGATATCCCGTATCCTCCTCGGACTTTCTTGCCTTGGGACTGCAAGGGGAGGGGGTGGATGAGAAGGCTCAAGTTGGGGAAAACCAAGGATAGCGTAAATATAAGACAACTAGAATAATAACCCGTCATATGATGGGTAACATTAAAAATTATAGCACTTGCTACATTAATTAATTAATAACAAAACAATACAGGTTGCAGAGCAACTAATGCTAGATTAAGCGTTCAAATCACAAAAAATACGCACTTTTACGTATTTCTTAAAATTTTAAAAGGCAAGATACAATAAAAGACTGCTACAATAAAATAATTTAGAATTTCATTCATCCTTTCGGTTTTGTTTGAAGTTTCTAAGTTAATATGTAGGAATTTTAATGAGCAAAAGAAAAAATGTCTGCAGGTAAAAATCATTTTTCCTGTGCTTTTAAATGGCAATACGAAAGGATATCTGGAGTCAAACCAAGGACACTTTATGTAAAAGTAATAACATTTTCTAGTAGATAATGTGATCATCTAAGAACACACCAAATTTCATATCTCTAGCTGCTTCCAGTGCTGAGATATTGATAGATTCTAAGATCGTTATATACAGAAAGAAGGAAAGATAGAATTGAAAACTATATGAGACATTGGAAGAGACCGGCACAGTGGTACATGGCCCCCCGTAAAATACTTCGCACCTACTTAGCCTAGTGATATCACCGACGCACTCTGGGCTGCCGCCATCTTACGTGCATAGCTGAAATAGCTTTAGAATACGGAAAGGCAACTGCTCCTGGCCGAGGCAGCAACCACTCAGGCAACCCACACCCATGGACAACACCAGGACTTTTCCCGATGCCCTGGCTGCCCAATCCGCCCTTGGTGGGCCCCTTTGTCATCTGGGTCTCATGCACTTGCGTGTTTTGCGTACCACTTAATCCGGCTCTGACCGCGATATAATATTAATACAGCAAAAAAATTATATTTCCTTCAAGATTTGAACGCAGTGCGAGAACTGTTGGGATTTGCAAATAAATGTAATGAAGAAATAAAAAAGATTACATAACAGTAATTGAAATGTAAGTTGAAAATCTAAAACAATATTTTCAAAAAACATCCAAAAATGAACAACCGCACATTGTATTACACTATCAAATTTAATTATTTTTAGTTAGCTAACTATATATTATTTGAAATTTTAAGAAACAAATAATATAGCTACACAAAACACCTAAACACAAAATAATTAATTGTTATTAATGGCCAATTATTACTTTCTCCATACATAGTATGGGGAAAGTATTGAATCGACTTCGAGATTTCAATGGAAATACACGTTTTGAGGTCCCTAGAACACGTTTAGACTATTTTTGGAATGATGTCTGTGTGTGTGGATGTATATGATTGTGGGCGCTCCAACTCAAAAAGTACTTGCCATATCAATACCAAATTTCATATATAACACTTCAGGGTGAGCACAAAGAACTGGTTAGTTTTTGGACAATACCGGTTAACCGAAAGTCGAGGTTTATTCCAAACCCGATTCGGTTTTTGCGATATTTCTCCGATAATACGTCATTATTGTATACATTGATCATTACAAAAAATGTAGAAAATATTATTTCCTACATCTTTTATTTGAAACAATTTTCCATAGCAGTTATTGTTTAGGAATTATTTATAAATAATCGGTTTTTCAGTTTCCGTCAAATATCACCTTAAAAACATCGTTATTAGTAATCTTTGTGAGGACCAAAGTTGTAGAGAATAACAATTTTTCCAACTTTTGTTTGAAACAATTTTTCGTAGAATCATTCATTTCAGAGATATTTAACTTTTTCGTAATTTCCAGGATACAGCGCCACCACCATGTAGCGGTGAATTCTGTAAACATATTCAAAATATAATTTACGGCAATAAGGATGATCGTATTCGTTTATGATACGAAATAATAATTTTGCCTTATAATGCTATTCATAATAATTTAAATAACTATACCCCAAATATGGAGAAAGTCATGTGTTGGCCACATCAGATTTTTAGAACTCTGATCATCGAACAGGTGACAATAGTGTAAAAAGTTATCTGTCAAAAATCATTTTCCTTCTTCTTCTTTCCTTCATACTTAAATGAGCTGGTGGTATGGTTTATTCTGCTTACTTTTATTTTCTGGGGGTATTGCTGAATTATGATGATGATTCACTTCTTTACTCTATAGAGGAAAAAAGTTATCTGGCATACTACAATTTTTTTCTTTTTCTTTCTTTGTGTTTAAGTGGAGCTGTTAGGAGGACTGGTCTATTTTCCTTACTGCTGCGGTCTGCTGGTATTGCTGAATTATGATGACGATCCACTGTTTGTTGACAGACAGTAGGTCAGAGTAAGGAGACTAAGAAGAGAGTACAGTATAACCTCTTTATAACGAAATTGAAGGGACCCAATTTTTGGCACTTTGTGGTAAGGAGGTTCTTTCTATGGAGGTTTTTTTCAGATTCATCATATATGCATATTAGCATATTATTGTTGGTTATAAGTTATTTCAACACTAACATATAGATATAGTTCTGGATTTGCAGGAAATGTTGCATTCTAATAATTCGTATATCCAAAGTTTTAAAATGTCATTTTCTCGAAACACCCTCAACGTAGTCTATAAATAATTATTGTAAAAGGTTTTAAGTACAGGTGAGCCCCGCTTAATGTGGGGGATGCGTTCCTGAGGTCTCCGCGTTAAGTGAAAATCCACATTCGCCAGGGCACCATAACCTTTAGGTGCCCAGTGGGAAATAACTTCCCAAATGGTATTTTTGGACTCACATTCAATATAAAACATTTCTACCAGACTTTTAGAACGTAATTTATTAAACAAACTATAAAATTATCTCGTAAACAGTAAGACAAAAACACTTTTTAGCCTATGAAGTTTTATTTTAAAAAGTGTCCAGGGTTGACTGCTTAGATTTTTTTCGCTTATTACGTAAAACTTGTCGGTAGCATTCAAATAGTGCGTCACAACCCCGCTTATGGATCAAACCCATAGTAGCACGTGTTGGTTTTTCTGCAATTTATATATCATTATATACAGTGATGAGCTAAGCCAGCTTCCGCCAGCTCGCTCGAGCCTGTTGTTAATTTTTCTCAGAATTTGCAAGCCGGTTGTTAAATTTTTAGAAAATATGAAAATTTATTGATTTTGTCCTTTCAATTACATTTTTCCCTATCTGATAGTCAATTACCGACAGTGTATGAAATGGAATATAATACGAACCGAACACTTGTTAAGCTAGTGGAACGGTATTACATACTAGAGCGATATGGTGCCCCTGGCATATAGGCCTCCCCTACCATCATTCAAATTTCCTTACGTTTTTTTAGAGAGCCGGTTCTTAATTTTTTTCCAGCTCATCACTGATTATATATTATTATACATTATATTCATTCAAACATTAAGATCTGCGCATACCACATTTTTTCATATGTAGATCAAAATTATATAATTTTTTGATGTGTAGCGTTATTGTTTTATTATTATTTATAATGACATGTTAATACGGTAAATTAACATTGTAATAAAGTGACTGTCAAAAATTATAGATTTAAAAAATATAAATCATCAAAAACACTTTATGATTCAATGATGCCAAAGAAACGAAGCATGAATCATATTTCTATTTCTGTTTTTCAAATGTTTTCCACCTTGGGAGATATATTTTTTGTGTTAGACCCATGAAATTTACGGGGAAAAGAGTGGAATTGGCCACCAGACGATGCAATATTATGCAACACTGCTGAAATATCACATTATTTAGGATACTTGAGGAAATTTGATTAGTGCGAGATTTAAAAAATCATAAGATATTAGACTGCAGTTACACTGTACATAAGATATCTATATTTTTTAAAAATTTAATTTGAAATAAAATCCATGTCATAATGAATCTGCATTGGCCGGGGCCATATTAAGTGGGGCTCACTTGTATATTATTCAAGATAATTGAATTTAAGAAATAAATATTATTATTTCAAAACCATGAAAGATTATAGGTACCTGCCAATGGGACTTGACAAAATATTAATTATAATTGCTCCTGATGAAGAACAGGCTATTCTACTAGTTAATAATAAAATGATTTCTCAGATTTAAAATGAATGGGGCACAAACTTGAACAACTGTCTGAATAAAACCAAAGTTAATGTCACTGTCCCTACATAAGATTTGCCATCAAGAGTTTTAGTTTAGCATGCAACAGTTTATGTCACCTTCACTAGTATTTCACTGATTGTAATTTTTGATGAGAGTTATAGAATTGAATTAACAGAATTGTCACTCTTTCATGGTTGGGAATTAATTTTCAAACTCAAACTTAATGATGTGACTTGTATTTTTGAGTTTTTATTGCTAGAAACATCTATATACATAGGTGAAACTCAGATTTTTTGTTCTTTATACGAGGGGTGTTTGAAAAGTTCGTGGCCCGATATATAAACAAACAACATATTCTTTTGAAACTGCTTTTATTTCTCAACATAGTCTCCTTTTACACTAATGCACTTAGTCCACTGGTACTCCATCGCAGTTATCCCCTCCTTTTAGGCCGTTTCCTCGAGCTCTGCAAAAAAGCCCTCTGCTGCTGCAATGACCTCTTCATCCGTCGAAAATTTTCTTCCAGCCAAGAAGTTGTTCAGCTTTGGGAACAGGAAGAAATCCGATGGAGCCAAATCAGGCAAATAAGGGGCATGGGGCAATAGTTCGAACCGAAGTTGGTGAAGTTTTGCCGTAGCAATTGCAGTGTGTGAGCAGGTGCATTGTAGTGGTGAAACATCACCTTTATCTTGGCCATTCCTGGCCTTTTTTCATGTATTTTTTCTTGCAATTGCTGTAGTTGGTTAGCGTAGTACACTCTGGTTATAGTTCGGCCCTTTGGAAGGTAATCGATCATTATTATCCCCTTGCTATCCCAGAAGACTGACGCCATGACCTTGCCAGCCGATGCAACTGCCTTTGCCTTCTTTGGAGGGGGGGAGTTGATGTGTTTCCATTGTTTTGACTGTTCTTTCACCTCTGGTTTGTAGTGGTGGATCCAAGTCTCATATCCATATTCACAAATCTCCTCAGAAAATCGGTTGGATTCTTCTTAAAACGCTCCAAACACTCCTTTGAAATTTGACATTGAACACGTTTTTGTTCCGGTGTTAACAAACGCGGCACCCATCTCTCAGAGATCTTTGACATACCCAATTCTTGCATTAGGATATGGTACACCTGTTCAGTTGAGATGCCCATAGCCTCACTAATTTCACGCACTTTCATTCGGCGGTCTTGCAACACCATATCGTGGACTTTGTCGATGGTTTCGTCAGCTGTTGCTGTTGATGGTCTTCCACTGCGAGGATTGTCTTCCACGCTCTCTCTGCCATGTTTAAATAGAGCTGCCCACTTTTTTATCATCAAAAATGAAGGAGCAGATTCTCCTAAAGTATTATCCATGTCGGTTTTGATTTCGGTTGGAGTAATACCCTTGTTGACGAGATATTTGATGACGGCACGATGTTCGATTTTGTCCATCTTTTATAAAACGCTTGACTCACTAACTTCGATGGGCTCCCAAACACAAAGTAATTGACAGAGGACTATACAATGTTGCAAGTGGCAATACTAAAGATGGAGGATTATCATGATGTCACGCTTGGGGCGATTCAAGTGCCATCTCTATATCAGGCCACGAACTTTTCAAACATCCCTTGTACAAACCCGCACTTTCGAAGATATCGGAATGAAACTTTGCATAGACTACATGGCGATAAAATTTTTTGGAGGGGAAGGGATGTTTAATTCAATAATTATTTTCCCATAACTTTACACGTAATTTTCCATTTTCAGATTGCTAGATTTTTTCTCATTTAACTAAATACCTAAATATAGACCAATTTTTTACATTTTTGCTTTATTCAATGGTTATAACTGTGTACTATCTTATTCTTGCGATGTTTAGATGTTACATGGTCGAAGTTTTCAGAAGTATACAATTTGTTTTGAAATTTTGTGGATTTTTCGTACTCATTCCGGGCGTTGCCAAGGTGGCAGTCATTGTTACCTCCGATTCAATTAGCTTTAATGAAGCCTTCAAATAGATGAAAGTTTAGCATGTTTTTCCTGTTCACTGTAAATTAATTTAGTATTCCTTGCTTTTACGGTAGCAATGAGTTAGTATGGCTGTCAATTTTAATTAATTATGTATTTTGATTATTTTTTCGGAATCTGTCAACAGCAGAGGAGGAAAGGAAAGCTGCACTGGAGGTGAAGAAATTTTCAGTCTTTTATAAATTTTATTAGCTTAGAGTGCCACATTAAGTGGGGACTAAAATTTTAATGGCATGCAGGTAATAATCTTATTCCAAATATATTCATTCATAATAATTCCTTCCTCAGGAATCCAGTTATCAGCCTTAATGGTTAGCAGGACAGGTTTGTTGAAACTAGAGTCAAACAAAACACATTGAAATATAAAAACTACGATAAAATAATATCTTTAAATATTGTTATCCAAGGACAGTGTGATGGCTTCAAAAATCCATTTAGATGTCAGTCTTTTTATAAGGAATGTTACTAAGAGTTTGACTTTCTTATAGGTAAATTTTGAACTAGTTGAAAAGAAAGAGTATATATTAAAATAATATTTAATTAATTAAATGTGCAGTTAACCCTTTCTTTATGCAGTTTACATGGTTTGCAATTCATTTATTGTGATCTAATTTTAAAATGCCTCCATACTGACCAATGTTTAGTCAAAAGATATTGCATTGATTCAAAAGCATCTTTTTCAAATGGGCTTGCCTAAAATCCCATTATTATGAACAAGAGCATCATAGAAGAATGGTAATATAAGCTCCAGCTAGTATTCAATGCATATGAGACTGGCTTTTTTGGAAAATAGATACCATTGAGAACTTAGGCATTTTTGTGCTTCAATTCTAGCCATTGTTAAATAGTAACTTTAGGATTTGAATTTAGATGTATTGTTATTCTTTTTGGAAATTAACTACAATTTTACAGGAGAATTATGAGCATTCAAATCATCCAGAAAATGCAGCATTTGTAATTTGTTTGAATATTCCAATTAAGCATTTGATAAGCATTTTGTGTTATGTTAGTTTATGCCATCAACATACCTTGCTCATTTTCTTACAACTTGATTTGCCAGTATTTTAGTTCATTGTTTGTCGGTTTCAATTGAATGTTTTGGTCTTTTTCTTAAGCTTGATTTAACATTGTAAGGCTAGTTTCATAGATTAAAATTCAACTTTCATGAAATAATCAATGCAGTGAATCATAAATATTGAAATGAAAGAATGAGATGAGGATATGTTCTAAGACAGTCATCTGATTTAGGAATTCGTACAAAAGAGGCTCAATTCTCCAAGAGAGGTTTTATATCAAGGTATTTGGTGACGGTGATGTGATTGTGATTTTAAGGTAACTTCAGTTGCTCTTGGACAACACATTCATTTAAATGGAGCCATTTATACCAAGTTCATGGAAATGTGATGGTGATGCAACTTGGAAACAATTCGGCAACTGTAGTCACTGAGTGACTTTTCCTGCCGATCACCCGCGATTCTATTTACCTGCCAGTCGCCTATTATCACCTTAAAAAATATAGTCACGTAAACTTCCAGTGTCTATAGTTTCGCTACCGCTTATTCTGTAAGGAAAGCAAAGACATTTTTAAAGCCTGAACTTTAGCCTAATAATCTATGCTTGTCAAATTTTGCATACTAAAAATTTTCTTTTCCAAAAGCCACCCAGATAACAGCAGCATAGACAGGATATTTCCTAAGTGAAAAAATTGTAAAAATTTAATTCTTGTATGTGAACGCTGAAACTTTCAACACCGCAATTAAACAAAATAGGTATTACTATTATGAATATACTAGCAGGTTTCTTATTTATTATTAAAAAATGTTTTCTTTAACATTTTACTTTTTTAAAAACCATACAAATTTAAGTAAATTTTAATAATAATATTTTGAAATGTAGGCTCCAGTACTTCTTTATAAGCCGTACTTTTTGTTTTTACTTTTGGGTAAAGTGACAAGTTTTCAGATCAGCTAAACAGGTACACTCATTTTTTACCCCTGGAGTTTAGGCAATTTCAAGAAGGGTGTTTGAATACGAGTTCATATTCGTAGAACATTGGGTAAAGCTTTCCAAAAATGTATTATTAAAACAGTAATCCCTGTCTCCTTTTTCTTTGCTCATTCGCTAAAACAAGTGAAATTTTTTAGGTTGTTGGTTTAACTCACGACTTAATATAAAAGAGCTATATGGCAAATTAAAAATATTAAGTGGGTGAATACTAAATCTTTTATCATTCTGCTTACTACGGCGATGCTGCCATCGTAATGTGCACTTTAGGACATGTTTGATACTAGGGAAAAATAAATATCATATCACCATTAAAAATCAGTTGCTTTGATATAAATACATTGGTGACAGTGATTTGTTGGCAACTTCAGTTGCCGTCAAATCAGATCGCTTTCACCAATCACCTTGGTATAAAACCTCCTTAAGCAAACTTTAAATTTGTATTTAAATAGGCAGAGCTGAGGCATGTATAACAATATATCATACTTCAACATTCTCAGCAGTTCTATTAACAGAATTTAACAACAATACTTCTACTGTGTTTCATTTTGTATTTCTCTGTTAGCTAGTTTAATCAAAGACACTATAATATAATTTAAACATTTAATGATTTTGCTTCTTTATAAACTACTTTAATAATAACACAGTGATTATTCATTAAGTTTAAATGTGATTGGAGGAATTTGAACCAATGCATAAGTGTCATGCAGTGAGATGGTGGTGTCTAGATTATATTATAGATAACTAGTTAATCATCCATGCCTGATTTTAGGATTATGTATATGTTTGTCACAAAAGGTGATCTCTTAACAAAAAATAGGTGCTGCTAACCCAAGTCCCTTACTACCTATTTCTCATTTAATCAAGGTCTTGTCGTTCACAATGTTTCCTTGAGAACTGCAAGGGTTTACTGTATTTTGTAAAATACTACAATATGAATGTTTCAATTTCAGTTGTACTTGATCAACAGACATGCTAGGAGAAAATGCACAGAAAGACAATGAGACTTTCATGATATGAAGCCATAAGTTGAGAAATTTCTTGAGGGGTTTCATGTACACTGCAGTTCCTGTATGACGTGGTTAATTTACATTTTTCATTCTGAACATTACCATTGCTTCAAATAAAGTAGTGCTGACCAAATTTAAACTTAAATACGGCTTGTATTTTTATCAGGATCGATGTAGACGAAATTTATAGTAATTATTTATCTTTGGAAGTATTAGCTGAATTATTTTTTTATTTCCGTTGGAATTGATTGAAGAATTGTCAGAAAAATAGTAAAGTAAAATGACTTGAATTTTCATGAAAATCAGGATTTGGATTAAAATTTACCATGGATGGCAAATCGATGGCATGCATGCCACTTTAGGTATGTGAGATGATTTTGTTTGGCACTCAGCAAAAATCGTTTATTTGCTGTCTACTTAATATTTTTCCATTTCTGACTAAATATAAAAGACTATTTCTAGCGAGATTATAACTATTTTGATAAATAACTATAATAGTAACCTTTTGCCCAGGGTCGAGAAGCTAGTTGCTCCATAATTGTAGTCTGTTCATAAATGATCTTGGGCAATGTATCTTTTTAGATAACTTGAATTTTATGTAATCAATGCATTGTTTTCTGAGCTCTAGTCTGAGAAAAAATGATCATGGTTAAACCATAAAATTATTTCTTTTTGGGTGGATTTTCAATTAATAGTAGGTTAAAGAGAAGCCAAATTTTGTAATTTTGGTATGCAAGCAAAAACTGCCATCACTGGAATATACCGTATTCTCCACAAAGAAAGATGACATCGAATTTAAGAAAACTCCTATTTAGATAAAAGTCTGAAGGGAATGATCTTAATTTGTACTTTGTGATCTAACTAGCATTAACTGATGTGCATTACTTGTCTCAATGTTTACTCTAATTCTCTCACTTGCAACAGAAAATGAATTGCAAGGCTAAAGTATGTCTTGGTTCCCATATTCTCTATTGCTCATTTTCTAAATAAACTTGTAATATGCATGTTGAATCTTCTGTATTAGAGTTTAAAAACTGACCAGACCATCATTTGCAGATACCGTATAGCAGTGTTTTCCAACTTTCTGTAGAATTTCATGGCATCTTCAACTTGAAAAAAGGTTTTATATTTTTATTGGTACAGTGTGTTCCGCTTATTAGAATCAGTGGTTAATTGAATCAGCCACTTTATTGAATCAAAACCGTAAAACCAAAACCATTTTGTATCTAACGTTTTAAAAAACCTCCCATTATTGGAATCACTTATTTCAGTTTATTGAATCGTGCGGCAATAAATGAATGCAGGGTTGTATACCTAAAGTTGCGAAATGCTACGGAAAAGCAGATTTTCATCACATCGAGCAGAAATGAAAACCTAAGAGGTGGAAGTTGAGGAAGAGTTCAGTAGATTGAATTCGATAGATGGCGACATTGTTGAAGCTCCCATTGACAGAAGATGACATTGTCATAACACGAAAAGTGAAATTTGCGTTTAAAATTTTATTTGTTATAAACTTTCTTATATTATATATCTCAAAAATTAGCATAACCATGAAATTTTTATATACGAAAGAGATATGAACTTTATTCTAGCATTTTCTTATTTGCCATAACTAAAATACGTGGACTCCGGATTATTGAATCAGCCATTTAATTGAATCAAATAATGGATTCCCGACTTGATTCTAATAAGCGGAATCCACTGTATCACAATGTTTGGACATATTCATTCCTTAGTGCTACATCATTATCAATTTATTAGAGGGAAATTGTTGACTTAATGATCTATCCTCATTTCTAAATTGTTAACTTATTTATTTAATCACTTTCTGCTGCTCCTCTGTTGGGAAACTGCTATACTGTATAGCACTAAGAACTCCCTGGATCATCCAAGTGCAGATTAATTCGTGAACCAGATGACTTCTACATGGCTTACTGGGAACCATACCATAACTAGATATTTTATTAGCCAGAGCAAACTACTAAATATGTAACCTCTCATTTAAAAAATTATTTTCTATAGTTTATTTAGTTATTATTTTATTATTTATTTTTTGTACCCCTTACTTAGTTGCACCTGGGGCAGATGCCCTGCTTGCTCCCCCGTAGTTATGGTACTGACCGGGAATGTCTATACTGAACATCAGAATGAAACCCACTGCATACGATCCAAACCAGCGTTTCCCAGTGTATGGTCCACAGACCACTTGTGGTCCATGAAGGTTTTGTTAGTTGTCCGTGGAGCTTTCCAAAATGTAGTTTTTCTTTAGTCCTCACCTCATATTTAGTTGGAACTTTTTTGGGAAAAGTTATGCAAATTTTACACTATAACGTATTGAATATTGTTATTAATTAAGTTTGTAAAATTATTTCATATTTTAAAAAATTTTCCTGCACAAATGTTGAAAATATTTCGATTAAAATAAAAATAATCAGGTGATCGTCAAACATACTGAAGTATGTGTAATATATTTCAAAATGGTCAAATAAAATATGTAACCAAGTAACTCCTTTTCTTAAACATAGATACAGTAAGTAGGTTAGTGTAAGAAATGAGGTGGGCTTGGAAGGGTTGCTGAAGTGGTCCACAGAGTTCAAAAGGTAAGGAAATGCTGATCCAAGCCCACATTAACAGTTTTTGAAATGGGTAATAGAAGTAGACAAACAATTTGGAGGGAAATTAAGCAATACAACAGATGAAATAGAAAAGCTAATAGAAGTACAAGCACTTTAATCCAGTGCACTTGGGAAATAAGCCATGCCGGACTATGGAATTTTCCTCACCATGGTAGTTGGCCATAATGAAAGGTAAACAAAATCTATGCAATAATTTTTTGTTTTGTTATTTTATTTCACATAACTTTTCAGATTCACTTTGTTCACATCTCATTGTTCATATTTTGTTTTATTACAATGTCCATTCGGGCAGAAGAGGGACTTTATATTTAAGTGATTGGATTTGAGTTTCCTCCTTCCTATTGTTAGAGGGATTTAGTTTGTTATATGATGTGTATGAAAGAATTTAGTGAGTTTTTAATTTAAAACCGGTATGTCAAACTGGTGGCCTGTGGGCCACATGAGTCCATTTCTTTCCCTAACTACAACCTAAAAACTCATTCTATTGAACTAAAGCACTCAATATTTTATATAAATGCTTTATTTTTATGAAAAGGACAATATTCTGTCATTTTTACTGAGGTCGTATAGAACATGTTTGATAAATTACTGTTTTTAATGCCAAAAAAGGCGTCCAGTCTTCTAGAATAAATCATTTTTTCCAAATCTTACTCTCATAAAGTAACTGCAATCCTAATGTGTCCCTTCTATAACATTCATAGCTTTAATGCGACCCTACTATCTCTTCGAGTTTTACATGCCTGATTTAAGTGCACAGACGTCAGAGTTTAACTCTTAATATTTTGGTCTTAACATTCAATCTCTTCCGGGCCTACGGGCTTCACCCAGGCAGTATTCATGTGACTGGAATCACGTTTAAAACTATAGAATTTAAACAAATATTTTTTTATACTTTTTAAATAATTGGGAGCGTAATAATTCTTCATGTAAACCCACTAAATGTACTGAAATGCAACTTTATTATACTGAGTAGAGTTCTCCTTTAATCGTTTTCTCGGCTTGTTACTTTGTTCTCTCACTTGGAGACAGGATCAGTCCAAGCTCTAGGTGACCTCTTGAAGTGTTGTTCTTATAGCGGTGTAATTTTACATAGAAATTAGGCTGTCGTAAAGTGGCTTGATTTTTCAATTTATAATTATTCCAACTCAATAAATAGGAATTAAAAACTAGAAAGTATTGTTAATTTTGTTTTTCTTTTATTTGTATTGGGCATTTTTAATATTCAATGTTTGCCTTAGTTTTACAATGAATTTGTTTAATTAACTATAGGTAACAATAAATGCAATTTTGCCTCATTCAAATATTTTCAATTAATAAATATTGATTTCATTATTTTTTAAGCATTCCAGTGATATTTAAGATTTTGATTGAATTCAAATAAATTCCTGGCATTGCAAGAGTTTATAAGCCGGTGTGATGGGGTTGTGAAAAATTCCGAAAGCGCTAATATACCCATAGAAGAGGAAGTTCTCATAAGTAGAAAACAAGTTATGGAAGTGTACAGCGTATCACAAATGGGGGCGTTTCATGCAATGGAGTATTTGAAATGTATGATATACATGTTCGTTTTAAAGTTCTTTTTCTTCATCATAAATAATTTTCTTCCTAATTAAAAATATTTCATGCACACGTAGGGAAAATAAACGTATTTTTTGATATTGTTTATGTTAACAGAAATGAAGTAACCATGCAAGAAATTTTCTAAGTTCAACTCGAACTAAGATGTTCTTGTTTGATTATCTTGATAACAGCTACTCCTACGATAAAAATGTATAGGAAAAGAAACACACTATTTTACTAGTTCTACAAGTTTTATTTGAAAAATATTTTGATATGAGCAATATTTTACGAGATATGACGGAAATATCATTTTTGTCACCAGTAAAGATTGGCTTACGTGATTCGTTTGTGTTGTTATTATCTTTGACTGTAAGTTGTTAATAACAAATTTCATGAAAATCCCTTCGGTAGAAGTCGAGAACAAACATGCGGACGGATGTATCGAATAGGCGCTCATGCTGGAAGCGAAACGCCCCTAAAAAGCGGACGGCTAAAAGTACCTACCTCGGCGTTTTCCTATCTATCATTTCTTTCTGCACGTGCGCGACTTTGTTAGTAAGACATCAACAGGGTCTGTGTGATGGCAGTGCCAACGGTGCGACTGAGCCGGGCGCGGTACTTACAGAGGCATCGCGCTCAAAAAAATCTGTTGTACTTATTGAGCCCACGCTTTAAAAAAATCGGGGAAATATCAACACTGCCATATTAAAATTTTTTGTCGTGTAAGAGGCTTCGCGCGTTCACTTGGCACTGGGTCGCGCGATTTTCCTATATGGTTCTGGATATCACTTAAATCTCCGATTATGACTGGGATTGTAAATAAATACCATGCAGCTCCAAGGCATCGAGCATTATCGATAAGGCCTGTTTACTCGACCAGTACGTTACTGTGGTTTATTTCTCTTTCAGAGTCCCTATTGAAGTTTTTTCGCGCTTCCTCGGGGTGGCTCTGTTAATCGTAGTGACAATCCATCATAATAGGCTAAATTTAAAAAATGTTATTGCATAAGTGTCGAGCTCATTATTTTTATATAAGCATGCGGTAGAATTTGGCGCGTTTTATTAGTTACAGTATCGTCTCAAGTGAACGTAAACTGATCTTAGATATCCTCGTTTCAACGAGTAATTTGTGTCACCTTTCACTTTTATCCGGAACATGCATCAGGGCTTCATTAGGATTACAGTTGTTTAATTAGACCCAGAGTTGTAAATAAATAAGACTTTATGGAAGATTGTCTATTTTACAAAAACCCATAATTTAGAAAACGCGTTATACTGTACCATAGTAGCTATGAAAAAATTGTCACCTTTTCACAAAAATGAAGTACCTACCGGAGGTCGCCGAGTTAGGAACAGGTTGCGTTCCAAAAGTTAGTCTTTTGTTCGGAACTCGGAACCATAGACAATATATTATAATTGGCGGTTAGATTCCCAAGTCACTCCACAAATGCCTATTTAACGCACAATTAAACAAATCTACATTTGCTCTGAATAATAGTAGAAAACAATACTGTTGTAGACATTCGTTTTGTCTTTCATTACCCTTCCGATCGTCAGACGTACAAGTAACTTAGAACGTAACGGGCCACTGTGTCGAAGAACACTTCAGCAGAGGGTTGGCGGTACACTCCGCCATCGCAATTAATTCTCGAGAGAAAAACATTCGTACGTGCGAGTTGGCGACCGTATGCCCTATTTATTAAAATACTTTATGGAGCTTCGTTCCTAAGTACGGATGGTCGTAAGTCGGGAATCTGTATTTATGTAAAATCGAACGATTTAGTCAAAACAAAAATTCCCATTCGGGCCGCAATAAGGCATAGAAAGTGCAGCCGGCAGTTCGACATACCTGCCTTACGTGAACGACGAAGGGGTGTACTGTAAAATCTCAAAATTACCCGAGTGACTGCCAAAATAGCCGCATATCAGCCAGATGAGTAGCGGTTTTACGTGAAGGTATTGATTTATTGAGAGAGTTGGTACGCAATTATCATTTTCTTACAGCAGAAACGGAAATCTTCATGAATTTCATTAATATGCAGAGAATACGGCGAAGTTTTTGCTGGACTTCCAATGACAAATACAAAATACATGTTTGCATGTTGGTTTGTGTGAGGTGATGCTTCTATATTTATAAGTTCTAAGTTACCAAAAAGGAACGAAATGTTATTCAGTTTCTTCTGAATACCATTAATTCACTTTTTAGCAAATATGGATAGCTTTTTCAAGTAGAAAGAAATCCGTTAAATGTTTCGGAATTGAGAAAAGATATTGGAAACCAATGTACGAGTAAGATATATTCACGTTTCAAAAGGGAATTCTTTTGAATTGGTTTTATTGTAATAATATCATAAGATTGTTTTTGTTGGTGGAAAAGGTAAAAACACCATAATTTTGTGCGTTATAATTGAAGTGAGAGGAGCGGGTGACCTCGAGCTGATTTCTTTCTCTTGTTTCAGATCCACCGTGATGAGCACCGTGGAAGTTGCTGATTTTCTGCGAATCACTGTCGGCCTTCAGTTATTATTTTATGCAATTAGGCGAATGCCTAATTTGAAGAGCATTCCAAATGGCTACCGGGAAAATAAAGGTGTCATTTGGATCATAGTATCTTCAACCTGACCAGCCAGCTGATCTAATAAAAGTTTTATATACTGATTTCCTTTTTGTTGCATAAAAAGTGATATGTTTATTACTTAAATGCTTTAAAACTTTGTAGGTTACATCATTATAACTGCATAAATAAAAATTTGTGAAATATATTGTCAATAAAATTTTCTATTCATTTTTCAATTACCTATTATATAGGGTGTATTCTCTATTAATAAATTATTTAAAAATATTGCTTCACGCCAGGTTTGAGAGAAAGATTTTACAATATAAAGAGAATTTAAAAAAATCTTTAATCTTATCAAAACAATGGTTTCTTCGTATTTCGTGACAATTGCCCATCAAGAATGGTAATGGAAGCGTTATTCACTTGTTATGCCAACGCTCCACCGCTGAGGTAGAAAATAACATGGCGAAACTCTCCCCAACAGCGAGAATAATAAGTAAACATGACGTCAAAGAACTGTTACGTCAAGAGGGGGGAGGGGAGCTGCTACGTCAGAGGGGCGGAGGAGGGGAGCTTTGACGTCAGAGGTAGTGACCTTGAGCAGAAGGCCACTTTCACTTTATTGAAAATTTTGAGGAAAAACCGAAAATTTTGAAAAACCTGTATAAGTAGACCAAAAACTGCGTTTGACCTTCATTTAACCTTCTTTGACCACTAACTCACCTTAGATTAGTTCCGATTTCCGCCACCTGCCCAGTAAATGGCGCATGATTAGTTGTAGGCGGTGAATGGGCCAGGTTGTCATTGCGGTATTACTTCTAATAGCCCCGGTAGAGGGTTGGCTAACATATCTGGTTACGAATACTAAGCGCGCGAGTTCGAATCATCCCGTATGACTAGATTTGTTTTCGTGATTACCTTTGTTATATATTAAGATGGTCTCGGCGTACCCATAGTGGACTATAAATTTTAATTAGAGTTATTTCCACTAAATGGAATATTTTAAAATATGCGGCCCGCGAGTTTGAGACACCTGCTTTAAAGCATACATTATTTATTTGCTGGCGTTTATAGTAGATAGCCACGATTCTACCACGAGAGAAAGAAAATCTTTCGGTTGGTATGGCAATATGTTCTAGGCAAGAGACTCCTCTTCCGTGCAGATTCTCTACCCTCGGCGGGGGTGGGGAACTGAGATTTTAGTGTTGAAGGGGTGGCAGCTTTCATATCGGAGTTATCGAAGGTGGTTGCAGGGTTCAATACGGACACTGGATATTTCTTTCCCGGATTGAGAGGCCTACCTCCAGGAAGATGATGATGTGTGGGGAAGAAACGGTAGGTTAAGGATAGCGCAGGATGGGAAGAGAGGCGTGACAGAAAGGAGTGGATGGAGGCATAGTCCACCAAAACCGTAGTTGCGCTCTCGTACAGCGGTTCTCAACCTTTTGCATCTTATATCTCACCAACCATTTTGTCAAAAAATCCGGGTCCCACGACGATGGCAGGAGAGGTTGAACTTTTGAATAAGGCAAAAGGAGAGGCCGCGGAAGACGTGTTCATTATCCGCGAGGATGAGATCGTGAGAGGTTGGCTTCATGAAATCCCTCTAATTAGGAAGGGTTTGTGGTGTGGATGGGAGTTAAGGAGGAATAGTTCATCAAAGATAATTTTGAAAATATACACAAATATTTAACTAAGAATATTAATCTATTTACTATTGAGGTTGTAGTAGGACATTAATACAATCACAGATCTGTTGCTAATTATATCTGAACAATTAATATTCAGCACAGGAAACTTCTTTTGACTTTCATATCAAATGGAAAATGATATAATTTTTAGTTTTAACCAATTCATTTACGAATCTTAAAGTCGGTTCAAACTTAAACTCTGGATTGTGGGCGGTTCTCCTCCTTATAATGACGGGTCTGTTCCACCAAGACATTCTGATCTATATTCCCCGTGAGGTCCCTTCGAATAATTTTAAGAAGACATTTAAAAGTTTACGCTAACTTCTTTATAAGTCCTGAGAAATTAAAACGTCGACTCCGAAAAAAACTGAAGGAATGCCATTGATATTCCGCCTTTTCAGAGATACTTATTACTGGAGTTCGTTGGGAAAGCGCGCCATAGCCTATGGTCCATAGGTCATGGCGTCCCAGGCAGCCGTGGATACCTCAGGCCAGGCATTTTAACCGAGTTACTCTAGGTCAGAGATGGAAAACTTATGGCGCGGGAGATTTGGATTGGCACGTAACATATGTATTTATTCACTGTTCTCTTAACATTTTTCCATTCTAACACAGCATAGAACAGTGGTTCTCAGGAGACATTTTGTAGTTACCGCAACTGCGAACAATCCCTCGTGGCCGCAACAATGAAATATTACAGAAAATGTAACTATAATCATGTAAAAACTTACAAATGCCTTCTAATTCAATGACAACGGTTACTTATTTATCATTAATAAATGTTTTTATTTAAATAATTCCAATTATTGAAATTTTAATGTGACCGCACCGAAATTGTCTGGTGGCCACACTTGAGAACCTCTGGCATTGAAGACATTCTAGCGATCGTATAGGGATACATTTTTTGTGCCAAAAGTACTTGTTCGGATCGTAAATGTTAATATAATGTATTTCTTTAAAAAAATGTAACAAAAATTTTAAAAAGGCGGCACAACAGCCGATTTCAGCGTCAGAGGGTGCAGTGACCCTTCTGACCCTCCACTGGACACGCCACTGCCTCGGGACGGATAAAATAATGCCGCCAGTTGGACAGCGTTACTCTACACCACAAACTAACAATCCACTTACTTTCACCGAACCACACTTTACAACACATTCGCGTGTTGTTCAGAGCTCAGGCAGTGGCAGGGGAAGTGGGATAAGGGCCATCGACCTCTTCTCCCCGGATGCGTTCTTAAATCCATACCCCGCAAAATTCCTCGGTTCGGCGTCGCGGGTTAGGTGCGTAGAGGAAAGAAAAGGATTATAATAGAGTTAGGTAGTTACACAATAACGGGTCAGTGGCAGCGGAAGAATCGATGTGAGGAACGTCCCCCTCCCCCATCCTGAGCTCAACGAAATGTTTTCCAAAAGAACATCGCAAAATGCAGCTCCATTTCCGCATTGAGTAATGGATAGTAAAGGTTTCCCTTTAGAAGGCCTTCGACAAGGAAACCTTTATCTAAGAAATGTCTCTGACCTTTTGTAATGGAGGTGCGGTTTTTGATACCACGTAAGTTAGAGGGTCAAATTACTCCACTACTTTCCATTAGTTTATATTTTACAAAGAAATAAAGTGAATATGTATTAAGTTTTTTTTCTTTTCATTGCCTCTTGAACCTCATGAAACATTATTAAAAACGGAAATTCCAATAGAAGATACAGCTAGAGAATAAATATTAATGAAAACCTTTATTATAATGTTATCATTATTTCACCCCATTATCTAAAGTAAAATATTCTCTTTTGATCGACCAGTTTTGTCGTAGCTATAACTAATGGTAATGGTGAGGTTTGTCTTTACTATCACACACACATACTATGGATGGAAATACAAAGCTTTGAACAGGATAGCATTAAAATACAAAAGAGCTGAAAGATAATAATTTAAATACAGTGTTACCTTTACTCTATTGTGTTAACAAAGCTACGAAATACCAATAAAATAACATAAAATGCGTAAGAGTATCTCAAAAAATTCAACATAGAATCTATTTTTCATTATTTATTACTATTATAATGCATTATTTTAGATAAGCGGTCGTAAATGTACTTTAAGCAATAATTTTTTAAATTATTTATTATTATTATTAATTTTTCTGTTGAAATTTCTTAGCGGAATACAGCTGTAAATTGTATTACAAGACACAAAATATTCACGAAGTAGGAAGAAGTTACGGTTGTGAATTTCTAGAACTGCTCCCGGCAACCTATAACATTATGAGATTAGCTCAAAAATGAAAAAAAGACTATCTATTTCTCAAAGACCATGATCACGATCAGGAGGGTCATAATTTTGATAAGAATGACATGTTCCAACACTTCGTGACTGATCAACTCGAACAAGGTGTTGCTGCGCCTAGTCACAGAACTTTTAACGGGTGTTGGCGATTAATCTGAAAACAAAGTCACCAAACCATATTCAAATTGAAATTATAACTGTTGCTTAAATTTCGGATCACACGCTATGCTATATGATATACAGCAACCGATGGTAATGCTACGAAAAGCTGAAACCAGCACCGAGAAGAACGTGGCCCCTATCGTTTAGGCATAACAACGACGCTTGAGACACTATCTTTAGGTGTGAACAATTGCGAAGACCTCTTGCATTCCCTTTTAACTCTGCCGCGATACTCTGTCGAACGCACTGCACGGAAATCACCGTCACCTACCTGCAGCCTTACTCATTGTGGCCATCTCAATAATTGCTGCCGTATCCTCGCTTTGCCTATCTCGCGGAGGATCCCACAACTGTCTCGAAGGCACTCATCACTCTGCACCACCCTCGCTCGTAGCGGCCGACGCGACCTCCTCCCCCCTCTCTAGGAGGTTTCTCCCCCTTCCCCCCTCTCTAGGAGGTTTCTCCTCCAAGGTGAATACAATAGGAAGTGGTCTCATCTGAAAGTATTGGTGTGCGTGACGTCACAAAGTACCTCGAGCTTCGTGGTACCGTGAGGGACCTCGTGTAAACCCTTGTATCGAAGTAGTATTTAGGTGTGGTTCAGCGTGCGTTACTATTGTATTCGCCCTGTGTGATAGATTTGCGGACTTAATTGAAGCAGAAACACTCTTCCAGAAATATTGCAAAAAAAGGAAGATTATACGCAAGGGTGTTACTAACAAATATTCCTATATATAATTTTGGAAGTGTCCGTTCGTCCGTCCCCCCCTGTATCTCAAAACCCGTTTGTCGTAGAGATATGCGGTAAACTACGCTTTGATCTACAAGCTAGGAGGTCCCTAGAAAACTATTTTGACTTTCTTAAAGTCCCGGGTTCGAATCCAGGAGCCAATTATATGTTTACACGGGATTTTCGATTTTTCAGAGTGAAAGGTTTTTTTCCTTCATACATTAAAACACGTAAATATGAACAGATTTTCTTCGCTTTTACTTTATTCGACGGACAAAACTCTATACTATCTTATTTTTGCAATGTTTACATGTTACGGTCGAGATTTTCAAAAGTACGCAATTGTTTTCGAAATTTTGCGGATATTTCGTTCTCTTTCCGGGCGTTGGCAGCCTATTGTTGCCACCCACAAAAATTACCATTTTTTTCGATAAAAACTATAAATTTACTTTAATTCCACCCGAATTTTAATTCTGTCTTCAGAAATGAGAAACTGCGATTTATTTCCTATCCGATAGTTAAAGTCTCGAGTTCGGAACTTGATGGTAAATAATTTTTAAATGCAAATATAAAAACTTCTACACCAAATTACGTGTTTTCTTATGGGTCAAAAATGGGGCAAAAGAGGGCCAAAATAGCCCCTCAAAATTGGAATTTCTCCAGTTTTGGATTTTTTCCTTCAGTTGTGATCAAAAACCTATAATCCTCCCAAATTTCAAGTTTGTAGCACATCTGGAAGTGCCTCATAATTTCGTATTATACGACAAATGAAACGCTTCCATAGAATCGAACCTAGTGAAGACTGTAGTAAGGCAGCCGAGTGCACTAACAAGGAGAGAGCACTACTGATCCCCAACCGATTCGACTGAAACTTCGTAGAGATAATGTTCATGACGCCCGATCAAGGAATATATATACATGTTAGGGGTAATACCCAGCCGTTTTTAGTTTATTAATAAAAATAAGTTAATATTACCCGTGTCACTGCGTTAGTATCATACACAGTAATGCATGTCGTACGTAGTGAGGCTGGCGTATGGGGTAGAGCGATGGATTTTGAATCACAAGATCAGGTGTTCGAGCCCATCTTCTTCCGAACTTTTTTTAATTTTTCCCCACGTAAACTAATAAATTGCTATACCACGAAAAATTTTTAAAAAATTTAAAAAGTTCGGAAAAACAGAGGCTCGAACACCTGATCTTCAAATTCAAAAACCAGCGCGCTACCCCCTACGCCAGCCTCAACACTTACGGTAACCTTTACGGTGTGTGGTACTAACGCAGTAACTAGGGTAATATTAACTTATTTTTATTAATAAACTAAAAACGGCTGGGTATTACCCCTAACATGTATATATATTCCTTGATCGGGCGTCATGAACATTATCTCTACGAAGTTTCAGCCGAATCGGTTGGGGATCAGTAGTGCTCTCTCCTTGTTAGTGCACTCGGCTGCCTTACTACAGTCTTCACTAGGTTCGATTCTATGGAAGCGTTTCATTTGTCGTATAATACGAAATTATGAGGCACTTCCAGATGTGCTACAAACTTGAAATTTGGGAGGATTATAGGTTTTTGATCACAACTGAAGGAAAAAATCCAAAACTGGAGAAATTCCAATTTTGAGGGGCTATTTTGGCCCTCTTTTGCCCCATTTTTGACCCATAAGAAAACACGTAATTTGGTGTAGAAGTTTTTATATTTGCATTTAAAAATTATTTACCATCAAGTTCCGAACTCGAGACTTTAACTATCGGATAGGAAATAAATCGCAGTTTCTCATTTCTGAAGACAGAATTAAAATTCGGGTGGAATTAAAGTAAATTTATAGTTTTTATAGAAAAAATGGTATTTTTTCTTGGTGGAAACAATAAGCTGCCTAGGCAACGGGCTTAATGCTTTCATATGGGTAATTTTTTATGGGAATCAGAGGCTTATATTTTAATGCCATTAATGTTAAACTACGACTAATGAAGGAAATCGATATTGATATAATCCCCATTTTTGGGGCTGTTCTGCTCCAGTATTTCTCCATAAGAGAATAAAAAGATGTAGCTCCATATGACCTAGAGACTTGAAATTTGGTACGATTATAGAAATTTCGTTGCAACCGAAGGTAAAATTAAAAAATTGCAAAAATTCAAATTTTTAGGTGCGGTTTCGCCCCATTTCTGCCCAATATGAGTGTGAAAATTACAAGGCACTTCTTAATGAGATACAAATTGAAATTTGGCAAATTATGTGTTTTTTGTTACAACAGAAGGAAAAATATCTGATATAGTAAAAATTCAAAATCTTATGGGCTGTTTTGCCCCATACGAGAATTATAAGGCCCTTCTAAATGAGCTATAGACTTGAAATTTGGCATGGTTACATGATTTTGGACAAATTAGATTGGGAAAAATTCGAAATTGTAAAAATGCTGAAATTTAAAAATGCTTGCAGAATGCAAGCACCGTCTACTACAGTGGTTCTTAATCCCTGGGTCGCGACCCAAATTTGGGTCGCCAAACCATTTTGAGTGGACCGTCATAGATTTTCCATTGCTTTCTATATCCATATATATCATTCCTGCTAACAACCCGTTCATTGCTAATGTCCCGAGAGCTTATTTTCATTTATTTGTCAAATTCCTATTAATTTTATTACTTATTACAATTGAGATATTGGAGGAAATGGGTCGCCGCAACCAGAATTTGGGTCACAGCCAAGAAAGGTTAAAATCACTGGTCTACTAGTATAATATATTAGTTTTCTTTTGATCTTAAGTTTTATTCTCTTATTTTACATTGGAATTTTGTTCGAGTACGTGCAATCTACTCATCGATGTTTTAAATAAAAAGTGGATATTTGTTGAATTTTTTATTTTTTCAGAAATACATTTTTATTTTTACATAGCATCACAGGTTCAGAGAGAAATTCCTGTGGTGACAGAACCATGCAGATTTGATTATGGCGTTAGAATCCGCCACCTAAAATCAGAATACAATCGTCATTCGAGTTTCTAGAATACAAAATCTGGTGTAGTAGGAAATTGATGGTTTTGATATTTCCAGTTATCCAGGAGAACCAGGATGATTGCCTGCGGCTACAGCAATCCCTCTGCTTGTCTGCATGCTTGGTGGTGTAGTGCATGGACAGAAATATATGACGACGGTCTGGAATGATCATCATAAAATGGGCGTTGCTGTAAAAGTGAGAGAAAACAAATTATGATGGGATTACTACTCTAATATAAGAAAAACTTCACAAACTTTTAGGAGACTAGATAAATACTAAATTATAACTTCCACATTTAGTTTTACAAATAATAATTCAAGTAGCTGAGTCCCGTGCAATTATTGCACGGCTTTTTTTGCAATTTTCAAAGGATGTTGCTCGACAATGCTGAATATAATACGATTCAAAGTAAACCTCACAGATAAATCCATCACAAAGACGAAATTAGAGTTCGTAGTTTAAGCATTTGCTTAAAACTTTCGCATATATAAAGCATCTGGCTTCTGTATGCTCTTTCCTGAATGGATCTCTTACTGCTATAAAAAGGGCAAAACCGCGGAAAATGATATCTGCACGTAAATGGTACTAATATACAGACCCTGTATGAGTGAAAATCAAGCCTGATAATTAGTTATACAATACATAAATATCAAATACATATAATGTGAATTGGCAGAGAGAGGAGGTGAAGCATTATTGCTGGACAAAAATGTTGATTGACGTCAGAGGACTGGGGAGATCTGTCGCGAAACTCAATATCGGAAGAGCTTGCGAATTGTACAGCCAAAGATAGTAACACCTCCAGCCGCCAAATAATGTACTATCTTAACTTTCAATGTCATATGCAGTCTATGAAATGGTATCACCACAGAGTATTTACATTTAATTGTAAATTAGTCAGAACCCACTCAGAAATACCTACATTTACGGGTAAGTTGCTCAGAGTTCTTTGAATTGTTCTAGGTGATGGAAGTGGCAAAAAGGTTCTCATGTACATATATGCTTTTGGACTTAAAAAGTGAAGGCCTAAAGCCATTGCCTTTATATTACCCTTGTTTTTATTCTTTTTACCTTTTTCAAACATTAAGACCAAAGCCTTCATCTTCTCTGGTAAATATTTATCACAAAGGGACTCCAGTGACGTAACTGCAGCTGTTCTTTCAGAAATTGTTCAATTTCTTCAGCCTGTGAATCTCGACTCTCTGCCTGTTTATGATTTTCTTTAATCTACTGATGGTATCAATCATACTGTTGCCAGCAGGTGAAGAAGATGATGGAGATGTCCTATGGAACTGCATTGGAATTTAAACTGTTGACTATATATAGTCATTCATGTACCATCATAAAAATAATTAATCCAAGATGTAACAGACAAAGTTGTTTAAGAGAGCATTCACACCAGAGTGGTAAGCGATAGGCAATAACCAATCTGCAACAGCAGATCCCATTTGTTTTCACACGGGGAAAACCAAGTGTGTACGATACTTCACAGCTTGTTTAGAAAATGTCAGGGAATGAAGTGGTTATTTATTTTTTCCTGATAACTTGGCTTCTTCTGCCACTTTACTCCAGGCTCTCTCACTGATGTCCCTTTTCAAATATTCTGGGATGGTATGATCGTACAACACTTTGCACAAACTTAATGTTCTGCTGTTCTTTTCCAGCCATTCTACTTATGTTCAAGGCTCTCACTACACTGTTTCAAACTGCCTCACCTGTTGTTGATGATTCACAAGTACCAGGTAATGCTAATCATCGTGCAATAGGTAGCTAAGCAATAGAACCAAACTATCACCTGAGATAGTGATCACAGTTGCATGCGATAGTTTTTTTCTCTTATCACGGTCGCACTGGTGTGAATGTTCCCAAAGGTGTCCTTTTATGGAAGAATGTTTACAAGTAACTAAATCTTAAAGCATTCTATGTAAATCAAAATTCTTTTATTTCATACTTCTCAATGATCCCTTGTAATATAGTGTCAACCTTGATGTAAGAGTCTCGTGGAGGAGATCATGAAATTTTAGTATAGAATAACTATTCCAATGTATCTACAATTATGTAAGTACAGTTACGATATTTTAATTTGCATATGCTATTTGTGGTTGTGTGAAGATCTGGATTTCAAAAACATTTAATTAATTTTATAGTAATACTAAATTATTTCATGTAAAATGACTGAGAATTTAGAACAACACATAACCTTTGTGATAAAATAGTTTACCATATAAAGCATTATTAATTTGTATTATATTATGTTTAAAAATTTTCATTGCATTAAAATTTTTCTTCTGTAATATAACTAACTTCAACACAAAAAGGCATGTAACTTATTTATCCTGCATATAAATGTGATCTTTTCCACGTATGTACTTCATTGACCACCAATTAAGGAAGAGGTTCCCAAACTGGAGCTCATGAGCACCATCATGCTCTGACAGCATGACTGTGTTCTTCTAAGATGCTTAAAATCGTTCTTCCTAGACCAGTAATTTAATTTGATCACTTGTTTTCTTTATAAACATTTCAAAGAACATAATTAATAACACTGATGTTGATTTGTCTTCATTTATAAATGTCCACTTTTTTAAATGTGCAGTGTTGCTCACAACATGATGCTTACCACACCCAAGAGCTTGGGAACCCCTGAACTAGGGAAATAAAAACATCTCTCAGAAGTTTATAAGGCATATTTCTTTGATGAGAAAATGGCTATTCCTTTATTTTTTAAATAAATTTTCAATAACTACATGAATTACAGTGTTTTCTACTGTTTATTGTGAAACAGAAAAATAGCTGATAGGAACCTTGGGCACTTTTGGCTCTATCTGCCATTAGGATGCTTAGCACTCACAGTTTTAAAACTACTTAATTTTAATTGCTCTTGTGAAGACGCCTCACTCTCTCAACTTAGGCTCTCTGCTTTAGTATACCTCTCTGTCCCTTAAAGATCTTTACATGCACATTCACAACAACATAACAGAATCAGCAACCTAAAAGCTACCACTAAAAACTGTTACTTTGCATCTTAAACACTGATCTGACCTGCTCAACTCACTTTTCTTCTCACACTTTTATAGAAAGCATAAACAATGCATGCATCTGCCATTATCTCTCAAGATGTTTCTTTTAATTAAAAATTAATGAAATAAATCATTCATGAAACACTCAAGAGCAGAGGCCCATTGTGAGTACTAAAGTGTAGTTGCTGAAGAACAATCTAAAAATCATAGCATCATGTGATGCATCAATATATAGTCAAGGGAGAGACCTATACTTAAGAAATGATGTTTGACAGAAGTTATGTAGGACCCCCTCTAGCCAATACTGATTTTAATTTGGAGAGATTTTTAAAAGAGCAGTGGAAGATCCAAACGACGAAGCCATGGGCCATTCAGTTTTATTCTAATTATGTATCGTAATGCTTATCAAACAATTTTTCTATGCATTGCATTTGATACTCATTTTTGATGCCTCCCAAAAGCTGCTGCCCTTTGCAGACCACTAACCAATCTTGTCCCAAGTGATTTTTTTTAACTCTTCACCTTACTCTAGCTTAACTCATCTCATCTCAATGTATAGCAATACTAAAATCCAGCTCCTCTGCTATCTCCCTGACCATCACGATTGGGTTGAAATCTACAATCTGGGGTTATTTTATTGTGCAGCTCTGACTTGTTTGTGCAGCTCTAAAATCCAAATGTCCAGTTCTAATATTAGTTTTGTGCAGTATAATTCTATAAAAATCGCTTCAATTTATACGTGAAATTTTACAATATAAAAGAAATCCACTCCTTATTAGGCAAAGATATGGATGAGACTGCGTTATATTTACAATATAACGATATTTGTCACGAAAAACCCGATCTCAAAGAACTTGTAAAGAGTGAATCGGGGATCAAGGTTTTTAAAGAGGTAATAATTATATTATCCAGGATAGAGGCACTGACACCGCATTCTGCAGATGTGGAGAAGAGGCGCATAAGTGCCAATAATCTACTAAAGACGTCACTTCAGGGAGAGAATTTGTTGTTATCAACAGAAGAAAAATACTTACACGTCCATCACAATATGCCCAATCTAGTCAATTGGAATCCCAGACCAGCAGTTCTTATGTGGTTGCAAGAAAAAAATAGAAGAAATGTGAATTTAACCAGCGAAAATAAATCCACTCGGAAACAGAGATGGTTTAAAGGAGTATTTCCAGAAGCAAAAAAAGATAATATTGATGAGGATAAAAGTGAATGCGAAAATAAAAAATTTTAACTTCAGGATATACACACATACATTTTATTCTTTTTATTATTTTTTTCTTTCTTTACTTAAATTATTGCAATGCATATGTGTATATGTATTAATAATTTATATTTACAATAAATTAAACAATATAATCATATGATTTCATTTTCCTTTTCGATTTTCCTACTTGTACTTGCTTGTGCAGTTCTAAATTTTTCTTAAAATAACCCGTCTACAATGGTGAATCATTTAATGACAACTTTAATCAATTCTACAATAAGTTTCTTTACTTTTTATCTTTTTCCTGTTGTACCAGCAAAGCCCATAACAAAGACCTATACTAATTGGGTGAAACCTGAGATTTTGACTAAGTAGGTGACCATATTCAGACAAGTGAAAAAAAGGACATTTACCAAGTTTATTAGAAAAAAACAGGACATCTTTTATCCAAATTTGTTTTTTATGATGATCATTTTCAAACTTCAAAAAGGCATAATTTGAGTACAATTTTGTAGATATAAAAAAACACAAATGTAATTAGTAAGGTGACTAAATTTTCTTTCGCCCAAACAGTTGTCCTGCTTTAATTTAAAATAAAACTTTGGTACGATATTTCAGTGTAAGGGCAAGAATTCAAATTAAAATAATAGAATTAGCTTCTCTCCCTGGAGAAAGAAGTGAAATAATATCAAATCAGCTAATGAAAATTTTGAATAATGAATCCCTTACTGAAAAAATTATTGCATTAAGTGTAAATAGCACAAACACAAATATTGGAGGACTGACAAGAGGAGAGAAGAATGTTTACAGACAATTAGAGGCATTAGTATTCCAATCGTGAAAGAAAGAAGTGAGACCGTGAAAGAAAGAAGAGAGAGAACGCCTGCAGTTAAAAGATCACCATCGACACCGAAGCTGCAGGACATTACGAAACGTCTTAAATTGGATCAACAGCGTATGGATAAACGATGGCAAAACTTAATGGGAAGATTAGATCGCGCGGACGTGTTAGCTCAGGAAACGACGCCAAAAGGAGGACGAGAAATACCAAGACGATCGGCACGGGTCCCAAAACTAAAAATTCCATGGACTCCAATGACGTAACTCTAGAACGGATTTATTACGACCCCGCGAATCCAGCAAGTTTTTCCACAGCAGAAAAATTGCGGAATGCCGCGGATAAAAAGGTGTCGAAGAAAATCGTTCAAAATTGGTTAGATGCTCAAGATGCATACACGCTGCATAGGCCACTACGTAAAAAATTTCAACGGAATTATTATGACGTTTCATACATTGACGAAACATGGCAGTCAGATTTGAACGATATGCGTAATTTGAAAAAATTTAACAAAGGTTTCGGATACATTTTAACGGTGATCGATTTGTTTTCTAAATACGCGTGGGCAGTTCCATTAAAGACTAAAACGGGTGAAGAGATTGTAAATGCATTCGAATCGATCTTCGGGAATAGCGGAAGAACCCCACTTAAGTTACAGAGCGATAAGGGGACAGAATTTGTTAATAAAAAGTTTCGAGATTTTCTCACCAAGAAGAAAATCAAATTTTATTACACGCACAATCCAGACGTTAAAGCCTCGATCGTCGAGAGATTCAACAGAACACTAAAGACTAAAATGTATAAATATTTCACAAAGTTTAACACTTACAATTATGTAGACGTTTTACCGAAATTAATGGAGGGATATAATCAATCGATTCATTCCTCTATAGGCTTGGCACCATCACAAGTTAATGCTTCCAATGCATTCGAGGTGGGAAAAAGATTATTAGCCAAAGTGAGAGGGAAAAGTAGAAAGTCGAGGTTTAAGGTGGGAGATTACGTGAGACTTAGCAAAGAGAGAATGCCGTTTGCTAAGGGATATACTCCAAATTATACCACCGAGGTGTTTAAAATTACAACGGTAATTCCCGGGAATGCGGTTTCCACCTACAAATTGGAAGATATGGATGGAGAACCTATCGAAGGTTATTTTTACGAACCCGAGCTAAGTAAAACGATCATATCCAGCGCCACGGAATTCAAAATTTATAAAATATTGAGGCGTAGAGGAAAAGGTCGCAGTCTGGAGTATTTTGTCAAGTGGAAAGGTTATCCCGATTCGTTTAATTCTTGGATAAAAGCATCGACGGTAAAACGTTTTGAAATGAGCGAGTTCTATCTCACTCTCCTTAGCGACAGCTCTCAAGAATATTTCAAGGATAATACGATCGCACATTTTTATACAAAACTATCTCAACGAGTGGATTTAGGTAGCGGTGAGTGGATAGTAGGTTTGACTGAATTTTCGTATCGAAAGACTCGTGACAACAGGATCCATAGGGATGAGGTGGTTAGGGATAGACGACAAGTCAATATCGAAATGGCAAATAGCACACCTATAACAATAGCTCCAGGGACTTATAGATCTATTCAGCATATGCTAGACTCTTTACCGTCTGAGAAGAGAAAACATGCGATGGATATATTGAAGGAATACAGCGCCTGTTCTGAAGATAATGTTCATATTGAAGTTCCTGGCGAATCACCCGTTACGATCCATCCTGGAACTTACAGCTCTTTAGACGCTATGTTAGGATCGCTGTCAGCTGATAAGAAAAGAAATTTGTTAAAATGCGATGAAAATGAATCCGATAAGTTAATGGACTTAGCCTTAGATTTAAAATCAATCGTGAATGTTGAATTAAATGAAAGGACGACTTTAGGAAAGAAGAAGATTAATGAGATGAATAAATTAATAGGTGTCCATGTTGAAATTCCCTCAGATTCATTGCTTATTGCACCTCCTGCGGGAAAATACGAAACTTTGCTGCAGTATATCATCGGTATGATTATACAAGATAATAATGCTCGCTTTGACGATATTTTTTTGCAGCTCATTGATTTTATCTACGCGTGCATGAACATATCAGAAGATTTGAAAAAAGTTGCTAACGTGCGAATTGAAATACCGGATAATTCACCGCTAAGATCACCTCCTGGCACTTACACGTCTGCTGCAGATTTAATATCTTCGGTTTTAGAACCGATGAAAAAGGGTGAAATCGATCTTGGTGAAAGGATGATAAAAGCTATGGATAAACTCGTAAGTTTTCAAGTCGAAATACTACCGAATGATTTGCTTGAGGTTGTTCCTCCAGGATCCTACAGGTCGTTGATGACACTTATGCAAGTAATATATCAGGGCAGTGATGAAAAAGAGTTGAACAGCGAAGCGAAAGATAGCCTACGAGAAATGGTGGCGAAAATAAACCATGTCATATTTGAAAATCCAAACAATTCGATAGATGTCAACAAAGGAGGGGAATACAGGAAAAAGCGGAGCATCGCACCTAGTAACGACACGCGATATATCTTTGTTTATACGGATTTAATCAAGCCTCAATTGGTGGGAGATTCGCTCAGCAGATGTTTGCGAATCGTCAGCGCGAACGAAAAAGGTCACAATTTTTTCAATCCTGTTTACTATTTCCCCGTAGAGAAAAGAGAAATCGAGAACGTTGAAATACTACTCGCCGGAAAAGACGGTGAGCCTTATCCCTTCATCGGTGGAACAACACCGTCTCTGTTAGTTTTACCCTTTATAAAAGTTTCACAATAACTCAAAAGCAATCATTATCGCTCAGGATGTCGAGGAACGTAGACCGGTACGTGGCATATTACACCAATCAATGCGGAGGAGAAATCGGCCCTGTTTATCGTGCTAGTTACCGAGTACAGAGGGGGAGGGGATTGGGGAGTTTACTGGCTGGGCTCTTTCGTTTCGCGAAACCTCTAATACACAGCGGTCTCAAAGCGGTAGGGAAAGAGGCGGCTAGCGCAGGTCTAGGAGTTTTATCGGATCTAGGCACAAGACCGATTAAGGAAATATTACGTAATCGATTGAGTGAGGCTGGGTCGAACTTGAAGAGAAAAGCGGAAGAAAAAATTAAAACGATGAGCGGATCGGGTTTACGCATTAGCAAAAGACCAAAGTTGATCAAGATAAAAAGGAATGTTAAACGTGATAAACCTCATTCGCGGAGAAAAAGACGTCGCGTTAAGACGAAAACGCATACGGATATATTTTTCTAGATAGCTGAGATGGAGCACATGCTCTCCTCGTTGGAACTATTCCGTCCGCAACCTTTGCAAACGAATATCTTGGGTAAGCGTATCATTCCCTACAAACCGGTCTCTTCTTTGGACAATCAATCGGTCATCGAATTCGTGGTGAAAGATTCGGGAGATTCGTACAAGGATTTAAACAGTTTTTATTTACATCTCAAAGTTAAGATTTGCAAATCTGATGGTTCAGATTACGTGGAAGGGGAGAAATCACAGCCCGGTGTGGTGAATAATCTTCTACATTCTTTGTTCAAACAATGCAACGTCTATCTCAACGGTACTCTGGTGACGCCTTCGGAAGATTGTTATCACTATCGCAGCTATTTGGAAAAACTCTTGATTTACGGGTCTGATGCGGGTCGCACTAAAATGGCTTGTGAAGGGTGGGATCTTGACAGCGGGGAAAATATCAACGCGATGGATGATAACAATGTAGGCTACGTGACGAGGAAAAGCAGATACACAAACAGTAGAGTTGTGGAGCTTTACGGAAGACTTCACGCTGACGTGTTTAACCAGCCACTTCTCTTATTGAACGGAGTCGATGTAACTGTTAAATTATTGCTCGCTAGACCTAGTTTCTATCTCATGGATGCGGCAACGGGCTCTTCTTTGGTGAAAATCGTCGATGCTACTCTAGAGGTGCAGCATTTCGATATCAACCCCTCCATTTTGTTAGCTCACTCCAGAGCATTGGAGCAGACCAACGCGAGATATCCTTTCAAGCGAGTAGAAGTAAAGACGTTTACTATCGCAAGTGGTAATCAATCGTATTCTATAGAT
Organism: Uropetala carovei; assembly: GCA_036926305.1. Taxonomy (NCBI): domain Eukaryota; kingdom Metazoa; phylum Arthropoda; class Insecta; order Odonata; family Petaluridae; genus Uropetala; species Uropetala carovei. The sequence continues at coordinate 2,305,198 of JAXCHB010000005.1, forward strand.
AACGCTATAATAGGAAAACTACCTAATACTGTGGTAGTTACCATGGTCGATAACGATGCGTTCGTAGGAAAGAGAGATAAGAATCCGTTCGCACTTTCTCATTACTCTTTGTCCGATTTCTCTCTCATCGTCAACGGGGTTCAAATTCCAGCGCAAGGTCTTTCCATGGATTTCACCACTCAGAAATGTTGGACCCGCGCATATCATTCTCTGTTTTCGGGAACCGGGGTGCATCACAGCGATAGGGGTAATCAAATAACTTTGGATATGTTCGCACACGGTTTCTTCGTTTTAGTATTCGATCTGACTCCCGACGGTTCCGGTAACGAAGAATACGTAGGTTTGACGGATAAAGGTACCGTGAGGATCGATGCTCGCTTCGAAAAAGCTCTCGATAGAACCGTAACGTGCATCGTTTATGCGGAATATGATTCTTCTTTGGAAATCGATAAAAATCGAAACGTCATCACCAGTTTCTCATAAGCCTTCGTGATGAACTCGTTCGATATAGAAACTTTACTCGGACGGGATCATCACACGAGAACGTTCTTTCGCGGAGTTTTTCCTTCGGATAAGTTACCGAAAAGACCATCATCGGGAATTTACATTATAAATTTAGATCCTTCTACTCGACCGGGGAGTCACTGGGTCGCAGTACACGTTTTAAGCGGATTCATTGCGGAATATTTCGATTCGTACGGTTATCCACCTCTCGTTCGGTCGATAATAAAATTTTTAGAACCTTTTTCTCTCACTCGAAATACCTCTCAGCTCCAAAGTTTTCATTCGGACGTTTGCGGGGAATTCTGTTGTCTCTATGCACTCTACAAGTCCGCGGGGAAATCCCTTGACCATTTCCTTTCCAAATTCTCCCACCTCGATCCTCCCCTCAACGACTGCCTGGTCGCTCAACTATTCTTCGTCGAGTTCGAGAGAACCAGAGAAGGGAGACGCTGTCATCCCCGATCGCAGAGATGTTGCTCCAAGATAAATAGCCTCGTCGTCGGTTAATTCCTAACATTCGAGAATCAGACTCCGACAAGATGAGACTCGTCGTAGACCTGGTGTGGAGCTCCGACCCCGAGGGCAGCCGCACCGTGAGGGAGTTGGCGGCCGTAGACGTGAACGGTGAAAGAGTGTTTTGGTGCAGCTTCCAAAAGCCGAGCAAGTGGGTCGCTGGAGGCAAGAAGGTGAAGATTAACGATGGCTTGACATATCACACCGCATCCTTCATCAACGGCATCGTTCCCTACACCGACTTGCTTCCATGTTTGGAAATGATCATCGAGGACGCCACGGCCTTGTACGCGTTCGAAGAAGAAAAATGCGCCTTTCTCTCCGACCTCACCGGCCGCACCTTCATCAACATGAAAAAGGATTTCAACTGTCCTTCTCCAGACTCCTCCTCCTTCCGAACCGTTTGCTGTTTGAACCCGTGCCATCGATTGCGTAAAAGTAATTGCGCATTGCGAAATGCACATTCCTTATCTCATTGGTTGAAATACCAAATCCTAAAGATCGACGTAGATCCATGTTCGGTCTATCCAGAATGTTCCCTCACCCCCTCCTCTTCCTCTTGAGATATATACTCAGCATATAAATGACGCACTCAGCATTCAACATGCAGAAGTCTTCGGGTGTAGAGTCAGCGGTTCTCCTTCCTAAACGGATGCGGATTACTCCATCGCCAACATCGTCACCATCCAGTACGCAGACCGCCTCACCACCAAAGTCGAGACAGAAGAGAAAAGTGTACGATACACCGCAGTTGCTACTGGAAACTTTATACTTTTTAAACATTAACAAAACTAAAGGTGTCGCTGTCGGTTTCGACGCTTATACGTGTGAAGTGTGTGTGCAGTTAACTCACTCGGGCAAGGGATCAATTAATCTAAAGTATTCAGATTGGCATGATTTCATAAAACAAAAGGAACCCATCTCCGATTATTTTAATTCCGGTAAGAAAACTAGTATCTCAACCAGTTTCCCCGTAAGTTTGGCAAATTACTTTGGAAAAAGACATGTGCTCATTAAAGTCGATCGATGCTCGATAACCTTGAACGAGGAGGAATGGGATAAATTGTTGCTATGTGCGAGACCTGTGGGTTTGGCTTTGGAATTTTTAAACAGCGAACGGGCAAACGTTAAAACATTTTACGAACGGTATATGAACACCGCTTGCGTAATCGGCATTAATAACGTCGATAACGTTGAAAAACCTGCAGGAAGTAAAATCGACTACGAACGCTTGAGGCTTGAATTTCCATTGCTCTGCTCAATTGGTGAATATCTGATAAACTGTATGTAACGCAGTCACTGGCGCGGAATTAAAACTCCCGTAAACTGCGTGTGTTGGTCCCTGGCGCGGGTTTAAACACCTCGCAAACCAAGTGTGTGTGTGTGTGCGTGTGTGTGTGTGCGTATGTGTGTGTGCTTCGGAGTTGGTCCCTGGCGTTGGAGCTAATAACTCTCGTAAACCAAACTCCGAACGATGGAAGTTATACCGTTGAAAAGGTGTATCGTGGATTTTCAAGCCTATCGCGATTGCGAGAATAAGTTCGTAGTCAGAGAGCTCGCTATTTGCGACATCGATCGCGATTGCTATCAATCGTGGGTTTTTCAGCCCCCGAGCGATTTACAATTTGAAAAACAAAATGCTTGGCTCACGCGTAACTATCACGGAATTAGATTGTCGGATGGTGAGGTTCCTTATTCAATTTTTAAAACCATGCTATTGGAGTATACTAGGGGTTACCGCCTTGTCTTTGTTATGGGTTTAGAAAAATGTAAATTCATTTCGTCGATTTTAGGATACAAAGTGATAAATCTACAGGTCTTTAGATGTCCGTCTATGAAAACATTACCGCCTTTGGACGTGCATTGCATGTTACCTCAGCATAGAGGTAGCGAGTTCGTCTGTGCATTGAACAATTGTCATAAACTTAAACTGTGGTTACTGGACAGTGTGAACACTCAAAGTGAGAACCAAAGACTTTCTACATTCGACGGTTTTCCAAAAAATAAATTTATTTTCAATGTGAACAAGATGGCTGCCGTTGGATTTATTTATGCTGGGTTTTCTGATGTAACTATTTGTTACAAATGTGGCTTAAATGTATATTGTTGGAAAAGCGAAGATGATCCTCAGGAGGAGCATGATAAATTTTCAATATTTTGTCCTTTATTAAAAAGGACTGAAATGTAATTCTCTTTTTGTACAATGTGGAATAATAAACCTGTTAAAACTTGTCTGCTACTCTTTTATTTCATCAACTCACCTGAACAGAACGTACCAATAAGCTGTTTAAATCTTATTTATTTCTTTATACGATAAGAGCCTTCGGTAGCTCAGTGGGTAGAGCTGTGGATTGTAAATCCAAAGGTCGCTGGTTCGATCCCAGCCCGAAGGATTTTTTCTTTTTATCAAAAAAGTAAATAAATTGACATCGATCAAGACTTTATCGTTAGAACTGAGCTATAAACGCGACTTACATCCCCCGTACGTCCTTGGCGAGACTCTCTTACAAATCATATTCCATCGCGCTCCCCGTGAATGTCCTTCGGCCCACCCTAAGCTCTCAACCCGGAAGCGACCTTTACACCGCGAGGCCTCGCACAGTTGCCTAGCGGCCAGAGCACGCCGTTCGCCCGACCTTCGCGCTGCAGCTCTATCCTCCCCGCTGCACCGCGGCCCCTCACCCCGTTCTAGCAGCGGCTGACCTCGTTTCCGCGCAGTCCTTTCGTTGCAGCGGTAGGATAAGGACGTGTTTCTAACCATCTCTCTCGCATACGTGTTCTTGCAAGGTAAGCGCTGATTTCTTTTGTACCTTTATTTGTTTAAACAATCGTAAGGCTTCGTTTATCTCGTATTCCTCTTCTCCGTAGATGTCTCTTAAGCTAAAGCTGAACAAACTATCCGCAACACCTGCCGTGAAAAGGTTGGATGATTTAGTGATCGACAAGGAATATTTAGTAGTCTGTTTAGAAACTATCAACACCAGGTTCGGAGAAACCATCATCGCATTATTGGACGACAACGGAGAAAGGATAAAAGTGTTCCTTCCACGACGATTCAGACCCAGCGAGTTCACGACAGAAGAACTGCATCAGTATAACTCTGGAAGTGTTAAATATAAACTTGTTTACAAAGGCATGGAAGATAATGTTAATGTAATTAATTTTGTTTAAAATAAACTTGTAAAAAACCTAAACTTGTTTACAAAGGCGTGGAAGATAATGTTAATGTAATTAATTTAGTTTAAAATAAACTTGTAAAAAACCTGTTTTATATATTTTATTTACTTACCTTCGAGCTGTGACGACACTGGCTCTCCTCCTCACCCTTCCCCTTTCCCCTTCCCTACCCCCCCCCTCCCCTCCTCCCCCACCCCTCCTCCCCCACCCCACCCCCTCCCCTACGAAGATAGGTTAACCCCGCGCCTGCGCATTTTTTTCGTTGCGCCTTGTTTTTTTTGCTTGCGGATTTCGTTGCGCTTTTGTTTTTTTTTTCCGAAATCCAAGATGGCCGCCGCGCGCAACTGTGCTGAAAGCCTTACTTTCCTACTACTTTCGTGACTTCATAAAAAAAATCCATCGCGAAAAAAATAACGCAATATATATATATATGTTATGAATAAGAAAATAAAATTCCTGAATGAACCATATATAGTAAGCATAGACGTTCTTCTGTTAAAATACATCAAGATAATTCATATATTGAAGAAAAATCATTGCAGCAAAAAAGAATGAGCATGAGCCTGAAACTGCAGATGCTCAAAACCTTACACTGCAGTTGGTAAAACGGTACACACCGCGAACACTCGGATCCATGGTTGGCGAGGGAATAGTGTATATCTTTGCCTGTTGTGATGATTAAACCATGTATTATTACTATCAACTTGTTTTTTTTACATTTTCTGTCCTCTTCCATTCCTCTTTCCTAGGACAAAATCACAAATCTCGCTCCATCCTTGCCTTACTTCACCATACCATTCCAATCCCCCGCAACTACCAAGTTCTTTTTGGCCTTTTCTTCTCTCATAACTTCCAAGAATTGATCCTACAACTTATCCAATTCTTCCTCGTTGTGATCACTCGTTGGAATATATAAATGAATAATCATCTCGTTTGTTAGTTCTGCCTTGACTTCCACTAACATTAAAAAGTCGCTTAACAGCTGCATGTTAGCTACTCTCCCCTCCTATCTTATCTCAAACTAACGGTTCTTCCCCCTGGCTCTAGTTTCGCCCACTATATATTACAATGAAATCATCACTCCAAAAATCTCTATCTTCTTTCCACGTGAGTTGGCACAAACCTAAGACATTTATCTTAACTCTTTTCGTTTCTGGCTTTGTGACATGTGATGCATTTCGACTCGGAACTAAATCCTTAAGTTACTCTTAAACCCTATATTTGACTGGGTGTGGGTCGCGAAGAGGGCGAAATTGAGCTATGTGGCCCGCGATGAGTGCAGCAATGGGTTATGTGGCCCTCGAGCCGAAAAGTTCGGGCAACACTATTCGATATTCTCAACATTCAAAATTTTCCCAAAACCTTTAACAAAACATATCCTCGGATTTGCAAATTTATAGCGATTATCCCAACGGAGCGACACCTACCAATTTCACATCACAATTTATTTTCGTATTGCGAGGCAGAATGATGAGGGAGATGACAGGACCTGGTGCGGAGTATCTGGTGGGGAAGGAGGGGAAAACGGCGAAGGCCGATATAAAAATGGAACAGAACGGGCCGCAAGAATGCGAATTTCCCCTCGTTAGGACATAACTCAAATCCAGGAGCTGTTCCCGGGTCAAGAGAAGGATTGAGAAGCAAGCACCGTGAAATTATTCTGTCGGATTCGAAGTCGCGGAAAACATACGAATAAATTATATTAAACAGGGCGAGATAAATTAAACCAGGAAAAGCTCTCTACGAACTCAACAAATTTTTTAAAATATGGTATTTAAATCGGAGAATAATGCGCAAGATGTGAAAGCTGTTTCACTAGTTTATTTAAAACAGCCTATGCTTTCAGGAATTTTTAAAATGAGCTATCAGTAAAAAAAAAACTAAACTTAGTGGTTTGTCGGCAAAATCTTCAATAGCCAACGCTTTCCATACATTCAGGTAAAAGATTAATGGCCGTGTATGTAAATAAAATTTTAAAGTATTAGATTTAATAACTTGTGTTTTGATATGTGCTTCACATCAGCTACGTAGTAATTTGAATTTAAATATAAGATTATCACACGACCAATATATTATTCGTATTTGTTACTAACTCATACAAATCCGATTAATAAAGAGCGATAGCGATTAAGATGATCGAAGGAAATTTTATTATGACTGCCGTAGCCCATTTAGATAAACCACAAATTAAATTAAGATTATAATAGTTTTTAGTTAAACGTTTCTTAAAACATACTGGGCCGCAAGAGCTATTTTTATTTAACCTTTTTCTTTGTAATGGCACCATAGGGTTTGAAGTTGTTTAAACACATAACCTCTTATTCGCCCCTTTCAATCACCTGAAATTTTCAATTCGGTCCATAATTACACAGCGGCGGATCAAAGGGGGTTGGAGGAGCAAGGTTTGTAATTATCCTTTTCCCGCGCCGAGTTCAAATGACTATTCATTTTGTAAAATTATTTGTCCTGAAACGCTTGCGACGTATTATAATTAGTTTTACAGCTTGAAATCATCAGTAAATGTAACTTACTTATAAAACAGTTGTCTGAAGGATGGCTAGAATGTTTTCGGTCTAAATGTCAATAGGGCATGGAATGATGAGTTGCAGCAAGACATCTTGAGACAATGTGCACGCAATAATATTCTTAGCGGTTCGTCTCTCTTTTTGTCGCTAGGTTGCCGTAATCACTGAACTATTTCCATAATCCAAGATCCCGTCACGCTGTTCTATTGCACCAGACGATAAATAAAAATATTACCAGATACAGTTAAACCTCGATAATGGTTTATACAAAATGCTATTTAATAAGTATGTAGAGTAATTCAGTCCCCTGCAGAAATGTAGCTATATATTTCTTGTTTTAACGAAATCGTTTTTACAAACCTCCTTGGTACATACATACCTATAATTAAATTTTAAGTACCTTGAAGTTTGTATTGACGAAGTTCTACTGCAAAAAGCTTTTTGTTTCATCTAGCCAATTTTTGCTATAATATTAGCATCGAGAGAGTGAATTGCATCTTGTAGGATACTATGATCTAGACTAGATCCGGCGCATAGGGGAGGTCCTTCGGACAAACAAGAAACACGCTGGCTGCGGGAAAAACGCTCTTCTCTACACCAAATATGCAGGATTTATATAAATTGGAGAGACCAACAAACCGAATATGTTTTAAAAGTGCTCATTTAATTCTTCGATCGTTTAAAAAGATTCGCGTGAAATATTTTGCAAGAAATACATTTGAGTGGGAGCCGGGTAGTATAAAATTATTTATTTACATAAATGAACCACGCGTTCCTCGAGTTGGAGACCCGTTCTAGTAAAACTGTGCGTTAAATCGAAAGGAGTTTCTTTATATTCATTGAACATTGATAAACGCGTCGTATTCGGTTATGTAGTAAACAAACCGATCGATTATTTTTTGTCCATCTAGTAAATAGGTTCAACACAAATGAAAAGAAGTGTGTGTTTCAGAAGAGCAACTGTGTAACTTCCACAAAAATTTGCGCGTGTAGTTGTTCTTTTCTTCTGAAATACGATTATCACTTATCACAAAGTCGATCCAAATTCCTTAGATTATATTAAAAGAAGAGTGGTTAGGGTAGATAAAATAGGAAAAATAATAATGCATGTTTTCCGATCTGTTAATTTTGCAACCACATTTTAATGAGCTGTCGCAAGAAAACTGTTTTACTTAACGTATTCCTTTTCACCGGTGAAGTGGGAGGTATACAAAAAAAAACTTTTGAAAATTAAAAAAGACATTTTTAATTTTCAAAAATGTCTGCATTTCGAACGTTTATTCAGATTATGGAACAGTCATTTTTTTCTTTTTTCGCAGTTTCTTGCTACGGTTTTTGTTTAATAATACGGGGATCCCAAAACACAGCATGAGTGATATAGGAAAAAGAGCGATTTACAAACAACCGATTTTGCGGTCAAAGGAAAATTCTTATGACTGCTTATAATACGAAAAAGGCCGAAATCAAAGAATCGCTAAAAGATCAATGCGGACAACTGAAATGAAGGAAGAATAAAAGGAAGGAAAAATGTTTGGGTAAGAAGATGGAAAGCATTGATCCTCTCATTCGGCAAAGCGAAAGGAGAAAGTCGACGGACGAGAAGATTGATAGCCTATGTGATCGAGTCTGAATCTATTTGTTTGCTATCATTCTTGGCGATTTTTCTAAAAATAAAAACTTCCGAAAATGTTCGCAGAAATCCTTATCGGCTCGCATTTGCGTCATAATTTATCCCCAAGCGGCGAGTTAGCGTTGACAGCTTGATGTGGGGGACTTGAACAAATTCCAAATTTAACTTAAATATATATATATATATATACCTTCATTATCGATTCATATTTTACAGGCACTCATTCAGAGAGGCTATCGAGTTTCCAAAATGTTATTGCTAAGAGGAAATAAAGCGATTAAAAAAACGTTAAAAAAACATGGGACCAGAAATGACTGGGAAATTTGTTTCCTTCTTTATTCATTTTTAACTTTTTGAAATGATTATTTAAAGCCCGACACGAAAATACATTGGATTTAATTGAGCTCTTCGGCGGATGGACGCTTGAGAAATAAAAATAATGGTTTTAGAGCGCACTCGGTCCTAAAAAAAATGGCAGCCACTGATGTGCTCACATTTAAATATTGAAAGTTTATTTCTACTAATGACAATAGCTAGGTTTTGGATGTAACGGTTGCGAAATTAATTATATTTATCAATTTATTTTTTTAAAATCGTTGCTAATAATTGAAATCTGTGTTTAATCACGTTTTTGTGGGATTCTTCTACCTTTGGCATTGAAGCCGAAAGCGAGGTAACGCTGACTTTTGCTTCCCATAAGCATGGTTTCATCTCGGATAGCACAGGTATATATACCATTTTCCTCTCCCTATTATAATAAAAGCCTTTGTGTGTTATTCTGTCACGCTGTCGTCGTTAATTGTTGCTATCTTTATGTTGAGATGTAGGACAACATTATCGGTTGACATAAATACGTAACTAGCATGTGGAGTAGAATGTTATTTATTGAATGTTTATATAAAAGATACGCATGTGTGTGTATGTATACATTTGATACTATGTAGGTGTTTCATGAATTTATGCAAACTAGATATTTCGATTAAAATAGTTTGTTTTATAATTTGTATAAGATTAATGGAATTCGTCCAAAAAGTATTTAATTGAGAAATATTTTAAACTCTATCATAAGTAGGAAAAATGAGATTTTTCTATTATCTTTTAATTTATCCACATTTAAAAAATAGATTTCTCCTTATATCAGCATCTGTACGCTAGTCCACATATAAATACTCTTATTATAAATTTTGCTATTCTTTGTAGCATTGTTTAAAATGTATATATACAGGGGTAATAAATAGCTCAAACTAGTATGGACAAGGGGAAATTAATTTCGGTAGTCTGAATAAATTAATTATCCTTAATATTGGGAGAATAACTAAAATAGTTTATAATATCTTCATTAAACAACTATCACATTCATTACATTATTTCAGTTGAAAGTATACACTCGAGAACTTATTCTAATGTCAACAAATACTGTTGAAACGAAAAATTGGCGATCTCCTCAGTGTAAATTATTCTCTGTGAGTGACTACAGCGCCAGTGGAGTACTCTGGTAACACATGTGTATCTCTAAGTGGCGCGAATGGAAATAAATATTTGATGATTGGAAAGATCAGGGCGAACTCTGATTAAAAGTATTAAGAGCAACTTCATGATGCACTTTAATTCAAGCAATTAATTGAGAAGGAAAACACGATACGTAAATACACGACTACATATAAATACAGGCATTACATTTGCCAGTCAGCTTTTACGTTCCGTTATTAAACATTGCTGATATGAATGCTACGTAACATGACGACGGACGGCCGTTGCTAAAGAAAATTAAAAATGCCATTAAGGTTAAATTTTGTGCCTGTTTGCAATTACATTTTTATTGACTACTGCAGTCAAAGGTCCACCTCGATAAAAATCCCCAGTTGAAGCTACGGATAGAGTCGAGAGTTTTTTAAAAAATCTGATGTGGCCAACACATGACTTTCTCCATATTTGGGGTATAGTTATTTAAATTATTATGAGTAGCATTATAAGGCAAAATTATTATTTTGTATCGTAAAAGAATACAGTCGACCTTATTGCCGTAATTTACGTATATTTTGAATACGTTTACAGAATTCACCGCTACATGGTGCTGGCGCTGTATACTGGTATTAAGAAAAAGCAATATATCTCCGAAATGGATCGTTCTACGAACATTTGTTTCAAACAAAACTTGGAATATATTATTCTCTACAAATTTGGTCCTCACGAAGATTACCAATAACGGTGTTTTGAAGGAGATATATGACGGAAACCGAAAAACCGATTATTTATACATAATTCCTAAACAATAACTGTAATGGAAAATTGTTTCAAATAAAAGATGTAGGAAATTATATTTTCTACATTTTTGTAATGGTCAATGTATACAATAATGACGTATTATCTGAGAAATATCGTAAAAACCGAATCGGGTTTCGAATAAACCTCGACTTCCGGTTAACCGGTATTGTCCAAAAACTAATCAGTTCTTTGTGCCCGTACCAAAGTGTTATATTTGATATCGCAAGTACTTTTTGAGTTAGAGCACCCACAATCACATACACACCCCCGCACACACACAGACATCATTCCAAAAATAGTCTAAACGTGTTCTAGGGACCTCAAAACGTGTATTTCCGTTGAAATCTCGAAGTCGATTTTTTCGTGATCACAATACTTTCCCATTACTACGTATGGAGAAAGTAAAAAGGTCTGCCGAAAGATCCCAATTCGCGTTTCAAAATTTTATATTGTATTAGGTATTGACTGAATTATAAGTTGCAGGCCATATACTTTTGTTCCCTTTTTATAAGAAAATACAACTTCGGATGGGGTATATTAATCAGTTAGTTGAAAACGCTAAGAAGAGAGGTATAATGACGGTGAAAAAATAACTTAGACAAGATTCAAACACATTTTTAATTCAATCCGAATTATAAACATATATTCTTTACTTTTTTGATACTATAGATATAAGATTATGATGCTTTGAACTAAGAGATTACGATGAAACAAAACGTACAATAATAGCAGACAATATATAAAATTATAATTTGGGACGTAAAGCATAAATTGCTCGGCTACATTTCAAAGAGTCCCGCTATTGAACTAGAATATGTAATCCAATTTTCATAAGTCATCTGAATTTATTAGGTGTGAGAAACTGTTTTAAGCATAAAAATATATTTTTCCATCTCAAACTTTTCATTAACTGAGCCCAATAATTTCGATAAAAAGACACGGTATTGAACTGATTTTAGAATAATTTTTATTTGCCGTTAACGATGACCATCTGAATGAATGATAACAAACTATTTGGAGTTATTCAAGTATAAATGTGCTAATCACAAATAAAATAATATTAAAGTAAATTTAAATGCAGATCTAATGACCCAGCTATATTTGTAGTGCCTGAATTATTACTTTTACCGTGTCTAAATAAATTATCGGAATTGCAGATATTTTACCAAGTAAAAATCTTCCTCTACATTAAGGATCGTTTTTATATTCTGTTCCTAAAAAAACAATCTGATGTGGCAAGCACATGAATTTCTCCACGAAGAGTAATGAATATGATTGCAATGCTGTTTACAAGTTGCTGTCGACAATAGCTTTCTAATAATAACCATCATCATTTACATGAATGATTTTTAAACACTTTGAATTATCTTCACAACGAAAAATATTTTGAATCACTTTTCACAATAAGTAAACGAAACTTATTTGTTATGAATAATAAAATATCGACGCGCATTCTTTCACTAACAATAAGATAAAATTATTGCGCAAAATATTGCCGGTTAAAATACATTTGGCAGCGCTGGCATCGCTGTCAACATTTCCAAATTTTTAACATAGCAACGAAAACAAAGCCATTACCTAACTACATAAATACTGAACATAAATTCAGACGAATAATCGAAATATTATATCTATGAAACAGCGCGTTTAATGAAAAAATTTTTAAACGAAAGTTATACAAAATTGTATTATCTACAACCTAAGTAGGTAATGACAAATGTTTATTATAATGAAGCCTTATAAGAGATATTTGGCAAAACGGAAAAGTGACTAGAGTAAACCTTAACATCCAGTTGGGAAAATTCGGCCAATATCTAATCAAACCTATATTTTTTATAAAGATATAATTTTGTGCTGATCTGATAAGTAGTTTTGAGTTAGAGCGCGCAAAAAATTGCTATGACACAGACATATATACAGACATCATCAGCAAAATATTGTAAACGTATTCAGGAGAACTTAAAACGTATATTTTCGTTGAAATCTCTAATTCCAATTTTTTTACGAAAACAATGCGTTCTCTACCCTGCGAATGGATAAAAAAATAAAAAGCTCAATTCCTTCCAATTAACATTAGAGATAAATGTATATTCAAATGCCGTGAACGAGATAAAATAAGAAGGAAAGTTATAAGTAAGCATAACTCTATCGCGCTATATTTATATTAATTGGGATCCAAGATTATATGAGATCAGGCGTATAAAATTAGGGAATATCAGTTTGAAATTTATTATTTTTCCACAAAAAACTTAACAATAGGACTATCGATTATAGATCCCCTAAAAACCAAGATTATTAAATTATTAATGTATCTTTTATCGCAATGGTAGTTTTTATCCCAAATTATCGTTTATTTGAAAAATCGTAAAACTTTCAGTATATATATGTTAAGCTTTTAAGCTGGCTAATCTCTTATAAACAAATCATATACTGCCTAAATGAACCAATTAACAAATTATATAAAAGCCTCATTTTTTCGCCGGATACATCCGAAACCTATATGTTTTATAAAATGTCCATAAATGGATTAACTCCGATCAACCTTTAACCAGCCACGACCTTCTGACCCCCTCTCTTGCCCTTGTGTCTCTGCTTTATATCCGCCACCAAAAACAGAGGCCGGAAGTCGAACAAAGAGTCCAACCATTCCAAAAAAGCTCGTTTTTTATTTCTTTTGCTGCAACAATAAATCCTGTCTCTATTTATTTTTTCGTAACATACCCACAGAAAGCAATAGCGTTTAAGCATAAACGATTCATAAATCTCATCATCTTACGACTTTAAAACACTCAAGATCCCTTTAAAGTTTAGTTTACCTCCCTAATCGTATTCATACGCCAATTAATACCCGAAAACCTTTTACTTGTATCGATACCAACTTTTATTCCATTTAACACGTAGCGTAAATGTATGGAAATTTTTCCAACACATATAAACATAAGTAGACACGACCAGATTTTCTCACGTGCAAACTGCAGCGCAGTACGTTAAATTATGAATAAGCGACCTCGCTTTATGGTCTGTATCAAGTAAATGATATAGGTTACTCACAAGACCATAAAATGATTACTTGAGTAAGTCATATTATCATTTGAATTGCCTTCAAGGAGTCGCGCGTGGTTACTACCAAGGAAAAAACGACTATCCGCACATGGTTCGCCCGCATCCATTACGAAGCGTGTTTATGTAAATAACGAAGCCAAAAACGGTATCATATATACGCTTTTTTTATGGTACGCATAATGGGGGGCCACAAAACTCGGCAATTCGCAGAAGTACTCATCAGCTCGGTGGCTACAAAAAAGAGTCAACGTTACGCTTTATTTTTGGCAGAAAATTAACGGTTCACTTAAACCGGCGCTAATATAGTTTCGGCTCTCGAAAAAAATAACACGTATTGTGGTTCCCACGACCTTCAAAAAATGCCGCCGCCGTCGGATTTCTCCTCCGTGCATACTCTTAACCCGTTCTGTTACGAAAGTTTTTTTTCAAGGCCTTCACCCTCACATCTTTCTCTCCTCTCGCTCTCTCTCCCTCTCTCTCTCTCCCTTTGGGCCGGCAGATGTTCCTTCCCTCCTTCGGAATGGCTCATCATAAAAATCTGATCTACGCCACTTCTGAAATGGCTGCTGGAAGAGATCGTGTTGCTCCCGGAAAGTTTTTTTTCCTTCTTTCTCTCTCTCTCTCTCTCTCTCTCTCTCTCTCTCTCTCTCTCTCTCTCCCTTTCCGGAGATGGAGTGAGTGAGTGAGTGGGTGGGTGGTTTAAGTAAAATGAAAATGGAGGGGGGGGGGAGAGGAAGAAGGTTGGGGGTGGATGTGTTTGACGTGAGACGGGGGCGATGACGTAGAAGTGGAAGCCTATCGATGAAGGGAAGTCGTGCTATGAATGGCACAGCATTGGGGGGAGTAGAAGAGGGGAGAGAGAGTTAATTACGCAGCTGAATCAAAGGGTTGAGAGAGTGAGAGGGCGTCGAGCGAATTATCCCGGCATCGCGTCGAACAAGAATCCCGTCGGGGCGGGTAGGGGGAGAAGTGTTCGGTAAGTGCAACGCATTTGCACGACTTCTTTTGTTCTTTTTTTTTTTTAGACTCTCCCAAATTCCTAAAGGGGAGTGTTGCGTTCGTGTTCGGATACAGGACGTGGCCGAATGAGCAAGACAAACAAACGGTCGAACTCGCGCAAACACTCCAACTTTACTCGAACTTCTGTAGCTCGAATCCATTGTCCGTCTCTTTTTTTTTTATTAAGACCGTATCGGCTAGCTTGCGCGTTTATATTCATGCACGCGTGAATGCGAACGCTAAGGAAAAAAAATCGCTGATAATTTGGCTGAGTGTGAGTGAAGTAGGGAGTTTATTGGGTGAGCTAGTATGCACGGATGGGGAGCGTGTCTGATTATTCTCTTTGGCAGCCCTGAAAAGCGTGTAATGGATCTTGAGAAACTAGATATCTTGACACGTCGACATTATTTCCCTTGGTAACTTACTGTAAATACAGTTGGCGGCGTGTATTTGTAATATCTAGTATGCGTACGCGTATCTAATTATTTCATATCTATTATATTAATTTCGTTGTTTGTGTGTCAGCAAATAATAACCATGGAGTCAAAAAATCAACTATAAAGCAAAGTGTTTGTATGTATGTTGTTCTATAACTTAGCAACTACAGCATGTAGAAATATGGGGAAGGTGTCATTTTAACCGGAATGAAGAGTTAAGTGGTGTAGTCAGGCTCTTAAACCGATTTGATTGACCTTACTAATTTAAAAATATATTTTCTTCTTTTCATTTTCTCCGTCTGAATAACATAGGGATGAGTGCAGCTTATTTTTCATTTGAATTTTAATATTACTTATAAACATGGTACGAACTTGAGACTTAGATGGTTCTATGCAGGAAAGAACGAAGTTTATCTTTATTGAAGACAGAATTGGAATCCTGGTCTAATTAGCGTATAAATGCATTTAAAATCACAAAAAGACACGATTTTATCAGTTTTATAACAATGCCAAATATAAACTAACATGACAACTCCCACTGTCGCCAAAGCTGCGAGTCCAATGCATTTATATGGGAAAAATTTACGTAGGTAATATCGTTTTTTAATTTCTGTGTGCGATTTTGCTGTTTACATGGCAACCAAATATTTGTTGATTTTTATTGAAATATTATTAATAAACTGTTCTTAATCACATTTTCGTGTGGCGTAGAGTTCTCCAAAGCAAACTGTTATTTAGAACTACGCAACTCGAATAACTAGACGTATATTTTCTACAAATTGTGATTTCCACACCTTTGAAGATATCGTCACAAAACTTCACATAGTTATATAATTTCACCTATGGGTAATTCAATAATTATTTTCCCATAACTTTACACGTAATTTTCGATTTTTAGAGTGTAAGGTTTTTTCCCTTCATCCATCAAAATACAGTGGACCGATTTTCTTTGTTTTTGCTTTATTCGACGGTTCTTTTGATGTTTACATGTTACACGGTCGAAGTTTTAGATTCACTAAATCCGTTGAAATTCAAAGCGTACTTCCGCTAGTTTATAACAAAAAGGAAAAAAGGGGGAATGTATGTTGGCAACCAGTGGTTGACACGAAGGGAAGGGAGCAAGTGGACACTTACTGGGTGGTGTGGACGTCCACGGTGACAATAAGGCCTGTCGTTAAAGCTTTCAGGAATCCTCCCCGCAAAGGAGGAAAAAAAACCACTCGTCCACTGGATCCTTCCTATCTCTTTCATATATACTACGGAAGAGGAAAGGTAAATGAGGATATTTAGGAAATGAAGGAAACCCAGTGAGCACTTACCGGAAGGAGAGCCGCTGGGGTGTTGGAAAGAGACATTTATAGAAGTTATTGGAGCTTTCGGGATGATCCCTTCGTCAGCACAAGAGAGACACAACATCCCAGCGGTAAGTGCTCACTGGGTTTCCTTCAACACCTAGTTGCCCTATATATATATATATATATATATATATATATATATATATATAAAGGTGCTGAAGATAAAATGGACAGATAGGGTGAAAAATGAGGAAGTACTACGAAGAATAGGAGAGAAACGAACGATTATACAGACTATCAGAAAGAGGAAGGCGAACTGGATTGGGCATTACCTGAGGAGAGAGTGCATGATTAAAGAAGTGCTAGAAGGAAAACTGGATGGAAAAAGAGAAAGAGGTAGGAAAATGTTACAGCTAGTAGACGACTTGAAAGGGAAAGAGAGCTATCAAGTCATGAAGAAAACTGCGGAAAATAGGAATATATGGAGAACCAAGTTTAACCTAGAATAATCACGGACCTGTCAATGGACAGACTACCTATGATGATGAAAGGTGGCAATAAGGTGTTGGAGGGAGCCCAGTGGACACTTACCTAAATTTGAGAGCCACTGGGGGTGCTGAAGAAGGGCGTCAGCCCGAAAGCTCCATATTTGTGTTGTTCTTGTGTTTTTCGTTGCCACCTTTATTATTACCTTTCTTTTTCTTTAACCATATTATATATATATATGCCAGTACATTGAATACAGATACTCAACTTTCCGGCATCTATGACCAGTTGCCCAGCTAGCGTGCATTTGATTTCCTTCCTCCTATCCAGGCTCAATTATTTAAACACGTACATGCATTAGCATGCGTAGACACGTTGATGAGTCGCTGAGGTTTCGTGTAAAATACGTAGAAATATGAACCACCCTCAAAACAAAAGAAAAAGTAATCTCTAACGTAGATTCTTCGTGGACCATTTTTCAACCACCTCACCCGCGCATGGCAAAGTAACATTTCAGCCCTGGAGTGAGATTTATCGGCGCTTACTCTCGAGGAATAAAGTCCCGTTTTATGCGCGGAGCGGAACTTATTTCAGCCGGTTAACGTCCGTGCATTCATCTAGTAGATGAATCGTACGTGAAAGTAGATTGCTACAACAGAGCGATGAATGATACCGAGGGCGGATTGTGTAGGTATATTTTTTACGAAAAAATAAACAAACGAATTAAAAAAAGAAGAGAAGGATTAGATTTAGGGGGAGGCGGAATTACGACTGATCGAAAATTGCCCCCATTTTTTTTTACAAAAAAATCTTACTCCGTATCTCCCGCTAGAGATCGTAATCTATTCCGCCCTCATTCCTTTGTCGCTCTCTCTCTCTCTCTCCCCCCCCCCTCTCTCTCTCTCTCTCTCTCTTTCTCTCGCTCTCTCGAAAAGAAACGAAAATCGTTGTTTTCGTCCGGTAACGGCCAAAAACACGCAAACAAACAAAATAGAAACGTTACAATAGAGGACGACGCCACGGCCGCCTTTTATTCAAGACTTGTGGACGGTAAACAACAACCATTTTCACGTACAATTTCTCTTTCTCTCTCTCTCGCCCTTTCTCTTTCCTCTCTCTCTCTCCCCTCTCTCATTCCTCTACGGATTCGTCTCGGAGAGTTTTTATGAATCGGATCACACTCACGACGCCTCGAAAAGAAACTCCCGCGAAACTTCATTCCGTCTTGTTTTTTTTCCCCCTTCAACGCAAGGGTATATATATATTTTTAGCTAAAAGGATAAGAGGTAGGGGAGGCGTAAATGGAGGAGGGATGGGGGAAGGAGTGGTGTTAAGAAGGAGAACTTGTCGAGTTGTGCGAGGAGACATCGCGAAATAAAAGCTCTTCTCCCTCTTCTTCCCTCCCCCCCCCCCTCTTTTATCCTCCTTCCTCCGTTTTTTTTGCTCTCGTTTCGCGGTTGTTCTATAAAAGAGCATCCTGACACCTCTCCGATACCTTCCTCCTGGACGTAAAATTTTTTTTCTTTTTCTTCACGGAACGCTGAGAGAAAGAAAGTGAGAGAATGTCCGACCATTCCCCGTCTGAGGATACCGCTTCTGTTACGCATTTAAAAGCACTCGGAATAAATAAAAAAAACAGAAGTTCGCGCCGACGGCTCGGCATCCTAAGCGAAGAGATGTCGCTCAAATAATAATAATAATAATTATTATTATTATTATAAAATAGACGAGAAGCTGCGACGGAAGATCTCTCGAAAGATAGTGTCGGGAGGGGGGGAAGGAGGGAGAGATGGAGGAGGGGGAGAATTAGGAGTGAGAGAAAGGAATCCAATACAGTAAAACCCCGCTATACGTTGTTTCGCATATACGTCGCCAATCAATTAAGGAGCATGTTTCGTTATAAGTTGTGTCGCTTCGCATATACGTCGTTTGGGAAATACTAAAAGCAGAATTTCAGAAATTCCAATTGCGGTGCATAAATTATAACTATAACAATAAAAACTTTCTATTCGGCTTTTAATTTCGTGTTTATTATTAGTTATGTGAATTAATTTAATTTCATGTTTATCAATTCGTGTAAAATCATACTCGAAATAAACATTTGCTGGCCATGTGTTTGAGAGATCACGATGGGTAGGTGGTTCACAAGATACACAGGGGATAAAAGGGAATGTCCCAATTTTAATGACGATGTGTAAAAACCTATTTCTGAGCGACAGTCAGCTATAAGAGAGCTTTGTGATATACTTTGGATTGCGAAATCTGCTTGAAAAGTACTCTAAAGTGCGTATCAGAGTACATGTAAGTAAAGAAACAATTTTTGTGCTCCATCACTCTATAGATAGTTATTTTCAGTGATTTCTGAATTTATTATTGCAATTGGTTACTCGTTGTTACGATTAAATGTATGTTAAACACTAGTAGAATTGGGTGGTAAACGCATAGTGGTAACATAGTATGTGTAATGAACTGTATTGACATGTATTATTTGGGACACAAAATATCCGCCAGGAACGTAACCCCTCCTTTTACCATAGTTCTTACGGTAATCTTTGTTTCGCTATACGTTGTTTCGTTATAAGTCGCATTTTTCAGGAACGCATCTCCGACGTATAGCGGGGTATTACTGTATTGGCCGTCCTATAGTCTCTTATAGTAAGTCCCGCACCCTCGTGTTGCATGCAGTCCGCCATCCCGGAGACCAACGATAGAACGAGAAGAGTATCGTGGCCTAAGAGAGCGAGTAGAAGGAGAGAGAGAGAGGGTGAGGTAGTGAGGGAGAGAGAGAGGAGGGGAGAGAAGGAGAGAGAGAGACTCCTAGTGAGGGAGAGGTGAAGCGGGGGAGAGAGAGAGGGAAAGAGAGGCGGGGCGCGCTGGAACGTCAATACTCAGATAGGAGCGGGGGCGGAAGGGAGGGAGGGAAGGAGAGTAGAGAGAGAGGTAGGAAGGAAGGGAAGAGAGGGGAAGGGATGTGTCGGCGCAGGCGTATTACGGCCGTGACTCTCTCTCTCTCTCGCTTCCCAAGAGGGAGAGAGAGAAAGAGAGAGGGAAAAAGAGAGAGAGCGAGAAAGAGAGAGAGAGAGATCGTGAGAGAGTGTTCGCCCAGTCGAGCGTATGTCGGGAAGGGAAGAAAGGCAGCGCACCCTTGTAGCCTAAGCGGGAACCCTCCGCATCGCAGCGTCCTCTCACTCTCTTTCTCGTCTGTAGCCGGATTTTTAGTTGGGCGGTGGCCATTATCGCCGTGGACATGAGGAGCGTCCTCGAGGGGTGGAGTTGGAGGTGGGTGTAGTTAGGTCTAGAGAGAGAGAGAGAGAGTAGGAGGAGGCGGTGGTCGTGTAAGGGGGAGGGAGGAGGAAAGGGTGGGAGGAGAGGGAATAACCCTTCGGCGCCGCCCCTCGTGAACGCAACAATCCCCGTGAGCGTACGTGTGGAGTGGAAGAGAGTGTGTGTGTGTGTGTGTGTGTGTGTGTTTTGGTGCATAGCGCGCGTATCGGCGCGTGCGCCCAGTCCTTCCATTTAACCTCTCCCTCCTCTCAACTCTCTCCCTCTTTCCCCTTCTTCTCGAAAAAAAAACCTTCCCCTAGCATCCCTCCCTCACCTAACATCTCGCACAAGCACTAAGCCGCACTGCTTTTAGGAACTGCCTAGCCTTTGGATCTCAGAGGCGTGACGTCCCTCGCATCCCTTGTCGGCTTTCGAAAAACGTGAGGAGAGGCACTCTTGTCGGGTGACCCGTAGGGAAGAGGAGTCTCTCTCGGCATCTACTCGGGGCCGCCCGGGGCGGAGAGAAGAGGTAAAAAAAGAGGCGGAGCGGTGAGACTCGGCGTGAGGGAGAGAGGTGGTCCGTGTTACAAAAGAGGACCACCACGCTCTATCCCCCTCTATATACCTTCCTTCCTCTTACCTCTTAAGAGGAGAGGCGATTGATCCGGTCGTCCATTCACCAAGGCGCTCACGGACGGACTGGCTCGCTCGCTCCGACGTTTTAAGAGAGCGACGCCCCTCGTAGGAAGAAGACGTGCATCTCGGCAAATCCCGCCCACGAAAGACGGACTGTTTTAAACGTGTCAAGGAACGCGATAAGTCACGCGTGTTGTCCTCTTCCGAGTTGGAAGAGGAGGATAAAAAAATGTGCCGCTCGAAATCCGAGTGCGTGAGGTAATCTGCCTGGTTTATCGGGGGGGGGGGAGAAGAGTACCCCAAGGCACCATCCTCCCGCCCCAACAGCGAAGATGTGAAACGGAAGCCGTTTTTATTTTCCTATCCGAGCAGAGAAGCGAGGATGAGCGAGTCGAGATCGTCGGCAGGTGCGTTCGTGTCGTAAGGGCGCGAAGAAGGCGTGTGTTTTGTTATCGTCCCATGGCGGCCACAGTGCCGCGGAAGACGGCAGGGCGTACGGCGGCAAAGGAGAACAGGAAGCACGCGAGAGGCAGGAGGAAGAGTGAGTGAAGCGCGGAGGAAAGGAAAAAGAGAAAGAGAGAGGATAAGGCTTCCCTCTTATGGTACCGTCTCCAAAAAATCTCTCGCGACTTCAACAACCGACTTGAATAATTAACCTGCGTACCTGACTGCATCCCACATAAAAATCACGACTTCTTCTCCTCCCCCCTTCCCTCTCACCCTGACACGAGTGCTCCGTATAACCCTTAGCAACCTTTCCCCCCTTTTTTCCCTTTCGACGTAAAAAAAAAAGGGACTCAGTACCGAAGCAACCGTCTCAAGGGACGATGACCTACACAGACCGATCGATCTCCCTCTCCTAGCTATACGGCTTTTTCCTCCGAGGGAATAAAAATAAAAAAAGGATTTTTCCCCCTTCCTTTGGGCCGTGTTCCTCTCGAATCCCACGTCTCTCAGACACTGAAGAGAGAGAAAGAGAATTTTAAAAAAACCAAAAACAAAGCTGAACTTTTTCCTTTTAAAACGAATAATAAAAAAACGAACTCGAGTGGCAAAAAGGGAGTGACACTGGGACTCTTCGGCTGACCTGATTTGGGGAGAAGCATCTCTCTTTCTCCCTATCCTATCTCTCCCCCTCCTTTCTCTCCCTCCCTCTTTCTCTCTCCCTCTCTCCTCATATCCACTCCCTCTTTCACATCCCCCGCGAGAACAAAGGCGGTGGTCCGGTGGTGGTGGTGGTTTTGACGGCGCATCGCCGTGGTGTTCCTGCATCCATCCCTCTTACGCTGATTGGATCCTTTAGGACGGCAGTTCAGATGGATTTATGGATACTGCTCGTGTTGAGCATAGCCGGTGAGTTGTTTTTTAATTTTTATTTTCTCGATAAAATATTTGGGACGGCGAGAGATCATATCGGGAGTCGGGAAAGAATTTATTTTTTTTTCGGGACGTACTTCCGTCGGATTCGTCGCGTCGAAGTTTTTGACAGCATTGCATCATTCGGGGTGTTTTTTTTAAACGTGGGACGTGTTCCGCGGTCTTTCTTGGGCTTTTTTTTCCGAAAAGAAAAACGTGGACCGATGATGGAGTTTCCCAAGAATTTCGTGTCTCTGATCGGTTGTAGAGTAGTGAATTCATGAATCATGAGGAACGGGCGTACGAGTTTTCTTTCTACCGCAACACGCCCGTAGTTCCGTCCCTTTTAAATTTTTTTTTTGCCGTTCAATAACGGCCGTGGGGATAACAAGAGAGATCCAAAATCCCGAAAATCTTCCGCTTCCCCCGGAATGATTTTTATTCGAATATTTTTAACGATGCGGGCGGCTGCAGCCAACGATGTTGACTTCATAACCATACTTCTCGATCACGCTGGTGGTGGGACAAAAATGTGTCATGGACGAATAACGGAATGGGAGGAAATTGAGGGAGAAAGAGAGCCCTCTATGGGACCTAATAATGAAAAATATTCGATTTATTTCGCCTTCGATTATTCTGAATTGCCGTCACTAAATCCTAAGCCCGATAAATAGATTGTCCGAGGTTTCTTCGCATGGCAAACAACTCGTAACATCCGCGACTTGTATCACCTTAATATGAGAATAAGGTATATACCGAGATTTTGTTTAAAGATCAGAAAGTCAACGTTTCCCTTTCTACGAGATTATTCGACGGGAGAAAGTAAGTGAGGTACCGACTGCGAAGAGCACGTGGTATTTTATCGGGAGAGTGGTACGGCACGGAAGCATTGCCGCTTTCCCATTTCGCGGTAAAAGCGAATGACCGAGAAAGGAAATACGTCTGATCGATTCGTTTTACGTTCCGAGAGATTCGTTTTTCTTTTAAATAAAAAAGAACCGAGAGATCTAGATGGTTCGATAAAGCGTCTTAACTTTCCCGCAGCGCCGGAGTAATTCGACGCAACGAATTGACCATGAGAAGACGACAACTTTTAGCGAGAGACGTATAAAACCACGCCCACTTTGCAGGGCTCGAATCTGTGCCATCAGCACGGAGGGAGCCCTCCTCTTAACTCTTTATCTATCTTCCTTTCTATCCACCTCTCTACCACCCCTCTCCCCTTTATCTCTATCCGTTCCCCTATCTCCGGCTTGTCTTTCTTTCTAGCCCTCTATCTCCCTCTCTCTCCCTCCCTTTCCCTCTGCCATTTCTCCACCTGTACGTAATCTCTCTTTCTCCACCATCTCCCGCCCGTGTATTTCTCCCCAACTCTCTATCTCACTCTCTCCCTTTCGAACTTCCATTTCTCTCCCTCTACTACCCGAGCTCTCTGGCTCTTTCTCCCTCCCTTCTCTTTCTCCCTCTCTTCTCATTCTCCCTCCCTCTCTCATTCTCCCTCCCTCTCTCATTCTCCCTCCCTTCTCATTCTCCCTCTCTTCTCATTCTCCCTCTCTCATTCTCCCTCGCTCGCTCACTCTCTCTCTCTCTCTATGCCACCAAAATCGAACGAGCGTATAATCAATGTGTCAAATTTATTTTCAATCCCAGAAGATAGGCCGCGTAACCTCTTTTTATCTCGGGAATTGCATTGGCTTCGTCTATATAATCGTGGCCGTGGATCTCCCTGCCCGATTTTCGCTTCGGTTAAAAAAAAAAAAAATCTCCCCGTCTCCCTAACCCAATTTAAAAAAATAAAATAAAACTTTTTTCGAACGGCCACTTTTGCGGAAACTTTTCTGGAATTGGGTAGTGTATGTAATGTTCTCGATCCGATCAACTGCTTAATAATCCTTTTTCTATCGTTATCATTAGCAATTTTATTCCTTTTTCTTTAAAAAAAAAACGTTCCTTTCGCTGGTGCGACTTAAAAACCCGTTTGGCAACGGCAAAAGTTTTCCTTTCTCTCGCGATTTCGCCGTGCATTGTTTCCGCAAAGATCTTCGCTTCCAAATAACGCGTTTCCCAGCAGGTTTTAGCTGATCTAATTAATAACTCGAAATACATTTATATCCGGTATGAACTCGTAATTTCATATGACACCAGCGTCAGCATTCCATTGTTGGAGTGTTTTTGCCACCTACGTTTTTTCTCCCCATCCATGTACGTGCTTCTTGCTCCGGCGGTTTTTTCCTCCCCGCGATCTCGATCATTAATTATCCTATCCTATTATTAATGTGCTGAGTGTTACGTTTTTATTAAAGCCCTGTGATACCGTAGCATTCGGGGGTTGTGTGTAAGAGAGAGAGAGAGAAAGAGGCCCGTTATGGCCTAACCTCTCCAATAAAGGGTTCAATCAATCAATCCCATACCTTCCTCTCTTTCTCCCTCCCTTTCTCTCTCTCTCCATTTCTCTCTGTCCTTTTCTTACCTTCTCTATCCCTGTCACCGCTCCTTCCTATTTCTCCCCTTTCTACCCAATTTCCTTTCTTCTCTCCTTGGTTTCAAAGTCTCTTGATCCCTTTTATCTTCCCACTCTCCTTCCATCTCTTCCTCCTCTCCTTATATCACGTTATTTTTAGCGGTTAAAAAAAAATCCGCTTATCCGTTCATTTTCTCCGTCTGTCTGTCTGACTCCTAAACTCTTAAACGAAAGCAGACAGAGAATTAGTTTTTTCCCCCAATCGATTTAGTTTTGCACGTTTTCTTGCGGAGGTCCGTCTGTCTGTCTGTCTGACGCGCTAACTCCTAAACGAAAGTAGCCAGACTTCGTTCAGTGTTGCGTCTTGCTTGAAAAAAATGACCGTTTACCGCCTCTTTCTTCTTTCGTTACCGTTCCCCATTTCTCTTTCTCCCTATCCACTTTGCGTCCGTTTCCTTCCTTCCCAATTTCTCTCTCGCCTTAGGTTGGATGAAAACATGGGATGTTTAGTTTCAATCTCGCCCTAATAAGGACGATTATCCATCCATCCATCCATCTATCCTATTCTTTTATCTCTGTATTTACTCTGCTATACCCCCTGCCTTTCTCCGTTCCCATCCCTCCTTTCACCTATCGACCCATCGATCTCTTTCCGTCTATATCTTTCAATTTATCTTCCTTTCAAGATAGCATTCCTCTCCGCCTCTCTATGTGCATGTCTCTTTATCTCCGTGCCCGTCTCCCATTTCCCTTTCTATCTCTCTCTCTCTCTCACTCTCACTTTCTCCCACACTCTCTTTCTATTTCACCTCGGAACGCTTTTATTCTCAAGGTCTGCTTTCCTGTAGATATTTTCATTTCAGAAGATGCGGGAAGAAATCGACCTTTGGGCTTTTTTTTTGCTTCGGGAGCGCACAATCTTCGCCTCGGAAATTTTTTTTAACCGTGCCGTCGCGCAAACCGAGGATAGGAGTGGATCGTCTCCTGGGTTATTTCGTTTTTTTTATATTATTTATTTTACGCGTAGAGATATCCTTCGTTGATGAGTTTTTGAACGACTTGCGCCCCAAAGGAGGACAAACATTCCCATCGGTCGATTAAAATAATAAAAAAAAAAGGAAAAAGTGAAAGGTTCGCCGCTATGTGGCTTAATGCGATTCGGAAGTTTACGGTCCTTTTTATTTTTTGTTTTTTTTTTTTTTTGACGTATTCGCCGACTCTAAAATATCGTCGTGGGAGGTCGTCCGGCGATTTGATATACTGTATAAACTTCGGTTAAAGGTTAATGCGAGAGCGAAATAAAAAAAAATGTCGCCATGCAAATGACCGCCTTCGCTTTTGCGATGCATCCGAAATGAAGACGCAACTGTGTCGTTATCTTTCATTATTATTCGATAAAAAGGAAACGGGTCTAAACGCTTCCAAGGAGGGATTATGGAGCTCTCCTTATGGCTAGAATCCAATTGATGGCCGAGATAATTCGTGTGGTCATTAAGCGGGTGGGGAAAACAGATGCGCATTTCGAATGCTAAGTCGCCGTCATCAGTGGTGACTCATCGCTAAATGAGCATCTGGATTTTCCTAACCGTTGAATGGCTACTGGAATTATCGTGACCATCAGAAGCTCCAAACACAGTGAGCACTTTCTTCTTTACTTTTGAGTTATGAACGATTTGGGTCATACTACTTGAAACAAAACTGCGTAAAATATCTTTCGAAATTGCTGCTAAGTATATTTCTCTATTTTTCTCAGTTGGTAGGTTTATGAACATTCAAATGAATACTGAGAATTCGTAAAAGTTAGGCATTATGACGTATTTGTTTTATTTTTTTGTTTCCACTGTAGAATCACCTACCGTAGTGTAGTTCTATAATGAGATACGACAACGGATATAAAACTAAGCTATTCATCGGCTTTCTAATACAAGAGAAAAATGACACCCTGATTAAAATCAGCATCCTTTTTTTTAGGGAATAGTGTTCCGTAACATATGATTCGCCAATAATTTTCAAATAAGTACGACTTATCCTCATAATATGCAGGAATGCTAGTCGCTAACAAAACTGGCACTAAGGACAGACTTCACCATTGGCATCATCCGCAATATAAAATTCCCTTGACGTTGTAAGTAATAAATAATGCAAGCACGAAAATTGCCTCTTTGTTTAAAACACAAAAGAAAAACTCCCTCCAGTTTTTATCTATTTAAAAAAAAACAAGAAATTTGCGGCCTTCATTTAAAATTCCATTTTAATGTTCAAACGTGTTTCCGCACGGTTAAAATATGCTCGATTGCCCACGAGGGTTAAGCGGCTTATCAAAATTATGCAGATTCAATTATACTGTCTCGAGAGGGTCCTTAAGATTTCGGCGCTCCGGGGACGGTTTCCCCCGCTTGCCGGGGCTTAGGCACGTATCTGCGAGGCAACACACATTGCTTCATGGACCGAAATCCCGGAATTTCATCCCCCAATATTTCACACACATTTAATCTCCATTCCGATGGCGAGCTCTGGATGCATCCAAGGACGCTGGACTCACATTTCTCACTTTATTTTTTTTAAATATCAAGCCCCGTCTCGTTAATTCTTTTCGATCGCATTCATCCTCATTAACGCGGTACGCGAAATGACGCGAGATCCTTTTTTTTTAGGCGCGGACTCGTGACATCTTAATTAAACGCATTTACTTTCCGAGGATATGCAACGCGAAAATTAACTAGAATCGCCGGAGCGCTGTTAATTAGGTTGGGAAAATAAGCGAGGTGGTCAATAACAGTAACGATATCATAAATCCTGTACCGGGCATTTAAAGGAAATAAGGTCGACCGCGGAGATCTCCAAATTACGATCCTCGTAGCCTATTAGACCGGCGAGTGTTTAAACTCGTGGTCGCACGCGCGCAACTGTTGGTACAAACCGCTGGATTATTTTTTTTTCTCTCGCGAGACGTTAAATTTGTATCCTATACGAATTAAGGAGAGAACTTTGCGGCCCGTGGCATCCTCTTTTGAAGACGTGTAGTTACGAAACTTGTCGCGAATAGACGTTACAGGAAAATCCCGTAGCTGTAAAACGTTTCCTCGCTTTGCAGAACTCGTCCTCCGTAGACGAACTAGGTGAGGTAAACCAGACGGGTGTTTCAAGTAAGGAGCAGTCGTCTTCGGTGGGAATTCACCGGTTGCTAAAACGCAGGAAAAATTTGTTTTCTCTGTTGAGGTCGAGGAGGGGGAAATTGCGGAGGACCGCTTTGCGGGTGAAATGTCTTCTGGTTTACTCAACCGTCATTTCACTTGCGTGGAATTTATATTTTATTAATAAATGCAGGAAAATCAGGCGAGCATTTCAGTTGGAAAGTCGTCCTAGGCCGTAATTCACCGGTCTAATGATTTGACATGATGTTTTATGGTTGCGGGGGTCACTTCGATCATTAATTAGATCCGACCCGTAATGTAAACTCGCTTCTGAAATTTTCATTATTCGAATTGAAGTATTTTTAATCACCGACGATAAAATAAAAGGCACGCGGCCAGTTTTAGACGCCGGGAGACGATAATCCCTGAAATAATCACGTTTCCCGGAAGGATAAAACGGGAAAAAAACAAACTTATGGAAAACGCAGATTTGTGCCCCTGCTTCGATTTACCGCCATTTCCCGGACGAACCAAACTCGGGCGTTATATCCCCCGAACGGTACAAGCGAGCATCGTTATCTAACATCTCGACGGGAAAAAAAAGATCGCAAAATTAAAAAATAAAAATAAAACCAACGCCCCACGGCGGGAGTTTGAACCCGCGACCTTACCATTGAGAGACACTCGTGTTTCCCATCTCACCATCAAGGCCGGCTGAAGAATAATGCATCGACCCACTATCGAAATCGCGCACTGGGGA
Source organism: Uropetala carovei (assembly GCA_036926305.1). Taxonomy (NCBI): domain Eukaryota; kingdom Metazoa; phylum Arthropoda; class Insecta; order Odonata; family Petaluridae; genus Uropetala; species Uropetala carovei. Next base: position 2,333,703 of record JAXCHB010000005.1, read on the forward strand.
AATATAAACAACGGAATTAGCAGACGTCACGTGACACGCCTCTCGGGAAATATGTATACGGGAACCCGGAGACTAGAGAGGGGAGGGGAGAGGGAAGGGGAGTCGGGAGGGGGGAGGGAGGGGGGGAGGGAGGGGGAGGGGAGGGGGAGGCAGGAGGAAAGAAGGAGGCGGAAGTTAGAAAAAGGTAAAAGAGGGAAAGGAACGTTTTGTTTTACGCCCATCGATCCAGAAGATTCCAAAGCGCCTTTTATGGATCGCAAACTGAAATTGCAAGCGACAGTGTTACCGAAATATGCGTCCGTAACATGGCCGCATTTTTCTCCGGTTTATCATCAAGGGAGGGTATCTCTCCCCCTCTCTTTTTACAGTCGAGTACTCACGTCGAGCCGAAAAAAAAGTCCTTATCACTCATTCTGCCCCGTCATTTCGCGATGAAGTACGAATTCCGTAAGGAAGATAAACGACGAATTTGCCTTCGAGGACGTGAACTAACTATACTACGTACCAAACTTAATGATCGCTGGCCATGCCTCCAAAAATTAGGGCGTTCCCTTCGTCAACAAATCAGAGGCATCCGGCGTTGCCGTCTGTTTGTTCCCTACTCAGGGAATACCGCGCTCTCTCTCTCTCTCACAATCAGGGGACTTTACCGCTCTCTCTCTCTCACACACAGCAGATGCGTAGCGTCTTTCGCTTGCGGCGGATGAGTATTGTGTGAAAGATGTCTGAGCGAAAATCTGTGAGACGTGTTCTTCAGAGTTCCGCGCGGAATTTAGTTTTAAGTGTACGAAATTACTTCGAGAGGGAGAAAAGTAATGGTGGATCATTACTTGCTATTTCGAAGGTTGTAAAAAGATCAGCTGTTGCCCTTAACTTGGGAACGGCTACAGTCAGAAGAATAACCAACGAGAAGTATTCTCAGGAAAACCGTAGTAGAACACACAAAGAAAGTTATCGAGGAGGCTTGGATTAAAGAAGGAATATTGGAAGAGGGAATTCAAGAAATTATAATAGCATTGACCTCAAGTTCGGATTCGAATACTAGCAGTGATGTCAATATTAGCGAAGATAACGTTGGACTGGAAGAATTAGGAGTTTCACCTTTGTAGAAGGTAACTATAGAAATTATTTATATTTGTTTCATTCTGTTTAAATACTAAGGAAGGTAGGTATTGATTGAATAATTACTCTTTGTTTAAAAAATTAAGTGTAAAATTAGATAATTACTAATATGCTGTATTGTTTTGCCATTTACTCATACAAATATCTCTCTTTTTTTGAACAGCTTCAATTGAACACTGTCAATCAGTCAACAATTTGTCTCCTGATTTAAATATCTTAATGTTTTACTAGGTAAGAAGGTGAGGTGAATGATGAGGTATAATTTCCTCTTGACTATTTATTAACAAGTTAAATTTTCAGTCTATGCCAAGTTGATCAGTTCCTCCATGGTGCCTTTGCCCAAATTTCCAGCTGCTAATTAATTTCCACAAGATAAGTATATTGGAGTATTACATTACCACACTATTGAATGAGTGTTTTGAAATTCATTATGCTATTCCTCTCTTTTTTGCAGAACCAGTTAATTCCAACCAATGTTCATACTTAAGTTTGATTATAAGTATTAATTCATAAGTTATAAGTTAAGGCAATGCTAATAATAAAAATAATCTGTAATGATATAACTAAAACCTTCATCAATTAATTTTATATGGTGAAAAGCCTTTCATTTTTTAAAAAATTTTCATTCTTTTCTGCAAGAAAAGTATATGATTCTGTTACATTCCTTAGTTATCTCTTAGGTGCAGTTTTAAATTCTTCCATGGCTTGCTGTAATCCCTACACTTCAAATGTGCATCAATCTATTTTCATGTGTCAGTGCTTACTTAAAATCCCTGTAGTGTGTGTTCATCCATCTATCCCACAGTGCTTTTACTCCCATTTTTAGTGCTATAGTCTTGCCATTTCACGCTCAAATCGTGTGTGCTTCAGCTTTGGATATTCTTTATAATGGTTAACTTATTCAGTGCCTTTTCTACCAAATGTGGTTCTCCCTATTATCCTAATTAAAGTGTAAATTGTAATTTATTTGTATAGGGTCAGTGTCTACTTGAAATCCCTGAAGTGTGAATGTGTTTCTCCCTGTATCCCACAGTGCTTTTCCCTTTTTAGTGCTATAGTTTTTATATTTCATGCTCAGAGCATGTAAGTGCTTCTTCTTCTTTATGACTTAGCTTATTAAAGTTTAAATTGCAATCTATTTGTATAGTGTCAGTGTCAGCGCCTGTGTGTACATGATAATGACGGATTTAAATAACTTGAAGGCAGGTGAAGATAAGTGATTATTTCAAAAGTATTTTTGTCTTAACTTTTCTCATTATTATACATTTCCACTTTATTACTTACTGTTCATGCTTAGTATATAATTCCATTTCTGTTTATTTTATATCCTAAAATTGATTCTCTTATTTTTACTTCATCTATTTACAAATAACCTAAATTTTATATGTAGCTACTCTATTTTTAATTCACTCTGTCTCTGTACCTATCATTATATTTCAATAGTGACATTGATGTGGCTATGATTAATCTAATGTCATATGTTTTCTCAGGATAAATTTAATAATAGAATATTTGAAAAAGAGATAATTTCATAACTTTTGAGAAGCCAATAATTTATTTTGAATGATCTGGGATTTGAAATACTTTTCATCCTAATGTAATGACGACAGTAAATGTTTTAACCCAGTTTGTTCATAATAAAGTTTTGGTTTTCAGGAAGTTATATTACTTACTTCTTTTTATGAAATTCAGTAATAATAATATGCTGACAAAAACGGTTATTTTATTCTAGTGTTGATCTTACTATTTATGTGCACAATTTAATCGTGTTTATTGTTATGTTTTCTAATCATTGCTTCTTTTACAGCTCTCTATATCTTAGTTTACCTCAGTAGGTTTCGCAGTTTTTTCACGTCTCTTCTTGTGGCCGTTTTTGTGCAAATGGGGTTTTTGCCTTACTGGTTTTTCCCTGTAAAAATGTTCAATTTGTGTGCAGTTTTAAATATATTAAGTAATTTTACTACTTTGAATTTCTTTAATATTCCCATATTCATGCAAACGTTTACTCTGAATCACAGTGTATATAATATGTAATGGTTTATTGTCTTTGGAATAAGTAAAAGTACCTACTCAATGAGAAGCGTTATTTTTATTCTTTTATCCAATCATGATTTCCTAATAATATGATAATTATTAACTTATGTGTTTGCTTTAATCCGTGTAATGCATTTCTTATATTTAAAATATTAGTAACAATAGAAGTAAGAAAGTACTCGAAATGTAATTCTTCCGTAATCCAACTGTTACCTTTAAGAATATTTTGCTCTTCTTCTTGATGTGATCTATTAACTATTTGCAATTATATAGAGTTGATTGTTAATAATAAAAATAAATAGATGAAATTAAATATTGCGTATTTATTCCTACTCCACACCCTCTTCCCTTTCATGATGCATATTGTACTACTTGGTTTTTTTAAATTAATAGTTCAATAAGACCTAAACTTTTAGAATGCTGCGTCTTTACAACCTATGGCTAAAATTTCTGTATTTTCGGCAATACGAGATAGGATACGGAAAATATTGCAGTATTTTCATCTGGCTGAAATGTTACGAGATGGTTCTACGCAGTTCTACCGTTATATACTTAACAGCTGCTTGAAAGCAGAAGCAAATAACTGTGAGAACGGAACATATGTTGTGGTTATACATGTGGTCCCTTAGAAATCCCACACCATTCTTTTCCCTCGTCCTTCCCTCCTTGTGTTTATTATACTACCTGCTCCGACATTTGCCATTCGCATACCAAATAGTCTCATCTTCCTGCTAACTTTTTTTCTACGTATTCTCAAAAATGTAAAATATAACATCCTTTTCTCTTATTTGTCATATAAGCAGAGAATATTCTATATTGTTTAAATGACAATCATATAAAATAGGTACCCTATAACGTGGAAAATGTTTTATATCTACTTATGAAAGACAAAGGAGGAAGTAATATATTCGTAGTTACTACGATAATATTACCAAACGTAAATACTCGTAATTTCATTTTATGTAGCTTTAAATATTAAAGTTTTCAACATTTTTATAATTTCGTTTACTGATGTTCGCCTGTCTGACCCCACTCCTACAAAGAGTCTTATCCATCCAGCGTCTCTGCCAACTTGCGAAGCACTATAATTGGTCCACGTTTGTGGACTGATTCGGCAACAAGGTTCCCTTTCCACACATTTTAACCCCGCCTCCCAGCGATCATTAAGTTTGGTACAGACCATAGGTCATTTATCAGATGAAGTTAAATTCTTTCGTTTTTTATGTTGGTGGAGAAGTAGCGAGAGTGTTTGCTTACTAATGCAGTAGAGGGACGTTTCGATCTCCGTGTGGGTACGGAAGGTTGCGATAGTAATTTTTAATTTGAAATATTATGTTTCGCTAGTAGCCGTATAAAAGGTTTTGAAAACCAGATGCGCGTTCCTTTTTAAGGATCCACTGATGATGGCTGCTTTGTCGCCGAAATGCGCGTCTGTTTTTCTCAAACTTTTTATTGTCAGAGGAGTACAGTAGGCTCTCAACATTCGCGGGGGTAACGTCCTTGGAAATCACCGCGAGTGCCAATGTGCGGAATGTTACCACTCGTGCACTTACGTATTGACAGCTATAACTTACGCCACACGCCGCAGATCAAACCCGCGAATGTTCAAGTTTTTTATGTATATACCGCGAAGGTCAAACTGGTGAACACATAAACTCCTCGCGAATGATGAAAACGGTGAATGTCGAAACCGCGAATGTTGAGGATTTGCTATAATTTTTTTTTCGATTTAATTTCTGCCGTAATTCGAACTCCTTAATGTCTTCTTGAATCTCAGTAAGTTCGTTATAATTAATCGCCACGTCTGTTCATAAGCTAATCATAAATCAATAAATAAATACATATGAATTCTCGGGCATCGTTAGCCGAATCCGGCGCTGAAAAAGACGGTAACACACACGTGTCTTGAAGAGACGCAAGCATGTTTCCCCTCCCCCCCCCCTATTGTTTGTTTGTTCGAACGATAAAATAACACTTCGGAATTTCGAAACTTCCCCCTTATTTACACAAACGGGAACATAGCGGATCGATAAGTCAAGGAGCTTATAGACTCTTGTTTACTTTTTCGAAGAAATTCACGGAATGTTTTCACTTCCGTTTCCTTATCTAGGAATAGACACCTGCAGCACGTCAAGGCGTGTGGCAGGGGACGACGTACATTTACGTCCTCTCCGTTTAAAAAATGTTTTAAAAAAACTGCGGATTGTTCAAGCACTCCGCTCGCGATACGGACGGATTCGATGAGAATTTTTACGGCTTGATCCGAACGAATGGATTTTTTTTTGGGCCGTTACACTTTTACGCAACGCCCTCATCCAACCGCATTCCTTTTGACCTTTTATGACACATGCGCGAATTTACGATAACGCAATGAAATTTCATGGTTATGAAAAACGATTTTCTGGATCCGAATCGTAGTTTTTTTGCCCTGAAATCGATCTGACCTCCATCGTAAGATTTTAGAAGGTTGGCGATGGGCGCTATTTCTTTGATATATAAATATGGCACATTTACTGGCCATTAAAATATATTTCTTTACGCGAAGACGTCCTTTAATTATTTAATGTATTGCTGTTAAAAAGCAATTTTGTATTTTATTTATTTTGATACTTCAGTAAAAACGTAGTATTTGTTCAACATTTAATATTAAATCCTCGAAGAAGATTTTTATTGGATTAAACGAATAAAAAATCTATATGTTAAAATTATAGTTCAGCCTGCCATAATAAGTGGCACAAAATCTATTAATTATTGAATTTAAAATATTAATACCTAATTTTTTTAGTTACCTTGCCTTCGTTAGCAGGTTTTGAGTCATTTCCTTTTCCAAAAAAACGAGGATACTTCGAATAAATTTCCATCTTGTTTTTACACATCCAAGAATTGGACCTCTGATAACTCGTATCCTTTCAAAATATTTTTTGCTATTTGCGAAGCAGTTTGAAACAAACGAACTTGCACGGAAATTTATTGTAAGATCCTCCTTGCGTCATTAAATATATACATCTACGCGAGTCGGTCAAACGTATAGTATTAACCGAGCGAAAATTCCTCTTTTCATTATAGCAATAAGTCCAAGGGTTTTCCACGCCCTATCAACATCGTCATTACGCGAAGACGCCATAACGCTGCGAAACCTCGTCGCTTGGAACAAAATTGTGTCGTTTCTTACGAGGTGACTTTTTCCTTCGTTCTTCCTGGCACATCAACGAAAAGTGACGCCTTAAAATTGTTCTAAATCTATAAATAAATAGGGATCCGTAAGGGCTTTGTCATGTTTTTATACAAGCTATTCCTATTTAAAATTCAATCCACACCGTGCATCGCTTCCTCGCTTTTATTTTCCGCGAGTTCCTTACCCACCTCTTGACCCATATATTCCAACATTCTCTCCACGGTATCTTAGCCCGCTCAAGTTTCTACCTCGAGTGTTCGACGTATTGTTCTCTTGAAAATTTTTATCGATCTTTTTTACTTTCGTACCTAGTGTACTTTGTACTTGTAAAATTCGGTTGTGATGCCTCCATCTCTTTTCCCATTCTCCCTTGTGAGAACTCTAAAGTAATTGGCAAATTCGCTAACTCTTCTTTCCAAACCTCTCCTCACCTCTTCTATGCTGTGACGTGGGTGGGCAAATGTCTCGGAGCCTCGAACTTTTTCCGAATATAGAAAACAACAGAGAATTTTCGAGCCGTTTCTCTTTTTATCCTGATATAGGGATGATTTTCCAGTTAATCACTACCTTTTGGAGATTTTAAAAAGCCTTAACTTTTCAGCATATTCCTGATGATTGGTTAATAAGTTCAAATTGGTATTATAACGGGTTTCAATTTTAATCGAACGTATGTATTTGTTGGATGATCGGGTGTCATCGATAACATTTTTCCGCGGGCTCTTCCTCTCCTAGTTACGCCACTGCCTCTGTATTATCTCTCTCTATAGCGCAAAGTTGCCACGTAAACAGTGCTAAAAACAAAAAAAAACCTAACTTTTTTTAACGCATTCTGTTCTCGTTTCGCTGAAATGCGTAACGAATTGCTTCATGTGGAATAGGAAACAGCGGGAGAAGGAGAGAAACCCTCGAAGGCCTTAACCGAGAACCTTGGAAAAGACTAATGACGTTAATTTTCGTTGCAGTTCGCGTTGTGAATAAGATTTAAATGCGAGTTGTTTTGTTTTACACCTCGAATCGTGATGAAATGAACGTTTGCCACATGCCATCGCGTTTTTGCATCTTAAGTTGAGCGGAGAAATAGTCGAGAGGCTTTTCTGGGTTATTATTCCTGATTTCAACTTACACCTGGCGTGTAGCCAAATTGTCGTTCGCGTGGTTAGCAGCCGAGGGTGGTTAAAAACAAAGAAGCTGTTTCTTTTTTTTTCTTTCTAGAAATCATCGATTTATCCGCAGTGGCACGTTCACACGTGACGTTTATTAATGGAGTTTTCTTTCGTTGAATTTTTTAAATTTATATCTGAAGTTTCTTACACTTTTTTCATTCACACAGGTAGATGTCTGTAATTTAAGTGATCAATTCTTATCGTCTTTCACTTTTTGGTTTTGCAAGTGCTTTTCTTAAAATTTAAATTGACAATTTGAAATTCAAGGCCCGATAAATCTCTAGTCTAACTTCGGGAAGAAAAGGAAAGATGGGTCTATAGTTCACGTTTATCTTTTAGTTTAAAAGAAAATGCCAATTTAAAATCGAGAAATGTATAATGTATGGTTTTAGTCGAGGTAGAGTAATAGCGTGAGCGCTTAATTCATATTCATTTGTATTAGTCTCTAGCGCATTTCCAGTATAGTTTGTGCTACGTATGCGCGTATGTGTTTGCAAGTTGTGGCACAGAATTCAAAAGCAAAAGATCGGTCAAACCCTAAAAATACTCTTAAGCACTTTTCAGCAAAAAATGTGAAACGTTGAATATTTTTTTAAAAATTCATAAATAATACAAATGTACAAAAATATTCACCTGAGTCTAATGAAATTTGCGTACTTTACACCTCACCCATTAATATTATACTTAAATGATCTCGCTCTGTTTTAAATCTAAAGTTGCTTATTTTAATTTTAATTCGATATTTCGATGATACTATTCATACTATTCGATAACAGATGAAGAGTTAAAATTTAACTTTTTGAATATTTTACTTCCTTTTATAATAGACAATTCCCGTAAAACCTGACGTAATTCTTTTACGTATTCTATAAAAATGAAAATCAAATGTTCCCTTGGATATTTATATTCACAGAGATGTGCTGTTGATATTTTTGGGACATAAACTAATTACTTAGCAAGTACTGATGCTCGATGAATAAATACATTTAATTAATATTAATGGGCAGGGCTGTCCTACATTTTAATTTAGGTACGGTGAAATAATGGCCGTTTTAATTGCGCTTCAGGGAATCTTCTTAGCTCTGCGGTTTTAATGGAGGGGTCGTGCATTTTATCCTTTTTCATTCGTCCATTATTTCCACCTGTGACTTCAGCTAGCATTCGTACTTTCTCCCGCTATTCCAGCATTGCAGCATTCCTACATCCCTCGCTTTAATTTATTCTTTCATACCCGCGTGCCTTCAGTGATTTTTTTAAATTCTAAGATGACCAAGCCCGGCAACTGGCATGCCTTTCGCTACAATTTATTTCCTTTTTCTTTTGGAATTTTCTCTTGTCCCTGGTATGGACGTGATGCAGCTGAGAGGCCTTATTGTTCCTAAACTTGTATTGCAAAAATTTACAGCAATCAATGGCATGAGAATAGGAACATGAATAATTTTGAACATGTAACTTTAATTAATTTTCTCAAGCTATAGCAAGCGAGTAACCGTCATCTTTAGTGGACATATTTTCAAGCTAACGTCTATTAAGGTTAAACATGTAAAATTTTAAAAGCAATAGTTTTTTTGATATGCACAAAAATGAGCTTTAGGTATGATGGGGATTTAGGGTCGCAGTTCCGTCAGATTAAGATTGTCATCTACGTATAAACATTTCGAAGACTTGCTATTCTTGCTTGCATTACTCATCCCGATCTCAAAAGCCAGTTTTCCTCATTCGTTGGTTTAGAAGTGGCTGGGTGGTATAGTACAGGTCGTTGTTATTAATATAATGTCATTGTAATGTATCGTCAATTTATATCTGAACATCTTACATCGTAGCTGTTGCACATTCGTTAATGTCTTTATTTAATTTATTTGCTATTCTTTTGTAAATATACAGGTAATTTCTTGTTTATGCCTGTTTTTTATCTGTTCTTTTATTCTTTATGTAAAACATTTTTGTTATAGCATCATACCTTTCAATAATATCGCGTCAGATATTGCTAAAACACGACGATATATCAGTATACGTTGTTTTAGTAGTAAATTTTCGTGTTTAAGACTTTGATGTATATATAACTTTCATGTTTATATAAACTAAACTCGAATATTATAATCATATATAAACCTGTAAATGTGCTCATATTTTTAGGCGCGTTTCGCTTACAGCGTGAGCGCCTATTATCGTCGGTCGGTCCGTCCATCCGTCCGTCCGTCCGTCCGCATGTTCGTTCTCGGCTTCTACCGAACGGATTTTTATGAAATTTGATATTAAGGACTTTCTATCAAATATAATAAGAAAATCGCAAAAATGAACCACGTACGCCAATCAGGGGTACCACTTTACTAGAGACAAAAAATTAAATTTTCGTCATATCTCGTAAACTATTGTCCATATCAAAATATTTTTCAAATACAAGTTGTAGAACTGGTAAATAAAGTATTTCCTTTTCTATATATTTTCATCGTGGGAGTAGCCGTTATCGAGAAAATCAAACAAGAATGTCTTAATTCGAGTTGAACTTAGAAAATTTCTTGCATGGTTACTTCATTGTTGCTAACATAAACAATCTCCCAAACAAACGTTTAATTTCCTTACGTGTGCATGTAATACTATTAAATAGGAAGAAAATGGATTATTTATGATGAAGAAAAGGACTTTTAAACGCTATTTCCCTTACGTACAGGTATATAATTGCTTTCTAATACTCCATTGCACGAAACGCACCCCATTTGTGATACGTTGTACGCTTTCCTAACTTGTTTTTATATTTCAATGAAGTATATACCTTATTAGTTTTTAATAGAATTTGACGCTATAAAGATTTTTCTATTTCTCCGCAAGAATATAAAGGAGCCAGTAATAGCGAAACTCGCAATCGATCCTTCAGAAAGGTTGATCTATTCAATAAATTTGCAAATTTGAAATTGTGCTCTTCCTCAGAATAAGTAGAAATCGAGAGCGATGTACCGATCGAAAAATAAGAGAATATTCTCAATAATTTAATGCTCGATTTAAAAAAATAATTTAACATGTTATGCGTTCCCGTAAAAATTTCGCCATATAAATTCGCACGGCCGTCATCAACTGACGATGACTCTACGAGCCGAAACCATCCTAGTTATTTTTATATAAGTACCGAATTTTCTACGAAGTTTTATTAAGTTAAAAATTGTGCACTTAAGTTTTTTTTTCAAAATTCATCGCCAGCATTTACTCGGTCGATATAAAAAATACTCTAATGTTATTATTATAAAATGTGATCTCGAAATAGATGGAACTCTGCGGTAGTCGACGAAGGTCGAGAATTTATGGCAAAAAAGACGATGCACTTTTATTTAGCGACCATGTTGCGTAAAAGTTGGCGCAGTAGCCATAATTTTCGAGATGTCGCTATTTTAGATCATAATTTACTATCTTGTATCCGAGGTTCTCAAACATTTTCGGTCTATTACACCCAAGAGGGCTCTTTTCTCTCTCTCTCTCTCTCAGTCTCCCTATTTCTCTCTCTGTCTCTCTATCTCTCTCTCTGTCTCTCTGTCTCTCTATCTCTCTCTCTCTGTGCTATACACCTTGATTTTCCTAACCTCCTATGGTCGCGCAAGTTTTTTTTAAAAGCTTGTATAAAATTTTTACTTTTATTTGAAATTTTCCTTCGCGAAACAACTGACGTAACGTGCACTAACTTAAACGTATATTAGTGCCCTGAGACAAACCTCGAAACCTCAAAAAAAAGTTTTTTTTTAGAAAATCCCATGCTTTGCCGCATAGCCATAAATTTCGACGATGCTGCTGTAATCCTTCAAGTCTCTAAGAAGCAATAAACGGTCTCCCAGTGAAACGGTGCTATTCGCTATGCTTACTAGAACCCACACGACCGATCGATTACTCCAACCGCAATTACTTGCTGAAGCCCATGAATCGCAGATACTGTTTCACGACGATTTCCTCATCCGCATCATTGACGAATGCGAGAAATATGCGTCCTCTCTATAAAGATATACGAAACTACGTTCTCAGTAGGTACTCTTGTTTGTTTTAGGGCAGTCACAGCAACTAAGCAACCTAATTTTTCTTCTGCTGTACCGAGTTATAGCTCGTGAAAATTTAACCATGAAAAAGGAAAAAACATCGGCGAAACCAGAATTACAACATTAATATTTCCAGCTCTCCTTTAATTTGAATATATTTTGGTTTAATGTACTGTGAGGGAACTTCATAATGTCACACGTAATAGCAGTGCAGCAAATGAAGTAGATGCCGCTTAATGCGAACACATATGGTTCGTTTTTATGAATTTACAATTAGCATATAATAACGGTACTAACAGCTTTCGTAAAACTACATGGTGTCTCAAAAGCCCCTTTTAGTTAGAGCAGGGAAAATAAAAGAAATATGTTATATTTGTTGCAATATTCATTTATATATTTTATTTATTTTTACGTGTATGATTTATTTATTATTCACGATTATTTCCTATTATCAAGAACATCGGCACGGATGCCGTAGTTTTCGGTGCAGAGGATGATGCGGCGCCAAGTTTGATGATTCATATTTCGCAGCACGGACTTAGTGACCCAAATACTCGTTATTAAACGCTCCTCTATTGTGAAGGAACTCTTACTCACTCATCTTCACCACGAAGAAAAGCAAGAATAAAAAAAACCCGAATCATATCGAATTTTCAATTCACAACACCCAGGGATAAAGGGATTTACGCGACGCCCATATTGATGTCCATGATTATTACAAATATTTTTGACAAATAAATGAACCAAAAATATAAAATGAATCTTACGAACGTAACTTACGCGTTTCATTTTTCTTGTTCAATTTAACCACTTGGGAGTAAAGGGGCTTTTGGGGTTATCCTGTTGATTGGGTTTTGGGATTTCACTTTCTATTACAATGACCGGCAGTTAAAAATAACCAGAGATAATAATAGCAAGCGAAATTTACTGTGCCACGCTTAAATTAATTTTCCCCACCTTGGGAGAATTTTTAGTTTTCTAGCAAAGCTCACGGATAAACTAACTAACTCTTTCTTTATAGCTGGATCGAATCGAAGGCAGTTTTATCGCTACAATTCAAAGTGCGAGCGAAGCGTAGATTCGAAAGAGGACTGCATGGCGTGCCGTCCGATGAAAGCTAAGCTGCTGGGTGTTGTGCCGTTCCGAGTCGTAAACAAATCGAGCTCCATAATATTTAATGGGGTATCGTCCATCAAAGCTATCCCGCGTTTAAGTGAGTAAGATGGTCAGAGATGGTTGAGCTTCGTTTCGCCCGGCGAGAGATTCCCCTTCCTCCAAAATCGCTACACTTAACCCTTCCGTCAAGAAGTGCTGCTGCTGCTCTTACAAGTCATTCATCATGGCCACTCGAGAAAATACGGATTATAAAAAAAAAACAAATTTTTTTGAACGTTTGAACGCGGAAATAAATCGCGCTTAAATGTCTCGACGAGTATACCTCGGAACTGAAGCGCGAAATTCGCTCGTTTTCTTCCTCCTTGCATCGTTGCGTTCTCGTTGATTTCTTGCGGCCTGTTTGACGACGTTTCCTAGCAATTCAGAATGGCGATAGAGTTCCTCCGAAGTGAATTGTTGTTCTTCGCATGATAAAGTTTCCCGTTTTCGTTGCAGAACTAGGAGGAAGTTTAGTAGCTCCAATGGATGTTAACTCTTGGCGTGGCTGAGTACGCCACGTCTCGGTTTAAGTTTGAGTGGATTCAGGAACTTAGGAATTGGAGAATATTCCTGGCGTTAAAAAATGGGCAAGCATTTTTTAATGGGCCAGTTTAGCTAGTATTTTTAATTTTTAATTAGCTCATAAACAGTAATTAACGGTCTTTTTCAACTAGCATATCATACATCAGTGTTTCTCAACCGATGGGACGCGAAGGCCGTTTAAGTGGGACGCGGACTTTCGAAGATAATTATTATAGATTTATTTTACTCTACAAAATGACCGCAATGTTTAAGGTCCTTAAAATTTCCATTAATGACTGATATAACACTGAAATGCAGTTGACGCAAAAATCCACTTCTCGGAAAAGGTGGGGTTCGTTTTCATCATGGCGGGACCTAGGATCTTTCACAACATTTTTGGTGGGACGCAAGATGTAAAAGGTTGAGGACCACTGTCATAGACGACGAAGGAGAGCAAATTAGTCCTAGACAGGATTCGAACCCGCGTCCATAGAGTTGGTGGCCTAATACCGTAACAAGGACTGCTGGTTGATAATTTAACGTGTACTTTTTTATATCAGTAAATATTTTCGAGAAGTTTCGTTGAGTTCTACTATGCTATTAGTGTTCTTACAAAAATATATTTTTCTTCGTTTTCTTTTACAACTTTCAGTATCTTTTTCTTTCCTTCACATTTCTCTGCCTCTTTTCTTTACATTCCTTAAACCCAATTCCGTAAATTTCTTCCTACTCCACTTTTCTCTTTATCACCATCATTTATTTTCATACTTTTACCATAACCTTTCTATTTCTTTATCTCTTTTTGCGTTTTCTACTTTCTTTCCCGCATTTTCTTAAAATCCTTTCGAATCCCCTCTTTCTCTCTCTCTCTCTCTCTCTCTCACTCTCATTCACAGACTTTTTAAGCTTTCTTTATCCTCTTCCTTTCCATTTCATAATATCTCTCCCTCCCACTTCTCCACTTTCTACCTTTTTCCCTACACCTTCCCTTCCACCCCATCCTCATCGTTTTCTCTCTCTCTCTCTCTCTCCTCATAAATATTCAACACCTTGAAACATAATGAACACGTCTTAAAAACAGTCTCAAGTTTAAAAATGCCTGACCTCATTCATTATTCCGCGCTTTTATTTCCTCTTTTGTTTTACGCGTCGGATGCGGATTAATAAAAATAAGAAGTGAACTCTCTCTCTCTCTGTCTCTAGGTTTTTTTCCAAAGGCCCGAGAAGAGAACTCGACCGCAAACAACGCCCGTATTACGCTAGACTAGAGGAAGAAACACGCGGAAAACTCCCTCGCTGAATACATTTTAAGCACGGGTCGGAATTTTATGCGCAAATGCTAAAAAAAAGAAGAGATTTTTAAATTTTGCTTTCCCCAACCTGTCCGACCCGATTCTTTCCCAGCTTATTTCCTGGGGCGCTTTTCCGAAAAATATGATTTTTTTTACCGCGGACCAGTTACAGAGAAAATTCTTTTCTGCTTACTAAGAAAATAAGCACAAGTTTATTCTGTAAGAGACATCCAATGTTATGCTTAAAGAGTGATAAAAGTAATCGGTTGAAAAGCCATGCCCCTCCAATAATCATAACAAGTTAGGAAAGTGTACAGCGTATCACAGATGGGCGCGTTTCGTGCAATGGAGTATGAGAAAGAAATGATATACCTGTACGTAAGGGAAATAGCGTTTTAAAGTTCTTCTCTTCATCATAAATAATCCATTTTCTTCCTATTTAAAAATATTGCATGTACACATAAGGAAATTAAACGTTTGTTTGTGAGACTGTTTATGTTAGCAGCAATGAAGAAGTAACCATGCAAGAAAATTTCGAAGTTCAACTCGTATTAAGACATTCTTGTTTGATTTTCTTGATAACGGCTACTCCGACGATAAAAATGTATGGGAAAATAAATACTATTCTATACTAGTTATACAAGTTTTATTTGAAAAATATTTTGATATGATCGATACTTTACGAGATATGACGGAAAGTTCATTTTTTGTCACCAGTAAAGTGGTACCCATGATTGGCTTACGTGATTCATTTATGTGATTTTCTTATTATCTTTGATCATAAGTCCTTAATATCAAGTTTCATGAAAATCCGTTCGGTAGAAGCAGATAACGAACATGCGGACGGACGGACAGACAGAGACTGACGGACGGAGGAACCGACGATAATAGGCGCTCACGCTGGAAGCGAAACGCGCCTAAAAAGATTAGATAAATCAGATACGCGTTTTGGATACAAAGAATCCCTCATCATTGGTGATTCACTGATAGTTGATTACAAAAGGGAATCTAAATTGGCGTAGAATGAGTGTTAAAGATAATGAATTGTATAAGTACTGAATTGTAAATATAATGGATTAAAAAACTTCCTCTCAAATAACCATAAAACGATTCGGAAAACCAGGTGCACATTTCGGTTACAAAGCAGCCTTCATCAGAAGTGATTCTAAAGCGAATGCGCACCCAGTTTTCCCTATCTTATCATGGATTTTGATGGTGGACCGTAGTTTTTAAATTACCAGCATAAAGTGAGCCCAAAAGTTTTTTCTTGAATGAAAGATAATGGGCGATAAAGACAATGCCTGTGCACATACGAAGGTATATTATCGTAGTTATATTCATCAATAATTTGATAAAGGCCAAAATATCATAATTTAAATTTATTTTTATACGCTTATTACTGTTTTCTTCCGCCTACAAAGGAGTCTCCGCATTAATTTCGTTGATACGGAAAGAATATTACAAAAACGCCAAAAATTGAATATCCTGGGCTTTAGGCTTCGTATACCACACGAGACCTGAGACTCAGCAGTGGCCATCTTGAATCTCTTTGAGGACAATTTCCATAAGGCGTTGAGACCATGGGCGTAACCACGATTTTGGGACCCCTATGCAAGTAAAATTTTTGGGGTCCCCACCTAGTCAAAAATTGTCATGAAATTATTTTTATATTATTATAATTTTTTATTTATCTTTTCGACATTTAAATTCTGAAATAAATTAAAAAGTGATTTTTATAATATTTTGCCTTTGATTGATTTTTTCGTCATTCTGAAATTTTCTATATCACCATCAGTTTTCATTTAGCATGCTTCTGAGTTTTATATCAAAAGAAATAATAAATACTGTAATCTATTTCTGGCCACTGAAGTAGTTTTTTCATTAAATTTAATTTTGGAAAAGATCTTTCATTTGTCGACGAAGTTACTGGTAATATATCATCAAATCTGCACATACATTCCTATAAATTGATGCATCTTTATTTCATTAGTATTAAATTCGATAGTTCCTTGACGTCTATTTAGTTTTCAATCTGATCTTTCAAAGCTGTTGATAGCGAGAAAAGTTCTTCACCAAAGCCTTGGACAATAAATCCGTGATATATATTTTCATAAATTTTCGCGAATATTCTTTAATTTCTCGTTCATTCGATTTGGTGAGAGTTATGCCCCTGGTTGAGACATATTACTATGTAAGTTTATCCGTTTCCCTCGCAATAATAAAAAAAAACCGCACTCATTTGTAATAACGTTAGCGTTTATTCTCCTACCGTTGAACGACGGATTTCGACGATTTCTCGCCTATGATATTTATTTTTGATAAAGAGCCGATAAATTTCCTCCGCCATCGGCGCCATTAGGAAAACTGCTAAAACGATAAAACGCAGGTAGTTGTCGCGCACGAGGAAAATTCGTCTGTAGCGCCATTCCGAGCAGGCGTTCCGTAGATTCCCCGCCCTCGCACGACGGTTTAACATCGTCGGTACGCTTTATACCGAGGGACGAAAGCGTTGTTCAACATGTACGCCTTGCTCCGCAAGGGACCACGAGACCGCTATACCCCTTTTCTCCCTCCCTCCCTCCCCCCTCCCTTCCTCCCCCTTTCCCTCTCTCTACCCCAAACCCTTTCTCGATCCGCCGCAGGTTTCCCCGATGAGTCGCCACGGGGAAGCGAAGGACCCCCGCAAATGTATCGGTTACATATGCATGCGTTTTGAATATGCGTGCTCGCGCGAGCGAGCGTGTTTACTGGTAATTTTGACGCGAATCATCGTACGGACGAACGAAACTCGCGACGATCTGCGCGCAAAAAAAGGGGGAGGGGGGGAAGGAAGAAAACGCGTCCAATTTATCGGGTTTCTGAGGGAAAATCCCCGACCTCTAACCCCAACCGAAAACACGCAGCTGCCTTTCTACATAACGTCGATGAGGAGAGAAATGTCCAGGTGCCGCGGGCCAATGGGAAAGGGGGAGGAAAAGAGGAGAGGGAGGGAGGGAGGTCGAAAGAGAGATCGTATCTCGGAAATGAAAAAAGTCGGAGAAATGAAGTCCGATAAAAGGTCGAGGGAAAAAGGTTTTTTTTTAACGTTTCTTTCATAATCATAAAATAAAATAAAAAAAGTTTCGGCGTCGGCCGGAGGAAGAGGTTTTCACTTTTCGCGAAATGTTCGACCTAATTTTCGTGCGGTTTTCAAAATTCGAATCATCTCGAGCACTTATAGTTATGAAAACGCTATTATTTCTGGAAGACGGATTTCAACGTAAGAAAAAGGTCAAAAACGATTTAAAAAGTAACGGTTCAATTGCAGGCCTAGGACGCGAGACCTAAAATGCTACATCTTTTCGGTTAGTTATTCGCTGAAAGCTGATAAGTTTTGTGAGAAGCTAGTATGGTCCGCTCTGACGGGAATCCTTTTATATTCTTTCGCAGGATTTGCGATTGGTGAATCACCGCTGATGGCGGCTGTTTCGTAGCGAAAATGCGCATCCGGTTTTCCCAACATTTTTACGGCTTTTGCAGAAGCTAATTTAGCGCCATATGGCGAGCTCGGTTATTCTACCTATAAGAGGGACTTCGCGCAATTTTGTGTTAATGCCTGTATAATTCAGGTAATTATTTGCCGATACATTATACATACTCATCGCGTTGTTGGCTTATGATTTCTGACCTTAAACGATTTCTCTCTCTGATTCGAAAATGAAGGTTATTCGTCTCTAACATAAGGCAGCGTAAATATATATGTGTTGACAAAATTTATTCTCGAAACTCTAATCTTCATCTACCTCTTCGCCGCAGTTTAGCGGATGAGTAAACAACCGAACATATTTTCTCCGTGTTACGGAAATTCGTACCCACGCACGGTAAGGGACGATCGTCTCTTTTTTTTTTTGCCGAAAATAACCCGTTTACCAGACAGCGTCACCCGTTAAATCTTTTCGCTCCGCCTACGTCGCCAAAACACCCATTTTCCGCGTCGTAAGTGATTTCGATAAATCCTCCCCCCCCTCGACTCTTCATTTTTCCGTCTTATCATTTTTTTTTACCGAAAACGTATCGGATTTCAATTTTTTTTACGGCTTTGATCGAGAGAGGAAAATAATGTAACGAAGTACGATATCGAAGCATTTGCGTCCGGGAACTGACGTTTATCGGTCAGAATATTTTTGTTGGCGTGAACCTGTTCTCCTCCGCCTCCACACGCCCCCGCGCCCGCCCCCGCCGCCTTACCTCGCCGCCCCCTTGCCGATAT
The DNA here is from genome assembly GCA_036926305.1 of Uropetala carovei. Classification (NCBI taxonomy): domain Eukaryota; kingdom Metazoa; phylum Arthropoda; class Insecta; order Odonata; family Petaluridae; genus Uropetala; species Uropetala carovei. Next base: position 2,352,431 of record JAXCHB010000005.1, read on the forward strand.
ATCGATCCGGAGCCATGCCGTTGATTTCACCGGTCCAGTTTTAGTGGATTTCTCCGACCTTCCGCGCGCATGCGCCGAATCGAAACCGAAATACGTTTGGCAACGAGGCTATTATTTAAAATAATTTTAAAAAACGAAGACCGTCGGTCGACTTTCCATTTCGTCTTTAGCAACAATTTTCGGTGTGTATGTTTATTTTTCAATCGACCGACGCTTTAGCATAGTTCTTTTTTTATAATTCATTCTAGAATATCGATTCGTATACATCCGACCCGAATTATTTATTCAAATCGTTTCGCATTTTCGAAGCTGTTCGGACCGTAGCATTGTTTTGCATTAAGTTTAAGGGAGGAGCATAACTTGAGGGAAGGAAGACGATTTATTTTGCCCTTTACCTTCTAAATTAACATCGTTGTATATTTTTTGCACGTACGGTTTTTTATTTAGATAGGAGTGGTGGTTCCCGATATTTATAAGCTGTCATTTATCGTTTATTTACAACAATATATATTGACGTTGAGGCTTGGCTCTGAAGGCTCTGAATCAATTCGTGGCTTGTTATCAGTACGTTATGCATTCAGTTCAATTGATATCTTTACACCATTACAACTGAATTAAAAAAACCTACCGATACAAAATCTAGGTACGTCTGACAGTAATATCAAGAAATGGAAAGTTCTGCATAACCTTCAAAAGGTAGTGGCTTCCTGGAAGTGCCGACATATGTATAACTTCCCTCACAGTTTTACCTAAATTAATGCTTTGTGCTCCTGCTCCACGTTTTCGTTTAGGTAACACTTAAAGCGATATCTGCCAACCATCAGTTATCTTAGCATAATTAGCGTTTACATGCCTTCAAATATGCGAAGTATGCAGAAAAAGTATCGAAATATCGAAAAAAAAATCGATTTGGATATTTTCATTCGATGTATATTTTCAAAAAACTGGATTTTGCATTACTGTCTGCCTCTGCGTAGTTCTAGGTGCCGAACGATTTGACAGAATCCGATTAAATACCATATTTAAATAGAGTATAGGGTAACAGGGTTGTTGAAAATGAACCATGTCACGCAAAGATGGGGTAGCTCATTGCTGTCTATTATCACAAAATTTCGATTTATCAAAAAATGGCTTCTTGGATTTTGTTTGAAACTCTTCCAGTTATAGACCTCAATATCATAAACAGTAATACTTAACCTGTATTTCTAACAAATAAACATATAGCGTTCATTGACTTTATAATATACCGAGTTTTATCCTAAACTACCGCCAAAGCTCTCTTCTCACCAACAGAAACTGCGTCATTTCTGCGAGTCAAGCCGCGCGTAAATGTAACCTGTGACATTATTCGACGAACTAAAGGCGTAAGGATATGACAAGTATATGTTGCAAGTAGGGGCAATCGGGGGGGGGCAGGAGGGCCATTTGTCCCGAACCTCGAGCTCAAGTGCGGCCTAATTCAAACACATTTTTTGGCAGGTATGACATATCACTAAATAGTGAGTCTGGTCAGATCCTCCTTGTTCGAACCAGAATTAATTTTCATTTCTTGACAAAAATAATTTTTTAAATGGGGTTTATGTTAAAATTATATTGCGACCGGGGGCCTCAAAATCTGAAAGTGGCCCGGGCCTCTCTAAAACTCTGAGGGGGCCAGGTTCCAACGTTATGTTGCACCGATTTTCAAAACATGGGTCTTTAAAGTCCCATTCAGGACGTAAAGGTCTAAATAATGCGATGTTATGTCTTCGGCAGTTATCCTGGTTGAAAGACGAGTAGAGAGAGAGAGAGAGAGAGAAAGAGGTTCGTGCTCCTTCCGAAATCTTTTCGGTCGTGCGCACACTCTGGAATTTACGTTCACGCACGCACGCACGCACCTGTCGCTTCGCTTTTTTTTTCTTTTGAAACACGTAACCGTCTGTCTAGTTGAGTCTAATGAAGAGTCCCCTGCTTGGCTCGCGTGAGGAAGAACACCCTAAGACGCGACGGAATCCTCCCCCACTCCCTTTCCCCCCCTCCCTTTATTCGCTTTCAGCGTTTTAACGCCGAGAGTGAAAGTGTCTCCGGCGTCGTTATTACGGAAGCGGAAAGCGAGAGTCTTTCCTAAACGCGGAGGTTTAATCTCTTTTCCCCGACGTTACACTTTTGATAACTTGAGTGTCGGTCGTCGTGTCGGATTCGTACCCTGAAAGCGAGTCTCTTCTCTCTTTCTCTCATGCGTCACGGAGGCCGAATGGATTTATGCGTTTCCGCTTTAAATTATTCGGAACGCTGATGCCGCTGCTTCAGCGGGACTGTAAAAAAAAAAAAAAAAAAGAAAGGGAGGAGGCTGTTTAGAGTCAAAAGGGTCTTTGTTTTACGCCTCGAGTCCCTTAGATTAAAAAAAAAAAATGTCGCGAATACCGCGCTGGCGCTAGTGCGCGACGGTTTTTTTTTCTTCTCCTATTCATCGCTCTAGCATACAAAAAAAATATCTTTACGAATCCGCGGAGTGTCGGAATAATAATTTCAGTTTTATGAGTTAGTTATCTCTCGTGTTTAAAGTAGTGACGACGAATTTTATAGGCTTAAATCGACCAAAAATAAACGCCGAAGTAATTCACTACACACGCGCACACTTAAACGCATAAGCTGCTTATCGTAATCGAGTGCGGGATTTCAAAACCAAATCTAGTTTAACGAAGGTTGCTATTTATTATTATCGATTAAATTGAACCCAATATGATCGCATTAAGCGGTATGTACTTCATACACACGCGCACATACATGTTCGAAAAACGTTGCTTCGAACTTCCGATGAGAGTAACATAAGCGGGATGACAAGATTAAAGTGGGACAAACCTTATAGAAGTATATACTGACAGTCCTCGCACTTAACGACACGGTTGGTTCCTGAAAATCGCGTCGTAAATCGAAACAGTTTCCCATAAGAACAATGATATAAAGCGAGGTTAGGCTCCTGACTCATCGGCTAGATAATACATTTTCACAAACATCATCCTTAATAATCTACTAAGGCAAACATTTATTTCAGATACGACAACGCCTGGAGTATGTTTCTCAATTAGAAAACGTCGTAGGTTCGGAGCTTCGTAAGCCGGAGCGTCGTAAGTCGAGTTTTTAAAACCTTGACGTTAAGTCGGAAAGTAAAATTTTCGGAAAAACTGTCTTTCGGAACTTCATCTTATAGGAGTACAAACTGGAAAAAAATATAATCCACCGAATCATCGAACATTTTCCACTTTATATATGTATGTGTATAAAATCGCAACGCTCAAACAATATGTATGCATACGTACTACTTACAGAAACTCACACGTGTAGACATACAAATCATATTGTTTTGGAAACGCAAGAGTACCCTCTTTATCTCTTCCGACATCATCCGAAACTTCCGCATTCTCGACCCGGCTCACAACCGAGTTCGACGTGCCTCGATTGACAAAGGGGACGACGAATACGTCTCTGCATCCGAGAAACCTTCCCATGATGGGGCGAGAATTGGCTTCGCGACTCTCTCTCTCCCTCCTTCTCGAGTTTCTGCAGAGTCCTAGAGAGTCGGTGGCGATTTCCCACGGAGCCGTCAGGAGGAACAAGTGTGTGTTTCCAAGGAGGAACAGGAACAAGGCTGAACGAGAGATCGAAGTAAGAGGGGGAGGGAGAAAAAAACGGAGAGAGGATGCGAGTGAGATCCGAGGGACGGAAAACTTTCCCCACCTTTGACCTTATTACGGGTGTTTCCCCTCTTTGTCTCCGAACCTGGCATTATAAAAAAAATATATATATAAAACGAAGGCGATTTTTTTGACAATTTTTTGGAACGGAGGTGGGAGACTCCTATAATTCTTTTCGGCGAAGAAAGGTTAAGTATTTTTCAGCTCTCTCCTTCATCCTTGAAGAACGTTCGCGAGAATCGCATTCATTGGTTCGTAACAGAAAAATTTCCATTTCGTGTATTGTTGCCATTACGATCCCATTGGAGCTTTTAACGATTAGCCATAGGATCTGTAGCCCTGGAGGCGATTTTATTGTTGAATAACTTATCGACAGTCAATTTCTGTTTGGTTGGGATTTTCTTAATAATTTTAATATAATAAAACTCGATTATCCGTGCTACCTTGGACTGGGGTATGCGCAGATAATTATTAAACGCGTTTTAGTAGCAATAAATTGAACTACTACATAGGCACAGCATTCTTTGCCCCTACTTTAGATTTGATAGCAGAAAATACGGATTTCAACGTGAGTTGCCATTATGATCAATATATGGAGGAAGAAGTTATAACGCTTAATTGTACGAAAATTTTAGCTTATTTCTAGTATGTTATTTTATACCTCAATAATGTTCACTATTGGTTTGAAATTTTTTAACTTTTTCATAAAACAGTTAACAACTCGTGATCAGTAGGTGTTTCATTTGGGAATGTATTTTTATTCCTCACGCTGCGGTAGATGGCGTCTGCGTAGAAAAGTATCTTCGAAATTTCAAAACTCGCGGAATGTGGTGACGTGGCGTAGTGGCGAGCGCGTTGGCCTGCTAAGCTGAGCTATTGAAAACCTGCGAAAGTTGCGTTTTTTCAATAGATCTTGCGGCCTCATATTTGCGTGTTTAGAGGAGAGCACGCGAATCAACGCTTCATCTTTCGGAGGGTACATAAAGCCGTTGGTCCTCCTTGGTACCTTTCGAAAAGAGTATGCTAATGCCGGTACCGAGTTTCTCTTCTTACTAGCCTTGTGATTTAAACGGACGAGTCTACCAGCGCTAGAGTCGTATGAAGTCACAAAGTTCCACAAATCACGAACTTTGACATCAATCATTGTAAGAAAGCGATTGAGGTAAATTATTTATGTTCGTTATTTCTCACTGAATGTTAATCATTTTCGCACTTAAAAGATGAAAACAAGTAAGAATTAAAGAAATCTTTTTGCTTTATAAAATAGGCGGTCTTATAAGAATAAAACAAGAAAATTTTCAGATTATTTGTTCGTTATAAAAGATTTTGGTGTCATGTACTTTTCATTACTATAGCTTTACATACCATTTACGTAATAATCTCATTCCATAAGCTGGAGTAAATTGATTTTGAATATAAAGTTAATAGCTAAATACATTTTTTCAAATAAAGCTCAACCTTGAAAACCTCTTATCAAAGCGAAATTATTACGTAAATGATATGTAAAGCAACAGTAATGAAAAGAATATGACACCAAGGTCTTTTATAACGAAAAAAATAATCTGAAAATTTTCATTTTATTCTTTTAAGGCCGCCTATTTTATAAAGCAAAAAGATTTTATTTTGGATTTCTTTTTAAATTCTTACTTGCTCCCACTTTGCGTCGTGAAACTCGATAAAAATGTCGTCGTATCTAAAACGCCCGTCATTTACAACGCGTCAGAATAAATTTCCTCGATGCTATTAAATGAGTTGTTTTTTTTAGGTATATTTATATTCTGAACGGTTAATATAGGTTATGGTGGTCATATTTTATACGGGTCAATCAGTGACGAAAGCAGCGAAAGTTCTCGTAACTATAAAGGTTAAGTTCAGCCCTAACACAAAGATCATATCATTAATGTAGAGAAATTCGAAATTAAATTATACATGACTATTTAACATTTGAAGAATTTTACAAACCATAACGCGACAGAAGCCATAAAACAACTAAATATAAAGATACAAAATATTACATCACCTGCGTAATGACATTATCGGAAAACAACCGACAATAAATCCCGCGGTATTATCGCAGGTCAATTGCATTTCCCGCACGAGCTGCTTTTTTTTTTAACGGTATAAATCTCCAAATATGGGTTCGAATGGCAATAATGAGGGATAAAATGCACAGTGCGGGAACAATTTCACGATTATATATATATTTTTTAAGTATGCGGGACGGGTGGAACGAACTTTGGCGCGCAAAAAAATACAATATTTCAATTTTTTCGTTTAACTACTTAAGTTTAACTACTTAAGTTCGCGAGCTCAGGGGAAAAAAAGATCCGTCGTATACCAGACTCAGAAGATGGAACGAGGCGAGCTATAAAAAAAAAAGAAATAAAATTCGGGGTTTTTTTTAAAGGGATAGGGATCGTTCTTCAAAAGCGTCGAATTTCGAAGCGAGAGACGAAAATAGGTCGGACGATTTTGCGGTGCAGCACACGGGCCCAAGCAAGGACGGAAGAAGCCCCACACATGCATCGGGAACCCGAATGGGTTTCTCAGAGAGAGAGAGAGGCCTTACAACACAGGAGTTGTTGGCCTTTGAGGAGATTTCTTTTTTTTTTTTATTTAGAGGAAAGAACCTTAAAGAAAGGATTAGAAGGCGAGTTTAGGCGGAAAGCGGCGTCGCATTACTAATACTTTCATGCACGGACCGCATGAGAGAGAGGGGAGAACAAAAAGGTCTGTATGACGCGCATCGAGGACAGTTAAAAATTTTTTAACAAAATATTTGAGATAGGGATGGGAAAAATCGGGCGGGATATTTAGCAATAAAAAAAAGGGAGTATTCTTTTCCAGCGCGTTCGCGGTTGCAGGAAAAAAAGGGAGAAATTATCCGGAGCGTTTCTGGAACGATCTGGAAGAGGAGAGAGAATGTTTTCTGGCGGGATTACACCCGCGTATTTTTTATTTCGGGAAGAGATGGTAGGGCGCGAGCGAGAAAGGTACGATGAGATGGGATGACTTTTCGTACCCGAACTTTCCATCAGCTTAAGGATAATGTTTGAAAAATGCAAATGAGGGAACTTAACTTCGGGAGTCTTTACGCGCCGTAGAAATTCCGTGTCGTGGAGTGTGAGAGAGAGAGAGAGAATAACTTTGTATAAAATTCCAATTTATTTTCGCCAACATGGCACGGCCGGAGCATGCATACCTGATGAAGATTTCGCTGCGTTGAAAGACGGGTTGTAATGAAAACGAGGAAGAATTTCACTCGAAGTTATTCAAAAGTGTTTATTCCTTTTGGAAATTGCGGTAGGTGATCGTACATGAGGGAATCCTGATGGAAGAATTTTACTGATGTCCTATTTCGTAAAAAGTTCTCGTGGAATTTCATAAAAAACTCTATTAACGCCTGTTTCATTCCTTAAAAGTCGAAATTCAGTTCGAGATTATATATTCTGATATAAAACTTACTCTAAAATAAGAATTTAATAAGGTTTTACGGGTATTCTAGAGTTTTCTCACAGATCAATAATTTTAATTCAAGAATAATCACTTATGCATACAACATTTTAAAAAATAAGTACCCATCCCGGAATTTATTTTCGGCTAGGTATTTCTCTGGTGAACAATGTTAAGGTTTTTTTCATACTTTAAAACTAAAATTTCAATCAACCGGCTGAGCAAAGTGCATCCGGATACCAACCGTATCTTAGAGTGAGATTTTCACGATCTGCCGGGGTTACCTATATCGTATTCTCGTCTACGTTAATCTTCCGTCTCACGCAAAGTAAATCAGCAAATGGCCCCAGGAAACGCCAATTTCAGGAATACTTAGTTTTTCTCAAGCAACGAGAAAGGGACTCACGCCAACTCCTGCACGTAATTAGGTTGTCAGAATCCACGCGTTCCATCCTCAAGAGTGATTGTTCTACCCTTCTGGCTCAAGATGATACTTCCTCTGGCACGAAAGTAGATTGCTGCGAACGTGGAGCGCCTTTGTCGGGAAAAAATTCCTGCATTTCCCTCAGGTATCAAAGAATAGACGTCATTCTCTTCATCTCTGTCTCTTTCTCTATCTCTCAGACAAACAACGAGGTGTGGGCCTTGAGGGCATGGGAGAAAATAAGGAAGATGCACCATTGGGGTGATTCGTTACCTCCTCATAGCATTTCGTTTTTGGTCCAATCTGCCATGATGAACTCGTTCGTTAATCGCTGAACCCGATTGAAAAACGAAAACTGATTTGAGTTCACCATTTACCGTGTATGGAATAGGTTACTATGTCTAACACGGCAGTTATAATACTGTGAAAGTGAGATCTTTGGCAATGACTCATGCCCGGATGCTTTTTCTCTAATAGTTTGCAAAAATAATGGTTATGGTATATGAAGTATGTACACGTTAATAGTATTAATACGTGTGAAAACTGTACTTGCAACTGGAAAACTTCACGAAAAAGCTTAATTTAGAATCGTTTTGAGTCGGGATTTATTTCCTCTAATAATGAAGTACAATTCAATTTTAAATCAATCGATTAGTCTCGAATAATTTTTATGTAACAACGTAAGAATCTATAATACGGATATTTCAGCAGAGAAACTGCCCATCTCAGTGGTAATTTACCGATCAACTGCCCACCAGTTATCTACTTGGCTTCTTCACGTTGTCATGGATATAGGAGATACCTAAGGCAAGTACTTAATTTTTCAAGTTTTGATACTCGAGTGTTTGTTCTCGGATTTACTTGGCTGCCGTTCAAATAACAATTGAAATTTTTACACAAATAGATAAAGGAATTTACCGCTGAATTTTCGGTTCTAGGTGAATTCGTCGAAAGCAAATTCGTCGAAAGCAAATTCGTCGAACGATCAATTCATCGAAAGGCAACTTTGTCGAAAATCATGAGTTCGTTGAAAATCATTTGTAATTATTTTAAAAAAGAAATGTTAATGAAAATGATTTGCATTCAGACTGAGTAATACTATCGAGTTTTAATGTATGGAAAAGGCTTGAGATTAATACGGAAGCTTCGGAATACTTAGTTTTGAACGTCAGTTGGAGTCATTGCGTGGAAAGGTTTGCAAAATTTCTGAAAATGAATTTATCAAATGGCGAATGGTAATTTTCATATTTATATTATTCATTCACAGGAGTTTCAAGGAAAACAAAATCCTTGCAATCCATTCGGTGAATTTATGGAAAATTAAAATACACAATTACTAAGTAATTATTCGCTTTTAATAAGTTGATATTCTTTTTTATACTCTCGCAAAATGGTTTTAAGAGTAATAAGCTGCTTTAAAGAAACTCATAACACTGTTATATGTTTTTTTAACTGATTAGGGATTGAATTAAATGGCGGAAAATGGCCAATTTTTTATCTCTTTGAGAAAAGTACGATTGTAAAAAAACTTTAACTCTGATTTGCTCTGAATTTTGCCTTGATTACGATGAGGGACCACAGTAAGATTTAAAACCTTACCTAGGCTTCCGGTTTGTTTGTTACCGGAGATTCATGTGGTATTCTCTGAAGCAAGGGCCAGTGCACAGTCCCTTTTTAATTTCTCCATACGTAGTAATGGGAAAGTATTGTGTTCTTGAAAAAACTCAACTTCGATATTTCAACGGAAATACAGGTTTTACGGACCCTAGAACACGTTTAGACTATTTTCGCAATGATGACTGTGTGTCTGTCTGTGTGTCTGTGTGGATGTATGTGATTGTGCGCGCTCTAACTCAAAAAGTACTTTTCATATTAACACCAAATTACATATATAACACTTTGGTATGAGTACGAAGAGCTGATTAGTTTTTGGACAATAACGGTTAACTGGAAGTCGAGGTTTATTCGAAACCCGATTCGGGTTTCACGAAATATCTCCGTTAAAACATCATTATTGTATATACAATTCTATACAAAAGTTATAGAGAATGTAATTTCCTACAACTTTCATTTGAAAGAATTTTCCATAGCAGTTATTGTGTAGGAATTATTTATAAATAATCGGTTTTTTCGGTTTCCGTCAAATATATCCTTAAAAACATCGTTATTGGTAATCTTCGTGAGGATCAAAGTTGTAGAGAATAATATTTCTTCCAAGTTTTGTTTGAAACAAATTTTCGCAGAACCATTCATTTCGGAGATATTCAACTTTTTGTAATTTCCAGTATACAGCGCCACCAACATGTAGCGGTGGATTCTGTAAACATATTCAAAATATATGTAATTTACGGCAATAAGGACGATTGTATACTTTTACGATACGAAATAATAATTTTGCCTTATAATACTATTCATAAAAAGAATTTAAATATCTATACCCCAAATATGGAGAAAGTCATGTGTTGGCCACATCAGATTTTTTTCAAATGGAACACACTAAACTTGTCCTCTTCCTTATTCCTTTACCCCTACACACTATACAATCCTTTTGCATTACTATATTGTTCTTATTTCTTTCCACTGGATCGGGATAATGGCACACTAAAATTATGCATAGTAGAAATATTTGCCCTGCGTCCTCGCGCTTTTCTGATACTGTAGTCACCAATGAGGTATCTGATTACATCCGAATAGAATTTTTTTGAGCCAAAACTGGCTTATTAGTAGCTTGTTTATAGTATATATAAGAATTTACTATCGTCCTAGTTAGTAATTCAAAGATCAATCTATGCCACCTCTTTTTACTTTCTCCATCTACGTAGTATGGAGAAAGTATTGTGTTCATAAAAAATATTGATTTCGAGATTTCAACGGAAATGCATGTTTGGGGGTCCCTAGAACACGTTTTGACTATTTTCTCGATGATATCTTTGTGTCTGTGTATATGTGATAGGAATTTTGTGGGCGCTCTAACTCAAAAATTAATAATCAGATCAGCAGAAAACTTTATATTTAGTAAATAAAGATTTGAAAAGGTTTTAGCTGAAACTGATACACCGGAAGTGGGTGTTTATTCTGGTCGTTCTTCCGTTTTTTAAAAATATCTTCTTTAAAACTCAATTTTTGTCAATAGTTATTACAAAAATTATAGATAATGTAATTTTATACAAGTTTTGTTTGAAACAATTTTTTATAAAACCGGTAGTTTATCTTGATTTTTATTCTAAATTTTTGTTAAATGCGTCGCTATGTGATACCAATGTTTCCACTTCTATGATACAATTTTCTAATTAATGAAAGCGTTACGTACGCTTCATAGGTCATTTCATACAAAAAGTTAACAATTTTCTTTACTTATTGTTTTTTTTAAAAAAATACTATTGAAAATGTTTTAAAATTATTCTCCAGTGTAATCGTTAATAAATATTTCTGAGAAAGTAAAGACTGATATAATAAGAAATAGACATAAGCATAAGAACTATTAGTAGAATAAAAAGAGAAAAATGTATGATAAAATAATTTGTAAAATAGTAATAATTGTAGTCCTTTTTTCAAAGAATTTACACATTTACAGTGGAAAGAACGCATTCTAGCGGTCTTTCGAGAGAAAGGATGCGCAAATTTGTATGGCCAGGTGTAGATATATGTAAGCTTCTAGTTTCATTATTCCTGTATTTATATTATTGTTTGGTTTTAGAAAGCTTAGCTGAAGAAATGATGTAAAGCAGCAATGCTCAGAATATATTTCCCTCGTTACCTTTTAGAACTATTATAATTTCGAAAGTTTTCATTTGATAAACCGATTTTCGACGAACTAGTCATTTTCGACAAATATGCCATTCGATGAATTGATCGTTCGACGAATTTGTCCGTTCCCGAATTTTCAGTCGAGGAGCTACCTCAGGGACTCATCACCAATGATTTAGTGCCTCTTCCGCGTAATTGGAACGACACACGGTAATCTTTACAACGTCGAAAAATCCGACGAAATCAGAGGAACGCATTTCACGGATCGTTTTTCTTTATTCGCGTGGACGCTATGTGGGAGAGACTCATAGGGCAACCTTTTTTTTTTCCTCGAGGAACTATTGATTATCTTTCGGCTTTGGTTGCTTGCCGCCTCCCTGTTACACGATTCCGGCCGACCGGAGAGGGAAAGAGAGTACAGAGGTTAAACGTCGAGGCGTATAAAAAAAAAAGCGAAAATAAAATCGAATTTTTGTAGGAGAGAAAAAAAATCGAACCCACCATTCCTCCGTCGTTCTAGAAGATAATAAGCTTATACGTTTTAATGCCGAAAGAGGTTTAAAAAAAATAAACGTCGTTACAAAAAAAAAGATCACGTCCGTCGATACAACCATCGGTGGCCGTTAGCGTCGTGCACACACGTGAAGTTATAATATATATATATAAAAGATAAGCGGAATAAAAAAAAGTTATTTTCTTCCTTATCGAAAATAACATAAAGCGAAAAACCCTGAAGGGGTATCGACGAAGATGTCGTCTTTTTCCTTCCCAAGACCCGATCGTTCCCTTTTTCTTTCGCTCGCTCCTGCTCTGCCCTCCCTCCCCCCTTTGCCCTCACCCCCCGTCGCACCCACGACGCGCTCGAGGGGGGGGGAGGTCTAGGAAAAGCGGGGGTGTGGGGGTCGAGAGAGGCCGGAGACAAGTATCGATTGCGCAGTCGCCGTTACCAGGCGTCGGAAATTCATCCTTTAGCGGAGCATTGCACTTCTCTCCGCCGTTTCCCCTCTGTCTCTCACGCCGCCGACGCCGTCTCTCGCTTTCGCCTTCTCACGCGCGCCTCGAGTGCCACGTGATCGTCCATCGAAAGCCGCCGACCAATGAAAGCGGACGGCAAAAAATAAAAAATAAAAAAAAATATTAAAAAAATACGCGACCCCCTCTCGTAACGACTTTATTACCTATTTAAGGGGGGAAGCATCTCCACTCTCTCTCTCTCTCTTCCCCTCCCTCATTCCACTCCTTTCTCCTCTTTCTCTCACTCTTTTTCCTTCCTCGTTCCGTGTCGTGCGCTAGCCTTCGTTTGTATTTTTTTCCCCTTCTAACTTTTAGGTCACGGTCGCGTGAAAAAAAATAAATAATAAAAAAGGGCCGTTAATCCGCTAGATTGGGAATTGTTTTATTTTTTTCGGAAACGAAGGCAATAATAACGGGACGTGATTGGTTGCCGATCTGCTCTCTCCGCAGGATGGGATTTTTCTCTCTCTAATGGGGTTTCTTTTTTATATCGATGATGGATGTTAAAAAAAATATCCTTTTCGCGGTTACTTCATTGCGACTGTTTGTGTTTTAGATCATTTTTTACGCCGTTTGTGAAGAACGCGTATAAAAGACGAAGGATATATCTGCCCTTATTGAGGTATGATTCCATACTTATTTTGAATGATTGCTGATGATTCGACAAATTTAGAGTCATTAATTATTATTATATAGCGTTATTAATTATCGTTCGTACTTATTATGTTGGGAGGACGTTAAATTCAGTATATAAATAACTTGAAACGAAATCGAATCAATGCTTAAAACTCCCGCATAAACGCAATATGAATAGCTGGCAGATATTACACGTGGCTATTTGAAATTATTCTCTCTTCGTTTCCGCAGGATCCAGCGAACAAGCGTTTCGGGAAATAACCATCATCGAGTTTCCTATGTTCCATTAGGTCCATGGTTCAGCTTCCCTTCCATTAAGAAATTCCCTTCGTTCTGACGTAATCATCCGCTTCCTCCGATTTTCCAGAATCTCTACCCTCCTCATCGCTTCCGTTTTCTCGAAATTCTTGCTCGTAACATTTCTCTACTCCTTCCGATCTATCGTAAAAACGCTAGCATAATCCACGCGATAGAGAGGGGAAAAAAACCTGCGTCTTCACCGGCTACGTCCAACGTTTCCATGTAGCATAGTTTGTTTTCATTTCCGTCCTTAATTATTTGTTTTGTCTCGGATACCCGCCTGCACATCCTCTCTCCTCAAACCCACGCAATACCACGATCTAAGCCCGAAAGCGTTTATACCATCAAACGACAAATATTTACGCAATTTTTTATTAATATTTATATCCCCTCCGCTATGTGTCCGCCAAAGAGGAATATACAGTCTTCTTGATGGGCTCCATCTGTGGACCTTCCTCTCGGTTCCTTATCGAATGTTTCGTTAACTCTCAATCTTTCCGGGACTAAATTGAAGCGATTTGACCTTTGACCCACCGTGACTCCCCGGCCGTCCGCCGCCGCAGTGCCCTCCCCGGACCACGTCGAAGGGTTAGTTTATTCTTTTTATTTTATTTCATTTTTTTTAAAAAGAGAAGAGCGTCGAGAATTCGAAGTCGGCTCGGGATTCTTCCATTTCGACACGCAGTACATCTGCTGCCCGCATTCCTTTCCTTTTTTTTCCTCCCACGCCTCCTTAAAAGTCCTTCGAAGTTTTCTGCAGAGTTTAGATTTTTTTTCGTCGTCTTCGTGTTTACGTGAATATTTTTTTGGGATAGTTTTTTTCCGTTCCCCTATCTCCCGGGTGGAATATAGATGGCATCCATGTAGCGATGTGGTTCGTAGTATCACACGGCTATTTGGAACTATGACGAGAGTCATGGGTTGCGAACAGATTGGATCTATCCGATTTTTCGGGCGTAACGGGGCATGGAAAAAACGAGATGAGGACGGAAAGTACTCGTAAAACGAACGAGGAAGAAGATTCCGTTTAAAAAAACAAGCGAGGGAAGAATTTCATTTGAAATTACGTGAGGATTTTTTTGTTCACCGACTGCAATCGAAGATGATATGTATCGGCTGGTTGCCTACATTTGTAGCAGCGTGCTTTTCCTAGCGATTTTTTTTTAATTTTCCGATTACTTCCCAGTAGATGATCCTAGGTTCACCGAATCTATACCAGGTCTAGGTCTCATATAGACCAAACATTTCTAAAATTTTTGCTCCTTCAAGTTGTGGGATTCTAGAAATATTGTTCGTACGGTCAGACGGACGAGCAAACCGAATACAAAGTCGATTTTTTTCTAAGAAAAAAATGAGAGAGAAAAGAGAAGCGATTAAGCCTTCGCGAGTTTTTTTTCTTCATGTATACGCATTCAAGAAGTATTATAGTAGAGGAAGAATTGTGTACGCGGACAAATTATTTGATGATTGTGCACTTGTCCGTAAAAGTGGTTTCTTGGAATTCCATCTGAATATTATCTGTCGTCTACGCGCAACTCTGGGATCTGAACGTTTCAATATAATCTGGCGAAATTTCGTATTTGTATAGGGTTATCATCCAATATGGAATCATGTCGCGCAACAATTGAGGAGTTTATTCTCGTCGATTTAAAAAAAAATGTCGACTTGTTCAAAAATAATCTTAAGAAATATAATCAAAAAGGGCAGTAGTAATGTAAAATGATAGTAAATTCCTGCAAATTAGCTGCTTTGAATTTTATAAGTATATTCTGCATTGTAAATTTTTACTATCCATATCATTGTAATATTATGTAATCTACAGTTGTATTCACGATCAGATTTAATATTCTCCATTTATTTGTCATTTTTTTTGTATTTTTCTTGCCACCTGGCTTTGCCTAATTGCAAGTACCTGTGTAAAAAAGTAAAAATAAATACAAAATTTCGTAAACGATTTTGATTATTAGTCATTCGGTTGTAAAGTTTGTTGATATACTAAACTATAATAAATTATTCATATGTCTGAAAAAATAATCATGTAGCGTCCAGTGTAAGTTTTACGCCCAGATGACCATATAAAATCGTACCCAATGACGTTATTCTATGGAATAGAAGCTCGCAAATATGAGAAAGTTTGTAGTACGTTGCGCCGATTTTTTTGCAAGGATTTCGCGCTACATTGTCGTGGAAACGGAGAATTTTTGCATGAGAACTCCCGACGTAAAATAAAATAACACGAATCGACGACATCTTAAGAGTCGGGGAACTTTACGCTATAAAGTATGAACTAACACAGGTAAGTGAAATTTTTAACTGCATCTCTAACATTGAAACGAAAAAGAAATATTTTTTTTAGCATTGAGAACGGCGGAGTTTGATCAAAGCGCTCGAAAAGAAAAAAAAAGATCGAAAGGAAAAAAAAACGTCCGGAGAGCGTACGAGGATAAAAGGGGTGCTGAAGGAGGGAGGTCACGAGAATGAGGGAAGTTGGAAAAATTAGGGAATGGAATAAAATGGAGATTCCGTACCGTACCGAAGAAAAGAAGGGAGAAGTAATTAGACGAGGACGGTGGAATTGATGCAGCGGATCAATCAGATGAGAGAAAACTCGGTGGAAAATGAGAAATGAAATAGGAATAAGCGTTTTTTCTTAAAAAAAAAACTATATTCATCCGCGATTCGCGACATGTTTTTATTTTATCCCTTTTTTTAAAAAAAAATGATACTCAGCTCTGTAAGGGCGATCTGGGGCGTCATCAATTACACAGATTGGAATTTAAAGACAAATATCATTCATCCCCTTCGGACACACGGTTTCTCATTTGTTACATCCTTCAATTTTTATCTCACGCGCGTATTATCCTCCGGTGTAAAAAAAAAAAAAACAAAAGAAAAAGAAAAGCGGGTATCTGGCCATGCGATTGGATCCGCTCCAATTCCCGTCGTGCATTGCGATCCGTTAGCGCTCTCTCTCTCTCTCGATGCAGTGACCGGTCCATAGGGTTTCCATCTGGTATTCGTCATGCTTTTCATTTTAACGCGTCTTCAATAAAACGAGATTTTTCGCCATTCTGTGAAAGTCCACTGCGAACAATCGCTCTCTCTCTTCCTTTCATTCTCTACCTCTTTCATTCTGTATCCCGTTCTACAATATTCAATGTCGTTTCTCTCTCTCTCTTCCTCTCTCCCTTTACTTATTTTTATCTAATCCCCTCTCATTTTTCTCGTCCCCTCTCTCTCGTCCTTTCCCTCTTACCCTTTCCGTACTCTTTCCCTCTGTTTCACTCTCTCTCTCTTCCTCTCTCTCCTCTGTCACCCTCTTAATCTTTCTCAATCAACCGCATAATATCCATCCGTCTCTCACACTACCTCTTAAACCTTTCTTTTATCCCATCTCTCTCGCCATCTATCTCTCTCTCTCTCTCCATCATACTTATTCTCTCTCTCTCAATCTTTCCCATCATCTTCTCTTTGTCTCTCAACCTCTCTCTCTCTCTCACTCTCCCCTCTTCCCTAAACCCTTCTCATATTTCATAATTTCTATCGTTTTACCCTCTTTGTCATATTCCTTTCCTTCTCATTCTCCTTCTCTCTCATATCCTCTATCTCCCTCTTCCTTTCTCTCTCGTCTTCTCAATATCGCATCCTCTCACCTCTCTCTCTCGTCCTCTCTGTCTCATCCCCTTTCTCTCACCCTCTCTCTCTCACCCCCCTCTTTCATTCTCTCCCTCACCCTCACTCTTTCATTCTCTCCCTCACCCTCACTCTTTCATTCTCTCTCACCATTCCTCTCAATCTCTCTCTCATCTTCCATCTTTCATCCTCTCTCTGCCTCTAATCCGCTTTCTCTCTCATCTTCAATCTCTATCGTCTTATCTCTCTCGCCTTATCTCTCTCATTTTCTCCTCTCTCATTCTTTCTCACTGTCTCTCCTTTGTCATCCTATTCCTGCCTCATTCTATGCCTTTCGTCCTAACTCTTTCTCTCTCAAAATTTCTACCTCTCACTCTGCCTTCCCTGCTCGCTTTTTATATTTCATCGTCTCCGTCGTTTACCCCTTCTGTCGCCCTCTCTCTCTCTCTTTCATCGTGCCTCCCTCACTCCCCTCTTTCTTACACCCCATCTTTCTCTCTTCAACCCTCCACATTTATTTATTTATGTCCCGGTCTGGCGACATCGTCTGTTTCCATGAGTGCGCGTTAATTTCTCCGTCGTTCGCGACCATATGCTTGGTATTTTTTTTTGTTTAGCGACACATGTTTAATGCCCGTCGAAGAGCCTAATAAACGACGCTGATATCTTCCTAAGTAATATACGGTAGGTTTAAAAACTCACTCAAGCGTGCGACGAAATTTTGCTTCAATATTTTCGGCTCGAACTGTGAGAACCTACCCCTGTTGACCCGAATAAGTAAGTTAATGGAACGTTGTATCGGTGCACTCTATAGAAGTTCGTAGAGGATGTCTGGCATTAGACGTAACTCGCCAGCCGTCTTGCTGAGAAACGGCCGGTAAAATCGTAATCAGGTAATATCAAAGCGATGGTCGCGGCCCACCCTCGGCCAGCGAACCGTTCGATATGGGCCTCGACTCAAGGCCGGTCCGAACCACCTTAGTTTAACCGAAAAATTTCCAGGATCAAATCGATGTTAAATACCGTCATTTCAACGTCGTTGGAGATTTTTATTTTTTTAAAACTCTCGAAAATCTTCCATTTCGATTGACCGTACTTAATGTTCGTGCGACGGGGAGGGCACTGTTTCAATTTATCGAGCGGGTTTCGTATGTTTTTTACTGGATGCTGCGAAAAAGTTAAGAGTAGCGGCTAAAATATAGGAATAAATGTAAAGACGTGTGCCCAAAGTGTGAAATTGACTCATTCTGAGAAGAAAAAAAAGAAAGAAACGCTGAAAAAATTTCAGAGTGATTATAACACTTTAATTACGACTAATGTTGACATCTGTACAGCTCAACGAAACCTAGTCCGTAATTAAAAAGATGTTACCGTAGTGAAATTGAGTTTTACTTTTCCTATTCCAGAATATAAAGATGTTTTACTGCAAAGAGCTTTCTGGTTTTTAATACCACCGAAAAGCGTAAAAATGACGTAGGGTCCTCATAACATTTCAAATTATCTCTTTGACCCTCTGGCACGATCTGATTTTTAGGACCCGTGATACAGACCTTTCGCCGAAAGAATGGCCCAAGAATATTATCGCGGCGTTGCCAAAGTGACATCGCCTTTGCAGAGGTGTTATCCTTCCTAGCGAGGCCCCACGTCCCCCTTCCGCCCTGCGTGCGAATCGTCAATTCTGCGGCGTCGTCATGGCAACCGAGCTCCGTCGGGAGCCTCCCATTTGCTCTGGGCTCGTCTTCTCTCTCTTTCTCTCTCTCTCTCCCTCTTTCCCCTCTCTCTCCCCCATCTCCACATCTCCTCAAACCACTCTTCACTATTACTTCGGCGAAGGGAGTTAGGGTGGCGGAGTGTGTAGTAGGACGAGACAGGAGACCGCGGGGTTCCTTATGAAATCATGAGTCCTTGAGTTTATTTTATTCCGTCTTATCTCAAGCTTATGTCTAATTCCATGTCGCAAGTGCGGGTCCTTAATTTTCGTGCTATATTTCGCGAAAAAAATACGGCGTAATTATCACTGAATTGAAATTGTACAACGGGTGGTAAAAATCCGGCTGAACGCCGTACTTAGGAAAGTATAAGTCGGTAGGAAAAAGATGACCGAAGAATAATTGTAGCTATGCGACTGTTTCGAAATCATCGAACCCGAAGATAAAATCCGTGAGATCCATTGTATGTCAGGGCGCTTAAAAGAGCAGCGAGGAATTACAATAGGGGAATCAAGTATGTAAATGAATATTGTTCGGCGTGATTTGGTTCGCCGTGTTTCCACTGCCATTCACCTTTGCGGTGAACTGCAGCGTGATTAGGGGTGAATGGATTTACACGTGATTCATAACTAGTGGAAATGTGGCAAATTCGTCGGCCTTACTTCGTTTGCTCTTCGTCGTTTATTTACTTTATCGCTCATCTCAAGAAATTAATCGACGTAGTAATTGACCGATCCAGCTTTACGTAATTTAGTATAGTACTGTATTAATCACAAGAATGGCTTTTATTTTCGACAGTGTGTGAACCATTGTCACGACACAAACTTTGTTCAAATGAAATTTGTCGAAAGATATTTACGAAAAATTTTCGACGGCGGAATTTTTCGTTTCTTTGTTTTATTTTTGTTAGATCCGAAGCTTGAAAATTCCTGACTAAATAAGTTACAACTAAAAACATTAAATTATTATATTTACATTTTAATTACACACGCACGCACACACACACGCGCGCGCGCGCACGCACGGATACACGTCCCATAATTTTAATTGTAACCGTCACCGTCGAAAGATTCACACGATTTTTTTTATTCACGGCCGGTTGAATAAACAGTCAGGATTATTTTCGTTCGTTACTTTTTATGGACAAAAACGACCGAAATGCATATTTGATCTTTGCGGGCGACTGTAATGCGCCTCCCTTTTCATCTGTCTCACTCGCGAGCTGAGTAACGTTCGAGACTATAAAAACTCGTCGAATGATTGAATGCTCCCGTAATCATAAAAAACTCCTCGTGTATATACCATAAGCGCATTTCAACCACACACAGCGTCCGTACTCGGCGATAATTCACAGATCGTTGATTCTAATGGTACACTCGACCGTTTTATGGCTTATAGGAACCTTACCTATACCAATCATTTGATACAACCCATTACCTCGCCTCGGTAATTCATTTTTGAACTCGTATATACCGCAGAGCTCAGATAGTAGAAATTTTGGAGCTATTGCGCGATATTAGGAAGTAATTATCGCTGCTGATGCCGTGCTTCCAAAACGTAAAATATAAAAAAAATGGAACGCGCGCTCCGAGTCGTGTGAAATTCATTTGGAGATCGTTGGCCTTTGATAACGAGATTAAAATGGCGAAATTGAAATTTTATTGTAGCGTGAGTACGGGGAAAATTTAATTTCGACTATTAACCTTGTTTACCTCCGAATATATATATAAATCAAATGGAAGTGAAATTATTTCTATATTTCAGAAGATTCGCTTCACAATTTTCGTTTATAATCTAAAAACAAGATCGGCGTCGGTAATTATTTTAAGCCCATATATAAAGGAAACAATGCAGCACGAATAGGGAAAAAAACATTTCTCTCAGTAAACATAAAGAGGACGAGAGAGGTCTCCCCTACTGGCGAGGAGACACATAAACACGCCAGGCTCCGAATCAACCACGCTAATCACGTGACCGGGGGAGAGAGAGAGAGAGAGTCCTTTTTATTGCGAAGAGGGAGTTCTGCCCCCCTTCCCCCTCCCCCTCCCCCCCCCCTGCGGAAAATTCTCATCTGGGCGAAAAGGGGGCCGCTTTTATTGCATTGGCTCTGGACGCAAACAAACGTTTTTGGCTGATAGCGTCGGAGCGTACGCTGTCACGTTTTCCCAACGGCTCCGCGAAGGGGTCGCAAACATCCATTCGCCCTCCTTTTTCGTAAGGGATGTCCAATTTCACGCTTCCCTCGGCAGTACGTCTCCATCTTAATCGAATAAATACGAGAAATTTTGAACGAAATAAAGGGGCCATTTTTTTTTCGAGGATACATTTATCCTAAACACTGCGACATTTCACGAGGAAAAAAAAGGAAAGGCAGGGGTTTAGCTAGAAGATATTGTGTGAGCGAGGAACTTGAAGAATACAAATAAAATTATAAAGTCGCTCTAAGTAATGAAGTATGTTGCAGTTCCCAACCATGTCTCGATCCGCTTATTTTTGTCGCTATAAAAATCGAGTACTAAGGAAATTTAAACGTGTATTATATTGAACCAGTTTAATTGCCAGTGGGGAGGTGGGTATGAATGAAGTGATAAATTAACATTAAAAGAGTTCAAGCTGTAGATGTCATGTAAGCGTTAATTAAAAATATCGACTTAAGATACAAAAATCCAAAGTTCATTGTCAACGTTCAATGAACCTTACAAAATAAATGTCAGTCATTACCAGTCAGTAATGAGGTGTATGAACGAGCGACGCCTTATATAAGATACTTAACCATCAAAATAGTATATATTGTATTATACTTCCTGTAATGATTCTCTCCCTGTCATAGACGTAAATCTATGATGATTTTCTAGTATAAATGATTTTACAGCTTCATTGCAAATAATATTAATTGAGCAATATCGCGAAACATTTCCAGACAAGTAAATAAATCTCGTAAAGATAAACATAAAAATAATCTCTAATTCCCCGTCAATTTACATTTGAATTCCTAAAATTCAGATAAAAATGTTTCATATTCGTTTTCATTTATATATATCAAAGGGATGAAAGACACTCCTGCAGTAAAATTCCTGCTGCTAAAAATCATCATTGAGATCGGAATGATCTCTCCTGGCTTATTTCAATTATTTACGGTAATAATTAAAGAGATTCGACTCTTTTTATACAGTTTGAATGTATGTTGCGTGTACAAGGCGTTCCAAAAGTAACACAACAGTTTTAATTTCGATTTAAACGTGGTTTGGTGGCTAACTTTATGCTCAGGCTTACAATCAGCGCCTGACTCGAAATTCTCCGAGTAGACACAAGCAATGCCTTGTTCAAATTGATAAATCCTGACATGTTGAGGGATCTTTTTTTTCCCGAAATTCTTGCTACCTCGTGAGTATTGTCTGTCTTATAATAACAGCGGCAATGCGCTGTTTCTTCGCAAGTAGAAAGGTCCGGACGATGACCCGTTTAAAACCTGCAAGGGATGCGCTGGTTTCCTGACGAAGTATTCCTGTAAACCGTTCCCGTTCTTGATTCGTGAAATCTTACTCGTAGAATGACAGAACGAGATTGCCTTTTATTATAACACGGAGGATCATGGAATCGAAAACAAAAATAACTATGCCGTTAAGATTTTAAACAATGTAACATTTCGGTCTGGATGCAAATATACCCACATGCGAGCTGAGGAAAAGATAGAAAAAAATTGAATTAAAGAACTTCGAGTCAGCTTGTAGGAAAAATAACGAGAATAAGTATAGTATAACCTTGTAATTTACATAGGCCATCGCAAATTTTTAATTGGAGTTTAAAAAGCGAAACAAATGAGTACTTTGGCGTTATCCACGAAGTTACGCTTTCAACTAACAGGCACACACATGCAGACATTTTTATCATTATGACATCCGAATGAGTCATCCGGATGTCATAATGTTACGGTCATTCGGAATGACTATAACTTTTGAAATCCTTCCATACAGTTCACTTCACCATTAATATTCAACGCATTACGGGAATCGGTGTAATTAGAAGGAATAAACGTAACCGGCTATAGCGTCAAGGACGGTTCATCGTAAAAATCTCACGAGAAAACGTCATCTAATGCTTTTGAATAAGTTGTTTTTTACGGCGAAAAAGTAAGTTCCATATCCTTGCACGAAGCAAAGAAAATATCTCGTGGCACGTCTGGAGTAGAAATAATCGCTTCTCATAACTGTTTTTCTTCTGTTTACGCCTAATCTTACGCTCGGCCGTAGCAGAATCCATTGCTCGTGAATGTTCGCGTCCTAGCGCCAGCGAGGGTTATCACGGTTATTTTTTTAAAGCAAGGCGTTAGCGGAAAAGGAGTGAAGCAATGTTTTTCTTGTCCGTGGAGGCAAAAATCCTTGGGAATGCATTTCAAAAAGAGGAACGGGTAGCTTTTGCCGCATTGGTTTTGGTTGAAAGATGATGTTTTTTTTATGGGTAGGATTAAATATTTTACGGTCACGTCCGCGATCTCTATACACGGATGCTCGTATGAGCTCTATGTTTTGGTTAGGGTTCGCATTGCCCTTCAAGCACATTATTTGAAATATACTGCTCAAATGGCGCATTTACATGGAGACGAAAATAGTGATAGAGTTCATGTGCTAGGTGGTCACATGTGTCGGTAATTCTTCGTTTAAAAAGTCACTGCGATAATTTTTTGCTCGGAATTCATAATAATAATGGATGTGATTCGTTTAATCCGATTCACAAAAGTAAATTTACGATCTTTTTAATACAAGTCTATTTTTCAAACAATCTTCAGTTTCAATCTTTGCGTTGCTTTTTCTAGCGCCATACATTTTGTAAATTTTATTGCGTTTTTAACAAAAAACGAACGAATAACTAACTCAAAATACATTTGTCAATTACCTCTAGAGTGGATTAAAAGCCATCTGAAAAACTGCTCGGTTTTTTTCTGCCTTCCATCCTTTCTCGGGAGCTGTGCTGAATATATCCATTATGCCTCGAAGGACTGTTTATCATCGGAAGCCCACTTATTTTCTCCAGATTTTTTGCTCTTATTTTCCACTTATTTACTCTAGAAGGGAATTTTATCGAAGAGAGACGACGTAATTCCTTTTTCCTACGAACGCACTGTTAAATTAGTAATACAAGGAATTAATTTGCATTCTGCGCCAATAGTTGTAATTTTCGGAGTTTTACCGTGATTTTCATCCTAGATAAAATTTTTATGGCAAAAATTCCATCCACCGTAAGAGCCTGAATTACCATGAAAACGCCGTCGCAATCATCGATCACATGATATCTTAAACGAGGTTTAAACGAGGTCTCCGTCGTTTTCTATAATTCTTAAAATTATGGAAAATTGCGGAGTTACGTAGACAGAATCCAAAATTACAAATTTCGCAATCGTGGGGATTAAAAGAACGTTTGATCAAAGAAACGTAAATAAAATCAGTTACTACATTTCCCGCGAATGATTATGCAGAAAATCGCGAAAAAACATCCACGGATACATGGTAGAAATCGGAGATATCTTCATAAGATAGAGGGGGAAGGTCTTTGATGAAAATATATATTTTCGTCTAGCCATAAAAAGGCTTTTCAGTGTTATTAGGAGCGTATCCTCAAAACTGCCAATTATCGTGGTACTGCTTGCTTACGTGCCTTGCGGTATTCAGCTTCGTTTTAATGAGACAGCACTACATCACTCGAGGCTCTCTCCCTATTTACACAACACGTTTTTTTTAACGCCGGCCCATGTTGTTTTGCTCACTTTTTTCCGCGGATCAATATGTTTTTTTTTCGGACGTACTTCACGGATCCTAATATCCACATCTGACGTAATATCGGAGTACCTACATATTCCGGCGAACCGCAGACTGGTATTGGTCTTAATTTAAAATCAGGAGAAGAATTCAACGTCCCAAAGAAAGCCTTCCGAGAAAGATGGGATGTCTTTTTTCCTATTTTTAAAAAAGTCTAGAGCTCGGTTTCCTCAATTATTAGCAAAGGTTGGTTCTTATATTTTTCTATACTTCGTAAATTGAGACGTGGAACTAACCGAACGATTTTAATCTAATGTGCGTGTAATCAGATTAAGCAAAACATCCTATACGAACTTTTCCTTATATTAGCGATTTAAAATGCATTAGGTTAAAGTTACGACGTTCAAAATAGAGTTCCCAAATTTGTTTTTCATTTTTGGTTGATTAGACTCGCGGCTGATCCTAATAATGTTTTTAAAAAAAAGGAAAAGGAAATATTTATCTGGATCTTTATTGCGTCAAAAATTTGTAATAGGAATAAATGGCAGTTTTAGACTGAGCTACATAAAAACATTTGTGCAGTTAAAGTTTTACTAAGCTTTTTACCTTGAATTTATAACGCAAGCGCGTTTCAGTCAATATAACGGCCTTTAAATTCATTTATAACCACATGGTGTAGAGCGCCATTTAAGCAGTTATCATATTTTTCTTTTACGATACGCCATGGAAAGCGAAGGTTACGTGTTATTTCACGGTAATTGAACCTTGTATTATTTAAACGAATTGCGTAAAAATGTAAAAGAGATACGATTTTTAAATGGTCAAGGAAATGAGAGCGTTAATAAGAAACAGCTCTTGGATTCATTTCGTAAACTCTCTACAAAGTCGCTCGCTAAACGTTTACATATTCCGTAATATCCCGTATTGTATCTAAACACTTGGCGTTTCAAGAAACGCCATGACATATTTCACGAAATTAAAACGCGTATTTCGCGGAAAATTGGAAGCTATCACGGTCTTTTTTGTCGACCGTCAACGAATTCGATTAGAGCAACGTTCAGAGAAAGTTATAGTTTGTTTTTTTCGTTGACAGGAAATAAATAAACTTTCGCAGCCACCTGAGAGGGGTAATAATGAGTTTCGTTTATGTAATAAAAAGTCAAATTACCGCAGCGCTGCTTGTGATAGCGGTAATAGGCGAAGGTTTATGCGAATTGCGCACAAAGACGCGGAGAAACTATAATTTCGCGAGACCTTTTAATTGAAAATATAAAGATAAAAATCTCACGGGGGTTTCGAATCTCATTACCTCCCTTGTAATTTTTACTCGAGGTCGGGAAAAAAGATTCCGCGAGGAGCAGGTTTGGAATGGCGATAGTGCCTCCACCTGGCGGAGACGCGGAGAGGCGAGCGTGGTTGGGGTGCTTTATTTATTTCCCAACACTTTCGCTCCGTAATTAAATATCGGAGGGGGGTTGGTGTTGGGGAAATCTTCAATTATTCAGGAGGAAGGTTGTTATTTGTAGTTTTTCTTTTGAGCGCCTACGCATTAGTCCGTATCAAGTATACAGCCGCGCAAAATTACGATCGTTACGAAAGTTAGCGCAGTATTTCTTTTAAAAAAATATTCATTCCTGCGAACTTCAAACTAAAGTTAATCGGCTACTGGTCCTAGAATTGATCCTCAGGTGGGGAAACTTGTTAAAATCCCTTTGACACATCGAAATCAGAATAACGCAGCCTGCTTATTGATCGACAGGTGGCAGCAGGCACGTGAATTTATTGCGCGCTTCGCATTGTCCGGAAATCGCGGAATTTCGTCACGAAACGGAAAATATTATCGACGTCCGAATTTCGCAACCGAGAGTTATGTTTGCGTCAGTACGAATACATCCGAATTGCGCAACGGAAAAATTTCGCGGGACATGTCGCAAGTAGCCGCAAAAAAATATGACGGATTGCTAAAAATAACATCGTCCTCAAAAAAAAAAAAAATATACATATACATATACCGTATCTATGGGAATGAAAAAACGAAGAGAGATAGCCGAGAAAGAGGGCGAGTCAAAAATAAATAAATAAATAAAATCTGAAATAAATATGCGTGGCAGAGACCCGAGAGGAATCGTGAGAAACGGGTGGATGCCGAACATTTTCGAAAGGCCCCGATAAGAAGAAAAAAAAGGGAGAACAATATCTTCTTTCTTCCCCTCCACAAAGGAAAAAACGGATTATGAATATAGATGGAGTGAAAGGGGAATTCGAATGGTTCCGTCGAGGAGTGAAAGTAATTCGACGTAATCAGTTTTCGAATTGAGGACGTTCCAGGCGAAATAAATGTCAGTATCCGAAGATTAGGGAGAGAGGGGGCGCGTCCCAGAGGCGGAGAACACGTCCAAGGGAAATTCGGGAGGAGATAGGGTAAGGAGAGAGAGAGAGGAGGATGGGGAGGAAGACCAAGTAAGAATGAAATATATAAAAGGTAGGGCCGAAAAGCAGAGCTTTATGCCTTAAGGTACCTACGAACTGCGAGGCTGCTCCAAGGCGACGAATTCTTGAGGGAGCTTCCTCAAGGATCTATCTGTACGTTATTTGATTAAATGTCGGAAACCGATGGATATCGCCGACGGCATTTATCTAGTTTTTTTTATTATTTATTGCCTCAGTTTTATCGCTCGATAATAATAAATTTCCGAACTATTTTAACAGGAATAGAGGAGCGAGGAAACACGGCGATGTACCAGTATAGGAAATACTGCTGCTGGTTTCGGTATTTATTGATTCGGTTTTATTACGCGACCAAAGTAAAAATGCGGTAATAAATAAATTAAAACGTAGTAATAAAAATTATCCGAAGGGGGAGCTAAAAGATACTATTACCCGGGAAGCCAAAGTGCCTCCGGCCGGGCCCGCTGCGAAGGATCAAAGAAGTACAGGGAAAGAGGGAGGGGGAAAAACCAGGTTAAAGGACTAAACGGGATAGAAAACGGGATAGAAAACTGGAAGAAAAACGACGTATGGCGGCGAACGGAGTAGGAAAAAATCTGATGTGGCCAGCACATGACTTTCTCCATATTTGGGGTATAGATATTTAAATTATTATGAATAATATTACGAGGCAAAATTATTATTTCGTATCGTAAAAGAAGACACGTCGTTGCCGTAAATTACGTATATTTTGAATGATTACAGAATTCACCGCTACATGGTGTTGGCGCTGTAGGCTGGTATTAAGAAAAAGCGAAATATATCCGAAATGGATGGTTCTACGAAAATTAGTTTCAAACAAAACTTGGAAGAAATATTATTCTCTACAACTTTGGTCCTTACGAAAATTACGAATAACGATGTTGTTAAGGAGATATTTGACGGAAACCGAAAAACCGGTTATTTATAAATAACTCCTAAAGAATAACTCTACAGAAAATTGTTTCAAATGAAAACTGTAGGAAATTACATTCTCTATAACATTAGTATAGAATTATATATACAATAATGATGTTTTAACAATGAAATATCGCAAAAACCGAATCGGGTTTCGAATAAACAGCGACTTCCGTTTATCCGTTATTGTCCAAAAACTACTCAGTTCTTTGTGCTCATGTTAAAGTGTTATATATGAAGTTTGGTAACGATATGGTACGTACTTTTTGAGTTAGAGCGCCCACACGCACATACACACACACGTACACACACACACAGACATCATTCCGAAAATAGTCTAAACGTGTTCTAGGGACCTCAAAACATGTACTTAGAAGTACCGGCAGAGTAAAAAAAATAAGTATCCGAGTGAAAAAAGACCGAGGAAGACAGAATTTAATAGATCAATGCTTAGCAAGGCGTGTATTTCGGCACGCTTGTATTTATATCGCGACAAAGTACTTAAGGTGCAACGATAAATTCGTAACTGCGGGAAAGGGAAACACTTCCGATTTTATTTTCTTAATTTTGTCACTAAATAATTTAAAAATAAAAAGCGATAAGTTATCGAATTTGCTACACCGTTTCGTAATTTTGAAAACGAAAGAAAACTCGTTTGGAAAACCGGCAAATTCTAGCTCCGAACAATATCGTAACCCGAATGAAATAGCGAAATGCTTTAAACGTGTATTATTATAGCGATAGTTTGTAACAGCTTCTTGGAACACGTGTTTATTCTCTCTCTCTCTCTCTCTCTCTCTCTCTCTCTCTCTCTCTCTCTCTCTCTCTCTCTCTCTCTCTCTCTCTCTCTCTCTCTCTCTCTCTCTCTCTCTCTCTCTCTCTCTCTCTCTCTCTCTCTCTCTCTCTCTCTCTCTCTTGCAGTCTGACTACTAAGCGATAAAATGTTCCGCACAACCCCGTGAAATTTGCTTCGGCGCACCGAGCTAAACCCGAAAGTTTGCCCCAAAATTTAAAAAAAAATGTTGCGGAGCGCTGCAATAGATAATCGAGACAACTCCCGCCGCCGTGAAACGCTCGAGTAAACCAGATGCACCGATGAAGACGGCTACTTTGCGGCTGAAATGCGCCTCTGGTGGTGTACTCGGGGGGGTGGGGGTTTTACGCTTACGGGAGTCGCTTTGATTACCTATTCAAGCCGTAAGGAAAGATCGATAATTCATTTTTGAAAGGCGAGGGTTGGAAAGGCAAGGGCTTGAAAGGGCCAAAGGGAGGAGAGGATACGGAGGTCGGGAAAGTACGAAAAGGGGACGGAGGAGAAAGAGGCGAGCTAGCTTTTAAAGAGGACGGAGAGGGGAAAGAAGATGAAGAAGGGGGGCGAAAAAAGATTAGGAAATACGAGGAAGTGAAAGGGAGGGCTTGGAGGAGGGTATGAAAAGGACGAGAAGAGAGAGAGAGGGGAGAAACGGAACGAGGGAGGCTACGGAAATACAGGCGGTTGAGGTGAAGGGCGATGCGGAGAAATTAGAGACGAAGGAAGTTTAAGGGAAGGACGGGAAATAGAAAACGAGGGAGAACAGGTAGGAGTATAGGTGTCTTAAATCTGAGTTTCTCAACCATTGGTATGCGTACGCCAAAGAATACGAGAGCTACACTCCGGCAGTATACATCAATTCCTATTTGAAACTAACATTATGCCTTCTAATGTCATACTCGTTTGAAAAAACTTACAAAATTATGTTAAACTGCATAAAATCAATAATCTTGCATCTTGGCCGGTAGAGTATTTGGGAGCAGAAGGGACCGCGGAAAAATATTATCGAGGGCCCCTCTTCCACATTAACACCAACGAATACTTATGTTCGGTTCAAAATGAAACCCAGTGTAAAACCTACCAATTTGAAATTATTAATCAATTGTCAGGAATGTGTTGAAAATGTTAAGGCTTTTTAGAGTATTCTGCCCAAAAATAATGATTAACTGACGATTAATTCGGAAATTAGGACAAAAAAGAGGAACCGCTAAAAGAAATTCAATTTTTTTACATTCGAAAAATTCTATGGCCCCCACTGTGTATCCCGAGCCCCTAGGCCGGTGGCATTTGGCCACCTTATTGTTACGCCACCGATCGTAGCGTATCATATTTAATTTAATCTACAAAAAAAAACTCGTTTTCTTTAACCGTAAACGTAAAATTGAAATAAACGTGTATATCGGCTATGGGACGTTTATTCACATTTTTCGGGAGGGGCACTTGGCGCGAAAACGTTGAGAAACCTCGTTCTAAATAACTCCACTTGCCATTTAACCTTTTGAATGAACCAGATGCGCATTTGATCCGAGGACGCCTAGAGAAGGTCAGGCAAGAGTGGAGTGCGTTACAAGGCTAGAAAGAACGCTGGGAAGCAAAGGAGTGAAACCGATAGGGTAGGGAAGGCTAAGGAGGACGAAGAAACACTATAGCACGAAGGAGCATAGAACTAGGAGAGAGAGGCAGAGAGAGAAAGAGGCAGAGAAAAGGAGAGGACGGAAGAGGTAAAAGGACTATATAGGGAAGCAGCGGTCTGAAATTTTCTAGAAGGGAAGTAGAGGGCGAGAGAGACAGAAGGGCTTGCATGTCCCGGAGAGGCAGGTGAGAGGCCGGAATTGCGAGGGTGGGTTAATTGAGTGAAGATAGAAAGGGAGTCGGAGAGAGAGCGCGAGGGAGAAGAAGGGAAAAAACGCGTAAGATGTTGAGTTAAAAAAAGTCTGAGAGGGAGAAAAAGGGTGTGTGGGTTTTTTGTGGAAAGAGAGAAGAATAAAGGAGAGCAAGGAAGGAAAGAGGGCGGAGAGCACTGGAAGGAAAATAAAAGGGTGAAGAAGGATGTAGAGAACTGAGAGGAGAAGGAGGATAAAGCACGCAAAGAGGTGGAAGTGGGGGAAGAGGGAGAAAGAAGAGAAGATATAGAGAAAGAAACTGAGGAAGTAAGAGGGGAGAAAGCTAGGAAGTGAGAGAGGGGGAAAGTTTGGAAGGATTATAGAAATAGAATAGGTATGAGCCGTATGCGACCTTCGAAGGGGTTTAATGCGGCCACGGTTAAAAATCGACACGGAAAATTTAACTCGCGTATAAATTATTTTAAAAATAAATTGACGATAATGAAAGCTTGAACTTTGAAATATTCACCCATTTACCCTTATTTATAATTAAGTATCACTTACTAGGTATCCCAGAATCTCAAGGTAACTTCCGACGTAAACTCCTATCCGGCCGGCCAAAGAATTAGTGAAAATTCATCCGACCCGCCATGTAGATGGTCGCCCACCCCTGAAATAGAATAATGAAAGGAGAATTAAAGGTTAAATAAGGAGAGGATCATTCTTAATCTTAATTAAGAATGATCATTGACCCATTAAACCCTACTGTCCGAGTTTGCGGACACGCAGTTATCGATTCTTTGTGACTATAATCGTATGGATACTCGCAGAAAAATATTTATCTCGCATTTATAAATGCCCTAATCGACAAAACATTTTTTTCTCGTGTTAAACGTTGTATATTTGTCATCCGCATTCAACGGAATGATATAACATAAATTCAAGAATAAACTGCATGGGATCTTTTGGGTTAAGAGACTAAGAGACTATGGAGATGCGGAAAAGAGAGAGAGAGAGAGGCTGAAACTGGGAAGGATCCGAATTCCTGTTCCCTCAGCGGTTACGGGACGAATCAATCCGAGACGGAGATGAAAATGGCGCCAAGCAGAAGGCACGCGGAACACGCGGCTCCCGTACCTACCTTCTTCGCACGGAAGCGAGAGTTTAGAGAGAAAGAGAGATATGAGGAGGGGTTTTAGGAGGGGAAGGTAAGAGAGAAGAGGGTAAGGCGGAGAGACAGAGGCGGGTCTCCCCGGTGGTCGAACTCTACGGGAAACTGCACGTGGCGCCGGGAGGGGAGGGAGAAAAGGGAGTGAGGAGGCGGAAGAGAAGAGGGGGTGAGGCGGAGGATGCGGAGTGGATAGGCTCGCCGTCGCGGGTAGAAGGGAGAGACGGGGCGGATTAAGATCGCACGCTGTACGAGTGCTTCCGCCGCGACGGCATGAAGGAGAGAGTGAACGTACGCTAGAGAGGAGAGAGAGAGAGAGAGGGAGAAAGGCGGAGAGAGAAAGAGGGAGAGAGCGAGAGAAAACAAAAGGTTTTGTGAAACGAAACGTTGGATCGGAAATGCACGTTGTTTTTTTTTTACGTGTTTTTAACGGCGGCGAAACTATTTTAAATATCTGAAAAAAGAAGCTCTAGCTCTGTGTAATATTGCAACTACGTCGGGGAAAAGGATAAATATACGGGGTCGTGGAAGAGAACGGAGAAAGGCACGCCGAGAAACTCGAGACGGAGGAAAACCCGCAGGAATATCTTTTCGCCATGTGCTGTTTTTATTCCTCGTTATTATGACGCTTGTCAAGGCGTATAATATTTTTTTTTTTTGAGAATTTAATAAAAATACCGTTCCTTTTCTCGAGACGGAAACACGAAATCTTTTAAACAAAAATCTCCGAGAATTATTCATTTTGGAGACCCCTCTCCGGACGACTACTTAAATTCTTACGTATTAAAAATTTACACACAGAATTTTTAAGCAAAGGTTTATTATACTTGAACAAATATACTTATGGGACTAAAAATTAGGAACGTAAAAAGAGGTCCATATTTCTCAAATAACCTTTTTTGAATAGGCCTGTAGGAAGATGGTTAAATCGGTCCCGAAACAGTGGGACACACCGCGAAAAATTACATTACGCCCACGCAGCCTATTAAAACGGGGAAAACTCTCGAGTGGCGTCGGAGTTGAGTGGGTGATTTCGGAGTCCGGGTCGATAGGAATGGTGCGTGTGATTGAGGCGGTGGCGAGTCTTGGAAGGCAATTAGCATTCGGTCGGATAAAGAACCAGACCGTGGATTGGTGGGGAGGGGAATGACAGGAGGGGTGGGTGGGTGGGTGGGTGGGGGAGGAGGGAGACGCGTTGAATGTCTCAAACGATGAGTGTGACACTACTAGAGCAGGATGGAGGTCGAGAATTGGCGGGAGAAGGAGAGAGGGATGGGGTGGAATATGTATAGTAGGTAGATGGAAGGAGGGATGGGGACAGAAAGACGGAGAGTGAGGAAGGAGTAAGAAACTAAGACGAGAAGGATTAGAGAGGAAATTGGTAAGAGAGAGAGAGTAACGTGCATAGAATACGAGAGAGGAAGCGAGAGGGTGAGAAAGGAGAGGAAAAGAAGGCAGGGTAGGTGAATGGAATGGGTAGAGAAAAGGAACGGGGAATGAGACAGGGACGGAAAGATGGAGGAAGGGAACAGAAAAAGGGAGGGAGGGAGAGGTAGAGGTACAGGATGAGAGGAGAAAGGGAAGAAGATCGTGGAAGAAGAGGGAGGGGGAGGATGGGAGAGAAAGGGAGGGGCGAGAGAGAGAGGGAGAGGGGTGAGAGAGAGAGGGTGGGAGGTACAGGATGAGAGAAGGAGAAAGGGAAGAAGATCATGGAAGAAGAGGGAGGGGGAGGATGGGAGAGAAAGGGAGGGGCGAGAGAGGGAGAGGGGTGAGAGAGAGAGAGGGTGGGAGGTACAGGATGAGAGAAGGAGAAAGAGAAGAAGATCGTGGAAGAAGAGGGAGGGGGAGGATGGGAGAGAAAGGGAGGGGTGAGAGGGAGAGGGGTGAGAGAGAGAGAGGGTGGGAGGTACAGGATGAGAGAAGGAGAAAGAGAAGAAGATCATGGAAGAAGAGGGAGGGGGAGGATGGGAGAGAAAGGGAGGGGCGAGAGAGAGAGGGGTGAGAGAGAGAGGGTGGGAGGTACAGGATGAGAGAAGGAGAAAGGGAAGAAGATCATGGAAGAAGAGGGAGGGGGAGGATGGGAGAGAAAGGGAGGGGCGAGAGAGAGAGAGAGGGTGGGAGGTACAGGATGAGAGAAGGAGAAAGGGAAGAAGATCGTGGAAGAAGAGGGAGGGAGGGAGAGGGAGAGACAGAGGGGGGATAGAGGGAGGGATAGGAAGGGAGGAAGACTGTCAGGTAAGGGAGAGAATGAGTGGAAGGAGGGGAAAATGAAGAGGAAGGAAAGTAGAGAGAAAAGACGGTTGAGAGATAGGGAGAGAAAGAGAGGGAGTAGACAGAGAGGGAGTAGACAGAGAGGGAGAGAGACAGGGAAGGAGAGAGACAGGTAAGGAGACAGGAAGACAAATAGGAAAAGAGAGAAGCAGCGAAAGAGAGAGGGGGAGAGACGAGTGAGGTGAGAGACAGGAAGAGAGATTGGGAGAGGGAGAGGGAGGGAAGGAGCGAGAGCGGGATGCAGGAGGACGGCTGTAGGGATATGGAGTGACAGTGGAAGATGGAATGAGACGGGAGGCGTGAGAGATGGAAGAGGTATGTTTGCGACGAAATGGTGTCTCAGGATTCGCGCGAAGTGGCGCCGTGTAAAGAGGCGAGGGATGGAGGAACGGGACGTAGGGTCGCCGTTTAGATGAATATGGTGATGGATATGAGAGTAATTGGATGGTGACGACGGGGAAAAAAAAGGGGTATGTTTGGACGAAGGAAAAAAAAGTGGGTTGGGTCGGTAGGGGGAGACGCGATGTGGTGCGGGGGGAGAAGGGATTGGTGTGGTATAGCGTGGTAGGAAGGGATGTGACGAGAAAAAATGTCAGCAGAAGGGGATATGGCGAGCAGAGGCCTTTAGGGGAACGAAAGGGTTGCGAAGAATCGGAGGAGTAGTAGTCTTGATGGGTTACTGTTTGGAGGCGAGTACTCTTTCAAATATTAACTCGATGAGATACAGCTGCGTAAACTTTAGATCACGGGTGAATTTGTTCGACGCGTGGCGGAAATTTACTTACACTTTAAACTTGAACAGGACGAGCTTAAAGCCATTGATCATGAAAAGAAAATATAAACGAATAGCGGGGTGAACCGGAAAAGGAGATATCGGATAACACTTCCCCAAATAATTTCCCCTAGCAAAGATTATCGAACAAGCAAGGATAAATTTGTTATCGAATGATAAGATTTAACGAAATAGACATTTTAAAGATTCGTTCTTATTTCGATGCGATCTACGTAAATTTCTTATCGGTAGGGATAAAAATATTTCAAAATAAAATAGCGTAATATTGTCCGTGAAGTAATCATTTCACTTATAATTGAAGATGATATGAAATAAAATAAATAAGCACGGTTTCTAATATTTAAAATAGTTTCTTTACCGGTGTCACAGTTATCTCTGGATCGCCATTCAAACGTAGATATTGATTTTTTCAATATTTTTTCATTTCAATATTCACGATTGCCCTATCGTGAACTTATAACTGTGAAAATAACTGTAAATTTCGCTTATTTACATTATTTCCTATTACAACGGCTTTCCACAAAGTTGCTTCCGGCTCGGTTGAATTTTTTTGACGGCTTTCAATTTTTTAAACAGGCCAAAAGTTATAGGAAATATGTCTAAGGGTAAACAAAATTACAGACTCGAACATTTCGCTTATTAAAATAAAATAAAAAAAGATTCGCTCATATCTGAGCAGGAAAAAGTGGGCGGAAAAAAAATTCGAAAAAGTTATAATGAGAAGCAAAGACGTTCAAAAACAGATACCGTGGGAAAGATGAAATAATTTTTAACGCTAACGCTAGTCATTTCCGTTTGTAAATCCTTATTCTCCTTCTCTCTCTCACCTCAAACTATGTCCGTTCGCTTCGTCCATTATATCCCACCCTCGACTCCGAAAACTCATTTTCTCCCAGAAATTGTGTCAGAAGCTCCTTCCGAAAAGTTTTGCGCGGAGAGACGCGGAAAATATATTTGTGTTTGCTTCTCGGAAACCTGTAATTCCTTATCGCCGCTCGTATCTTTATAGCATGCGTGTGCAACCTACGAACCTCCGAACATATTTTTTCCGAGACGCGATTTTGATAAGAAACCGTCCGTCCCCTAACTCCTCCTCTCTCTCTCTCCCCAAACAATTCCGCCGGCTTATGGAAATGTAAATCATGCTGCTTCACCTTAATCTAACCCATTTTGTAGCACGAAAGTTGGATGGCATTATAATGTAGCATTCTTTTTTTTTCTTCTAGGTTTTTAGTGCCGCCATTTTTTATCTTTCCTCTTTGGCCCGTGATGATTTTTTCTCATATTATGTTCTACTATCTGACATTTCTTCCTGTTATATATATATATATATATATATATATATATATATATATATATATATATATATATATCATCATCAGCCTTTTTCCATCCACTCCACACATATACACACACACACCTTATGGTGCCTGAGGGGTTGTTAAATTTTTTCAAGCTAATTTAGCATTAATTTTATAATAGTTGGGATGTAAAATACATTTCCGTTGCACGATCGATACCTATAAATAAAAGGAATTAATGTGTTTTTTTAAATAAACAGGATATTTTGGAATAATGAAGTCTCCATATGTGCACGTCATTGGTTGAAATCAACGTTATCATGATAGTCTATTAAGTCCCACGAAAGATATTAAATCAATGCTATTAAAATATACGTTATTAATCCCCACTTCAAAGCATCGGGCTCGTTGGCGCGGTAGTTGATTTTTTTCCTTATTAAAAACCGGGAAAATTTTCTCTTTTTTTCTGATCAAAAACAAATTTGTACGTTAATCTGGCACGGATTTGAATTTTGTTTTTTTAAACTCTTCATTCTTCGTGTCGAAATTTTAACGAATTTAAAAATGTAAGTTCATAATAATTTCCATTATTTTCTTATAAGGGTTAGGGATGAAAAAAAAAACGGAGTCGGGAAAATTTCCCAAAATATGAAAATCTTGGGGATTTCGAATTTTCCGTAGGTTGTACTCAGTAGCCTATCAACATTCCAAATTTAATATCTGTAGGAGCTCATTAGATTTTATATCTTCCTCCTATATATTTAAGAATCAGCTATTTAAATTAGATATATAACGGAAAAGTAAAAAAAAACAATTGGAATATGATAGGATAAGTGAATTAAAAGCAACGGGAAATTACAAATATTTTTTTCTGAAACGTGGATTTCGCTACGTTGAACTGTCATAATTACGAATCGTGTTAAGAGCTAGGACTTACTCATTTAAAATTACCTAATCATCCTAAATTCATCTCCCGCAATTGTTTCGTCGTCCCTCCATTCACCTTAAAGATCATCGATCCAGTTATCAATATATTTTTAAAAGGACGCTTTAACTCGTCACTTAACTGTATTTTTCAAGACGCGTGATTTCTCGAGGTTTACTCGACATTCTCATTCATACTAAAGTATATAAAGCGAGACGACGCGGGCGTGAAAAATTGCAATCCGATAAAAAGCGATCCCATTTCTCTCTCTTTCACATAGCTTAACGGCATATATATATATTTATTTTCCGTACGGGCGAAATCGCCTAACATCTTCTTAATCATATTTCCTCGGAAAATTTTTATCTCTCGACCGTTTCTCGCGGCTATTTTTTTTCCTCCCCGTACCTCAGAGGCCGTATCCGATAACTATCCGAACTCAAAAGAAAAAAAAGAAAAAAAACCCTTTCCGCGCTACGCACGTATCTCACCTTATTCTCCTCGTTGTCGGCACTGAGGGAGTTAAAAGATACGTCCTCTTCTCTCTCCCTCCCTCCCTCTCTCTTTTCCATTGCCTCGAGGATCAAAAAAAAAAATCCCAGAGTATGAATACGCATCGGCGCCCTGTATTTTTCATCTCCCGTCTAGCCTGATGCATGCCGCCCATCTCGTCTCCTCCTCCTCCCTCCCTCCCTCCCTCTCTCTCTCTCTCTAGACTCGATTTTATATAAAAAAAACTCGAGAGATAAATAATTGACCGATCAAGTTACACCCTTCCTCTCTCTCTCTCTGACTTCCTTGAAATATGTTCCTTCTCCTTCGCTCGCTCATTCCTCACCGCCTCACCTTTTTACTAATGCATCGCATCCAACTCCATCTTATTCATTCGTTCCCTTTTTCTAATTCCCCCTCTCCCACTCCATCACTTATTCAAATCCCCCAGTTCTCACTTATTCAACGACTTCCTTCCTTCCTCTCTCCTCTTACTCCTTTTCTTACCTTTCACCCGCACGAATTTCTCCTGTTCCTCTCTCTCTTCCGAGTTCCTCCTTCTCTACCTTTCACCTATATATATATATATCGCTTCACCCTTTTTTTTCTTCTCGCTTCGAACTTTTCTCGCTTCGCACTTGTTTCTCACTTCGCCCCACTTTTTTTATCCCTACCGCTTTATCTCCCGTTTTTTTCTTAACCTGTTATCTCCTTTTTTGGCACGTTTTTCTTTTTGAGGGAATATATATATACACACACACACACACACACACATATATATATATATATATACATACATATATACATATATATATATATATATATATACACACACATATGTATACGAAGAAGAAACGGAAACCCGCTTACGTTGTCACTTTGTCTGCCTGCTTGTGTTTATTTCCGTCTGAGGGTTCCTTTTCATTCAAAAAATTTCGCCGTTTTGTTTTTTTTTTGTAATGCTCGTATTTTCGGAAATTTTTCCCCCGCTTGATGGATGGGTCTGGGAATATTATCGGGTTCTCACGCGTTAGAATTTTCTAGTTTGGTTGAAGTGTTTTCTTTCTTCTTCCGCTGCTTCTCTTTTTTTTTCGGCTGGAGATTATGCCCGCTGGAATTCGAATGAAAAAATATCTTAAAATAGCACGCCGAGCAAACCTTTACTGCTACGTGACACGATTCTAGACTATATTTTTAAGGCCCGATAGATATTTGATAATAGATAATACATAGTCGAAAAAAACGAATTTATGGTATTTTTATACGTTCGTGGATGAAGTTTTTGTGGTTCCTAGATGTTGGAAAATTACCAGTTTTCACTTAATGGAATATTTCTCGACGTTCGTAGAAATCTAAAAAAAAAGAGCATGACTCGCTTCTCTTCTTTCTTCCTTCCTTTTCCCTCTTCCTATTTCTTCGCTTCCTCTTTCCTTCCGAACTGCTACCTACCTCTTTCTCTTCCCGTACCACCTCCAAACTTTCCCGTTTCCCTCTTTCTCTCTCCATTCCTCTCCCTCTCTCTCGCTCTCTCTCTCTTCCTCTTTCCTAGGTTTTTACCTCTCCATTCCTCTCCCTCTCTCTCGCTCTCTCTCTCTTCCTCTTTCCTAGGTTTTTACCTCTCCATTCCTCTCCCTCTCTCTCTCTCTCTCTCTCTTCCTCTTTCCTAGGTTTTTACCGCAATTACTCTGTCTTTTTATAGAAATTTTCCGAATTTGTAATTTGGTATTTTGCTTGTAGTATGTTTTTCTATTTATTTTATTTTCTGGTTCTTTTCTGTCAAATTATTATTATTACCATTTTATTCTCGTTTGTAATTGTTGACGCAGGGTTAAACGTAAGGAGGGACTATATAGTCTCAATTTCGCCCTAATAAAGTCGTTTGTCTGTCTGTCTGTATGTCTGCCCTCTTTCCCTTCGTTTCGCACCCTCCTACTTCCCCCACCGTCGCTATCTCCATTCTCCTCCCCTCTCACTCCCTATTTCTATCACCTATTACTCTTTATCTTTAACAACCCCATCCTTCTCGCTCTATTAGTTTCCCTAACTTATCCCTCCCCTTACCCTTTCCTAAAACCCTCGTTTCCCACAAAACTGTCTCTCTCTCTCTCTCTTAGAAAACCGATATGTTCTCCATATCAGCCATTACCACGTTGTGCGTCATCCCTCGTACCCTCCTTTTCCGCTCAATCGATGATTTTTATCTCCATCCTTCCTTCCTCCCTCTCCCCCCACTACCTCTCTCTTACTCTCCTCCTCCCTAGTTCGCAGCCTGCCTAAAACTTTCTTTCTCCTTAAAGCTCCGAGTCTCATCGCCTTCTTTCTCTTAATTGCTCCTCTTAAATCCCATCAAATCTCTCCCTTTTACCACCGTCTTCTTAATTATCAAGTCGGAATTTCTTATTCTCGGAGTTCGCGGAATCATTAATAAGTATTTAACCTTAATTGCGTCTCGATACGGTTTCGAATCGCGCTAAAAGTTTACGTAAGTTTTAAGAGGAAAACGAGTTGATAATGGCGGCAAATAATTCCTCGAACTAACGTCGGTGCTGTTAATTGTAATAATGTTAATCCACGCGCAACTTTTTCGTTTTGATTCAAATGGTACTGATAACGTAATTACCATCTCCTGTTCGATAAAAGTTTAAACTCTTGTCTGGTGCCCCCAAGGCTTAATCCGCGGTCGATAAAGAATGAAAAATTAATTGGATATTGGTAGCAAGGCGTTAACAGCCTTTGATCCGGCTATTACGTCCACTTTAAAGCGGCGGAATCTATAACGAAGCGTCGAATTTAATATCCAACTCTCGATTGTAAACATGTCGACGGAGATAAAAGCGGGCAAATTGTCTAGAGGCGGAAGTTTTTGAAAGGTTTTCCCTCCAAAGGAACAACAATGATCGAGCAGGATTACAAATTAATGAACTTTAACGGGGGATCATATTCTCGGGTCCCGATCACTTGAAAGGTTCAACGAGATATTATTAATATTCGACAGCGACTTGTTCAACCCCACTGCCGCCGACATTTTCGACATTTTGTTTCCCTCGGGTGAAAGTGAAAGGGACGAGCCAAGGCCTAAGTAACGGGGATATAATGTTAAGCCTAATAATCGTAAAATTGATCCCAAATGCTTACGGTATGTTATCACCCACGGCAGACAACTGGAGAGCTAAGATATTGCATGGTAGCTTGGAGCTTACCACGTGTATCTATTTGTATTTGAAAGAAATGGACCATAAAGACGCGTGTACGTGAACGTTTGAGTCAAGAATTTTACACAGGGCCATACATATGAACGCGATAATCTGAGATTTTTTCCACAAAGACATCTAGAATGTAGTTTACGCTAATTATATACGATTCTAAAGAATCAAATAGAATAATCATTCAGCAGAGTGTCTATTTTTGTTTACCGAATGTACATTTTAATGGAGGTGAACCCGTTCAATGAATTTAGGTTAGGAGATTGGCGAACTGATATGTTTATAATCGGCGTAGTTTTTAGTGCGGAAATTGGAAGACGATTTATTGTTTTTGGCTAAAGAAATAGGGAGAAAAACTCCGATCTGTTTCGGGTAAACAGGGCATTTTTAGAATCTGACTCAAAACAAAACCTCCTCTCGTTTCTTTCTCAAATCTAAATACTAGCGTCCTTAACGCGCGAAGAGCTGTCACGTCGTGCTTCGATTTATAACACTTGGCGGAACCGTATGTTTCTTGTGGTCTTGATGATGCAAAAAGAATCAGAGACCACTTCAGATCCGAATCTACACGGAAAACATAGTTTTATGCAGCGTCTGGCATATTACAGACCGAGGTTTTTAACACGTAAATTCTAAAAGTTCAAACGTGGAAAGAAAGTGTACCGACAATTTTTGAGGATGAGGATCGCAGAGTTTTCAAGTCTTGATAAAATTTTCTGTCATGGTTTCTGTGGCTTGACTATATTCTCTTAGGATAGAAAGAGGTAGTGGAAAAGGTATCATCTTGGACATAAATTTGATGCTTCCTGAATGAATACCATCAAAGGCGACCATGATGGATCAAAAGCAAAACGTCAAAGGCCTCCCAAAAGACTTTACGACTCCGTCTCAATTTAATCTTCCGAAAACCACTCACTTCTTTCGGTGAATATAATATGGTCCGAGAGACTTATAAATACATACTCTGATACGTCTTCTGACAGTTCAGCACTTTTTGGTAAGAATTTCCCTACATTTCTTTAGGAGAAGAACTGGCAACGTAGTATCCATCCTACCTTACTTATACCACTCTGAGTAGTTCTTTCAACGAACGGACTATATAACGAGGGACTCGTAAATTCATCGAGCAGGGCGACAGTTTGACACCTCTGGGTCGGTAGAGATTAATGCTTCGCGTGAAAATGTTCGGATGGAAGCGTCTAAAAAAAAAACTCCTTTCACCTTATCCTCACCATCTTCTCGATCGAACATTTCACCGCCCCTCTCTTTTTCACGTTTCATCCATTTCGTTTCACTCTTTCTCTCAGGCGTAGCCGGTTCCCTGGAGGTCCACTTCGAGAACAAAGACGGAGGGTTCTTCCTCAAGCACGACCGTTCGGACCCCAGTGATCGCTCCCGCATCCACCATTCCCTCTTCTCCCACGGTTCCCGGAGGAAAGAGGGAGATGCGGCGGAGGAAGGCCGGGGAGGCGGAGACGACGGCCTCCCATCCTCGTCGGAGGAGGAGGACGGGGTGGACGGTGAAGGAGGAGGCGGCCCCAAGGGTTCGGACGAGGACGAGGGAGGCGAGGCTGCCGTCTTGAGCGTGGACCGATTCGCCGTGTTTCAGACATCGAGGCCCATATCCGTTCGCGCCACGTACGGACCATTCTCGACGAAGCAGACCGTACCGGCCAGGTACATAGTGCCGGATCCC
Organism: Uropetala carovei; assembly: GCA_036926305.1. Taxonomy (NCBI): domain Eukaryota; kingdom Metazoa; phylum Arthropoda; class Insecta; order Odonata; family Petaluridae; genus Uropetala; species Uropetala carovei. The sequence continues at coordinate 2,394,641 of JAXCHB010000005.1, forward strand.
GTGGACGCTCCCCTGCCGCCTATAAACCCGGCTGTGGCGGTCCCGGTTCCCGGCTTCCCCAACGCCACCTCCTTGGTCGCCACGGCGCCCGCTCAGCCTCACCACCCAAACCTGCAACTGTTCCTCGGTCAACAGCCTCAGTCCGCCCCGCCCTCTCCTCTGGACCTCGATCCTTCCTCGCACAACTTGGACATCAGCGCCCACCTGGTCACGCCGGAGGTCCCGAGGGACGCGCCCGTGCTGAGGATACTCTTCCACACGGGGCAGCAGTCGGCTTCCTCTTCTCCCGGCCTGTCACCACCGCCTTCGCTTCTGCCGCTAGGGGACAAGCTACCTAGGAGGTCTGGGGCACGGAGGCAGTACCAGCAACACGCCGCCGCGGCTGGGACGGCGAGGATCCCATCGGGCGCTTCGTCCTCGCATCATTCGGCACCTCCGCCGAAGCAACCGAGGGTGTGCATAGTGCTCTACGCGTCCCTCGAAGAGGGCAGAGGGGGAGCGGATCGGACCGCCAATCCGGGACCGCTCTCGGCGGCATGCAGCCCAGATGCGGAAGAAGCGGACGGGGCTTGCGTGGCCCAAGTGACCATACCCGCCTCGTGGTGGCCCCCGTTGCCTCCCCCGATGCCTCCCGCTGGGCCGCAGGGGTTGGACGTAGACGATCTCCTACCGGACGGGAACCCACCCCCGCGCCTCCCACCAGCGCCCAACCCGCCCAAGATGCCGAGGGTGAAGGTGCACGCGGCGTTCTCGGTGTTCGAGCCGAGAGGGGGAGAGGGATGCGTCCCAACGCCGGGATCCAGGGTGCAGATACAGCCGGTGACGCCTGTTGGTCCGCCGGCTACGCTGGTGGCCGCGAGGGCGCCTTACAGGGAACTCAGGGCGGACGAGAGGCTGTCTATGCTACTACCCCACGCCCCACTCTACCCACTGTCAAGGGTTCACGTCCCTGTGTTCATAACTTCCAAGCCAGGGGAATCGGTATCCGCATTCGTCATAAGGTAAGACGTTTATCATTTTAAAATATTCCAATGTGAGAAAGGTCTTATCTTCTCTTGAAAATACTTGACTTCTTAAAAGACAGTCGAGTTCTGATTATCCGAACTAGTTGGGATCCAGAATGGTTCGGATTGTTAAAAGTACGGATAATTAAACATTAATAAATATTTTGCGCTTTAGTACCATTCAGTACGTATATAAATAGTTTGAAGTGTTGTTTTAAATATTAATAAATGAATAGTAAAAGTACATGGATCAAATGGAAGAGCATTCGTAAAGTATGAATTTAAAGACACTTTAAGAAGGGAACTGAATGATTAATGACTGTTTTAAAGAAGACTTTTTTGGAAAATAATTCGCGTAGTCTCTTTCATCTATTTAGCTAAATTAAGCCACACACTTTCTGCCTCTTCAACGTTCATGCTGCAATAACCTGTCATTTGAAACTCTCTGAAAATGACTTTCTCTCATAACTTTATCAACACTATTTTCATGTTGATTCCTTTATTATTATTCTTTTATGATCTTCTATGACCACATTCGCATATGTTCACATGCAAAGAAAACGAAGATATCAAGCTATATAAAGGAACAACGAAAACATCATTAGAAAATATGGAATTTTAATTTTCAAAATTTTATCCTGATAAATCGAACTCTGGAGAATCGGCGTTCGAATAATAGGAGTAAACAAAATTCAGCGCCTGAGTTTATCATCTTATTGGTATAGTTTTAATAACTGTTATTTTTCTTCCTAAGTGTAATATAATAGAGGATATGTAAGATAAATATTAATACAATATTAGATAATTATTCATAAATATGTAATACACAGGCAAAAATAAATATAATGCTAGTGAAACGATATCCCGCCTAACAAGAATTTTAAATACAAGTTAAAATTGGGCAGTAGAGAGATGTGGTTACCTCAAGTAAATTTGACATGCATACATACTGGCTCTTAAAAATTATGACACGAACATCGTAAAATTAATCAATTGTATCTTTACACATCTAGAAACATGATTATTGATTTTATCGATCGAAACGAATTCCCAGAAGCTTCGTACTTTTCTAACGTGAACAAAACTTGAAACCACTTCTCTCGGAAGACGTGTAATGTAATGGGGGAATTCCTTACGGGATTTCCGCTTGTTCGCCTTGTCGTTCTGGAATACGTTAACGGATTTTCTTATATGGCTTTTGAATCGTATATAATCCTCTCTTTGCCATTCTCACCCAAATTTGTTTGAAATAGGTTTTAACGTCGCAACCTAACACACGACAATTGCATTATGAGTCTTTTAAATGGACAGAAAAGAATTAGAAAGGGGAAAAATATTCTAAAAGGGAATAGTATTCTCAGGAAATTTCTCCGTCGTTTCCAGAGAGAAAAAAATAAAAGCGACGACTGTCCTTTATTTTTCTCGCCGCGAATTTACACATATATACGTATGTATATTCTTTAGAGACTCGATGCATTCCAACAGAGACGAGTTCTTCTTTTTATTGTCATTGAAATTTTTTCGGGGGAGTGGCTGCGGACGCGAATGGACGTCCCGCTTAATTTTAGCCTTCGGGGAATCCGGGCGGGTCGAGAATACCATTCTCATAACATAACTGGCATATTTCGCGGTCTAAAAAGTCTCCGTCCGAGCGATGAGACACTGGAAACCCCTCTTACTGACTCCACGCGCGTTCCAGCATAAGAGGTGAGAAAAACGAGGAGCGAAGGAAACATTAGCTCGCTAGTGCGAAACGCACCAAGGTCGCTTCCGAAGAAGCAACTTGTGTAATTGCGCGCTTTCATTTCTCGCGTGGTGAGCGTCGAAAGTTTTGCGGAATCTGGATTTCAATGGGGTTTTGCGTAAGGGGAAGGTCAGCTCCCCCCCCCCCCCCCCCCCCCGACGTTCATAGGACGTGGGTGATGCGTCAGGGGTTGCGATGAATGGTCAAATGTTATAGCGGTGCATTATTCAAACGAGTGTTTTGTAAAATGGCGTGCTTGTGTAATATAACAATGATTGTTAATTTAAAGTCGTTTCATAATAAAATTCAACGTCATTCACGTAAATGCTAAAGCTGGCAAACCTATCCTCTAATTACATGACAGGATTGGAGACTATGGCATCAGCACTACAAGAAAGATTCATTCATTCATGGTTTTCAATCCTAAGATTGGTTTGACATGACTAGGGAATAAACACATATGATGTGATGGTTCCCCGTTGCCTTCCACATCACACACACGAGTGATGAAATATGAATTATGAGTACGAACACAAACATCCATGCCCTTGGCGGGATTCGAACCCGCGACCTCAGTGATGGTAGGCCAGTGCGCTAGCCCTTCCACCACCGGGGTCGGCACACGAAAAATATTTTACCTAAAAGTCCTTTTACATCCTGGTGTTAAGATTGAGTAGCAAAACTAAGCACATGTTATAATTGTTATAGTAATCCCTACCTTTATTTTTACATTAATTTTTATATTTGTTTTCATGCTTATGGTTTACTTAGCTGTAAAAATTATTTTTAACAATCAAGAACATCAGTATCGGGTCATGTAAATCTCTTTACCCCTGGGTGTAGTTAGCTGCAATTACAATTTGGTACAAATTTTTGTAAACCTCGCTTTATCAGGGTGAAGATATATGACCGGAGTTCATTTTCAGTATAGAAGCGTGTTTTATTTTTGCTATTGGCCTTGGCAGACGGGTGGTTAGAGAATCTGCCGACGCATACTAAGGTCGCAGGTTCGAATCCCGCCTAGAACATGGATGTTTGTGTTCGTCAGGGTTATGTGGGCATGATTGCCTAAATATCGTCCTCAATGAAGGCGGATTATATTATTATATCTCTATCAGGATTTGTGTAACATTTTTAACTCGTTCGACGCAAAAAATGAAACATCTTCTTCACATATATACTACGCTTACACTTTCATTTTTCTCATATTAAAAGAAACGAGTATTTCCTAAAAGAAAAAACATAAACAATTATCGAGCTGCATGCCTACGGAAAATTTCTGTTTTTTTCATCCCTGGCTCTAACCGCTGTTTTCTCCTCAGGGCTCGCGTTAAGAGCGGAGTAAGAATTTTGGGAGCCGAGCCAAGCAACACGCGTCGTTGGACAGTTAGCGTGGAACTGAGTCCAAAACAAACAGTAGCCACCGTAACGGCATTCCGCAGAGATGCTACCGATACCCAAGACTTGGGCGATGCTGGTGTCAACTCCGAAGATACGAAATTCTCTTCGTCTCGAAGGGGCCAACACCACGGCCATGGACACCACACCCACCACAACCCCGGAAAGAAGAAGTGGGGAAGTGTATTGACACCCAGATATCCCGGAGGGAACCAAGCAAGGTAATTTCATCCGGATATTAATTACTGACGTTTAAAGATAATACGTATTCTAGATAGCTTCTTCTTAGTTATGTTTACATGACTAGGTTGTGGCGAAGGTGGATTTTGCTAGCGAAAAGGCTCCAGACGACACCCGCAGAAGATGCCAAAAATATACTTTCCTTTAAATTAATATTAATTTTATATTCAAATATTAAATCAAATTATAATGGAATTGTTTTTATTAAGGGGCATAAAAAGTAACATTCTACGTAATTTTATTTTAAGAAGCTTCCTAAAACTTAGCCATGAGCGCTGTATCCTCTAGATAAAGTTCTGTATATATGAATGCGTACCTACACACTCCGAGAAGGACGTGGTAATATGTAGAATAATGAATACAAACAACGGGAAAATCCTAAATTCAAAAAATTTTCGTTTTGAAGGTTGTAAAAAGTTTTATGGGTGTTTTCCACTCAATTCACTTAATAAACAGCTTGCTCCTACGTCTTGGCACTCATCTAAATCTGTACGACTCAAGTTGTTTCTCGCGTCTAGCGGCGACTTCGTGAAATAGAGGAAACTCAGATTTGGCTTAATAACAACACAAATTTATACAGGGCCAGCACGAAAAGAATTTATTTTATGGGACACGCCGTTATTTAAGGGATAATTTTTCTTATGCTTGTAGTGCTGCATGAAGAAATTTTTGTCATCCTATTTTTCTAAATAGCATCATAAACAACAGAGTTTTAACTTTTATAAAATTTGAAAGTGTTATCTAGGCGCAAAAAATACCAAAGAATATAAGGTTACGAATATTCCTTCATGAAACTGATTTGTTGATTAGGTTTGAAGAAAGAGGGTCAGCGTTGGACAATCTGAAAGATGTTGTTGTTAACGAATGCTAACAATTGATGAAATAGTAGAACGTGATAATCAGGAGATTAAAAGAAAACCAATAAAATAAATCTCTCGCGCTTCAGAGCAGTTTGGAATATTTTTTAGAACAAAATAAAAAAATTCTTAGGAAGAACTTGAAAATGACTCCGTACAAGATACAGAAACGCCAAAACCTGAGTGAGGACTATAGTGAAATATCCACTGCCACGATGTTTGTAATTTGCATACCGCAACGAAATTTATTATTAATATTATTAAAATAAAATAGTCCTCTCGTGATTAACCTTTAAAATAATTAATATAAACAATAAAACATTAGATATGCAATGGAAACTGCTACTTTACGCATGTATCGTCAGCTAATATGCCCACAGTTATTGGAAAGTATGTTATGAAGGTTTTAGATAAATGCGCTTGCACTTATCTAATGTACGATATTAGCAAGATGTTTTGTGCCGAATATGTGGCATTTTCACAGCAATTCAGCCAGAGTTATCTCTAAACTCAATAAAGTGCTAATAACTCAGAAGCAAGGAAACCAGTTTATTTTGAACTACTCGCGTTGGGTGCTATATTTCTGAAATTAAACGCAAGAATGTTAGTTTTGGTAAGTGGGATGTTATACCGTATCACATTTCTCTTAAATTCTCACAAAAACGTATTTTCTGCGAGACGTGCTAATAATTTGGATGAGTTCCACAAAGTGAGGAGAAAATATTTTCAGAAACATTAAGTCGTTCCTTCCATATCTCTTCCAAGAAAACTTCCACATGATGTTGGTATATTTAAGAACTAATGAACTTTTTGTGTGACGTAAGTGACATACAGCGGTCTGCGTCATCATTATGCGTCAGTAAAACGCCCATCATGTAAGATGAGTTCGATGTTGAGTAAATAAAGTATACAGATTGTATTCCATCCCATTCAAAAGATGTGTGATGTGAACGCATCGAGATGCCGAGGAGCGTTTTTGACAAGACTGAAGTCGTCGGCAATATAGTCTATATGACAATCTACATTCGTACTTGAGAATACTTTTGTACTTAGGTATCTTGTGTTTACATTTGAGGTAATCTTGTAATTATGAGTCTCATATTAGTAAAAATCAAGTCTTAAAAACTTCTTGGCGTTGAAAATTAAGGAGAAATGATTATGACCACAGCTTTATTTCAAAAAAACGAGGAACTCAACCGTTTTTTATATCGCCGTAGTCTCCAACGCACCCTTTCATTACCACAGCTTTAAATAACTAACGTGGAATTGTGCCTGTTAAATTTCAGGGGTCGCTTTATTGTCACGAGCCGCTTGAAATTATCTCTCCTGCACAGTGTTTCTCAAACTATGGGCCGCGGCCCCCGAGGGAGCCGCAAAATTATCTTATATATTAGGTGAAATGCCAAAATATAAAATATTCACGAATAATTAAATTTCATCAGTAAATTTTAGGAGATACGATATGATAAAAATTATTAACAGTTATATAAAATAAAGGAATTTGTATTAAAGTTTATTATTTTTACTATTTTCAATTTGAAGTGGGCAGCATAACATTCAAGGGGGCCGCGAAAATTGAAAGTTTGAGAACCACTGCACTAGCTGATTGCCGCCCGCGAGCTGTTGATAACCGACCCCTGAAATACAGTATGAGGGGGAATCATTCATAATTCTGGATTTATCTATAACAAATCATCCTTCTATATCAAGGTCATGTTTAATATATAATCGAAAATGGAAGTTTTCAAACAATGAGTCCTATGGTTAAATAACTATAATGAATGGAGAACCATCCTAATAACCATAAAAATTATTTAAAAATGAAAGTACTCACATAGGGGAATTTACTCTATGCCAGGGACCAAACACTCACGCAATCTCACACACTCCTGGTTTAGGAGGAGTTACTCCAACGTCAGGGGCCCTTTTTTGTTCAAACACGCACAAATACAAGCCAAAAACCACACACGAGTACTACCTTTCTAAAAATGCCTAAATGCGCATTTCGGAATCAACGATCCCACCCTCAGTAGGCCGATCCAAAAAGACCAATAAATAATTTTTATGGTTATTAGGAGGGTTCTCCATTCATTATAATTTTACCGTTCCGTCTTTAAATCTGTAAGAATTAAAGTTTCGTGCTTTGTAGGATTTGAAAAATTACTGTGGATGAGAAAAGTCCTAGAACACGGCTAGATTTCCCTTACTTGAATTTAACGAACTCGTTTTGCTGTCAGAAAATTCGAAATTATTTCGAGTCCAAAATTTTGACGTCCGAGTGCTCGAGTTTTAAGGGATTGTAGTGGCTCGCCGGCCATTACAACATGACTTCATGGTCTTCATCCAGTTATAAATGACTGAGGAAATAAATTTGTTGTTTTTATACATTTATCGTAAATTCTTCTAACTACGCAGTACATCGGGGAACTTTTAACAAGGACAATTCTACTACCCGTAGCTTACTTTTTCCCCTCGCATTTTCTAAAAAAATATAATTGACGATCTTGGTAACTTCGATTCCTATTGAGTGAACCAGATGCTCGTTCCAGCTAAAAACTGAAATTTATCAGCGGTAATCCTCCGACAACGATCGACTAGTTTTTAGCTGTATCGCGTACCTTGTCCACTCGAGAGCTTTATCGCTATGTGAGTAGCCCATATTTTTTATTGGCTTAGAGCAGTGGTCTTCAAGGTGGGCGATAGCGCCCACCATTGGGCGTTTTTGGATTTTTGGTGGGCGCTAAAGGACTCACCAAATGCTATTCTAATTTTTACACTGAAAAATAAAATTCTATAAAAAAGCTTAATGATACGCACACACAACTATTACAGTTCGTTTGTCGTTAACTATAGTATCATACTATACTAGCGACAATGTATCCATGCTGCGGTAAAATCGAAAGGCCCATGAGGGTGGTCGGAGTCTCTCGCAGAAGCAGCGAAGCGTTTAAGTTTAATTTCATAAAATATATAAAATCATAAAATTTTAAACACTGTTATTACCGTATTCGGTAATCTCATCTAACGACAATCCCACTAGTATAAGGGTTACCATACCTCCGTAAATCGCTTTGCTACTGGGGGCGCAAAATTATTCTTTGCCTCGGGCGCCAGAAACCCTCACTACGCCACTGGGTGGGCGGTGAACTTATTTCAAAGGACAAAATATGGTAAAAGTGGGCGGTGACTCAAAAAAGGTTGAAGACCACTGGCTTAGAGCTATTTAGCTTGGTGTGGGAGAGGATGGATTGACAAATTATTTTTACAAATCAGTGCTTCAAAACTTTTTTTTGGCGGGTAACCCGTTCACAGACAACGGAATTTCGTGGCAAATTGAAACAAGGCTGGAAATGTATGCATACGGAAACTAACAGTATAAAATTACAAAATTTTTACAACCAATAAAAAATTTTTACACTGTCCACTGTAGTACTACTGTAGAAAATCGCAAAAGTTTTCTTTTGGCTGTAAAATAATTGTATTTATAATGGAGTTGAAACATCGACTATACGTACAAGATTCACAACGTTTGAACGCATTCATTTGTTGGGATACTACGTCACCATAAAATTATCACAGGAGAGGTTTTGCCCTAATGACCCGTAAACATTTCCAAGTATTTGATTTATTATTTACTTGGCGAAGTTTTTCGCGGAACCCCTGCCAATCACCCGCTTCACCCAGTTCGGAAAACAATGTCATAAATCAAAAACTAATCTTCTGCTGTCGTGCACGACTCGTAGATCGAAATCGTAGATGAATGTCTATTTAAAAAAAAACGATGAAAATCACTTCTCTATTCGCTTCAGGGTTGACGAGGTGTTCTCGTGGCTCCTGGAAGTGGAGGAAGGGGCTGCCCTTTGGGAGGGCGGGAGGATAGTGTGGGGCGTCCGTTTCGTGAGGGACGCCGTGAGCAACCCACACTCCCCCTATCCATCAAACCCCGATCTCATGCCGCAGCGAAGCCACAGGCCCCTCATAATACTCCACCGCAACCACCCCTTCTCGGGGGAGGGAGGCGGGGGAGGCGGAGGGGGAGGCTCTCCAGTGGGAGGAGAAGAGAGGAGGAAGTTGGCCACGAGGCTGGAGATCCAAAAGGACGACGTCCAAGCCGTGCTGCCCATCTCCAAGGTAATAATAACAAGAGTTCCTCTGAATGCCTCTCGAGTGATTCGCTGTAATTAATTAATTAACTAATGGCGCCGGCTTTATTCGCGGCCGATAAAGTTCCCTCTCGCTATCTCTTGGATGATTTGTCCAAATGGATTTCAATCATCTTCGCGGCAATGGTGAAGTTTTAACAATCGAAACGCTAAAAGTCGTGCCATTTCTCTAATTGACGTTTAGCTCCATTTTTTGCTTAGTTTCGTCGTTAAAGGAATATTAAAATCCGATTTTTTTTATTTAACCCTATCAGATCTAGTGTACAAGACATTATTTCTATTATTCTATGAAAAATTTGTACTTATATATTTCTAACATAAAGCATATGATGATGTGCATTTTCTACGCGCATCTAAGAGATTTTCATTGCCATTTATTTCTTGTAAGTTTAAATATTTGTCAAAATATAGAAGATGGTAGCTAATGCAAGATATAATTCAGGTTGAGACGTTTTAAAAAGTTGTATTATCTACAGCAGGAGCTTTCAATCGGGGATACGCGTATCCCTAAGGATCAAGAGTTTTGAAGGGATACGCGAAAGTGTTAAAAGTCATACATTTTCTTCTTCGTCTTTCGTGAATGGCTTTGAAATGAAAAGCTACGGTGCTGCGACTAAGAACAACGTCATAAAACAAAAATACGCTGAAATTGTGAATTTTAACCTTATAAACATGAGTTATCATCTTAATACGAGTGTTATTAATTTCATTATCACCTTAAAATGTGGTACACGAACATTTAAAAAACGTGCTGTAAGGGATACGTCAGCAAAAATAAATTGAAGAGCCCCGTCCCACAGTAACCTCTAAAAATTCGCTGTTTGGACGTTTGCACTTTCTGTCTGCACCGATTTGACATTAGAGCATATAAACTCGACTATGTGAGAGTTAACTATCGGCGTCATGCGTAAGTTATTGCCGTCAACACATAAGCAATGGATTTGTAACATACGAGGATTTGAAATTGGTTCTGATTTTCAGGAACGTAACACCCGCGAATGCCGATGCTGACCTTCAAATTTTCCGTATTACGATAACCCCCTTGTATTTTATTCCTCTCTCAACACGTGTCTGCTGTAATTGAGGCTATCATTCAATCTCTTCTGACGTCCAATCCTTCTAGGAAAATGTTTCCCCGTCTCTTTTCGATTTTCCTCCTTCTCTAACGTCAGCAAGAATTCCTGAGCTCACACTCTTCGTTTCCTTTGATACCACCTGCACGCAAGTGGATCTATTTATACTCCATTGACGATTTTTACTCTCTCTCTCTCTCTCTCATTTGACGTAATCGCCTTTTGCTGTTTAGTTTTTCCTCTATTATCGTCTCTCGTTAACCAATTAGCTAATGAATATTCCAAAGGTCAGAGGCATATTGTTTTATAACCGTCGGATCATGGGGGAGGTAATTTGAATTCTATTCGCTTTCACTCATTTAAATATATCAATGCTTTGATCGATGCCTATTAAACAAGCGCGAAAAGTGATCAATACGTATTTGTCCGCGTTTCGATCAACACACGTGCCATTCTCTCCCTCTTTTTACTTTCTCCATATACATAGCATAGAGAAAGTATTGTTTTCATGAGAAAAATCGACCTCGAGATATCATCGTAAATACATGTTTTGAGGTCCCTAGAACACGTTTAGACTATTTTCGGAATTATGTCTGTGCATGTGATTGTGAGCGCTCTAACTCGAAAAGTACTTGCCATATCATTACCAAATTTCATATATAACACTTTGGTATGAGAACGAAGAGCTGATTAGTTTTTGGAAAATACCGGTTAACCGGAAGTCGAGGTTTATTAGAAACCCGATTCGGTTTTGGCGAAATATCACTGTTAAAACATCATTATTGTATATACAACTCGATACAAATATTATAGATAATGTAATCTCCTTCAACTTTCATTTGAAACAATTTTCCGTAGCAGTTATTGTTTAGGAATTATTTATAAATAATCGGTTTTTTCGGTTTCTGTCAATTATCTCCTTAAAAACGTCGTTACTGGTAATCTTCGCGAGGATCAAAGTTGTAGAGAATAATATTTCTTCCAAGTTTTGTTTGAAAAAAATTTTCGTAGAACCTTTCATTTAGTAGATAATTAATTTATCCGTAAATTTCCAGTATACAGCGCCACCATCGAGCGGTGAATTCTGTAAACATATTCAAAATAGGTATAATTTACGGCAATAAGGACGACTGTATTCTCTTACGATACGAAATAGTAATTTTGCCTCATAGTGCTATTCATAATAATTTAAATATCTATACCCCGAAAATGGAGAAAGTCATGTGCTGGCCACATCAGATTTTTTTATGCATATAAACGTATAATTCCTCTACGTATTACAAAGGTAACTGTCATTTTATATAAATATTTGATTATAGGCTTGCCATTTGAATTCACCTTGATCTAGAAATTTAAATACAGTAGAAGATGATAATGGTGGGCAAAGTGTGAAATAATGGTACTTATTAGAGATCGGGATAGGTTTATACGTAGTCGAATTACCTAAGTTTATCCGGTTGTCGCAATAGTTCTGTTTATTTCCGAAATTAATGGAAAGTTGTTTTTAAATCCGAGAAAATATTCAGCTTTTTAACAACGGGGAATATTAATTCTTCTTACAATTTTACTTTGTTTTGAGAAAGCGATGCAAGCAAGTAAAGTTAGTTGTCAGGCGTTCTCCTATCAGAGCTAGGTGCTAACGCATAAACCTCATTTTCGGAATCGGTGGAAAATTTAAACTAAATCATACAGTTTAAAGTTTATTCTTTGATTTAACATCATTTTCAAAATTAATGTTCCTTTTATGTGTAGTTCTTGATGTGTCGGTTTTTTCCGTGCTCCCGAGTTACATCCGCTTGTGTGTGTGTGCCCCATATTTCCATGCATGGCGCGACACCGCGTATTGATTGTGCTCTGTAATTTTCTTGGCCTCGTTTGCTCCAAAGAAGTCAATATGTCCACTTATATTGCGCATAGCGTAATGACTAAATGGCCTGTGAGTAGGATACGTGTACGCCTGTATAGAACGAGAAAAGATGACTGCGATTGTACTTTACTTAACACTGTGGTGGCTGAAAACGTCCGAACCATTTGGCGCCGTTATTGAGCCCAGAGCTTATCCTGTTCCACCCGCTGCGACGACTTCGGTCCTGCTGTTAGTGTTGTAGTGCTTGGCCGTCGCGTAGGCGGCTGTATGGGAGCCAATAAGGTTCATTTCGATCTTGGCGTTCCTCGTTTCTCTCTCTCCCTCTCTCACTCAATTTCCGCGGAAGGAGGATATCGTCAGGAATTTGCTCGCATGGGCAATATTTTGAATGCTATGGATTTGGGTTTCCACTAAGCCACCGAGTTTCCTCTATATGTTTAATGTCGTGTTTATTCTTCATCTTGGTGATTTTCTTAATTCCTTAATCCGACAGTGACGAGCAACGATTTCTTTTGGATTTGCGACGCGCCGAGGCAAGTCTCCAAAAATAAAAATTCTCTTCGAAAAAGGTTGGTAGAATAACACTTCTTCCTATAGTGAGCAAACTGTCTTTGAACGCAAAATTTTTTATATAATCACTTTATGCGTATAACTCTACATTTCTAAAAATTCTAGATGTTTTACGAGATAATAAACCACGTTTTATGATTTTTTTGCCTACAATAGATAAATTTCAATTTAATGTATCTAGATTTTTGTGCTATTGGAACTATTGCTTATCCTGAGTCATAATAATGTTGAAGAGTATGACTAAAACCATTAATAAAGGTAATGATATCCGAATACAATTCAATTAATTAACTATCAATCACAAGGAATTCTTGCGGTATATTTCTTTAAATTAACGAAGAGTATTTTTTTAAATATCGTAGCCGATTTCAAGGATGTATAAGCTGATTTTTATCAATAGAATACCTGCAGTTGCTTCTTATTTTGTTCACATAAACTATGTTTTTGGATGTAAAGGAAACCACATTCGTTTCGACTATCTGAGACTTTTACAGATAATTCAATCAAAACCTTATTAAAACTTATGACAACCATCGTTCACTTTACACTGTACGTGCTTTCCTGGGATAAAATTCGTAAAGCGAAACCGTACAAAGTGGGCAATTTTCTTCATAAAAATACATGAGGTTACATTTGGGCTCCATATTGAGCTCAATTTGCTACACTTCACACTGCACCGCATTCAGCATTACTTTAACCTTTTACATAAACTCTGAGTGGAACCGTAACATGTCACGATTTTTTAAATCCTCGGATACCGCTTTAGAGCCGTTCTAAAGCGAAACCGATGACCGTGCAATTCAAGGTAGCTTTTAGAAATAAAACCGTGATTAACTGCATAAGTTTATAGCGAAAACGTGCAATTCGAGTGATACGTGTCATTCACAAATCTGAGAAAGGAATTGAAAAAATCGAAGTATTTCAATAATATTCGTCTACAACTAAAACTAAACTAGTACTTTTTGAGTTAGAGCGAATTTGATACGAAAATCGTCCGAAAAAATAACTTCGCAAAGGGACGTAGTTATTACGGTAAACGAGCAAGAGAAGGTAGAATCAGCGATCAAAGAGTCGATCGAAGGAACCGGATCCTCCGACCTTACCGAAAACCGTAATGAGAAGGGACGGACGGAAGAAAGAGGACCCATCCGCGACACCATGCGAAGACAAATGTAACAGAAGAACGTCGCAGGTCTCAGTAATTCCAGGGCGTGGGCATTTCTTTTTTTCTCTCTCTGTCTTCGTTAACGACGCACTTCCACCGTCTCTCGTATCGCCGTTTCCTTTTCGTTTTATTTTATTTTTTTAAGTTCTCCTCCGTACCGCCAAAACGACCGTCAATTACCTCATTATCAACCGCGTCGTAAGCCGACATTTTCGAGGGAGAGATAGAGAGAGAGAGAGAGAGAGAGAGAAGGGTCTTGGCGAAATTTCAGTATGTTCTCCCGTTATCAACAGAAAGTGAGAGAGAAAAAAATTGAACGAGAAGTAAAGAGGGTCCTGGTACCGAACGAATGGGAACAGTAATGCGTTGTAAAGGGGGAGGCGGGCTGGGGGAGGGGGGGAGGTGAGAGGAGGGGGGGAGGTGAGAAGGGAGGGAGGGGAAAGAGAGGAGGAGACGAGGTGAATGAAGATGAAGACATAAATGCCTCCGAGATCGATAAAAAGGAAGCTCGGAAAGAGGAGGGTCTACGGAGGACTTTGGCGAAGGAGGAGCCTCGGGCGAATTTGGAGCGTGGAAACGTTACCTCCCTTTCCTCCCAGAACGGAAGGAAATTCTTCTTTTTTTCAGAAAAAAAAAGAAGGAAAGGCTGCAGAACCATGTCGAGGAGTAAAAATGGAGATGTTTGGATAGCTAACCTCTCTCTCTATCGATTGATTAAAATTACAATCGATACGAAGGGAGTAAAAAAAATTGAAAGAAAGAGAGCCCAACTCGTTATTCTTTTGTCGGGGAAAAATTTATACGGAGAGTAAAAAAAAAAAGAAGAAATCCACGTCAAACACCCTCGAACGTTGATTGATTGAGCTTCCGGGAATGCAGGGAACGTAAGAAACGTGGAGTAAAAGGATATCCGAAGGAAAGAGGTTGCACTCGCTATGTGGGTCTTTGTTTTCTTTTTTTTTTATTTCTTCGGGGTTTTGGGAGGGAAAGGGGAATTGGAATCTTGTCGTTTCCCAAAGAGGATATAGAGGAAGTATGGTTTTGATATAGGTTGGAGAGGGCGAGCGGAACAATTAAAGCTTTAAAACCGCGTTCTAAATTTCTTGGGAATTACGTGGGTGGAATGTTACCATTAAGAGGACACGTAGTATGGCTCGTGGGTACTGCGACCAATGCCGCAAACGAGCGCCCGATCCACTTGTTCTCGTTAAGCTATTTCGGCCTTGTAGGAGAAATTTTTTAAAAGGATTTTGGAAACGAGTCGAGAGAATAAAATTATAAATTTTATTTTTTTTATTTCTCATCGGAGAGATTTTTTAAGCAGGAAAATTTTCACGTTACTTTATCCATGTATTTATCACATAAATATGTCGATATTTTCACATCACTGTAAATGAGGCAACGCTTCACGCAGTTCTTTTTATTTGTTTAATTTATTTATTTTTAACTACATCATGAATAGAATTTGACGCCCATTTCCAAGGAACATAACAACGATAGCAAAGATGGCAAGATTATAACCCGCGACTCTAACACTATCCATCCTTCTATCAAGGGCGGTGATTAATATTATGTTTAGCAGAAAATGCAAGCAAATTCGCGCTTATTTAATCGAGAAATTCAAATGGATAAAATTCTCGCAAGTTAATAATGTTTGCGGGGAAGACAAAATTCGTTCCTTTTGCATAGCGATTACCCAATCACGGCGTTTTCACCTCACTCGTTTTAAAATGTTAGTTCTACAAGTCCTTTGCCGATTACCGTGATTCGAAATCTTATCGCACAAACGGAGCAAAATGTTTTGTGAATCTGTAATGAGGATTAATATGATATGTTAGGCAAGCTTATTCGTAAAAAAAAAAAGATCTTGCAGAATGATTTGGAATTATATTCAAAGAAAATAATACTTCTCATGACAAGTTAACAGGCATAGAAAGTATAATTTGACATAGAGTTAAATTTTACCATCTGATAGTCTGATAATGGTTTGTTTTGGCCACTTGTTTCTTTCTTTGATATCACTTCGCCATTATACATTTTCACGATCAAATAAAAGTAAATAACAATAAACTAAAACGATTACAGTTACAATGAATAAGTACCAACAAATGTCTAAAATTCAATAAAGATTACATTTTTTTTTCCATTTATGTGCTTCATTCATTTTACGTGTATAATTACAAACGTATAGGGCTTTATTAATGATCTTTCCAAGAAGGAAATTGCTGTTAGAAACCACATATAAGGAACGGCGGCGCAAGGTGATTTTAACGTACATATGATGACCTCGGAACGGTATAAGTAACAATATCCATGTCTTTATAGGTGTCGTTTCTTTCCTTTTTGAACTGCTGCAAGGAGAATAGCCCCGTAAAAGTAGGCAACCCGCATCCGCTCCCGCCGAGTGTGTTGCCTAACTGCGCAGGAATCGACCGGAATTGTTTCTTCCTTGTGCTAATTAAAAGTCGTAACGATTTTGTACAATGGGTACGTTGTTTGCGTCCTGCTTATCATAATTAATATAATAATTATAACTGGTAAATAAATAATTATATTCCATCGGTTAATGCGTTTTGCTACTAACGAAAAAAACAAATGATGGAAAATGATACGATTTTCGCAAAATTTCCATTAATTTGATTTTCATTTATTCATTCGTTTTTAACAAGCTTATAAACAGAGCTTAAGGTTCTGTCAGCGATAACAAATACGACCACAGACGGCCATTCCCACGATATTAAAGCCCTAATACATATCATGAGCCAGACACGCTCACTACTCCCTATACTACGACTGGCTGTTTAGTATAACCCTATTGAGTCCATCATTATCCATCAATGCAATAAATGTGCGAAACAATCAAGTTTTTTATTCAGCATGTTTGTGGGTGTCATTTACATTCAACATTACTTGGCATGAAAAATAGCTATTACGACGACAAATCCACGAATAATCGCAAGAAATATCGAATATTTATTGTTATATTAACATTCAACGTTTAAACAGTTCACATTCTATTGTTCTATTCGAACGTTTTTAGGTAGAACGCGTATTATTTAAAAAAAACTCAATTTACTTAAAATATTCATAATTAGCTAAAAGGTTAAACGACCTTTCTAGGTAAAGGTGGAACCTATTTAAAAAGGGAACTAACAAAATTATGCGCTGCTAAAACTTTCCGGGTGGTTAATTATGCATAGTTTTGTAATTGCGTCAACTATTCAACCTAAATGAAAGACGGATTTCATTCCAAGGGTAAAATTAAGTCAAGCATTAATGTAACGACCAATCTATCCAAAATAATCCACAAATACATTACACGGGAACACACTCTCCGCATCAGCTGCACCTGACGCGTCGTGATGGAGAGATATGAATACATCGGAATATCAAAAAAAGCTGACTGATGGAATATGTCAAAGAGGAATCTTTACCAAACTTTCTATATGAAACTGAGAGAAATATTCGTGCGGAAAGAGAAAGGCAACGTGATCAATCACTTTGGTTCCTTCGATGACACCACGATATCTGAGCCAAGCTTCGTCATGGGATTTATGAACTGATGGCGTATGTCAGAATTACCGGACTGAATATTACCAACGCGTTGTTCTAGAAGAGATCGTAAGTGACAAGTGGATTACAGTTGGGTGTCCCAGAATCGGAGAAAGTTATAAAATACGCGCGTTTACGCCAGGTATGAAAGTTCGTGGGGTTCCCTGTCCTCAGGGGCGGCCCGAGGAATTTTGGCGCCCCGGGCGAGATAACACTAGCACCCCCTCCGTAAATGTTTGTTGACATAATTACGAAGTACGTGTTAATTTATTCATTGCTCTGTAATGATTATAGATAAACAAAAAAATGAATGCCATAGAGATTCCAGCCTGTTTGGCAATATAAATCGGTATCCAGTATTTATTCACTTGCAAGTAATGCATAGATAGATGGTCGGAATAGCGCCCCCAAGATTTTGGCGCCCCGGGCAGCCGCCCGGTTCGCCGGTACCTCGGGCCGGCCCTGCCTGCTCTTCCTGTCCACGAAGGACTACGTAAATGTTTATTTGAACATGTACGAATAGATCTGAAAACCAATTTCCATCCCTAACTGAGAATGAAACAGTGAGATGCGAGGATAGAATAGTGATATAGGAAGCACAGTGAAGGGTCTGAAAACAACAGCGTCAATGCCTGACAGTAAATTATACCTAAGTTATAAAGTGAAATATCTTCGGCTGGGGCATTATCGCCAACTGCGTAGAAACGTGGATATTCAAGCATTATCCGGAACTCACAAATAACTTAAAGGGATTCGCATTCTAGAATTCACCCAAAGATAGAGTGTTATAGAGATATGAAATGTTCAGAGTCGAGAAATTCGATATATGATATGATTAATAAGTGAATATTTTTTGTTTGTTTCAGAGTCATTTAATTTTATAAACTAGAGCAGTGGTGCGCAAACCTTTCAGGCCGCGCCCCCCTTTTGATCCACGTAAACGTTGGCACCCCCCCCCCCCCCCACCCACCGTTTCAATCTGAAAAAGTTGTTGAAATTACATACAAAAATAAGCTCACATTAGCTCAATAACACGACATAACTGGCGTCGTTTTAGTATACGCGAGGGAAGAACATTCAACACTTCAGAACAAATGACGCACCGGGGTCTTTGCTCATTCTTAACCAAAGTCCACGAAAATCCAAATTTGATAAATTCTCCTTTCTATTTACTTATTTCACTATTTGAAGATGCGTTTTCTTCACTTGTACAAAGAGTTGTCTCGTCAGATACTTCTTTTTCACGTACCTTCTGTATTTTAATTGCAGCAACATATTCATCAGATGAGCACGCAGCAGCAGCACCACGTTTTTCACCACCCTTACTGATCCACTTATCCACATTCAGGGGAAAATAATAATATTACAGTAAATCTACCAAGCGATTGAAGAATACGAACAAATGAAAGTACACTCGACTTCTTCTCTATAAAGAATATTTGTGACTGAGGCCGAACCTTCCCTAGGCATTCTATCGGCCTAAGGCCAGGGGCGGGTCCAGAAACTTCTCAAGGGGGGGGGAGGGGGGGGGGCGATCACTCCTCCACCTAGCGGATCCGCCCCTGCTAACTGCCCTATATTTTGAAAACCTCTACCCCTATCAGAATCCTTCTTTACCTTGCTATACAGACCTAATCTGCGGCGTATAATTGAGGATTTTTGCGCGGAATGAATTTAAGAAAGCACCCAGTGGAGTGCAATGGGGTTATCTAAGGAGGGGGCGATCGCCCCCCCACCCCCCCTCCCGTGGATCCGCCCCTGCCTAAGGCTCATGAAGTCAACAAGCAATTTGACATTTAATGGTTCAAGTTTTATAGGTTTTTAGGTCTAGCATCCAAGGTCCTGGGACGTAACCTCATTTTTACCATTATACCAATACCACGCGGAACGCGGAATCGCCGTGCGCGGCCATTGGCCGAAACGTAACCCCCGCGTTCGGCCGGGGTCAACCGTACTTAGTTGTGTAGCTCTACAAAGAATCTATAAATGCCAGAGCGTAACATTGTTACATTGCGTTAGATTGACCTGCCAGTTTATCATCGGTCCCGAATACATTCACGTAAAATCAGGTAGCCTGCGCCAGGCCGGGTAAACTAGCGTCCCTCTTTTAAAAAAGAAACAGCGATTCGCGGTCCCCGTCAAATCGTTCGCGACCCCCCGGAAGGGGGCGCCTCTCCCCCCAGTTTGCGCACCACTGAGCTAGAGGATGAAGGAAGAAAGGCGGAAACGGAGAATAAGAGATAATAAGGTTTATACAGGAAATCTAGCCTAATGATTCATTTTGGCGATCGTTGTTGGTCATATTTTACCAGAATAAAAGAATAAATACACGTGCTTAATTCCATAATTTCCTTAGAGAGCTCTACTCAACATTACCAAGAATTGATAACCTTTTTATAAGAATATTATCGAAGAAAAATAATTTTTCATATTTTTTTTGCTCTTTTCACTGTCAAAACGTTATACATATATTTAATTTTAGTGTGGTTTACGGGAGACAAAATATGTGTAGGTGTTGAAGGAATAGGAAGATGGATTAATTGATTGATAGTGCGAGGTTTTTGCGTGGGCGTCGTGGGCCCATAAAGGATTCTGTGACCGAGAACACCTGCCCAGCATACCGTAAATTCCATTCCTTGGTGGCAGTTTTATATTTATACTTCTTTTTGAGTATTTTATTTGACACATTATAAAGTCTCCGCCTAGCTGGATGGCAAAATATTTAGTTTATCTTTTTTAATAAAGAGTCAAGGACTTGAATCGAGGGATTGGAAATTCGGATTAAAGTTGTTGCCGAGAGAAAAGATTTAAGCTCGGAACTGAAGAGTCCGTGAATAATGACGAAGATGAGAAAATGTATTAAACTTGTGTAAACGGTGTTGATATCCTTCGGTGAGAAATTGGTTAAGCGCACGCGAATCCGAGGTTCCTTAAAGCGTTCATTCAGAGAAACAGAATTTATACATTGTTTTTTGGAAAAAAAAATCCTCATTCATAGTGCTGATTATTACACTAATGCGATGGGATATTTCTTTTTTTTAAGGGGGGTTCTCCTATCATCGACTAGAACAATAAAAGTTTTCAGTGGACTCGTATAAACGTATTCCATCTACGAATGACAAATCGCTCATGCGTGTCCTAACCCATATATTTTATGCCGGAGTGACCTTTTGGAGAAAAATATTTTCTCCGAGAGTAGATTTTTTTTTGCGGACAAGGGTCGCTCGCAAAAAAAAAAGGCCGGAGGGTTTTTATCGAGGCACAGAACGACTCACTCAACAGATTATCTGAGTAGGTGTTATCACAACGCGGAAAAACACAATTCTCGCCGAAACCTCCGAGAACCACATCTCGCAGGCTTTTTTATTAATTCATAATGGCTGACGCCACGAATAAACTGCGCGTGAATACAACATCGCCTTTAAACAAGTAGTTAATCCTTTGTTTTAATAAGTGGGAAATGCTGAATTTTTCATTATATCACTTACTGTAATGGAAATAGTTTTTTAACTCGATAATATATTCGTTCTTCGTCGTTTCTTTTCGTTTGCTTTATGAAAATTTCAACTAAAAAAAAACCTTCTGCTGTCATATCTACAGAATTTTATGAATAATTTCATCGGTACTTATTTAAATTTTAATTCATGCACTTCAGAAATGAACCAACGTAACAGGAAGAACAGAATACGCGATGAAATTTTACTAACCCGCTGCAATAATCCTTAAAATTGCGGCGTTCGATTTATCCTATTAATAATTTCGCGATGTTTAATGATGGCCATGCTGACCTCAAATGCATACATATTTTAAATAACCTCGAATAACTTGAGAACAGCTTCATCAATTATAAAGATCCTTTCAGTTTTGATTAAATTGATACCATGACGTGTTTGACCATTCGCCGTGTAAAATTAATGGCCGAACTCGATTCCACGGGATATTCGTTTTTCCATTTGATTCACATATAATCTGATGTGTAGAACTATGAATTTTAACATACATAAATATCTAATAATCGGGACTTAAGACGCGTGATTTGTACTATTTCACAAGAAAAATAATGGAAATTCTTTTTCTTATCTTAGCTTCTGTAATCTAATTCGTATTTTTTCACATTTTATGTTTATATTCGAGTTTTTCCGAATTTTTAACATTTCAAAAAGTTACTAGGGTTAGGGTTACTAGCGCTGCTAGCCTCGGGGTTTCGGTACATTTGCCCTTAATTCACAATCAGACGTATGAAAGATAAATATCGACTGAACATTTTCGTGAAAATTTTCTTCTAAATGTAAAAAAATGAAGGGCCACGCTAAGAAACTTCTAATCAAAGTCAATAATGATTGCAGCAACATAGATAATATTCACTGCCGATAAAATTAGCATTTATTGTGCCTTAGGCAATATAACATATACAGGTTTTAAACGAGTAATAATTACATTTTAATACGTGTGGTCTGAACCAATATGAATTTTGTTTCAAATATTTATTCATGTTAGATTAGCTTGAAAATAGACGGGGATGAGTCCCTTAGGGCAGAGATCCTATTATAATATAAAATTGTAACTAACTGAAGTTTATGTCGGCATTTAATTAAGCATACGTACAGGAAAAGAATTTTACATTAAAAATGTATAGTTCTGTGGTATCATAAATTTTGCTGTTTCTAAAATGTATAGGAAATTTAATTTATTTAAAAAATGGTACCGTAAAAAAGATGCTGCGTTAAAGTTGAAGAGACTATTCTAAAGTTCCATATTGATCTCTGGTGTCGAGATTTCCATCATAGGAATAATTCCATCGAATTTCTATCTGTGATGGTACAGCCAAATCGATAAATTGCAAATATATAAACAAAATACGATAAAATGTACATAAAACGCTTAAAACGACAATATTTTCTATTTAATGCAAAGCACCGGAATGTATTACGTTTTAAACTTCCAGTCATCTACCGCACGCGGCACTGACGACAGATTATCTCCACGATTAATATCCTCATGCATATTAATGGGACTAAAAGCGCTTTTACATCACTTAAATAACATCCCCGAAGTGGATCGCAGCATCTGCTGGACGACGAGCATGTCGCTTGCTCGCAAGGGACGAAGGAAATAACAATGCCTCCGCAACAGCGTACACAATGACGTAAGCAATAACAAAAGCGGCGATTCCTTTGGTTGCGACAGTGGTCGGACGTCGTAAAACGCTTCGGGCGAATCTCGGACAAATCTTCGGCCATCAATCTTCGAAAGACCTTAGATTAAAAAAAGAGTCCGTCAGCAATCCTCGCAGTCGGCTGAGGGGGACTCGCTCTTATCCGAGGAAAAGCACGCGCGCACGAAAAGATAAAATTGTGCCAGCGGCTCTTTCCTCCTATCCCACATCTAGAAAGAGCGTCATTAAATTCGATGATTAAATGCCGTCGTTGAAAATTTTTTGGAAAAATGTTTAAACCCGAATATGGAGCGTTTGATATTGTTATTATGTCCGTATAAATCGATCTGTGGTTTTCATTTTGTATTAATATTTAACGAATAGCTTTGATGAATTTTTTACGTGATAGCCAATAAGTATGCAATTATTTTCAAGAAACATTTGTCTAAATTTGCAACTTTTAACATCAATGCCAGTTAAAATTTGCTGAATCACAAATTTTAGGAACTATTAGTATTCTCATCGTACCGTCTTGTATATAAATATATAGGCATGATAAATGGTCCGCTGTCACATTAAGCAGTAGTCAAAACAGTCACGAAAAAATCACTACAGGACTTCTTTTATAAATAAAAAGCACAAAATTCTGAACGGCGTGCCGCCAAGTTTGATAGACCAAAAACTTAAATCGTGATTCAATTAAGCGACCCATCCATGGTTTTAAAAAAACCATTACAGGTATGGGAGCCCGTGTATAAGAGATACAAACAAGTTAGGAAAGTGCATAACGTATCACAAATGGGCGCGTTTCGTGCAGTGGAGTATTAGAAAGAAATTATATACCTTACGTAAGGTAAAATAGCGTTTTAAAGTTCTTTTCTTCATCATAAATAATCCATTTTCTTCCTATTTAAAAATATTGCATGCACACGTAAGGAAATTAAACGTTTGTTTGTGAGATTGTTTATGCAACGCGCCTAAAAATAGATTAACTTTCACCACTACTCAAAATAATTATCGAGACGCGACCGGTTTCGACGAGTGAACGTCGTCATTTTTTAATTATGTACCTCGCTACTACGTTCTGTGGTTGACATGTTATAAGCTTCATATTAAATTTTCAACGACCAGAAATGAAAAAAATAAACAAACAAACCGTAGAATTCCACGATAAATTTGTTTCGGATTTTTTTTCCGACGGATTTATGTTAATCACGGACGTCTATAAAGGGATTTTTAGAGTTGGAAATTTCGTTCGAGTGAAAGTATTTCCGGGGTGAGAAAACGGCGCCATCCCACAAAGGCAAGCGAAAAGAAGACTGTTCGAGAGAGAAAGTTTTAAAGAGGGTGTTTATTCTCGAAATTTGTTTATGGACAAAGTCATAAAAGGAATGTAGCCCTGCTATAGTGTGACTGTAAACACAACACCCAAAACGTTGAGATCGGATGTCTTCGGTAATAAATCGATTTTTATAGCCTTTAAGGCTCATAAACAAAACTCCTTTAAAGCGTTGAAAAAAAAAGAAAGTTAATTTAATTTTGAATCGAGCTACTAAATTCGGAGCAATATAGAGGGAACCGAAATTTAAAAAAATATATTTTTAAGTTCCATTTATTTTTCTCTCGAGCTTCCATAAATAAAAACTCGCTTGATTTTCTTTTTTTCCCCAGCATTCCGGAAAGATCTGTTGAAAAGCTCAAAAGCGTAAAGAGGGCAAGTCGTTGAGTGTTGTTAGCGATAGAATTCCGCTTGGCGTATCGCGCTACGTATCGCTCTCCGGTTGAGGGGACACAAGAGTACACCTTAACCGTCCACTGAATACTCAAACAGGCACTAATAACCTGTAGCTTTGGCGCGCATTAAATTAACTCTATGACGATTCCTACGCCGTCGCCTGAAGGGGCGTAAGGGCCCTGTGTACTATAAACGGCAAACACACAAGAGCCCTTGGCAAACATGGCACAGTGTCACGCTTTATTGACACACCGAAACTCGGCGATGATGATTTAAAGTGTTTCGGTAATTGGTTATTCGGTTTTTCGGCAATTTTTTTTTTTAACTTTTAGAACTTCGATTCTATCACCTGATAATAATTGTAGACAGCGCTAAAAAATTGGAGGGTGCAAAAAAAAATTTTAATTTATTTTTCATCGCAAAATTTTAAATACTTTTTGTAAATTCAAAGTGCAGATAATCAGAATGGTGCATTATAAAATTAAGTTTCTTTAACAGAACAACGTATGTATTGAGAAAATGGAACTTTCGATTTCTTAACCTGGCAAAATTTCCATCAATTTGCCTATACAGATTAATTTTCTCCCGGCGTTTTATTTTTTGATGAGATTTGCTAATTTTTGTGATTCGCTCCACTAAGATTTTGCGCCTCTAAAATTCTGCGCTGAATTCTTTGCATCCTTCGTACCCACCTTAATTATGATTAAATGTAGAATATCGAAAAGAAATCGAAAATGAAAATGTTAGCAGAGTATTTCGCGTCACGGGTTGACACGCTTGTCTCTTCAGTAGCCATAAAAAGGTTGGGAAAACAAGATGCGCATTTTGGCTATAATGGAGCCATAATCGGTGACGATTCACTGTCAACAGATAATAATTCAGAATATATTACCGGTGACCACAGAAAGTTGCAAATTGTACCCTAGCGCAGGGGTTGAGAAATTCCGGTCCGCAGATCACGTCAGGACCGCGAGAGCATTTTATGCGGCTCGTGACGCCATTACGAAAGCATGCCGTGGAATGGAATGCAGATAATTTCGTATTTTTTGGTAGAAATTATGGCCGAAAAGCCTTTTCTCGTAAAGCATTCGCGCTAAAACATTGTTAATTATCGATTTTCACCGGTGTAACCCTTCGAATTCTCTCAAATTAACTTCCGATGTGGAGCCTAAAGTGGTTCGCCTAAGAATTTGCATCTTTTGATACGGCCTGCGTAAGCAAAGGCAACTGGTAACGCAAAAGTTTATCCCACCCCTGCTTTATTGTGTGTGAATCACCACTGATGATGGCTGCTTTGTGAGCGAAATGCGCATCTGCTTTGCCCAGCCTTTTTATGGATATTGAAGAGACGTTTTCCAATTTATGATCTCGATAATTCTATGTTGGCCGTGTTTATTGACTAAAATTAATGATTTCGGTAACTTTTATAGCCAGAAAATTAAATAATAAACCGTACGCATATTTCAAACACAAAGTGGCTGTCCTAATTAATTGAAATGAGAATCAAAGAGAGTTGAATTGCGTCTTAGGAACGATGCTTTGCGGTCGAAGAGCACATATATATATCATTCGGATGTTTGACCGTACTAGAAGTTTGTTATAACTTTCATGATATGTGAAAGTGAAATATGAAGTTTCGAAAACATATTCTCTGAATCTAAACGGAAAATCACTGTTTTCGTCGACTTATTTCAGTTTTTTTGAACAGGAAATTTATAAGGAAATAAATTTGAAGCACGGTAATGGATGAATAAGCTGCGTTACTTACAGAAACTTAGGAAAGGTAACCCCGAAAGATAAACAATGGATAACTATCTAGCTCTCCTCGTGGCTAAAATCAAATTAAGATCATACGTCTCTTCAATAGTACTTGAAAAATCTTATATCGTTGAATCACCGCTGATGACGGCAGTTTTGTGACTATTATGTGCATACGGTTTTCTGTGCCATTTTATAGCTGTTGGAGAGACACACGAGCGTCAACCAGAAGGGATTAAAAAAAAAACAATTCAAACAAATTGAATTATTTTGTTTTCGATTGAAAAAATTCCCGCAACTACAAAACACGTTCGCCCATCTTAGGTGTAGACTTCACGATGCAGCCCGTTAAAAAGTCAACCTCTTCCTTTTGAAATCGTTGCACTTCACGCGCGTACCTAACAGTGAATGGCCTTACCTTCCACGCTCCTTCGCCGGGCGGGTCTCAAAATAGGACCAACCACCGCATCCCTTAAGAACGACAAAGAGAGGCCTACGCTAAAAGCGAGTCGGGAACGGCCACGAGGATCCATCGCAGGATTCCGCCGTCGGGAGAAAAAAAAAGAACGCGCCACTCCAACTCAACATCGAGTCCTACGATATAGAAAGATTCCTATCGTAAAAAGTGAAACCGGCACTATTTCCCCCTTTACAATCCTCGTCGGTCGTAAGGATAGGAAATTTCGGAAATACCGAGACAACCACCGGCTACACTTTCGGTGCGCGCCAAAGTTACGCAATGGAATATTTTCTTCCTTTTTTTCTCTCTCCCGCGAATTGAAATGACCGGAAGTGCGCGGTCACGCGGACGGATGCGAAAATAGAACGGAGCGGGAGACGCCATTCTTCGCCAGAGGAGCGCGCTTCGTAACAACATCCGGACGTGGGAGAAATCGCGGAGGTATTCGGTACGTATTTAAAAATTTAAAAAAGAAGAACAAACAGAGAATGAGTTATTTTCGTTATTTAAAAAAAAAAAGTTGCGCGACTTTTCGAAAATAAATAAACTCTTTCGTTCGGACCATCCGGCCATTTCGAGATGGGAACCTTAAAACAAAAAATGGAAATGAAACAAACCGCGCGGACGTACGTATTTCGAAAACGGAACTAACCAACTCACTGAGTGAATGCAAGATGTGCGCTGCTGCTTTTTAACGGCGTGGTTTGCTCCCCGTGCGAGCGCGTTGGTCAAACCGCAAGGTCATATCGGAAAGGGTGCGCTTCTGTAGCCCCTCAGGTCCCTCCTCCATTTTTCTCTCTCTCTCTCTCTCTCTAACCATTCTGCCAGATGGTCAACAAGCGTTATTCCTTCCCGCCGTCGCCACCTGCTTCTCATCCCTCTATCTCTCTACGGTCTTCCTCCCGGCCAGACTCTCCTACTCCCCTCCCTTTTCCGTTCTCTTTTTTACTCCCCTCCGTGGTCTTTTTGTTCACTCTGTATCCCTTACTGCTTTTCTTCTTCTTTTATCTTCATTTTCCCTACTTCCTTCGACCCTTTCCCCTTCTCCCTCCATCCCTCCCTCTTCCTTCCTCTCTCCTTCACTCCTCTTCTCTCTCCCTCCTTACCCCAACTTCTTCGTTCCTTCCCTCTCACATCCCTCTTCCTCTCTCCCTCCACCTTCATCTCTTCCTCCTTTCCCTCTCACCCTCCTCTCTCCATCTTAATCTTCGTCCCTCTCTCTCCCTCTCCTCTTTCTCTCCCTCCCTCTCTCCTCTTCCTCCCTCCCTCTCTCTCCTTCCCTCCCTTTATCTTCCTCCACCTCTCTTCCTCCTTGCTCCCTCCCGCTCTCTCCCTTTCTGCTTTTCTCTCCTCTTTCCCAACCTCCTTCGTTCCCTCCCTCTCACTCACTCTCTCTCTCCTCTCTTTTATATTCTCCCCACCCATTCGAATCTTCTCTGAGAGAGATGCCCGCGCTTCTTAGCGCTTAGCAAATAATAACTCCTTTCTGTTTTTTCTCCCCTTTTTTCCCGTCTGACTCACAATATCTTCTCGGTCCGCTATGCTGGGCCCCACCGACCGCACATTTTTTCCAACGACTCTTTTCCCTCGCGTTTCTTTCAATCCGTTACGCTTTAAAGCCTTAGTGTACACTATGAGGAGGTGGGTGTCCACCCCACACTCACACAAGACGATCGTACGCATTCGAAGTACTTGATGTCCGTCCTAAAGCGTTATAAACGACCAAAGAGTTGGAGTGCAGAATGAATGGCACTCGGGCGTCATAAAAGCCTCAAGTTGCCTACTTCGTTTTATAATGAGTGCTATCGCGTAATCTCCATTTATACGCACGCACGCATATATTAATATCTATATTTGCGTGTATGTGTGTGTATGTATATAAGTGTGTGTGTGTGTTTGTTTTTTGTTTGTCTATATGCCCGTGTAGAGAGAGAGGAGCTTGTAAAAGATCGAGTGGATATAGAAGACCAACAAAAGAATTAAAGAGGACAGTACAAATGATTCTTTTATTATTTTTGCTATTAATACTGTAGAGGACTCCACGTTGCCTGAAAACACTCTTCGACTCAAAACTCGTTTTATCTTACACCAAGCAATTACGGCCAAATGGGGCAGCGACACGTACAATGAAATGATTAAAATTTTCAACCGTCAAATAATAAGGAAGTTATCGTTGAGTCTGTCTCCCCCGCGCTTTTCGTACGTATCAAGGATATGGCGAAATTCTCGGAGCAAAATTAGAATACAGAAGAAGCTTTTAAACGTAGCAAATTGGATGGACGTGTGGAAGGGGGCGAGGGAGGGGAAACCTTTCTCGTATAACCGGCGGAGATAAAGTAAGATAATGATGGTGACTCATATGCACGTACATGTGCCGCTGCTGAATTCTCGATATTTCTTTCTAACTCCGGCTATATTTATAAATAGAAGAGGGTCTTAACCTCGTCCTTAATAAAGATGGAAGGAATCTTCTCTTCTCCCCTACCCCTTTCTTTCTTGTCTGAACTTTTATTCCCCCTTTCTCTTCATCTTTCCCTTCTCTCCCCCCCACACCTCCCCCTCGGTTCTTCTCAAGAAAGGACTCGTTGCCCTCCGATACCTCTCAGTGGACTACGTTCTCCTTTATTCCCTCACCTCTCTTTCTCTTCCTCCTCGCTTTCCGTACTATTTCCGTCTCCCTCTCTATCTCTCTTCGTCCTCCGTGAAATAACCCATCTCATTGCCACCAATAAAATGGCGCCTTGTTTACTTGAAAGCGCCCACCCTTTCCTCGACTACTTTTTAAAAAATTCGGTTTCTTCTTTTGTTGAACTTTTGAGCGTAATGAGAGTTGGAACGACAAATAAAAACTCCGCGATACATCTCTAAACGCGATGGAGGATATAAGGAGGATAGCAACGTTAAAATTTTTAATCTCTTTCCGCAGCTCGAAGGAGGACGTTAAAAAAAAAAAAAACACTTGGAACGAATTCAGAGCCGTATTTGTATAGGGCGAACGCCGAGAGGAAATGGCCGCGGAAGTAAGGAGTAGTGCTTTTTTTTATTCGAAGGACGGAAAGAATTCCCGCTAATGGGACTCTATTAGGCCAAGTTCCGTTACAATGATAGCTCTTCGGAGTGGCTGGCTCGCGCGCAAATGGAATCCCCGTTCCATTTTCCGTGAGATACGGTAACATCGCGCTAATTCCTCTCTCTCTCTCTGGGCGATTCTCTCTATCGACGAACTAGATGAATTTTCGGGAGATGCATTCGGTCCAAGTTGCACTCCCGATTACAGTGGCGAGGAAGCGAAATTCGCGGATGTATTCGTCATAGTCCGAAAGATCTATTTTCGGCTAAACGGGTCGAATGTTTATGTCTCTCCTTAGGGCCTCTTCTGTCCCTCTCTCTCTCTCTCTCACTCTCTAGTATTCCTTTCACTATCCCGTCTCTTCCTTCGATAAACAGCTTTGAAGAGGGACTGACGGCTTTTTAAAGCTTCCCCCCCTTCAATCTTTCGTCACTATTTCGTTAAAAACAACTTTTCCTCGGTCCCAGAATTTCTTTTTTTTTAAATTCGCGCCCGAGGTTTTATTTTTTGCAATCTCGGGAATTCGGTCGTAAAGAAAACGTTTATTCGTCGGAAATTAAAATTAAAAAAAAAAGTCGGAGGGGGAGTATACGGAGGATAAAAAGCATTCGCGCAATTTCTCGCGACACACTTCTCGTAACAATCGCGTTTCGCTACGATTAATCTCAAACATAGAGAGAGGTGAAGAAAGAGAGAAGTTGGATAGACGGGGAGGGAGGAGGGATGGAGAAAGGGTGAGAGAGAGTGGTAGATATAGAGAAAGCATGACAGAGAGAGAGGGAAATAGATAATTAGATAGACAAAGATAGAAAGAGTGGGAGGGAGGGAGGACGGATGAGATACTGAGGGATGAAGAAATAAGTACGAAGAAAGAAGAGAGGAGGAGAATGATAGAGGTAGATATGGAGAGAGGGAGCTAGAGAAAGGATGAGAGAAAGAGAGAAATAGTGAAGTAGAGATGCAAGGAAAGAGAGAGGGAGAAATAAGTGAGGAGAAACGAAGAGAAGAGAAAGAGAGAGGTAGATGTGGAGAGAAAGGGAGTGAGGGATAGAGAAGCGACGAGGGGAAGACACGCAAGGAAAGAGAGGGAAATGAGTAAGGAGAAATTAAGAGAGGGGGAGAAAGAAAGAGACAGATAAGAGAGTAATGAAGAGGGCTAGAGAAACGATGAGAGGAAGAGAGAAATAGGTAGATCAAGAGGAAGACAGAGACAGAGAATGAGATACGGAGAGAGAGAAATAAACAGGCAGACAAAAGACTTTGTTAAGGGCGAAATTGAGAGGAGAGAGAGAAAGAAATAAGGGGATAAAAAGAGATAGGTAGAGAGAGAGAGAAAGAGACAGAAGGAGAAGGCAGCAATAAAAAGAGGAAGAAACAGAGAGAGAGAGTCGGATAGGGAATTGGAGATAGAAGAAGATAGAGAGAGATAGAGATCAAGAGAAAGAAAACGAAACAGAGAGATATAAATGGAAAAGGAGTTGAGAGAGAGAGAGAGGAGGAGGAAGAGAGGAATGGAGAGGGAAAGATTACTCGCATGAAACGTCTTGTCTTGTGATCCTCCCGCCGTCAACTTGTCGCGTTAAACGACCGAGTCGTTTTAACATCCAGAGGTTCTATTTTACCCTTCCCCGCGTTTTTGACCGTCCCACGCCCGTTTCCAGAAATAAACTCGGGTGCTCCAAACGATGGGGAATGGTACAAAAGGACCTCGATGCAAAATAAAAAAAACGAGAGAAGAAGGGCTCGGGGTGGGGAGAAAAGGGGTTGAGTTCGTCCTCGAGAAAGATATGCATCTCCCGAGGACGCGAAGATATCTTTGAATTCGATCGTTTCGGAACGTAGGAACGACGCGGTATCGCCACATCCACGTAAATTTAGAATCGAAAGACAGTCGAATTAGTGTGGGGGGACTTCTGTTTTATACTTTAAAAGCGCGCAGGTGGTTTTAATGGACCATTTTATGGCTGAAAGTGTTACATATGTCATTAAAATCGTGCGAGCCATTAGCTGAGCTCAACGGTGAGTCATCGCCGTAACTTTTTAAAAACTAATTTAGGGGGGATATAAAAGCTAAGCCGCGCTGAAATAAAACCTATTTTGAATGCACGACTCGGTTCGTCTCTCAATATGTCTTTATTTCGTGGTAATTCCGCTACCCGGGTTCAATACCGAATTCGCTATTTTGATAGCACTGAGACATGACGACGACAACGCTGAAATTATTAAACTCTTTTCTGTGATAAAATTAAATTTGTACTTTCCCACCCGAAGTTCGCCGTTCATTTGGGTCCCTTGAAGAACCCTTCATGATTTTTTGTAATTTTAGAATGTCTAAAATGGATCGTTTATAAATGACAAATTTGAGAAGTGTTTGCCACATTAAAATATTACATCGGAAACGTTTGGCGTTTTTACTGGCTTAAGAACCGTAATCCTCCATTACTCTTATCTAAATAAATAGCTTCGTAATGACTTGAAGCTTTATTAATTGCGTGGATATGCCTCGGAAAGTAGGAAAAAGACAACTTGGATATTACAGAGATATGCTTTTCGTGTTTCAAAAATCTGTCCTTATATGTAATCGTTTCCACTATTAGCCATTCGTCAAATTACTACGAATTTCCTCTGCACCCAATCTCAAGCCAAAAAAATCTCTCTTTACTGGATATGTCTTTTGCAAACAAAATATGAAAAATGTATTTAATTTTATGCAAGCTTTTCTAGCATATCTTTGGTAGGCGGTCAAAAAGGTCACAAGTCATATATTTTTAGTATTGGATTGAAAATTCATCTCTTTCGACTGGTATAAAGGGCACAAGTCAGTCTCATTCACCTTCTTAAGATATAGACATATGCACTAAGTCTCCAAAAGCCCCTTTTTTCCTATTTGCAGAATTTTTTACAAAATTGTAGAAGCCCCCTTGAAAAAAGTTTTTTTTTTTGACTTTCCCATCAAATATATATTTTAATCGATGATTTGATGTTCACTAAGCCGAATGTACATAGCTATGTATTCTTTTCAGAACTGGGAAGTAATGAACACCGCAGTACTGACTGGAAAACAAATTTCTCAAGCCATGAAAGTGTTCATCGTCAGCCAGGCCGGTAAAGTGGCCGATGTTACTCTGCAGTCATCATGTCATTCGGAGGAGGAAAGCGTACTCAAGGTTTGTTTCTCTATAAAATTAATACTACTAAGATTTCCCCTCTAAGGTGAGATAAAGGAATTATGGAATTACTCTTTCAAGCTGCAAATAATATTCTTAGAACTCGATAACTTTGATTTATCTCAGAGCCTGAATTAACCTTTAAATAATGTGGCGCGGTCTGTGACACACCACCTAAGTTAGAGCGTCAAATTACTCTGCTGCTTTACTTTCCAATAGTTTACATTTTACAAAGAAATAAAGAGAATATTAAGTTTTTTTAACTACCTCTTAACTCTCGTGACGGAATATTAAACATGGAAAATCTCGTTTTTGTTATAGCGAGTGAATAACTAATAATAAAAAGCGGTCTGGGAGTCTTAGTTTCAGTTCCAACGTGATCATAATTTCACCTCACTATTTAGAAATTTAACATTCGGCGTGAGAACACACGATGTTCTTTTTCCATACATAGTAATGTGCATATTTACGAACTACATGCGTTCCTGAGAAGCTACTCTTAAATCAAATGTTCCTATTTCATGGGAACATGAGATGTTATAATTTCTGGATACGGGACGAAAATTATTTTTACCCTGAAGTTTTTTTAATTATGAGATTTTTCCAAAAATATGGATATATTTAAATATAAACATTCCATTTACACTCCTTTCGTTTTCAAATGTCGTTTTATGGAGATGGTCTAGTTGATTCAAGACTCGTAAGATCGAATTTCGGGATCGTAAATCGAATTTTTATCCACAAAAATCCTTGCCCGTTATATCGAAAGCTCGTGAACCGAATTATTATTACCGTATTCAAACGGCTCCTTTAAGTATAAGTAAGAAAAATGTCGGAGAATTTAGAGAATTTAAAAGTTTTTTTTTTACCTTTCGTATCATAGAAAACTTTTCTCATCTGTCGTCCAGGTGTCTTCGTCGTGTAGCTCCGTATACGTGGACGGAACGGAGGTTAGGGGATCCACTAACGCCTCGGTTATAGTGGCCTATGGATCCCACGTGGGCGTGGCACGCTTCACGGTATGGGTTCCTGAGTTGCCCTTGGAAGTGGCCGTGGCCGATCCTCGACTTAGCCAGGTCAAAGGATGGAGGGTGGTCGAAGATTCCAAAGCATTATCACCTGGTATCACTACTCGCCTCATGTCGACAAGGTAAGATTCTTGCATTGACTTAATTCTTCCTAATATAAAATAACAACCAGGAAACATATTTCGTTGTAAATGTTTTAAAACTAATGGAAAAAATACAGCTTATTTCCCATATATTGTTAAAGAACCCAGGTTAAAAATTTAAACATAGGTTCGATTAATTTATAATAACATTTTCCGTTCATTACTGTAGGTATTGAAATCACAAAAATTCTGTTTTTATTAACTGAGTAAACGGCGCCGTTCATAAGAATGGAGTACCGCAAAAATTCTTAGTTGAAATCTAATCGATGTTTTTCTCTTATCCCTCGGCAGTGGAGCGGAGAACAAAAGACTGTTGGATGAAGGAGATTACAGGAGGGCCGGAGAGTCGAGTTCGAACGGAGCTTACAGAAACTGGGGGGCAGTTGGGACGAAGAAAACTAACGGGATCGAGCAGCAAGAGCAGCCAGTCCAGGAGAGGCACATTTGTCGCCTTCGCTTCCAACAAAGTCCAGTAGAAGTAAGATATATAAGAAACGATTTATTCGAAATATGATCGTAAATATAGCATCTATTATAAATAGTGTAGTTATTTTTTGAAAAGCGGAAAATTACTTAAAAGGCAATAATCCAGCCTGCCCCTCCCTTATAACAAAATGCTGTAATGACGGACGATCGCGACCTAGCCATAGTGTAAACGCATTAGTACATTATATTTTTGCCGAAAAGGGACTTACATTCGACACTGTCGAGGCAATTTCTTTTATTCCTATTAATTTTTTACAGTTTAGTCCTTTATTAACCCAATCCCGATGACGGCTCTAAGATATAGCGGATACGTATTAATTAATAAACAAAACAAAATCCGTGTATTTCCATTTATAGAAAGCATTTAAACTACATTTTTTACCAAGCTGATTATATAAACTCGGAGTGATGAAAACATTCAAAGCCCCATTATTCAAGACCGAAAATTCTGTTTACGCATAGCTACCAGGGCCATTTTATCGGCCAGGCAATCTAGGCTCGGGAGCAGAGAACAGGTGGCCCATAAATTTATTTTATTTTGTAACGTATTTACTTTCGTTATGATTACATACTTTTATAGTAGCGACAGTTTACGTGTTGGTGCACTTTTGTTAATGCGATTTTTTTCTTTGGACTTGTTGAAAGAATGGGACCTATAAATACATATTTTCCTAGGAACTGAGATACTTTATCCGGACCTGATTATTAAAGAGTAGTCTATGAGCAAAATTTTGAATATGCTTGGGTAAATTAATCGCGAGAGTGGAGCGATTCGTCATTTAACATTACTTTTTTATTTGACACCTCTGTGGCAGTGTGGGTAAAATTTTACCCGGCAGCGATCGAATAGATCTCGTTCAAATAATAACGGTAAATAATAATTCTATCTCTTTCAGGTTTATTCGAGGTTCTTTGCTGAAGATCATGATTCCGGCCGAGTGTCCTATTTCATATCTCGCCGCACATGGTTGAGGGTAACCGACCTTGTGCTCGGACTTTTGCGAGTCTCGGACACTCGGATTGCTTCTCTCGACGGCAGAATATTACAGGGCCAAAGCACTGGTCGCACAGAAGTTCAAGTAAGTTCAAAGATATGGTATTTCTCAAATTATGCTCTTGTAAACTTAAGTTTTCACGAAACACAAAAACTGATGACAGGGTCAGTAGGTAGCTTTCAGAATCGTAATTATAGGATCTATTTACACAGTATCGTAACAATAGGGTGGCTTGAGTGGCCAAATGACTCGGACCCCTTCGAATTTTTCCGAATAAAGAAAAAAAGTTTTTTTGGCGATTTCCGTTTTTATCCTAATTTCTGAATGACTATCCAGTTAAGCAATATTATTCTATAGAGTAACTTATAAAGCCTAAACTTTTCAGCATATTCCTGACAATTGAGTAACAAGAGCAAACTGGTAGGCTTTACAATCATATCAGTTTTAAATGAACGTAATATTTGTTGGGTGAAGAGAAAGTGGGAGAGGAGTCATCGATAATATTCTGAATATTCCCGAGCCATCGATAATATTTTTTCGAGGACCGTTCCGTTCCTAGTTACGCCTCTGCATTTACATCTACACGATTACCTTGCAACTCACCAAAAGCATACAATAGAGGTTATCATTTTACCGTAAATAAAGTTTCCGAAATCCCATCCTATCTTTTACCAACTTTTGTCAATTTTTCTTCATTGGTGCATGCGTACCATATGCTAAGCAAAATTATTGAACGTTTTACGCCCGGGAGAAGTTCTCTTTAGCTGCACCTCAAAGTGGCGTAGATAAGGGTGAGAGTAGTAGCTTACCCATTCTACTATCTCGTACTTGACTCTAATCCTACTCCTAACACCTCCACTCCTTCCCCTCAGGCAGCTGCCTCGTTCATTCGGTCGCATCTGCACCATCATCAGTGGACGCTAAATTTTCAATTGAGGGAATTGTAAAATTGCATTAAATTAATATTTCAAATAACCCTTAAAGAACGGAATTTAAATGCCACATATTGGTCAACCGGCGAGTTTGGATATATTTGAAATGGAAGTGCCCTCTCAGGTCAAGGACTAAAGATCTAATCGGAAGGAAAAAAAATTAAGCTTGCGAAAACGGAGAATATTAATGCAAAGTTGGCGATGTCTGAGGAATCTGCGGCGCCTATGACGTCAGCCATGCTCTCTTTAATTTTCTTATTCCTTTGATAATTAACTCACGTGGCTTAATTGGAACGAAGAAACCGACGATGATTCAAATTAAAAATAGTGATAAATAGTCAATCAACTAAATTATATCAGCTCTTACTAGTTTTGCCAAAAGCATTACAATATCTCGGTTAATTATCCTTCATCCCTAATTCATGATCATTTCGACCGTAGAAAATGCTAACGCAATGTATTTCTTTCGGCGAACAGGTTCTATCTCCAATCAGCGGAAGAGTAGTGGGAGCTAAGGAAGTACGGGTAGGAAATGATAAGGTGACTATTTTAAAATTGGGCGTGAGAGTAGTATCAGGACTGCAGTTGTCTATCACCCCAGATGGAAGCATTGAAAATGGCTACATCGCTGAAACGTCAATAACCAGGAAGTTGACAGCCCAATACCAGGTTCGTGAATATTCTATCGTCTTCGAGTTTCTAAAAAAAATTCAAGAGTTTTAATATAACGTAATACTACTTTAACTTTATATCTGAAGGAAAATTTTAATTTCAGTTACTTCATATTTAGTGTAAAAACTTTAAATACATAATGATTTTTTAAAAGTATGAGAAAGTACGTTTTGTAAATTAGCGACATTTCAAATTACTTTAAGGAAGAATTCCATTTCCCTCTATAACATTTATGTGATTTGTTTTACGCAGCAAGGAATCCTTACGAATCCGCCCTCAATTAAATACAATAAAAATCTTATCGGCTTGTCTGATACCCACGATTGGAACCCATTTTCAATTAATGCGATGATAATCAAAGAAAATAATAACTTAATAGCCTATAGGCGTGTTCAGCTATTAAAACTGGTTTTTAACATTTCTTCTTAATAGACGATTCACTCGATTTAACATTTCATTCCTCTCGTGTTTACCCCAACAGGAAGGGTTGCTGGACATAGACGTGGAATTCAGCGACGGCACAAAGACTCCCCTGAGGCAGGTATCCGTCACGGATTATCAATTGGCGGTCGACAGTTTGGACACAGACGTGGTAGCCTTCGCCCCGATGCTCGCTTCGCCCCATCCGCGCGTCATTGCGGTGGGAGAAGGGCGGGGCGACCTGCTCCGCGTCTCGCTCCTCCTCCCGGAACGATGCCCGCGCGCGAGGCCTATATCAAACCAATCAAGCGGACTTTCTTCCGCAAACTCGAGGCGCAAATCCTCCTCGTCCGTGCAACCGCAATTCGCTCAATCTCAGCCCCTCGCTTCGGCTTACGCCAGGGTTGAGGTCCACTTCGCTCGGCCTGATTCCGCTCTCAGACCCGACTTCGTCCAGAACGACGGAGGAGGCGAAGGGGGCGGATTCGGTAGCGGATTAACGGGCCACGGAGGCGGCAAGGCGGGCTTCAAGGGAAGGGACGGAAGGATGCCCTCCGACCTCCAGGACATATTGATAGGGATACCGCTGAAGGACGAGAACGACCACGAACCAACCGTCCAAGCCAGACAACACGTCTCGAATTCGGGTGGTTCTTCGGGAGGCGGCCCTTCGTCGTCGTCCACCGCCGGCGCGAGATCCGGACACCGAGCGCACATGACTCCCCTCGAAATAGGGATGTACGTCCTTCTGGGAGCCTTCTGCTTCGCCATCGTCGTGTTCGTCGTGTCCTGCGTGGTTTACGCTTCGCGTTTCAAGGAGATCGGCGGTCCAGGGGGCGGGGGGAACTCGGGGTTGGGTATCGGAGGCGGTTTGGGAGGCGGATCGCTCGGGGGCATGGGTAGCGGGAGCATCAACATGGGGAAACTGGGACGGGGCGGAGCGACCAAAAGGGAATCGACCACCAACGCCCACGACTGGGTGTGGTTGGGCCGCGCCACCCTTGAGAGGGCCTCGGGCATGGGCGTCGGGAGATCTTTCGGACAGAACGACGGCAACGAAATCGAGGCCATCAGAATCACCACGAACCCAAATTACAGGGACGAAACGGGCGCTTCGGGTGATTCGGGCGTCGGGATGGTAACGACGACGGTTTTCGACACAACGGGCGACCAACCACGTCCTTCGATCGACACGTCGACCTATTGTAAGGGGAATCCCGGAAGATCGGCGGACAACTTAAGCCATCAGCAACATCACCACGGCAATCATCAGAACAACGCAGGAGGTTTTGTGGACATAGATAAGGCCTGGATGAAGTATGTAATGCAGAAAAATAGAGCACAACAGTTACCTCAATTAGCACCGCTTGCGTCAAACCCTAACCCTAACCCATCTCACTGGCAACCAAAGTTGGCGGAGAGTTCGAGAAACCCAGTTCAGTCGAGCGCCATTCAAGGCAGACACCTCTGAATTGGGAGGGCCGGCCTTCGACCGCGGTTTTTTGGGACCTTCCGCCAGCTTCCCACACCCCCATCACAAAAAATTCCACAAACATACCGGCATGTCACCAATAACCAGCATGCATTATCTCGCTTACGCTTGTCGTATACTTGAGGTATCCTCCATGATGTTTCCAAGCGGTGCAGTGTCTCTTTGTACTGATTCCATTTCTTCCTCCCCACGCATGCTCGCAGTAGAGGAGGAGGAGGAAGGGGAGGAGAAGGAATGCCCCCTACACCTCCCCCGCATGGCCTGCCCGAGGCCCCCATGGGTTTTGTTGCCGAAAGCAACTACGACGGTGCGGTTGAGTACAGACCCCCGGTGCCTCCTCATCGCAATATCGGTGCAATGGCACGTATTGGACCAGTCAGGACCCAAGCTCCGACTCCAGGTTTCCATGAAGTCAGTGTACACTCGGCTTTGGGGAAGGAGAGCAGTGACGTGAGCTCTCCTTCTCCGCCCCCTCCACCTCCACCGAAAGAGAGGCGCTCGTGTCGCAAAGAACACGGCAATGGCGGAGGAATCCAAGATGGCGGAGCTGCACCATGGCCAGGCGGCGTGAGGGTCCTCCCTAGTGCTCAGAGAAGCGAAAGCAGTTCACCGGCAGCTTCCCGAGGGGGCGGTGCCAGACACCACCACCATCATCACCACCACCACAAGCATCACAAGAACCAAACCGACAGCAGCGGTACCGAAGCCAACCTGAAGGGTGTACCGAATGTGCAAAGGTTCCAGCCAAAGGTGGTGCATGCGATAGGCAAGGATTCAAGGGAAGGAGTGCAGAGGGATAAGGCGAGCGATGACAACATGGCAGCAACACGTATGGCAAAGGAAGACAGCGAGAGCACAGCAGACGAGGAGGCTGCTGTTGGTCGAGCGAAGCAACCTGACCATGGAGACTCTTTTCGGCGTGACCTGGGTGTGGTGGGAGAAGACTCCGACGAGTTGCGCGAACCGATGTTTGTCATCTATGCCGATAGCGAGGCGTCTGGGTATACCAATACTGGTGCCGTCCAAAATGTGGGAGGTAAAGAATCTGACAGCCAAGAGGAAGCATCAGACCTGAGTCAAACCAATGTGGTGGGAAACCCGATGTTTTCTGACCCCAAGGAATTTGAAAGGAAGAGGCAGCTCTTGTTGCAGTCTAGAGGATTCGGGGGTCAAACAGAGGTTGGAAAGGTCAAAGAGAGATGGGACGAGAGCAAGGAAGCAACAAATCCAAACGGAAGGTGTCCCACCCAAGTCAGTCCATACAAGAAGGAAGTGGATTTGGATCTCGACCTTGAAATGGACTATAGGAAAATCATGGAGTATTTTGACAGCCTCAAAGAATCGAATGCCTGAAAATGGTGTATTTAATGGCTCAAGTAGGTCAGAGATAAAAATGTTTGTTAGGTGAGTTAATATGAAATGCATAAAAAGGTCTTGGGTTGAAGATTTTTGCTAAGCAATGGATAATGGCAATACTGATGCTGTAGCTAATTTAATGGACAGAATTGGAAATGTTTATAATGAAGGCCATTCTTCAATATGGAATTTCCAGAAACCACATAAATCCTGTTAAATTGAAAGACTTGCAGCATCTAATAATACTACCTACAATGTAATAGCATCACTATTCAGAATAAGGTGCAGAGGAGAAACACTTAACACAAAAATATTTATTAAGAAATCACCAAATCTATGTCAAAATATTCTGCTCTCAGATGGTGGTCCAATATTACAAAAACACAAGGCTTTCATGTAATAATGTGCAGTTTTTAAAATGTATCTAAATTGAAATTATTTCATGAATTCATGTAAGCTTTATAGGCATTGAAAGTTCATATCCATGCATCTTACATAAGAAGATACGACTGAGTTGAAAAAATAACATTAATGGTTGTAAAAATCATATCAAAGCTAAATGAATGTGAGACAAGTATTTTAGCGAGGGTTTAGAAACGTTAAGGAAGTATAAATACTAAGTGGGTGTCTCTTGTTTGTGCATGTGTGCGTGTGGTGTAAAATAGGCAATTGATGTTCCTAAAAATTTATCTCAGAATGCAAGTACTCAAACAACACTAAATGTTTTGCCAACAAAGCCAGCATTATTTTAATCGAGCTGCTATCTCTCTCCAACACACTGAAATGGCATCACATGAACTGTTTGAACATAATAAGTTACGTTCAATAACTTTCGATTATGAATTTTCATAGTTTTATTATGAAAATGACGAGATATTTTCCTTTTTCCTTTCCTATGTATAGAAGTTATTTTAAAAATATTTATTTTTTACCGTTATAGTATATTAGTCAATTTATACTACAATGTATGTATATATAAATACCAGCTGACATTGTCAGAACCAATAACAAAGCACAATTTTTCCATGTTTTCATTGGCAATAGTGTGTTACTACTAGTCTGCATGATCCAGGGTCATGAACTATTAAAGTAAAAATCATCATTACCTAAAAATTATTAAACAAACATTGAACCCTTTCATTTATCATTACTGGAGATGTATACCATTACCATTTTTCATTATAATTGGCAGAAAATGATTGCTGATTATATAAAAATACATCTGCCTTTACCATTATAAATAAAATAAGACAGTTCATTATTTTTTCCCATCATAAATCCATCAGTTTAGAAATTTACTTTTAACCTTTTTCTAACAAAAAAACATGCCTCATACTGTTAGAAACATTTATGTAGTTCATCATTAATGAAGAGCTTTTATCACACACGATGATAAGAAATCACAATCATAAATTCATAAAAATATGTGTATCCCTTTCTCTGATACACAAAACTTTGAAACGTGTCTCTGAGAATACATGCTCATCTTGGCACTTTTATAATGAACGCTTTAGTGTCAGTAGTAGCAGAAGTGTCTTCACCAAAAAGTACACTGCTGGAAAAGCTTTGCAGAGCTGCCATCCATAATTTACATGCAATATTAATTAGGGTAAAGAAAGTTTACTGACAAAACCTTTCTTTGCTAAGGGATTTGGTAAACTCGAATCCTTCATCGAAAATCACAGAAATATTTTGCATGCATTCTGATTATATTTAAAAAAATAACTCAATTTAGTTTGAGTGCATAATGAAATTTCAAGCACAGCAAAAATTTCAAGTATCTTGTTCATGTTTATATCAGGCTGAAAGAATTGTTAGTGTAATTTGAAAATTCATACGGAGTATGAAGATATAAGCCAGCTTAAGCTTTCTATGTATTGAATTGGCATGGTCAACATTGTAACTTTTACGCTTCAAATTGAATTGTAAAAAAATCATTCTAAAAAATAATATGGTGCAGAATACCATGGCCAGTTATGCTCAATATAATAGCCTGCCTCTTGTCCTAACAGGATGACATTATTTGCATAATATGTGTGCCTATGTGCATGTTCATATAAAAAGATTGTCCTATATTTCCAGTTTGTGTGTAGCTATAATGCAGCATATCAAAGAAACAAATTGTTTTGGAAGTATAATATTTGGGACTGGTAGAAATAAAACTCCTAAGTAGCGAAAGATGGAATGAAAAAAAAACAGGCTTTAGAAAGACATCAACGTCAAATGTAAATACAGAAAATTCTAACTACAACAAATCCTTATAGAATATGCTCCCTCATGTTTCCTTCCCAGACTATGATTAATGTATTAGATAGGCAATATTTGGTAAACCAATGTGTTTTATAATATCTTGCCACAATAAACTGAAAAAATGGCTCTTGTTAAAAAATAGATCTATATGAAACTTGCATAAAAGTGTTACTGTCAAAAAAAATGTCAATTCAAGGGTCTGTAAGTTATGTACCTCAGACTCTATTCCAAAGGCTTCAAAATAACCTGATTTTCCAAATGTAATGTTACCCATTACTCACCTCAAGCAGTTGGTCCTTTCAATGCTGCAAGAAGTATTAATTCAAGAAGATATTGTTGCCATGTGACGTTTTAATGTTTACCAATGCAGTTGCCCAGTAAAAATAAACACTTTATAGGTCATATAACAATGTTTGTAGACATATACTTCTTTCTGCAAAGAAACTTTAATTATGACATAAAAATGCTCTGTCCTTATTTAAGATGTTTATTTATTGTGTCTCTTCATACAAAATAAAGAAGAAAAATTTAGTCTAAAAAAAAATAAATACACATTTACTTAGTGTTCTGCTACCTATATTCTCCGTACCACTTTTTGTCGTAAGGTGATATCCATTTGTGGCAACCACCGATATTATTTTGTACAATGTACTTAAATGTATAAGGGTTGATGTTTTCCATTTCTTCTCTCTCTTTTTCTTCCTTCTCCTTTTGCATCAACTCGTGACTTACAGCTGCAGCTTTGAATGGGAGCTTGTCGGCAACTTGTTTCAAAAAACCCTTAACCTGAAAGGTACAAGCAAAATAAACATTACCATCCTGCATACTGAAAAATCAATTTTGCTCTCCAAGGATTAAAAATGACTTTACTCACCTCATCAAATTCACATCGCCCAGCCACCTCAAGAATTATACGCCCTGATTTCACTGGTGTCACATAATGATCGATAGCACCTTTGCCCCCACCCATCCGCTGACCTTGTCCCTGGTTAGATAAATTAGTAAGAAATGTACAAATGTTAGTCAATTATGCTGGTCAAAAGCCAATTAGTTGTGCACAGAGTTATTTAAATAAATTACTTTGGTTCCCTGTGAGACAACTACAATAATTAAAAAATTAATAATCATAAAATAGTATCAGCAAAGAGTGAAGGGTATCTCCACAGTATTTTAGCAAGTGAGCTCAAGAAAGACTAATACCCACTATCCTCAAACTATGTTCCTTATAATGATGATAATTTTGTGAAGCTAATTAAAAATTAATTTATTAACATGTATGCAAACACTACAATCAAACAACAGATTGCACAACATTAACTGAGTTCATACAGTCTTTCAGCCCATAGACATGGTGTGAGTGGTCCATATTAGTGATAAAAATAGTTATGACTAATGGTAATTGTGATTATATCGCTCTTTTAGAAAGTCCATCAATGCAAAGAAGTTTAGAACTACTTTTCTACTAAATGAAACACCAACAAATTTTGTTTGAAGTATGAGTTACTATTTATGGACAGATAGATATAAATCAAGTAGGAAGATGTAATGAAACTGATTGTTAATGACCATCTTTATACAACTACCTTTTAGTAAGAGCTCAGTAATAGCTAAAAAAAATGGTATAAATAAAAGACATGAATAGAAAAAATGATATATAATTTACCTATGAGCCGAAAAGTGCATTTG
Source organism: Uropetala carovei (assembly GCA_036926305.1). Taxonomy (NCBI): domain Eukaryota; kingdom Metazoa; phylum Arthropoda; class Insecta; order Odonata; family Petaluridae; genus Uropetala; species Uropetala carovei. The sequence goes on from JAXCHB010000005.1 coordinate 2,439,079, forward strand.
CTAAATGCCATTTTTCTAAACTGCATGCTCATGATCAAATGTGTCATGCCACTTTACAGGTGCTATGATTATTTATTAATACATTTTTTTAACAAAATGGCAATTGTTTAACTTGGGGATATGGATATCAGAGGAAAACTGGTGATGAAATCCTTCATTTACATGATAATTAACAATGAATAAATATATAAATGATATTTTTCCACCCGTTCCTCTCATTATTTTGAACTAGTGTATAGCCCGTCAAAAATGACGGGAGTAAAGATCCGATCGTTCAAGCTATTTATGGAGATCAAATTGGCATCAGAAACATAAAATGTATTGAAAGTCATTTCCTTCACCTTCATTCCCCCTCTCTTCCCCTCTCTCCTTTCCCTCTACCTCCCTCTCTCACCTCCCTCCCTCTCTCTCGTATTAAAAGCAATCAAAGCATGTTTACACCCATAAGGATTAAAGTAACAATATGATATCGAGGTCTAACAATGGAACTGGTAGGCAAGGCAACATCCCCTTAAAATTGATATATTTCCTCAAACTGTGTGAATTAAACGTTTAAATTGCGCGATTTCGAATTGTAGGCGGAAAAAGACGAACAGAATAAATGGTTCACATCCGAAGTCCATAGGTCAATTCTTTCAAATTTTAAACTAAACAAGTTAGGAAAGCGTACAACGTATCACAAATGGGGCGCGTTTCGTGCAATGGAGTATTAGAAAGCAATTATATACCTGTACGTAAGGGAAATAGCGTTTTAAAGTCCTTTTCTTCATCATAAATAATCCATTTTCTTCCTATTTAATAGTATTACATGCACACGTAAGGAAATTAAACGTTTGTTTGGGAGATTGTTTATGTTAGCAACAATGAAGTAACCATGCAAGAAATTTTCAGTTCAACTCGATATAAGACATTCTTGTTTGATTTTCTCGATAACGGCTACTCCTACGATAAAAATATATAGAAAAGAAAATACTCCACTTTACCAGTTCTACAACTTTTATTTGAAAAATATTTTGATATGAACAATACTTTACGAGATATGACGAAAATTTAATTTTTTGTCTCCAGTAAAGTGGTACCCCTGATTGGCGTACGTGATTCATTTTTGCGATTTTCTTATTATATTTGATTAAAAGTCCTTAATATCAAATTTCATAACAATCCGTTCAGTAGAAGCCGAGAACGAACATGCGGACGGACGGACGGACGGACGGACGGACCGACCGACGATAATAGGCGCTCACGCTGTAAGCGAAACGCGCCTAAAAAGAATGAAAGCCTGCGCGTCGAAAAGTTCATTTTTACGTGAAATTACGTGTTATCTTATTGGAAATGGAAATTATCCCCTGGAGTCGAACCCGGGTCTTTGATCTCGAGTTCGATACATTAAAACGTGTTATTATTATATCATAATTCAATCGTGAAAACTTCATCAAATTCGGTTCAGTCGTTTGCGAGATATTAAGCTTCAAAAAGCATTACTGACAAAGTGACACTCTTTTATATTAGTTTAGATAATCGAAAATTAGGGAAAATTTCCGCATGTATCCTGACAGAAAGGAAATGTTATGATTTATAGCTGATTTATAAATTTGAACACATGTTAGTTAATGAACAAACGTGTAGTGTTCATGGAATTTTAAAACTAAAAAAACGACGAACAATTTTATAACGCCGTTTCAAGAGTTTGCAGAGGCAAACTCAACATATACAAATGATATCATAGAATTATTTAAAAGCAACTTCAGGGATAAAATTATTTCCTGAAAGATTCTTTCCGATCTCCTAATCGTAACCTCCAAACGATCATTTTCCGCGTCGCATTGAAACATTCCACATACCGCGAAAACCGCGCAATTTTACGCAATTCCTGTAAGTACACGTTCGAATTAAAACCGCAAGCATCGAAAAACAGGCAAATCGAGCGATTCAAAGTCGCCGCTTTTTAATGCCCTGAAAAGATCGTAAAATTCTTCTTTAAAAAATCCCCACGAAGCCCTTAATTACGCGATCAATTTTCGCTTAATGCTTAAAAAGGTCATCGACAGGTTTATATTCGCATTGTGCCCAACGTTGCCCTCTCTTCCTAACGACCGCATAAAAAAAATGGAAAATAAAAGAAGTGTGGTTTAGGGGGGGAATGCGGGAAAACCGGTTTTGAGCACATTTACATGTTTATGCGGTAAAGGGGAGGGATACGTGCGGGGGGGAGGGGGGAGGAGGGTTGTCGGTTCGAGAAATGCCGGCGGCTGAGAGGATGAAAAACGGTGGTCATAGAGAATGAATCTGTAACATCGCCAAATTGATGCCCTTTACGTGGAAGAAATCTAAAATTCTTCGGATGGACGCACGCACACCGATGGAATTTGCGGAAAACTCAATAAAAATTGCAACACATGTAATGTGTATCTATATGTTAAATAGCGCAGTTGTGCGATTTTGCAAGTTTTTAACGCTCCATTAGCATTCTACAATACTACATTCCTAATCAACTTTGCCGGTTAAACTCCTTTAAAACAACTTCCAATGATTTAATGCTGGGATTTTTCATCTTCTATTTTTTCACAGGCCATTAACATAATCTACATGGTGCCCATTTTTTTTCATTGTTATCTTTCCCTCAGTAAAATATCAGAGATTTTTTAGCCTAATTGTTTTTGCTGCTTCTTTCTAACCTGAATACATTACAGATACTTTTTATAATACTGCATTAAAAATGCATTCATATTTTACAACAATGGGTCAAAGGGTAAAGCAATAGTCATAAACAATATGACTCCTACAAACACATTTCCTGGTCATTCTGGGAGACTAGTAAGTTTACAGGTTACATTAGTTATTAACTGATACTTTAAAACACAAATAGCCATTAGCATTAGAAGAACAAAAGCTAGTTTTGAAAATTACTTCAGTAGACGGCCAGATCAAGATCGACAAAGTTACACAGAATTTTTTTTTAATTTAAAGATTAGCATTGCAGCATAAGTCTTCATATCTAACTTCTAGTTACCTGATAATAATTACAGTTGATTTTTTTGTGTTTCATCAAAATATGGTTCTCACAGCAGCTACCAAAAGTACCTTCATCTGCTTACACCATAATTTGTTTTCATAACTGACTGAGTGAGAGGTTTTCTACACAACTTTATGCTTTAACTTTTTAAGGCTGATGACAGCTCTGCTATTAAAAACCTACAGTAATGACTTGGCCTTCCAAACTTCTCCTGTCAATATTTGATGTGGATCTACACCACTTACCTAATTTATGTAAATACATCTTATTAAGTGATAACATAGCCAAATTAAATAAAAAATTATTTTAGATTTTTCTGCAGGGATATGCCTATTAATTGACCTAATTCAAGTCTCAAACAGGTTGGATAGGAGGATTTCTACTGTGCCTACATGTATTTTAAGTATAGCATGGAGTATCAAAACACTGTAACTGTTGTGTTGAACTAAGTTCTTCTCATATGAATGCAAGAGAATTAGCAGAAGTAATGAGACTTATAGACAAACTAGCAACCAAAATGATGATATCAGCATTCAAATCAAAGATAAAATGAAATAATACCAAACAATAAATCTACAAAATTATGCCGATCACAACAAAAATCAAGTATTATTGCTAACATTTTAATTCTTCTCTATGAATACCCCATTATTTAGGATTTATGCTGCCAACAACTTAAGGAACATTTTTTCTGTCACTTTGCATATAAGCTGTTCATGAAACGACATAAAGAATTTCAAAGCTAGAGTTAGATTCATGTCTACATTATTTTTCTGTAACAAATCGACCCATTCTGTTGTTTCATGAGAACCTCACAGGAAAGTGTAGCTTTTATCATCTATACTTCAGTATTGTTCCTTATACAGGCACTCCTCTTGTTATGCAAGCTTCGACTTATGTAAACCCTGACTTACGTAGGCGGCCCCATAAATCACTAAAAAAATTTTCTTTATTCGGAAAGTTTACGTTAGCGGTTTGAGTAAGAAAGTGGGAACTACATATGTGTGCTGAGGAAGAACGCAAGGTGTGGGTAATGCGGTGCCCTCAGTGTGTTCTACTACTCATGCACATTTGCTTGATCTCTTAACGTGTGTTTCGCTTTTGCACAAATTAACATAAGTGTTGTCCTTGAAATCATGGCTTATAAGCGTTGCAGTGAGAGTGAAAGTGCTAGTTTACGTGCCTCTATTTTAACTGATTACTTGTAATGTACTGTTGCAGTAAATTATACTTTAAAAACATTGCATCTGTAGTAATTTTCGACTTACGCAAATTTTGGGTTACGTAACAGGTGCCAGAACACATTCCTTACGTAACCCTTATATACATAAATATTTAATAAAACTGATAATAATGAAATCATAAACTAAATTTTACACATTTATGCAATATTACAGGAACAGACTTATGTCGCATCAACAGCAATTAACCAAATTGACTCCTAAAACAAGCTTTAGAATCACTTCAGATTAATGTTGTATGTTTATTAATTTATTTATTTTGTCACAAAATGGTCTACCAAGAACTTAAACCCTTCTTTTACCACCTTGTCTACATGAAAATAGTATGTTATACTGTTAAAGATCAAAGTTTTCAGTAATTCATTTCCAATTTATAGCAAGGAATTGCTGTGTGACATACAATAAAGATATATTCTTTTACTTCAGTATAGTTCAAAGAGATGCTTATCAGCTAGTATTATATCAATCAGTGATCTTATCAGTTAATAAAATACCATAGTGTAGTACAATTTCACAATAGTATTTAAAAAGCCTGATTATTACTTGAAAGAAAAACTACCATATCTGCCCGAATAGAAGCCGACCCCCCAAAAATTTCCACAATTTTTTGGCAAAAATGTAAATTTTGTAGATTTTATGCTGAAGTGTGCCGGGCATTCATGCACATCTTAGAATACATTATTCGAGATCGAAGAAATGTGTGGGAAATGGTTTAGTTGTTGACATTTTGAAATATTACTCCAATTAATAATTTTGCATTGCTGAATAATTTTCCATATTCAGTGACAATAATTTCATTCATCTTCATTTTCACAAAAGGTCAAATATAGTAACAGTGATCTCGCCAAGATATTTTTTCATCCAAGTCTATTTCCAATGAAATTAGCATTTACATTACCTTAAGAAACTACATTTTTATAATTATACACGTTCCATGTAAAGTTTTACCGAAATTCAAACAGTTGAGCGTTCAAAGCCGTCAACGCATTTTGCATAATCGTCAATTTACGCAAGCGATCTTGCCAAGATATTTTTATATATATTCATCGTAGGTCAAATATTTACTTTACGAAAAATATAGTACTATCATTTGCACGCGAAGGCAATGAGAGACTTCGAGATTTAACCATAACCCAAATTTTCCTCGGACTCGCATTTAAGCCGAGGAGTGATTTTTTCATGAAAGATTTTGACAAAAAACATCGGCTTGTATTCAGGCAGATACAGTATATCCTAAAATATTTAGATGAAATAATTTGGAGAAATTTTAATCAAATATTCATATTCAATAGCTTTAACATAAGTCAGGGTTTGTCAACATATTCTGCATGGCATGCCATATTCGTGGTTCTGAATGCATTGGAGGGCTCCATTGGAAGTCATGAAAGTTTTGGTAGGGCAGATGAGCCTATACATCTGATATTACCTTGGGATTCTACAATCTCTAGTTGTGAAAAACAACTCTAAAAAATGTCCTAATGTTAAATCTTCACCAGAAAAAAATTTCTGACCAGAATTTTACTGAAAAAAATATGAAATTGTCTAAGTTAAATTTTACCAATCAATTTTTCATCATAGATTAGCAGGTTGCATACAGTGCTCTAAGGGGCCACATGTGGCCTGTACACCATACATTACCAACCCCAGATGGAAGTCATGAAATTAAATCAAATTTTCCTTTGATGTAGTGCCCATTGATCTAATATTTTATACTAAATTATACACTGCTCCCCAGATATATAGCCGTCAGTTATACCATAGATTTGGATATACCACAGTTCTTCCTTCCTCCCCATTTCTTGGAAAGTCCTGTCATTTTTTTAATACTAAAGTAAAAACAACAAAAAATTACTGACGTTTTAAGGAATCGATTAAATAAATTTGTTGTATTGACAGTATACTGTTTTCTTTTAATTTTGTTGTTTGTAGCAATTAAATAAATTAAAAAAATGAAGTCGTGTCCTCCGTTATACTGCGGTTGTCTTATAACGCAGCTCGCAGCTCCTCCCCCAATACCCCACGCTATAGCCGGGAAGCGGAGTATTTAAAATATCTCTTTGATATAAATGTTATGGAAGAAAACAGCAGTAATAGAATTGGTGAGTCCTATCTTCTCAAGGTATTTACTTTAGAAAGCAAGTACAAATAGGCAACTGCCACAGCAGGTTTTACACAAAGACATCAAGGCTGCTTACCTTTTTTGTCACCGGCTGCCAAGGTGCATCAACTCGCCAAATGGCAAACATCCTGTTTGTATCAAGTTTACGGCCTATGGTCAGTCTTATCATTTCATAATGACCCCATTTCAAACGACCACCACCAAGAGCCTAGCAAATTCATAAAGAAAAGGGAAAATCAGAAACAATGACACCACAGTAAATGTGAACCATCTTCTATCATTTGGAGACTGACCATTATTCCATACTGCTTATGAATCAATTCATTATTGACCAGTTCTGGACCTCTCATAAAATGTAAACATTTCATCATTTTGGGAGGTCGCATATTTGTTGGATACTGTGGAACTTTCTCAAAAAATTTTAACTTTGGTTTCTCCGGTATTTCCATGCCTAGATTAGAAATAAAAATAAATATTTAAAGGAGAAATAGCCCATAAATATTAGAGAAAACAAGCTACCACTATAAAGCTGAAAACTTGTCAAAATATACAGCATCACTCTCATAACATGCTGCAAAAAATCACTTCAAATTGTAGAAAACACCATTATGTAGGATACAATTTTTTCTTCATTTTAATAGAGAATAACAGCGTTTTTATTATATATAAATTACAGTTTGAGTAATAAAATAATATTTATGGGAAAATGAACTTTTGGACATTTTTCGGGAAAGTTTGGCGCCTTTTGCAAGCGACGCCTACGGCAAATACCCCCTTCGCCATACCGTAGTTACGGCACTGGCTACTGTAAGCTATCAACATATGATTGCAAATTATCCATTTTGGGATCACTTCAATGCATAATAAAATAAAAAATTATGTGTTTGAGAGTTAATTTTAAAGACGATTAAATATCCTATTTCCTTATATTATTTATGAATACTGTAAAGAAATTTATTTCCAAGTTATGTTCCCTTAAATATGTATCTGACTCACAATTAACCTTACATTTATACTTAGAACCTTGTTTCAAAATAAAAAGTATAGTTATATATAATGCTAAATTTTTATTCTTGTACACATACTTCGACAGCAATTATATTTTAGCTGAAAAAGGATGGTAATGGAATGTTTCATTACTACTTATTGTGTATGACATTAATAATTAAACATAGCTAAAAGTAAGCTCCTAACATATACTAAATTTATTCATGCACAGGCTGATTCACAAAAAATAATTAACAATTGGAAAAACTATATCCCGCAATTAATTGTATGTTTAAGACTTATAGTAATGACTACAACGAATTATTTGAAAAACTAATTACCTCTATAAGGTATTGGCGGTAGAAAGTTTTTGAATCCCGCTACTTGAATTGCCCACGGGAATTGCAAAACTGAAATTCAAAAAATAAAACTCGTTTAAATACATTGTTGTAATAATCACAAAAAAACCAAACGAAAACTGAAAGTACCTTTGCCATGGTTGAACGCGAGCTTCACACGAGAATAACTTACTGCAAACATATTTGGAAGCATAATATAAGGAAACAATAATATAAATATAATGATTAATATTGCCGACACATAACTACAAGATTTTAGAATAATTTAACTGAAATTAGCCCAAGGCCCAAGGGAAGAACGCATTGCCAACATGTCTACGATACAGTGTGGTACGTGGTGGTACCACTGTCAATGCTACATAGTTGTGGCAACTTCAAACTTCCGTTTAATTTAGGGGTATTTCTTCTCTATCAAATTAAAACAAAATATTGTTCCAAGTCTTAGGAAATACTAATGTTGCATTCCAGAAGGTGAACGATTCAGGAAGGAAATATCGAGCTAATACCTTATATTAAAAAATGTCTTAATTCCAACAACAATAACAACGTTCTTAGTTGTAGCCTATAACTAAGAACGTATAACTTATAGGAGTTGCCCAAGTCTGTTCCTATAGTGCAACAAGGTTAATCAACGGAATCTACTTGACACATCAAACATATTTTTAAAAGATTTTCAACACATACCTAGGTTAAATTCTTACTGCATCTTTTCTCACAAATGTTCTGCATTTAGTATAACAATATTTTATAAATACTTAATTATAAACGATTAAAATCTCTTACTAATACTATACTTTGCTACGTTTTATTATAATTACGCCATAGAAAAATTAAGATTTATTAAGTTTTAAATAAGTCGCCAAGACAAAATGTACAAAATTTTGCCCTGTAATTACCAAACTGTCTTTTTTCAAAACTATTTGTGTTGATAGAGTTAAAAGAACTATAATTAATTTTAAGTTTGCAAAAAATATGTATTTAAACTTTTTTGTCCTCCCAGTTCCTCCTAGGTAGCAGACGACACAAAATTGAATCGCTTAAGTATTCGGTTGTATCGATCGTATCGATACTTTCCTGAATACGATTCTCATCAATTGGTATGGTGTGTTATTAAGTAGAGTCGGAGGAATTTTGTGCAATTTTTGAGGAAAGCCAATTTTAGCTGTGGAAACTTTTATATTAATAAACTTTTTAAAAGTTAATACTAAGTACATGTTTTCTTATTCAACATCTAAAATTTGCGTAATTGAAGCTCGCTAGATTTGTAAGAGCCCGATAGAAACATGAATGCCGTAAAAACACAACATTCCCATTTAATTAGAATAAAAAGTCAGTTTCTTTCTATGAATGCTTACGATAGACATAAAAAGCTTATTAATGATTATCTACTCAGTCGCAAAGGCTCAACTATATTGTTAAAAAGAGATACGTGAGTAAAGTAAAACGAAGCTTGTCTATAGAATTAGTATTTTATTATCTTAATCCAACTTTATTCCTCTGGAAATATAATTTTTATGAAGCAAAACATTTGCTTTTAGCATCTAAGAGTAACTACTGAGTTTTTTGTGTTCACAATCGGTTTAAAGTCGCTTTAAAACGTTTTTTCAGATCTAGAGATAAAAGAGATATAGATGTAATAAGAGAAAATCATAGGTTTTTATGGGAGGAAGAGGATACACCGCAGTCATGGGGAGAAAATTTAGCAAAAAAATACTACGACAAACTTTTCAAAGAATACTGTATCTGCGACCTATCGAGGTATAAAGAAAATAAGGTAATGAATTCATTAATTTGGTTAGGCATGTAATACTTTGGTTTCTGCAATCTCTTCATATTTGCTTCCTCAAGCACTGAAATTTGGTTTTTATGAAGCTTTTTCTCTATCAATTTTAGGCTATTTATAATATTTGCTACAACTATGCTATTCATACTTTTATTAGAAAAACGATACCTTTATAGGAATACTTAAGTAGCTAGTTTTATGTTATTTTTAATATTTACGAAAATGTAATCTGTCATTAGAGTTTGTTAAAACACACTACTCATTATAAATGCTTGAGTCAACCAAACAAAACAGTATTCGTGTAGTCTTCAAGTATCAACTTTTGCTCGTAATATTGTTGTCATACAATTTAAAGATATTCTTTAAATTTATGTCTAAAATGATCTCAGAGAGTTTATATGCATTTTCTTAATTTTAGGACTCTTTTATTGGAAGTTATCTTCTACTGTGATATAATGAGATTAAAGGAGAAACCCTTTTCTATTTATATGAATATATTTTAATACAAAATTGCAGACACACACTGCTGCTTTTTAGAATCCATGTTTAAAAAAATCTAACGGAAACAAGAATGCTCTTTATAGTAGATATATAGAAAAACAAACCAACTATTGATACATGAAATAAAATGAATGAATTAAAATTTTTTATCATAGGTAGCCTTGCGATGGAGAGTGGAAAATGAAGTGATTGATGGTAAAGGACAGTTTAAATGTGGTAACAAACGCTGCAGTGAGGATGATGGTTTGAAAACATGGGAGGTTAACTTTGCTTATGATGAGGGAGGAGAAAAGAAAAATGCTCTTGTAAAACTAAGTAAGTTTTGCTGATAGTATTGCAAATTACACTGAAGGTAATTGCAGGACTTCCCCGATTTATTGGTAACCAAGGAAGTGGCCCAAGGTGCCAAAATCTCGAGGAAGCTCCCTCTGTGCTCAATCAATACATTACTTGCAGGTGTATAAATGCAGCCTAAAAATGGATGTTGTTGAATGAGCAGACTATATCTTTAATTAATAATTTACATCATTCTCTTTTGGATCATTGTCATTTGTTGAATGAAGCAATAAATAAATTAATACTTATGTCTTAATATTAATTCTGAAATAAAAGGGGTGCTAGAATGGATTCCTTTTCAGAGTGCAAAAATACCTTAGGCTGGCCTTGGGTAAGAGAAAATAAACATGAATTGTTTATTCATGAGGAAATAATAAAACTAACAGTTTTCAAGCATTAAAATGTGTCTGAATTATAATCTATTCTGAATATTTTACACTTAAAGCTCAACAAGTAATTTATGGTAGATATATACCATTTTAAACCCTTTAAATTTCTAAACCAAGCAGGACTTTTTACATTGAGAGGTTATTTTTGAGCCATAAGAATATCTGTATATTATTTCTTAAAATAATGAATAACTTCCTGGTGATTGAATCAGTTTTATTTTCCTGCAACAGTCCTGTGCACTTCTATACAGAATGGATCTTAGCACATCAACTAATTTTTGTGAAAAACTTACGTACTGCCCCTAAAAAGAGAGCTGGTTCTTTATCAAGTTATGGCAACATTATACAACTTTCAAGCAATTTATTTTAATCAAAGTGTAACGTATGCTTAATTGAAGGACTTTGCCCTTGCTGCTCTGAAAAATTGAACTACCACAGTCGGAAGAGAGAAATTACTCGAAAGAAAAGAAAAAGAACGGACATCTCTGGTGAGACAAATCCTAAAAAAGCTAGGGAGCTTAATACTGGGGAGGACGAGGCCGTTTCTGCTGAGGAAACTGATTTGGATAAGGACAAAGAAAAACCCGCTGGAGAAGAAGATGAAGATGCTGCTTCAAAAGTTTGGAAAGCATCCAGTTTCAATCCAGAGGAAGAGAAGTCGAGAGACCAAGAGTTTGAAGAATACCTTGAGGACCTTTTTATGTGACCAAAGATATTATTTATTTATAATTTAAAAAATAATAATTTGATCTTGAAATTAAAGAAAAATAAAGAAATAGAATATTTTCATATTTTGGTTTATTTTTGTTTATTAAAAAAAGAATCTATAATTTAGCATATAAGTGTTCAAAGTTATACAACTAGAATTCTAAATTCATGACAGTTATGTAAACATTATCATATGCTAAACTGTGTAAATATGATCTTACATTAAGTAAATGAACATAAAGTGTTTAATGTCAAATTAAAATTCCCACAGCAATAAACACCAAAGGAGTTATTTTGTTATAATTCCCAAGACTTCACCGCAGCAATTTATTTTCTTGCTTTTGATTTGGTTATGGAAAAGTAAATTATTAGGGATTTTTTACATACTGTTTTCCCATAATGCATAAAAAATAATGACAAAATTTAATATTACATTTTTAAACATTTGACATAAAAAATCAATGGGAGTAAAATATCTGCTGCCATAGTAAAAGTAGTAAACTCGAGACCTTAGCAAAACAAGATATATTGAATAGAGAATTATTAAAAAGGAGTAAAAGTAATGGGTAACATGGGAGGACAAACTGTGGGCCATATGCGGCACCCAAGATCATTTCATGCGGCCCACAAAGCTTTGATGAAAACACAATCCGTAAAATTTAACACAATTTCATGTTACATTTTGGTAAAATTATGATAAGAAAACCATTATTTTTGAAAATTTAGCCCTAAAATCCTTGTTTGTGCTTGGTTTTCACTATGTATGATGTTTAAGAATCTAAGCAATTTCTGATTTACCTAAACTCTAGTCCGGCACGTCTAAACATTGGCACCTTTCAATGCGGCTCACTGAAGAATTAACAAACACCGATGTGGCTTGCCACGCAGAAAAGGTTGCCCACCCCTGGGCTAACATGTGAAAAGTTGAGTGTTTTATCAAAAAGTAGAGTAATAATTTATTTTTAGTAGATCAGGATGGAGAATGTTACAGTCCCTGAACATGTATGTATTCATGAGCCTCATCCTTCCAGTAGTAAAAAGGAAAAACAAACTTTGTCAAGTGAAATATATTATTCTAGGCCCGACATTTGCCTGTGCTATAAAACTTCTGGTTTTTAGACAGAAAATTTAAGATGAATCACAAACAGAAAACAGTCACATTATCTGGCGTATCATTTCTTGTACCATTCTTGTTTTCCTTGAAAACTTATTATAAATAGAGTTAAGATTTTTTAATTTAATGTATGTCCATGAATGTATATTTTTTGTCATCTCACAAATAAACTATAATTATCAGATAATTGTAAATACTTGATGAAAATTGCCCCTTGACTGTGTGTCCAACTAGTAATGCAGTGGAAATAATAATGTCTCTTGTTGAAATAATAAAACACATAAATATCATCTCATTAGAAAAAAGAAATGAGTTAAGTCCACATCGGCACAATATATCAGTCATTTCCACAGGGGGGAAGAGGGGAGGAGAATAGGCTATACTTCTAACCAGATTTTTCGAAAGATAAAAGTTTTTAATTTACATCATTTAAAACTTTTTGTGCAAGTAATGCCAAATATCTAATTAATTCATAATTATATGATGTATTTTACTTCTTGTCTATGAGAAAAGAAAGATGAAGAAGGTTTAAAGCTTTGCACCCTTCCCATTCTAGCCTTAATGCCCTCAAACAAAATTTCTGCATATGCTCTTGACATAAGGTTGGGTGAAGGGTTTTCTAACCTTTTTATGGATATTGGATAGATTTTTTCACTAATAATAAAGCTGTAAGGAAGAGCTAAATAATTATCTATCAAATGCAATACCATCCATTGTCAGAGCAGAAACAGTTAAGTCCCAACAACACATCATCACCAGTGTATGTACCGTATAAATTAACCCATCTTTAAGATGTATTTTTATTAATTAAGTTTAATTACAACTGCCATTTTAAGGCAATATTAATATATTTAGAAAGATATTGTAAAATTATGAGTAATATCAAATAGTTTAATATAGAAACATTTTTGTCACAGGAACATATCTTCCACATGTAATTAAATGGGCTGGTCAGCTCCATTGCTTGTCACAGACCTCAGGAATGACGAATAACAAGGGCTTACATTTTTAATAATTCAGTGTGAGTTGGAAATGATATGAAACTAATATCTTTTTTTTGTTTGTAATGGTATGTCTCATAGATCCCTTATGCGGCAGTCATAAGCTTGAATATCGGAGAAATAAGAAATCATGAGAAAAATTTCACCATGGCTAGGAACTGTACCCAGATTTTCCTCTTACTGGGCAGATATTTCCTATTTCAGAATGTTTAATGTTTCTTGGTCTGCCACAATAATTCATTGTTGGAATACCCACCTCCTAAGTGGAGACTCAGGTTTGATATACAATCATGGAAGACATTTTCTCCTGATTTCTAATTTCTCTTATTTCTTCTAGTGTGTTGAATGTGTTAGTTGCAAAAATGATTCTCTCATACTCTACTCCTACTGTACTTAGGGAATGAAAAATAACTATGACTTACCTGTGAAGGTATTTATCTGCCACAGCCATGTTTACAATTCGTTCACGCTGATTTCATATTTGCGAATTTTACCACCAAGTGAAGTCAATCAGAAAATTAGTATAGATCACTAAATCCAAACTTTCAAGAAATAGTCTACTTGAAGATATCTTGCCAATTTTCAGTAGTTGAAATGGATGCATCCAATGGAGACACAGATGTATCATGACGTGGCTAACCTCATGACTACTCTCCCCCTCGTGGCCTAATTAAATATAAGATCCAAGTATTGAAATCTTCGTGTGAACAACCAGTATGATTATATGAATGCATGAATGAGTATGAATGTAAAATTATAAAGTCAACTGTTATTTCGAACATAAATTCTTTAATAAAAATTTGGTTATTTATAAATAAGTAACATTTATGGTTTTTAACATAACATATGAAATAATTATACTATATAGGTTTTATATACTAGAAGGTGAAACATAAAGAGAGAATAGGACCATTATTACAGTGAATACATCATTGAATTTAAACTTGTGGCACATACCCTATAATCTATGATGAAAAGAGATGTTATTAGATTGACTTTATTTCACTGAGTGCAGTGCTATCCCTAGAGAGAAGTAGGGCCAAGGGAAAATCTACATACAAGTCCCTTTCAACATTAACCTCCAAATTAAACTTATTCATTTCTTGTGATGTTGAAGAACGGGGTCCTCTAAAGCATGTGGCCAGTATAGATCATCCTGATTCATCCTAGTCTATGGATGGCTCTGAATAAGTATGTTTTAAAGTACCTTAATCTTTGTTACAACTGAGAAACCTTTTCTTACTAGTTTCTATTTGTTTTTTTTCATTTGTACAAGTCCTTCATAATTAGACATCCATCCTTTTTCAATATTTAGTATTTACATACTTTTTACATAATTGCCTTGGTTTGTTTCTTCTATTAAATGATTCAGAATCTAAAATATAGTACAGCTATGGTTTTTTCAATTTCTTTGCTCTAAAATCCAAGATATTAAAGTTCTTACATTTAAATTATAACCAATGAATTAGCACATCTTTCTGACTTTTGATGAAGAATCTATACCAATCAAGAGAATATAACATAATACAGTAAACTCCCAGTTATCCGGAATGCTCGGGGAATTGGGTTTTCCGATTAAGTGAATATTCCGGTTGCTTGAGAGTTTTATTGGATAGGCTTCAATAAAGCATTTGGATACCAAAATAAGGAACAGATGCAGACTTGTACATTCACCTTGGAATTGCTACCTTGTAGACTAGCTATTCTACTCACAATTGTTCTTAAATAATTCCTTGACATTCAAGGAAGTAATGAAACTCAAATATACAAGTATTCAACATGTTTAATTGGAATATTTTAATATTTACTAACTGCATTACATCCAACGGAGTTTCTCATATGACTATCGCTACTAACTTCTCTTTTGTTCTAATAACAATGCGAGGTAAGGGTTAACTTCGTCCAACCTTTAGAAATTTCCAACAACAAAATTGTTTCCTTGTCTGAGAAAAGAAGAGAAATTATCCTCACACAACACAATGTACCAGCAGAAATTATTGAGGCAAATTGATATTAAACAAAAGGGAAGCGAATAGTGTCACACAATCATGACACCACCACATAGAGTGCAGTTAGTAAATATTAAAATAATGCAATTAAACATATTGATAGTTATACATAAACTAATGTTTCAAAAAAGTCATAAAATTTATTGGTAGCTTCTTGGTCGGCCGATTTTTATCACCCGAAACATCTAGACGTCTGATCTTAAAATGTGTTAGCCATCCATCTGAAAATACACATGGTTCACTAATCTCCTTTTGTTCATAAAAATCTTTGGCCTTTTCAATCAACATTGGTCCAGAAATAGTGTCTCCCTAGGAACGCTTTACAGAAAACCATTCATAAAACCAATATCCAATTCCTCAAGTTTCAGCTTATGAAGACTGCGCTAACATTCAATGTTTCTAGCTGTCTCAGAAGACATAACGAATTTCATTAACTGTGATTTCTGTGTCTTAATGTCATAAATAGTGGAAGAACCGACACTGAACTCTTCATTAAAACATCCTGGTTCTCACCTTTCTCTAAACGTTTTATTTTATCAAGTTTCTGGGTTGAGGTTAATACAGCCCATTTCCTTTTATCACCTATAGCGCATATTGGAGTTTTAGGAGGCATTTAAAAATGGTGTGCAAAATATTTTATTTAACATAAACACCAAGTGCAAGAAATATCCACAATTTCATACTGACAATGAGACTGCCGAAAATGCAAATTTTAGCGGTAACATTCCGAATTAGACGTAAACAAAAAATTGCCGAAAGCGCCAATTTTAGAGGGAACATTACCAACTAGAAGTAATAAAAAAAATCAAGATGCAAGAGATGCAGGTTGCTTGAGAATTCCAGTTGCATGAGTGCCGGATAACGGGGAGTTTACTGTATTTACATATAATTTCTCCTCTTAATTTAAGTCACCTTTTTGTTCAAATACAGAATTATAAGTAAGCAAATAATCAACTTTGCTTATTTCATAAGTTTATCCACTCTATCAAAAAACATTTTTACTTTAATTGTAATTTATTCTACATAAATTTTTAAATGGCTATTAATTTGTATTTTTAGCTGCTAAAACTTTAACACCCCTTAATAAAAATTTACAAAACAAGCTAGAGGGTAACAGAACTTATTGTCACTTTCTGAGTACAACCTTTGCACGATAAGGGAAGGGGGTTGGTGTGAGTCCTTCTCGACCACAGAGTGGAGGGAGAGGATCACCTTCTGGCAGAGAAAACTCAAATAACTGAATGAGTATTGCGATGAAGAGGAACACATTGGATTTTGCTAGGGTCTCTCCAAGACACCGACGTTTGCCTGCAAAAGAGTGTAAGAATGTTTTTTAGAGATTCCAAAATTGTTTGGAAAAAAGATGCAAGTTGGATTCAGTGAATTCCAAGTATATACTAACAATTTAAAACTTTGGATAGGGCTTAGTTTTTTTCCCTCAACACTTAATGTTGCAAAAATTGAAAAAATTAACAACTAAGGAATATACAACATAGTCATGATGTGAACACAAAGCCATTCAGGATACGATAAGAGTAATATTTACCTGTATCAGCAATGCTAAACTTAAAGTTTAACAATTTTGGGTTTAATAGAATTAGCATAAGAATGGCAATAAAAAACTTAATAACACTTAGTGAGACATTTTTATTCATAAACAACTAAAAGCATGAGGTTATGAAATTTTGGTTTGCTTGGGAGTTGCAAACTAGAATAATATTGTTTGATGATAATTTATATCCAAGAATTGTTTGTATAAATTCAATTATGCTGTTAAATTGTTGAAACCAGTGTCATCAGGCCTTGTTAATAGGGGATTATTAAAAAATAAATTACTTCACACCTCATGTCTTTTACTGAATAAATAATGTAAGTAACTCTAAGACTAATTGTAAGTCTCAACCCAATCTCAAGTTAATATGTTAAACCTCATGAGGCAAAACACTAGTGTCACAAAGTAGAAGAAAAAATGTTGGACCATTTAAGTATATTTTTTTGTGATTTTGTTTTTAACACACTAACTGATATATGAATTTTAAATACCTGTTTGTCATTCACATCCACAATTCATTGATAAATGATTCTAATACAGAAATAAAAAAGTTACCAATGGATATAGCTCCTTTTGTGGATATTTACTAAATGATTAATTGTATACTGGAGCTATCTACATCATTTATAAGAAGACTGCCTTAGACTTACCAAAGCCAAAAGGTATCATGCAATCAGGAACTTGTAAATTTCCATCAGCGTCAATGAATCGTTCTGGTCTGAATAATTCTGGATCATCCCAAAAGTTAGCATTCATTAATGTGCTTGAAAAACATAGTACGATCATTGTGTCCTGAAATTCAAATGAGATATATACATATTATTTTAAATTGCTATTTAAAAATACATTTTAATATTCCAGTACATTAATCTTTATCGTGTGGTATTTAAACACAATCTATAGGCACTGGGGAACAGATTTATTTCAGTACATTTAAACAAAATTACACAGACTTTTGGATTTGCATTATTTTCTTTCATACTACCAGTGATACAAAATTGAAATAATAGTATGTTTACAGTCTCTTAATTTCCCATTTATCCTTTCAAACCTAATTTATAATGGAAACTTAGCGATAAACAATAATTTCAGCTACTTTTCATAAATGCAATTATTGAACACTAAATGGTTACATTTGATAACAACATTGGGAAGTTTTATTCACATTATGAGTTAATATTAATCCCATAAGATTGAAATAGATTGATTTAAAGGGCTAATAAATGAATGTGCAACTTGAATTACCTTTGGTATAAAGTAACCTTTAAGATGAGTGTCTTGTACTGCTCTATGAGGTAAACCAAAAGATCGCCCCACAAATAAGCGAAGGACTTCCAAAACTATTGCCTCCACATACGGCAACCTGTTTAATAACAGAAAAGATAAATCACCCTTACTTATATCTCATTAAAAGTCACGTTGTTTTGGATACAAAAAGTATGAATACCAACTTGGATCGATCACTCAATGTTGGATGTCTGTCCCTTCCAATTACTGAGTCAATTTCTGCATGAGCCTTGCTCTGAACATCGGGATGAGCTATCAGATGAAGGAAGGCAAACCCTAATGCTTTTGATGTAGTTTCTGAGCCAGCCATGAAAAGGTCCATGCAAATGGCTACCAACTGGGCATCTAGAAATGCAAACATATACTTTTTGAATCACTAATAACCAGATGAAGTATTCTAATGTGTTTTATTTAAAATTTCTTTTAAGATAATCTTGTTGCAGGATCAAATACTTGGTGATATAGAGATTTTAAAGCAATCTGCCATGAAAGGTACCATTTGATTACATGCATTTTTCTTGGTAAGGAAATCATTGTGCAATAAATATACTATGTTAATGAACACAGCTTACAACACTTACCATTATAATCTGAATCCAGCCTTCCTTCTTGTTTCTCAACTTCCATCTGCTCCAAGTAAACATCCATGAAATCTCGACAGTGCCCAGGGCGAAAAGTGGATTTGTGCCTTTCCAGCTCTGCCTATTTTTCCCAAGATACATGAAGATATTTCAAGATACTGAATCTTGTAATATGAAATCTCTGTTTCTGTTACCAATTTATAAATACAACCCCCCCTTTCATGCATTATTGGGAAAGAAAAATTTCTTCCTCTGCCTACTTATTGTGAAATGAAATTCTATTCATAAAAGTTGCTTCTCTGCACGAGTTATTAAAGCATTTTGAAACCAAGATTGTAGTTTAAATAATACATACAACTAATGCATAATATAAAACAATGCCATTATATGAAGTGTACACTTGATTAATAATGTTGTTTTAATTAAAGTCAAAGGATAACATGATACCTGAAAATAGAATGAAGAAGACACCTCAAATAGGTACATATTGCCAACATTTTTTTAGCACTGCACTAATATACTGTGGTACTATAGAATAAAGCAGTGATGCTTGCCGTTGATGATTCCCAAGAATGAAAATTTGGGGGCATGCTGTATGCCTCTTCTTGAAGGCCAAAATTAATGTTTATGTTCATGATCCCATTCCAAATTTCTTAAACCAAATTTTTCCCCATATACTAAAAAATTCACTAAATATTTTGAAAATACCATAGTTGCAAAAAATCAGCAGTAAAGCTACTTTTGGGGGTCTTTTGGTAAAAGAATTCAGCAGGTCCCCAAAATATTTTAAGACAAATAAGTATAATCTAGGAAAGAAGATTAGAAAATGAGACACAAATCTTAACACAGTTTTAATTTTAATTACTGAAGATTCACTGCAAGACATTTGCACCAAACATTTTTATTAATAAACAACATAATACGACCATGAAGATCGTAAATATAATGAAACTGTTCTATGTAAACTGGTGAGCATTACAACAGAATGATAAATATTAGCCAAGTTCAGTTAGTTTATCTTGAAGGTGCAGAACCAGATGCAATTGCATTCACAGCATTTGCCTAGGGTGGCCAGAGTCTCTTTTGAAGAGAACATGTTCTCTTTTTTTTTGTTCAGATCATTTTTACTATTTCAAGAAATGTCCCCTTTTTACGATCTTTAATTTGAACAATTTTTTTCTATTTTATTTCTTTCTCTGCTAACTTTATTTCACTTTATGGATGAGTCCATAATCATTGATTAAGTAATTTTTTAAATAACTCTGAAGAAAGTTCAAAAGTTTACAAAAACACATTTGCCCATCATTTATTCTTCTGAGGGATAGGATAAACCAAACTAGATTTTTTTCAACAAAAAGTTGAAAATGTTCTCTTTTCTTTCTCAAGAGATCTGGTTACCCTACATGTGTCTCAAGCTAGCCCTGGTATCTATTAATAAAATCATATCTAACAGGTATAAAAATTATATTGCAATATAGGTAAGCTAGGTAAACTTTTGTGTTCATGTCACGATGATCCACGAAAAAGTCATGCAATTCACCACCTGAAATAAATTAAATCAATTTCATTTACTTACAATGAGGAATTGCCAGATGTTTTGGTGAGTCGAGACGTATTTCCGGTATCCGGACATCTCCGGTGCGCAATACCTCAGGAAAGGAAAGTGGGAGAAAGGGCATCCCGTCACGTCTATGATCGCAAAGAGCTGGGTCAACAAGGTCTGCAGCCTACGGAGCTCCTTGTCATCTGGCTCGTAGCGTACTCCTGCCATCATGGACCAGAGGGCATTGAGTACTGAAACGCCAAAAGCATCGTGGAGCCACAAAACTGCCGCTCCATTTCCTTTCGTTTTGTTAAATTTTCCGTTTCCTTCCTCCGTTTGCTGAATGGATTCGACGGTGACGTGGACAGTTCCCGGACTGCTGTCTTCGGATGACTTTACCTCGGTGCCATTGTTGATCGCAGCCGTCAAGAATTTTGCTATCTCGGCCACTTCGACTTGAACCAGTTCTTCCATGGTACGACGGCCGAAACCGAAGTCTTTAAGGTGTCGCAGCACAAAGCGGCGTTGTTCCTGCCAGAACGTGCCATCTACTAACATAACTCCTGCAAAATGATTATCGTTCGCAATTAGTTAAGTTCAGGAATTAGTTAAAATCACGATATAAAGTTTGGATACAGCATGTGTACAGGTGTATTTCATTGGATCAGAAATGCTGCTTAACGTTTGGAAATTGTGTAAAATTCAGAAGACTTTTATTAAATTTTTTCAACATGAAAACTCGTACTGACCATTACACTATTATTCTCGATCTCGATATAATATTTCACAAAACTTATTTAAACCTTTTTATACAAATTTACGTGAGTGTTTAATTGATAGTACCAAAGAAGATTACAATTATTTCGTATTGGCAAAGAACAATTCTGCACCAAGGGGATTGATAAAATGAAATACAATTAATTAATAAGCAGCCGTCCTCAATGGTGATACACCGAAAATAGATTCTAAAATCTATTTTCGGTGAATTATCATTGAAGATGACTGCTTTGTAGCCGAAATGCACGTTTTTTATAACTTTGTTATGGCTATTGGAGATATCCGAGACAAGTATTTTTTAAGTGCTTGTTCTTGAATTTTTCCTGCTGATAATTGTCTGTGGTATCATTAACACCAAATGTTTTGAGTATTACAGAAGCGAGTACCCATACAATAACTTACCCTTTCTCGTACCCCATGTTCGCATATCGAAGAAGGGTCCCATTGGCCTCCCATCGAATTCTTCTCTGCTCAGCATCTCTCTGCTAGATTCCGGGCTGCAGGCGATTACCATGCGATCCTTGCCAACTCGAATGCCGATAAGTTGACTCGAATATTCTACCGACATTGCGGCTAGCGTCTCGCAGAGGAATTTTCCTTTGCGGCGACTCATCGCGAGGGACGGGAGACTGCCGACTATCGGTAGCCATGGAGGACCTATACAAAATAAACGGGAGTATGTGAAAAAAAGTGACTTTTATGAAAAACCTATCGATAAAAAAAACAAACGACCATCATTTGGTATAGATCGAATGAAAATATCCAATTCGCAGATAGGTACTGTACGTAGTCTCTCGCCAACTGCGGTTGAAAAATTGTACCCGGTTTTGTCAACCGCGGTATCCGGTTTAGAGTATACGCTGTTCTCTTCACGGCTGTGTCCAGTTGGTTAATTTTACTTATATTAAAATTTAATCTTACCGAAGAAGTTACGTACTAACTATTCTATGAAAATATGCAATTCCTAGATAGGTACCGTAGTCCATCGCCAACCGCAGTCGAAAATTTGTAACCAACCGCGGTATCCGGTCTTGAGCACTCGCGGTTCCCCACATGGCCGTGTCTATTAGGTTAATTTTACTTACATTAAAATTTATTTTATTGAAGAAGCTACGTAACAACCATCTTTGCCAGAAGAAGAGACGTAGGAAGGAGAATTTTGAAGCGTAAGGCCAGGCGGGTGCCGTCAATAAGGGCTGATGTCATTTTATTATTAATATACAATATTTCCTTGTACATACTCTGAACATTTATCTTTTGTATTTTTATATAGTATACTAATAATAAACTTGTTTTTTAAAAGTATAGCATACTTATTCTAAACATGGATATGTACATTATAGGACTTTAGGTATGCCTCTCAGGAATCATTCCTCATAACCCTCAACTTCCCATAAACCCTGGCATTCGCCGACAGCGTGTTAACTGCACTTACCTATAAAGCTTTTATATTTAGTTTTATCTAAACTTGGATTCTAAGCTGGAATATTGAGCACTTATGGCATAGTTTAGATAAGTGACTTTCAAAAAGAATTGTAGAATATTATTTTTCCGTTGTAACTAAGAATATTTTAGAATTGTAATAAATATTTATTAGAACAAAAACATACTCTTTACATCTTTTGTGGAAGGTTACGGTCACCTATTGCGTGCAGTGCCTATGGCAAGTATGTACCAACTTCACTACACACTAGTCAAGGCAGTGACAATAACAGATAGTTGTAAAAGACATCGAAACTCAGGTAAAGTGTCTTTATAATCTAACTGCAATTACTAAAAGCTCATTTTATCTGATTTCACTCGAAGAGAATCCTATATTTTAATTCTACTCTGAAAAAAGTGAATGGGATTCTCGAAGTTAGATAATTATTTTTGCCAGAGAATTCCTTATTTTGAAATATTTTAGGACATGGGTATGGAACCTCCAGTCTGCGGGCCACATGCAGCCCCCGAAAGCATTATGTGTGACCCGCAAAGCAGTGATGAAAAAAAGACCCGTAAAATTCAACACATAAACTCATATTTTTAAATCCAAATAATGATAATAAAGCATTTAATACTGAAATGTTAATCCTAACTACTCTAATTTCGAATTGATTTCTACTTTTATGATACCTTATAATCTCTCAGTAAGTTCAATTTAAACTAATCAGGTCCGCCAAAGCAATGGCAAATTCCAATATGGCCTCCCGAAGGATTCGCCGCCGCTTCTGCGGTCCATCATGAGGAAAAGGTTCCCCACCCTTCTTTTAGGAAATGGCCATATAAGAAGAGAAATGCAGCTAATGTTCCAGGATACTCAAATTTTCTTACCTGGAGGGAAATTTTTAGGCTTCTTCACGTCTAAAAATATGAGTGCCGCCAATATGGCCACCACTAGAATCACAGCCATCCACATCTGCAATGGAAAAAACAATCAGGGATTAAGATTGATGAGGATACATTTGAGTAGATAAGGTAATTTATTAATAATAAACACTTTAACTTCAGCATTCGAGAGTACAAAATACTATTTTATTGGGTTCTACTGCTCTTCAATTATTTTAATTGTTTTTATAGGCACTTGGCTGATAAAGGTGTAAGATTACATGCGACAAAGAACGGATGTAAAAATTCTTATAGCTTAAAAGGGGGCATTAAATATCAAATCGATTTTTAGTAATTAAATGCCCACAACCCAGAACCCCGATGTGATTAAATTAATACTTAGTTGTTCGTGGGAGTTTTTCTCATTTCTTCGGATCGATAAACACATACATAACACGTTGAATAAAATTGTAATTAACTATAACAAAGATTTCAAGCAAACTCTTGATGACAATAAATGACTTCGGAAGGTTACACGCTATACGTACGTTGCTTGACTTCAAATCTAGAAAAGGCGTTTAAAACGATAAAAAGGATTTGTCAGGGCGAATTACGAAATACGACAATTTTATTGATTTCGTACGTCGGTTAGTTTACGCTTCGTGCACCTCCGCAGGAGAAAAACGCTCCGTGACATTTCCACAGCTTCATTTTAAAGTACGAGACTCGCGGGGAACGTCAGGCGATTAAGCCAAATCATTTATTTCCTCGCGGGCTCTTTTTTCATGCGGCAGAAAATTTGATTTCGCCGGCGAGTAAATCCGATGAGTTTATTTACGCTGCGCGAGAGCTTTAGGGAATGAACTGTCCCAGTGATTGGATTGGATGGTAATGAGCCGCGAGGATGCGACGAAAGGGAACGAATTGAAATTTTCTGGAGCGAGAAATGGTGAAATGAAATTGAGGTTTCGGAAACCGAGGGAAAACTGCAATCGACAATATGAGGCAGCTGTTTTATTCTTTTTTTTTTACTTTTGTCTCCTATAGAAGACCATTTTGTGAGGAGTTACCTGCACACGTGTCTATGTGAAACGGATTTTTTTTTCGATGACGAAAAGATTTTTTTTCTTCTTTCTACGGATTAAATATATTTCGAATCGAGAAATGTGCCCATCTTGAGGTTCCAAAAAAAAAATATATATAACCGCGCCCTTGGAAAAAGTGAAAGAATTAAATTCGGTGAACATTTTCCTAGGACATATAAGTATTTCTTCCGATGACGGTGGAAAAGTTATTAAGGCCTAAAAGCAACTGAACGATCATTCGTAATTTGCAGTTCGATCCATCAAATGATATCATAAATTTTGTAATTATGTATGATGAAAGAGCGCAACGAGCAAAAACTAACTCGAATTACATTTTAATCATTTTTCCAATTTCAGGGAGGAAGTGTAGCTTCTGAATTACATATTAATATTTTAAAGTTCCACGCAATAAGCCTATACGATTATATTTTTATTCGCAGGCAATTAACTATGCATTTAATCTAATTACATTGAGCGTTACAATAATAAAGAGTATACACGCCCGTGATCACGGCGGGGATTCGAACCAAGGGCCATAAGTCAAATATCTCTACCAGCGATATGTAATATAATGCGTGTTATTAGAAAACTATGAAGAAATACGAAATACTTTTTTGCAACTGAAAAAAATCAAACTAAAAATTCCGTAAAAACAGATGATAACATATTCAGAGTCTAACATTGTAGAAAAAAGCTTTGCAGTTTTAAAAGTAGTTAAAGTACGGTAATGTCCCAACGAACACGCGCCTTCTCCACATTATCGAAAGTTCTGTCATTTCTTTCTATTTTCTCACCCCCTTCTTGAAAAGTTCCTCTCATCCCGTGTTGAGATCTTACTTAAAAAGCTGCAACGGCGTTATCAACTGTATCGAGGGAAAGCATTACTAAAGGTATCCAAAGGCCAAACGGTAGAAAGTACATATATAGAGCGAGAGAAAACTTTTTTAAACAAAATTATTTTTTCGTCTTATTAAGTTCAGAGTTTGGAGTTTTTCTATTTGGATGGAATTTATCTGAGATAATGAGCAGAATTTAACTTTTAAATATTGATTCAAGCACAAGGATTAAATATTCCATGGTTCTGATTGATGGCCAATAATTCAGACGATGAGGCGTCTTCCAACGGAAAATCTTAGCGTCGTGTCGAACAGTTAAAGAAGTCTAAAAGCCAAGGTAATATATGTGTCAGTAGGAAAATCTTAAATTCTCCAAAAACAATTGCAAGACAGTAAACAAATCACTGGCAAGGATTTAGCCATTACACGCGTCGATAAAAATTAATTCAACCATAAAATATTTCAGATAAATTAATTTTTCTTGGGGATTTCCTCTTAATATTTTAATTTGCAAAACTTTCACGTGATATTTTTAAGTTAATCATGTTCCCACGCAAAGGTGGCAAAGAGGGCAAAATACAATGCAGTTGAAGATGGCAGATATCTGGTTTTCCTACGTTCGGTTGAAAATCATTTATTTTTCGAGAGGCTCAGAATTTGGTAATTATTTCTGAGGAGAATTTTTTAAAAAGACGGACGAAGAGAATTTTTTGAAATTATAAATTGCTTCCAACTCGATGAAAAAACTGTTCTGAGTATCAAAGTTTTTAATTGGCCAAGTTTTCAAAGTTGCATGGGGAATTTAATAATAAATTTAGGATTATTGGAATATCCTTAAGTTCTTCAGCGAAAAGGGTCGGGAGATTCCGTAGTTGTTTCTTTAAAATCGAAGAGTAAAAATCTTTTGTTTTCCCGAAAAATGTGTCATGATGCCGTTTTAACAACCTCTTAAATATAATTCAGAATAACTTACCTAAGTGGTTTAATCCTAAGGGAGGCATAATCAATTTTATGTGAATAAAGCAGTGGTTCTCAACCTTTTTTTGTCTTCGTCACTCTATGTTCAGTTCATTCAGTTATGCGCCACCCCGTCTAAAGTTCCACTATCTTCAAGTAACATTTAAAGATAAATTGGGCTTTCCCTACCATATAAAGATAAAATTCTGGCATTTAAATAAGCATGCGTATTTATTCTCCTGGTTTTATTTATGTTTAATGTAGAATATGACACACTGTGAATTTATCAAATATTCGCGTAACCCCTCAATAACTGTCGCGTCACCCTGGGGTGCCGTGTCACCCCGGTTGAGAACCACTGGAATAAAGAATGTAAAAAAAAGAACCTATGTTGTCAATCTTCAATCAAATATGTATGTTTTCCGTTTAATTTATTTAATAAACTCGCAAAAATGTTTTAAAAGGCTAAGTATAAGCCAAACAGCGAGGAAGCAAACATCATCACGACACAAGCAAATGAATGAATGTACATATATGTATAAAAGAATAAAAAAATTAAACACTTTAACACGTGATTTACCGTTCTTATGTTAACCTTTTTGATACATCCTCGATTTTTCAGATCTTATAATTAATCGCGCGTAATGATAAAACAGCGTTCTTTAATCTAAACAACACTACCGCGCGAAATGTATTAGATAATAATTTAAACGAGAACAAAACCGCTAATTTTTTTTCCGCGAAATCATTCTCTGCTTACTTACATTAGTTAAAAAAAGCATTCGAGGAGAGATTTTTTTCTTACTAAAATACAACGCAAGTGAAAGGATATACTTTTAATCTGAACCCTAAGAGTTTAGAACCGCACGAACTTCACTAAAAACCAGCGCAGATATCATACGCGTTTCTCTCTCACCTCAAAACGTTTCAGTCACTCCCTTGGGCCGCTCTTCTTATCCTGGACACATGTATCTCCGCGATACACCGAGCAGGATGGAGAGATGCGAGCGCTAAGAGGCGCCGAGAAGGACTGGGAGACACTTTCTCCGCTTTCGTGAATTTCTCCTTCGAGTCTCCATCCATCTTTCCAGCTCTCCCCCATTCCCATAAACGAGTCCCACCGTCAGCCCATTCTGCAAAATTCACCAGCACTCCTCCCTGCCGGAAGCACCGTAGCGTCTCGAACGCCCTACATCTCCACGCTGCACTACCACCGACTTCACCACGCTCTCCACTCTTCAACTACCCAAACACACCGTCATTAGCGCATCTTTCTCTCGCTTATTATTCTTTGTCTTCATTTTTTCCATCATGCTCATTACCTCTGTTAACATGTAATTCTTTTCGAACGCTGTGGGAAAAAAAAGAAAATTTGGTTAGGTACGTGACAGTGGCGTCCGATAGTATTTCTACGCTCGCCAAACTTTAGGCAATGAGATACTTTATCTTATTCGCCACTTTATACGAAATTAATATATGTACTCATTTGAAAGTAGGCCTGAGACTGTAAACCGACATCAATCAAGAGTCGTTCTGTAACAGGGCCCTGCATTGGGTGGTTCGGGTCAGGATTTTAAAATTTTGGGTCACCCGAAAAATATATAGGGAAAAAATTTTATTGGCATGCGCGGCACCTTGGATTTGACTTAATTAAACCTCAAACTGCCCATTTCACCAATTCTTTCTTTTCATTTTGAACTGTCATATATTTTTTTCCTCCTTTATAAAACTGATATCAAAACTATTGATCTATCTGAAGAAAAGGGGGGAAAATGAAAAAGGTAAACGATGAATTGGATATTTAAGGAGAATAAATTTGAATTTTCTTATTTTATTCCATTTTTTTAATTCGGGGAACGGCGACTTTTTTCATTCGTTTTACGACCTGTCAAATATGTCGGGTCCAGGTGGACAGTCGGGTTCGGGTACAGGGAAAGATATATTTTCGGGTTCAAAAAAATTTTAAGTTGCAAGAAACTGTACTGTACACAGTAAACCACTATAACTTATGAGTTCTGAAATGTTGGCGTGAATTTTTTTTCAACTCTTCACACGTCCAACATGATGGTGAAGTTCAAAGGTTGGGTGATATTAGTCTCTAAATTGTTTATCTTTGCATAGAAGCACATTCTAAAAAATCGTTCATTCCAAATGTTTCAAAACATTTCTACGGTACAAAAAAGTAAACTTCGAATAATGTCTCAAAATCATAAGAAATAATATAACCGATGAAAAGCCAGGGGGTGAAAACGTGCACTTGTACAGGGCGGAAGCTTTCGGGGGGCGGCCAAAATGAGTGTCAAAAGCAATGCATAGAAACATTTTCGGATAAGCATTACGATACGGAATTCAAATAAAACTGAACGATCCGTGACTTCGTAATTTGGCTCTTTCTCTGCACTTTTAAAACTCTCCAAATTAAAATCAGCATCGGCCAGAGGGTGTAATAAATAACTTTTGTAAAACATCATTCGTTAAGTATAAGACTTTCCCTTGATTATATATTGACGCCTCAAAAGACGCTATGATTTTTAGATTGATATTGTCTGCTAAGGTACACGTCCTTCATTAACTACTCTGTAGAATTCACAAGGGGTTTCTTCTCCTGAGTGTTTCATGAATGACTTCTTTCATTAATTTTTAATTAAAATAAACTACTTTAGAGATATGGCAGACGCATGCGTTTATGCTTTCTCTAAATGTACCAAGGTGAAAGGTTGGCCATCGTTTCACTTAAGGCACGGCTGGGGAACCTCCCACCCGCGGGCCTCCTCCGGCCCCCGAGAGCGTTTTGTGCGGCCTGCGAAACAGTGACGAAAAAGAGATCCGTAAAATGGAACGCATAAACTCATATTTTTAAATCCAAATAATGATAACAAAGCATTTAATACTGAAATGTTAATCCTAAATACGTAATTTAGAATTGATTTCCACTTATATGATATCTTATAATCTCTCAGTAACTTCGATTTAAAATGTAATCGGGTCCGCCAAAGCAATGGCAACATCCAATGCGGCCCTCCGAAGGATTTGACACCACTTATGCGATCAGCGATGTGGAAAAGGTTCCCCATCATTAACTTAAGGGATAACCTCACTACCTCACGCTTTGCTCACATCACATTTAAGATGCAACGTCTGCAATGAAATTTTAAATATTGCTTTATATTGCATGTTTCTCGAGAGTACTTCATTATTAATATTATTTAAATACTTACAATTAGTATTATAAAACAAGGTGGATTGGGTGTGTGCGGCAAAATCAGCATTTGCACAGGGCGGAAAAACTCCCTATTTGTGAGCATATTGTTCGATTACATAGAGAATTATCGATTTCGTCTTATGGCTAGAAACGTTACCATCTCG
Organism: Uropetala carovei; assembly: GCA_036926305.1. Classification (NCBI taxonomy): domain Eukaryota; kingdom Metazoa; phylum Arthropoda; class Insecta; order Odonata; family Petaluridae; genus Uropetala; species Uropetala carovei. The sequence goes on from JAXCHB010000005.1 coordinate 2,468,930, forward strand.
TGCCAATATTACTGAAATTTTCGAATCTTTTCCGCCTCGCGTGCCACAGAAAGTCAATGAAACCAGAGAAGAATTCATCAAGTTTTTGATTTTTTGCGTGCTAACTAAATTAAATTCGTGAACAATACACAACGGATTAAACTTTGTCACCGTCAAATGTGCACTAAATCAGTAGGATAAATGCTTTGATTGGTTTTCGCCTTTCGTTGGCGTGTCAACCAACATCCTGGATGTGAGAGGGCAGGAAGTTAGAAGCGATAGTATTTATAATTTATTTATGTTTGCCATTAGTCATGCGGTGAAAATCTAGTTCTATGTACTCACCAGAAGGTCTGCCGAGTTGGAAAAAGAACTAAAAACATTTCTAATAAAATCAAATACAGAAGATACCTCTTCTGTAGTCAATCTTACTAACTGGCTGATACATGGATCTCAGTACCTTTTCGCTGCTGCGTGAAACTTATTGTTAGTTGAGTTGTCTCCCAAATCCCGCATTATGCACCTGTTATGTTGTATACACGTGTAGTCAATCTATATATAAAGATGTATGAAACCCACCTGGTCCACTGCTGCCAACTCTTCAATAGCATTGTTAGGTCAAATATGTAACCCGCATGGCCATTATCTTGTTAAGTGAAAATGGGAGAAAAAGGTCTCGATCCGGGAGTCGCGAAAATTCCTGGAATCTTGCCCTATTCCGGGAGACTTCCGACGAATCCGGAAGGGTTGGTAACCCTTTGATTAATTCATCATTAACAACGGTTTTAATGTATTTAATTATGGAATATAAAAACGTTGCCGATCCTTTTCTATTATTTCACAAAGAAATAAAGCATTTATTCGCACGATTGTGATTTAGTTGCGCTGTAAAATCATCACGCGTTTGCTTACCCTCATTCGCGCGCGCGCTCAACTCTTCCTAATCCTGTTTTGTTAACGTTCTATTATAGCGCAATTTCCAAGCTAGTCCCATGCCGCTTCTGTATTCCATTCGCATATCATTTCCACCTCATTATCGATCCATTCCCTACCCATTTTCATTCCACTGTAACCCCCATCCACACCACTTTAATCGCGATCCCCTCCAAAACTCACTATTCTAAATCCATTATCATCACATATCGTAGAGTTGGATTGGTGGAGTGGCTAGAGCGTTGGCTTTCCCCACAGCAATTCCGGTTTCAAATCCAGCGGAGGACGGATCTTTGAAATCGGGTTCGCCCTTTACTTGCGTGGTTTGAGGAGACCGCGCAAGTCAGCGCTCCATCCTTCGGAAGGGATGTTAGGCAGTTGGCTCCCTCGGCGCTATTCGTAAAGAGTAGCCTAATGCCGGTGTAGAAGGTGTTAAGGCTATAGTACTCTAAAGAGACTGATTAGCCAGAAAACATACAAACAAAATCACAGTCCGTCATTCTCCGATCCAGGGAAAAGTTGACGAAAGGGATTTCTCCTTGTTTCGATTATTTCTTAGGTATGAGGAAGAGAGTATTAATAGTATAGAAGTTGTCGATTTATACTTTTACCACACTTTAAAATGTAAAACAGTACCCCTTTAATCAATATTCCAAAAATATTGCTGTGGGAAAATATTACTTTAATTCATTGCATTCCAACTAGTGATCTGCAGTGTGTTTTCACGTTAAAAAAATATTGGTAAAAATTCGGCATAAAAAACTTATGGATGATTTAAAATATTTCGAGACTCCTAAGGCCCCATTACATCTGACCTCTTTCTCCGCCTATTCCCTCCCTACCTCTTCCCTCTTAATTCCTGCTTCCATCTTAACCCTAGAATCCATACCTTTTTGCCTCTCTGCTAACCGTCCTTCCCACCTTCCACCCCTAAAAAAAAGTTCCCATCGGCCATCTCCCTCTCCTGCAATCGTCTGCCCCACCTACTTTCTCTTTCATCCAAGAGAAACACGATGTGCGCATGAAATTTCCCCCTGGAAAAAGAAATACACGGAATAAAGGCAAAGAATATTATTACGAATTATAATTAATACGACTAAAAAAGTAGAAAGTGCTCGAAATGTAGCGATTCCTCTAATTATTCGATTAGAACTGTAACCAGCGCGTCGTCGAAGCTATTTAAATTGGATTAAATATTTACACGATAAGTTATTTCGTTAAGTAAAACGTGGGACTCGTGATGCATGCATAAAAATCGTTCTCCTTTATAATGCCAAATCGCGTAAATTATGCTTTCATTTTAAAATTGTCGCGGCGAAACTAAAATTGAATCAGTCGACCAGAAGTGATGCAAAGAATGTTTTTATTCACACTATACATTATAGTGTGTTTTATATTTATTGCGATTATTATTTTCGGTTGCGTGTTTCTTCGCCTTTCTATATGCTAAGAGAGAGAGCTCTCTCTGTTTAATCTCAATTATGTCATGTTATGCCAATTCTGCCTTCCTAAACTTTCACCTTCTCCTGAATTCCTTCTTATTAAATAACTGCTGAACTAAATTCCCTCCTAAAATATTTCAAAAGATTACGCATGAAAAATGAAACACATATAGGGCAGATGGTAGTTGGCGCATCTCTAATTTTTTGTATAAACAGTTACACTTCGCCGTTTACGGTTTTGCTTATTCGCGGTGACTCCAGAAGTCATCAAGTTTTCCTTCTTAGCAGCATTGTTGTCTATTTATACACATACATATTATCAAGGGGTAGTCTTTTTTTTTAAGCCTAAAAAGATATGAGAGACAGTTGGAGACAGTGCAGTGGAGGTCGGCGAAGGATATTTCTATTTATACATGTGGAATTAGAGGGCGAGCAAGGTTTGGACGGAAATCTAGAGGGAGAATATTTTACCGACTACATTGTGAAGGTGAGCATATAGAGAGCATGGGTCTCAAGCCGCTTGAGGCCAGTCAGTTCGAATAATGCGGCCCTCTCAAGCGAACGCGTGGAGGATATGATAATGGAGAAATAGAGATACGAAACAGTACAATAACATTTAGTAGTTATTAACAGTACGATAACTTTTTATTAATTAAAAAAATATATGTATAGGTTCCAGTAGTGGACCTTAAATCTAACAGCAAAATGCTTAGGCTCGCTATTAGATCATCGGGAATTTAATCTATGTTGAAATGATCACACGGCGGCCCGCTATCCATCACAAATTCATCTAGTTATTTGGCTCCACGCAATTTGAGTCGAATACCCCTGATATAGAGCCCAAGAAACCAGGGAATGTATTAGCAGAAATCTTTAACGAACTAAAAATATAAGGCAATGGAGGTCAGTACATTCATTTAATGGAGCATCACCTTCAAGAGATACATTAGGTATATCTATGTGTTTAAATTTATAAAAGCTTAAAAATCGAAGAAAGACAGCTTCATATGACAGCCTCTTCATCGTCCACCTCCAACATACTTCTCAAGCATCCCCAACCCCAAAATTGTATGTTAACCCGCAACATCATTGAATGCGATAATAAATGTTTATATCTTTTTTCTTGCTTTTTCTCTCTCTCTCGCCCTTAGGTTCTCTTTTTAGGCGCGTTTCGCCTCCAGCGTGAGCGCCTATTGTCGTCGGTCTGTCCGTCCGTCCGTCCGTCAGCATGTTCGTTCTCGACTTCTACTGAACGGATTTTCATGAAATTTGGTATTAAGGACATATTATCAAAGATAATACGAAAATCGCGAAAACGAATCACGTAAGCCAATCAGGGGTACCACTTCACTGGTGATAAAAAAATGAACTTTCCGTAATATCTCATTAAGTATTCCTCATATCAAACTATTTTTCGAATAAAAATTGTAGAACTAGTAAATTAGAGTATTAATTTTTCTATACATTTTTATTGCAGGAGTAGCCGTTATAAAAAAAATCGAACAAGAAAGTCTTAAATCGAGTTGAACTTAACAATTGGAAAATTTCTTGCATGGTTACTCCTTCATTGTTGCTAACATAAAAAATCTCACAAACAAACGTTTAATTTTCTTACGTGTGCATGCAATATTTTTAAATAGGAAGAAAATGGATTATTTATGATGAAGAAAAGAACTTTAAAACGCTATTTCCCTTAAGTGCAGGTACATCATTTCTTTCTAATACTCCATTGCACGAAAAGCGCCCATTTGTGACGCGCTAAGCTTGTTTCTATCATCCTGTAAGTTGCTCTCTCTCAATTTGTTTCCATGTCGCCAGCAGATTAAAAGAAATCGTCCTACGATCTAGTGTCGAATATGAGGGAACCAAACCCAATTCTCTCCATTACTTCATTAACTTCCCATTCTTGATGTCCTCAAGGACGGCGAGGTGTAGCTGTATTTGTTGCTATCAAATCCGACCAGGTAAATTTTCCCGCCATAAAGTAAACGTTACGTATTAACCATTAATTTTCCTTCGCTTCTCACGAGATAATCACTTATCTGTGACAATACTAACGTTCCGTCGATACAAAATGCAACCAAATACAAACTTAAACATTTTGAAGAAAAATCACGTAAACTGTTGAACGATAAAGGGCTATTGACACCGAAAAAATCCCAGAGCTCAATGAAAGAACGTTTCTCCCTCGAGGAGCAAAGAAAGACTGACGGAAAGTGAACGAATTTCACAGTGGAGGAAGTGAGAGTTCCAAGGAAAAATCAACTCTGGGGGCAGGACCGTTCCTCTCGTTCAAAAGTGGTTTGGGAAACTGAAAGGAATTCTTAAAATTCTCCTTATTCCTGCGAACCAAAAAAGGAACAATAAATATCGCTTTTAGATTTTTAGTTCGAGCTCGGAATAATTATTTTTTTAGGTTCATGTTTTTAGGTTCGACTCCTGGTCATCATCACTCCATCGTGAGCTGAAAATGGGATTAAACAGAAAATTACCTAATCTGTAAAGTTTTAACCGCGGAAATAAAGGAAATCGCATTAAACTTTCAGAAAGGCTCGATGTAAATATTTATCCTGCGAAATATTTCCATCGGCACGTTTGTTTAAGGGAAAATGGCTGCCAGTGTGTGTAAATACCGTGAAACGTCCCCAATTTATGCCGCTCGAAAAACTTCCATTACCTCCACCCCCGAGTCACCCACTTCGCAATTTGCATGCGTCTCACGTGTCCGAATAATGCAGTAGTTTCACGTAAAGAATTCGGAAATTTATAAAGTTTCATAAAAGGACCGCGCAAGAGCTGCACGAGGCATTTTGTCGCCCCGGGGGAATGATAAATATCAGCGCCCACCTCAGGTAATTTTAAGAAAGTATTCAAAGGTAAACGATAATTTAATTAATTATTACTTTAAAATTAAAACCAAAGTTTACCTACTAATAAGCAACGCACAGACAAATTCCGGGATAATGTGTTCCAGAATATAAGTAGGAATAATTTTAAAATTAAGTACTTTTAAGTATTGCCATAAAAACTGGAGAGTACTTCATTTTCAATTTTTTTATACTGATGTACCTATTCTAGAATTTATTATCAGCCATAAGACGAGCTTGATAATTAACTAATGAGAGCGTACAGATAGTTTTTTTTTTTTTGGGAAAGCGCCCCCGGCGCCTCCGCTAAGTTCGCGGATACCGCAGGCCTGTTCTGGGAACAAGTCTTTCGCCCGTAGTGACGTCGAAACGTTTTATCCCTCTCCAAAAATTATCTCACAAATGTATTCGTCCTCCCGAGAGAACACGAGCGTTTGAAGGAATAACCTTGCCCGATGACCGCCTTCGACAATAATATGTCTCCCCTCTCATTTCCCTCCGCCATTTCCGATCCGTCACACGCAGGTTATTACGATCAATTTCCACATCGCGCTCCATATTTTTCGTACTCCTCCCTTTCACCTTTTGTCCAGGCCGAGCTGCTCGCTCTGCATCCTAACACGCACCTGTTTTCGAAGTCTTGCAGAACAAGATACACAAACGATTGTGGCGAGTGGCGTGTAATTGTTATCAAAGCTTCGCTTATAGGGCCTGCTTCACTTTCAGACAAGGTATGACATACAATGCAATTTACCGGTACGGAAATGCGCATGTTCTTATTTTCGTGGACGAGTTTCCTGCAAGTCATTCTTAACGGTTAAGTGCGCGGTAGGAATGTAATCGGAAAACAACAATAAAAAAACGGCAATGTTTTTGTGCAGAAATAATTCGACAGAGAAAGAGTTTTCCGAACAGTTTTCTTTATGTTTTGATTGACTGCTAATACCGGAAAGAGGCTTGGGAAAAGATATTCGAGAAAACCTATTACAGTAGAACAGACTGTTTCGTAAGCAGGAAGTTTGACGCCCGGGGAAAGACCGAAAAAAAAGCAGCCTCCAAGCTCCCAAGACTATAATTATTTTTTTAATTGTGTGTCAATCAATCAATATATCGCATTTGTTACCATGGGTACATAAATTCGATCCAGCAACAATATTTCTAACACAATACATATGGTCACGACTTGCCTGTTGCCGCACCTACTCTTCGGCGCCCGGGGCGATCGACGCTCCTTAGCTACGGTTCTGATAACGGGATGATGATGATGATGATGGAGGAGGAGAGAAACAAACGTATCCAGACAATTTTCAAATTAAATAAGCGTACAAAAAGGCCACTCCATAATTAAATAACTTCAGTTAAATTTCATTACTATTACAAGTTGTGTGAGTGAATTGACAAACACAAACAATGTAACAATATTTTTGGTCGACTCAAATGCGGTGAAAATATTCAAGATACCCTTGATGATGGAATTTTGATTAGTTAAAGGTGTCAAAAAAAAACGAGTTGAGTCAGATATCACATGGACGAGTTTCAGCTTCATTCTTTTGAACTTATGAGCGTCAAATTACTGAATTCTTATCTTAATTTAACTTTAAATACATAGAAATGCATTATGCGCTGATCCGATGCTTAACTTTGGCTACGCGCACACCATTCACATCTGAATTTTTCGTTATACTTAATACTATGTTCATACGAGTAAGGAAAAACATTTAAAAAATATCAATAATAAAACAAAGTTCATACTGTACGAATAGGATACGAGTGGGATAAGAAAACCTTACTCGAAGAGTCACTCTTTAAAGTTTCGGAAATAAAAACTGAATATTTATCTAAATATAAAACTCAATATAATTTATACGAATCATGTTCATACTCTAGGGACATAATCGCATAAAAATGACAGATTTTTTTTAAATTTGAAATATAAGGTAGAATATTTCTGTTTTTATTTCGTATAAGTCAGCACCTTTTAAAAATGATTTATTTTTCCCATTTTAGACATCATACGAGAGAATTTGGTGGCCTTCGCGGTTATAAATATATAAATATAAATATATATATAAATATATATATATATAAATACTAAGGAAGAGGAAAGGTAAGTAAGGATATTTTGGGCAACTAGGTGTTGAAGGAAACCCAGTGAACACTTACCGGTTGTGTCTCTCTTGTGCTGACGAAGGGATCATCCCGAAAGCTCTAACCTCTACAAATGTGTCTCTCCAACACCCCAGCGGCTCTACTTCCGGTAAGTGTTCACTGGGTTTCCTTCAACACCTAGTTGCCCAAAATATATATATATATATATATATATATATATATATATATATATATATATATATATATATATATATCATCATCCATCATCGTCCTTATTGCTAAAAACAATCGTTTTCGAATAATTTACTGGCGATCTGTTAACTATCGATTAGGAAATAAAATTAGGGTATTTTGTAGGTGCTGAAAAAAACAAATACATTCGAAAGCAAACATTCGGCTCCGGAGCGGATGATTTATCTAGAACGCGCACTTTTTGTGAGAAAATTAGGCACGTAGTGCCCCACCCTCTCACTTCCTCCCCTTTCCCTGAAGGAGACTCACGTTTCTCCCCATCTCTCCTCCCTCCCTTTCTCTCCCTCTCCTGCTCTCTCTCTTTCTCCCTCTCTCTATCTCATTCTCTGCTCCCCTCTCTTTGCTCTTCTTTCTTTCTATCTCTATCTCGCTCCTCTTCCTCTCTCTCACCTCTCTCACTCCCCCTCTCCCTCCACATTTCTATCTAGGATTCCAGCGTAACCGGTTCAGATGGTCTTTTCCTGCTTCTGCGGTTGACCTCGGAAGTGGAGAAAGTCTTTCTTCCGTCTCGAAAATCACTTTCACTGAGCGCGTGACAACGTCTGCCATCCTGCTGATCCACTCCGCGAACGTTTCGCAGGCAACACAACCCCCCGTACATCAACTCCGCTTCTCTCCCCTCTTCCTCTACACCTTAAGGTGAGTTCAGCTTACTCAAGCAGATGCCTCGCTTTAAACGGTGAAAGATTCGAGTTTTAAAAATCCGATTCCATTAATCCCTTAACTATTAGCGGAAAAACACAAAATCACGTACATCAAATTCGTAGTAAAAAAAGGGTTTCCAGAGAAAAGCGAGGTATGGTTCCTGACTTACAGGGGCTACCTTTATTTATTTATTTTTAAAATTTTAATCCATAAAAAGCCACATTAAGTCACTTACATAAGTTTAACTGGATAAACAGAACGAAGGTATATCGACCAAACCAAATGTAACGAGTAATAAGGCAAACATAACACCGCTAAATTCTATAGAACGAAGAAGTGAAGGGAACAAAGAAATGGGAAATGAAACAAGTAAGTTACCGTTACTAAAGTAAGGGATGGAAGAAGCACGTTTTCTCAAAATTTTTCAGGGTTCTGGTTTGCCTCCTCCTTTGAAGTTGGTACGCAAATCCGCACTAGACCTTCTCATTCGCGGAAACTTCACTAATCTAACTTGAGTAGTTTGGCTACGGTACAATTTCAGATTTTTGGATTTTCTTAATTTGTAGTCATATAGCGGAATATCTAAATTTTAATTGGGAAATCCAATCAATGGAAAATTCATAGATTGACAGGATAACTCAAAAATAATTTTCCAAATATCTCTTTTAAAAAATTTATTTTCCACAGATAGGCGGACAGTGAGACAGCTGGATGGACGGAGTGACCACAGGAAAAAAATTGAGGATTTGGTCCTATATATATTGCATTACGGAAACAGGAAGAGGAGGATAAAATGTCGAGTTAGGGATTCCGGATGGATCAAGTGTTGCAGGTGAGTGGGATCCTATGAAATATTGATCTTTGGGATACACGGAAAATCTGCTGGTGGAGCAGGTTTGAACTGGGAGTAGGAGGCTTGGGAAAACGAAGGGCGAAGTACGATAGAAGGTCACCGAATAATATCTTTTGAACTGAATAAGTTTGATGAATTACCACAAGATGGCATGGTATACGTCTATTAAATATGTATAATTCTTCCGTTGATATTTCAACGGGAATTACGCTAGTTTAAGATAAAAACGCAGCATTTTTTTATTTGATACACAATTTAAATAATTATTTATTATAAATATATGAGAGCATGGAGGGTGTTTTGCGTTCTTTCCCCGGGGGCCTAACATCCGGGCTACGATAGCCCATATTGACCAATTAGAACATCTCATTCTAAATGGTCAACATATGCTAAAATCAAATTCGCTCGGCAAATTTTTATGTAGATCTGCCGTAAAGTACATATAATCAAAGGAAAATAATTTCAATCAGACGAGGTAATGTATGGGGTGTAAGGTAATTTGCGTGCAATGGGAGCGTAAAAACGATTTTACAACGCTTTGAAACTTCATTTGTAGTCGTAAGTTCACAGCCTATGATTCCGAATTAATATTTTCGCCTGCCAAAATTCTTCAGGCATCCGCGTAACCCCCGATTCAAAAAATCTTAATACATTAAAAAAAATAACACATACCGGAACGGTTTGGCTTTCCTGTGTCATTTTTGTTGCTTGTCTGCTTATTTCTTAAAACTCATTCGTGTTGAACACCCGGGTTAGGTATGTGACTCGCTCCCTCCTTACTCTTAGGTCTTTAGGTCATAAATCGCACAAAATATTTTCCTCACTTTTAACCGAATTCATGAGCGCAATACGATTACGTCGACCAACTGGTCGACCAACGAAGCGAATCCTCGACTTATGTGTATGAGCGCGTACTGTCTAGATAAATGAGCCACTTGCCATTATAAAAATAATAGGAATATTGAGATCGCCATATGACTAGAATTAAAAGTTGACGTTTTGTCTGGAAGTGTTTCTAAACAAGAACGGAAAGAGCTGCTGAAGCAGACATTAAATGGCGATTTTTTCAAAAAATAGTTTTTACGGACAGACGGACAAACCGAGAAAACGTGCACAACGAGACGGAATACTGAATCGATTGCCGGAAAAATGAATCCCCATAACTGCTTTCGTTTAGGAGGAGTTAGCGCGCCAGACAGACCGAAAACCAAACGCATAATCGGATTTTTTTCTCCAAAAAAAAACCTCTAAAAAGTGTTGTTTCATCTGCGTTGAGGATATCGTTTGGTTCAAAACCCAGCATCTACTGCGGTAGTATTTCTTTAATTTTCACAGTCAACATCAGAAACTTTCAACACAACTTTTTTCTTACCATCCTGAGCTTGATCTAAATCCGCTACATTCTAGTTCTTTAGCATTTTTTTAAAAAATTTCACGCAGATTCCGATTCGGCAGTGGTACATTTTTATCTCTTGCAAATTTCATCCACATCCTCCTCTACTTAAGGAACGCTAGGAGTTTTTAATCTTGTTAATAACCGGGGCGTAAACCTTTTCTTCTAATAACGATTCCGAACTCTCTTTCGCAACTTCCTCAATCAACTTTATTTTTTTATTTAGCAACAACATTTTACACTTCTTTTTCCTAGCCATTTTTGCTCCGTGGTAGAATTGGCAAATACAAAAACAGTGCAAGGAAATGGTAAAGCGATTCGACCTCGTGGTATTACATTGCGGGTGAAATTTCTCTAGCACTTCCTAGTTAAAGAGAAAGGACCGCAGTCATGCAGGCGTTTACGTGTAGAATAACTGTCTTCCGACACTGAGGTTGCCCGTTCCAATCTCGTCGACTGCGTGGGAGTTATGAGCCCGTCTTTGCTGCTATAAATTTGTTATCTTGGAAATCACAAATTAGCGAAAGATAAATAAAAGAAAAATATTCACGGAATAAATTTTAATGTTCAATGGTATTCGTTTTGTGCCGGAATCAATGGTAAATGTTACTTGGTCGATGGAAAGATATAAGAATATGTAAAGGCTTTTAGACCGTAAATTGGAATGGTTCCGTTGATGTCTTCATAAGAAGATGGTGAGGATGGGTGAGAGGTTAGCGCCTGAAGCAAGGAGTAATTTTAACGTATGGAGTATAGAGAGTGAACGAGTGAAGAGGTTGTCGGATCCTGCACTAGTTCAACTGGTTAATTAAGCCGTTTAAATAATAGTTAAGAGGTCTAAACAAGATATGTGCCGGAGGAGCAACATTGTCAGCCGTGTAGCAGGTTAGGGAACTGCTATATGCAAGTACGGTATGGCGATTGCGAAATATGGATATTTATTATCTGCATAAATTCTTCAGCAAGATAACTGTATGTTATTTAAAATTTTAAAAGCAACAATAAAAGAAGGTAAAAATAAGCTTTATAATACAATGGGAAGCATGCCCGATATAGTTTATTGACAATGGCAGATTGATTAGTCCGAATGATTTCGATCAATCAGCTCTTGAAAAACTTTTAGAGATTAAGAAAAATGTTACCTTATCAGATTTTAAAAAAATTTTATCTTATCAGATCACAAATTAAATTTTTCAAAAAACAAATGTGATTCCAGTTAACTGTTTATTAACTTTAGGTGACTTATTTATCATCAACTATTGAAATATAAATATGTTTTGAAAAATGATTATATATTATTAATATAATATACAAAAATAATAAATTGATTTTAATATTTGAAGAAGGATTTTTAATAAATAAACAGCTTTTAACTTTAAATGTAAAATAAACATTTACAAAAGAACTTTTAATGCGACAAACTTTTTAGTTCCACGATAATAGATAAAAATTATCGGCTCTGTAGATTTTCTCTGAAAAGCTGAAAGCAAACGATCGCATCCAAAAATTTCAAATAAGGCAGCTCAAATTTTATAATAAAAAATAACCTATTAAATCCGTAACTTGAAAATTTTTAACTTTTCAAAGTTCGCAAACTTAAAAAAAAAAAAGTAGTTTCATCATGAATTTTTACGTCCTTCCCGTATGCTCTTTTTATCCCTCTTCGTAATCGAGTCTACGCCATCCTCTGTTTTTTAAAACAATTTTCAGAATAACCTCTTCTTACTTTCCCTCTCTCAGAAAGTCATTTTCTACTCTTTCGTTCGCCCTCGGAAACGGAGAAAGTCCTTCCGTCCGCAAAAAAGAGAATTGCTTTCCAACTCCCTGGGAACAACTTTTGCTCCTGCACTTTTTCGACCATTTCGTCGCCTTATCCGCCTTCCCCCCCCCCCCCCCCCCCCCGCCTCCCCACCGTCTCTTCCGGCCAAGAGATGAACGCTTCGAGCCACGGAACACGGAGATTTTTATATTGCCGAGCATTTCCGGTAGCATAAAACATACCCGCGTTGGGAAGGAGTCGGGAGGAATTTCATCGAACGGAATGCTTGGAGCAAGTCAGGCGGCTCCGGAGAGATTTGTCCTCTTTTTTTTAGGCGGAGGAGGGATTAAGAGGGAGAGAGAAAGGATAAGAAAGGGAAATTGGACATTAGTTAATAGTTCTTCGGCGATGGAAAGTCTATTGCGCGTTAGCGAAGAAAGGTGGGTGGTGCTGGCGGGGCGGTGGGAGAAATGATTCAACCGCCTTTAGTTTATCTAACGCTTCTCTGCAAAGAGAAAGGGCGATCGTCTTGCAAACAGGGTATCGGTGACGATCCACTTATCGTTGTTTCTTTTAATGCGTGAGGTGCTGCAATAAGTCTCTTTTACAGTCATCGACAGGGTTGCCACCTTAAAAGTCCTCACCAACCCGGGCATTTTCAATTCTGACCCGGAGATTTCTCTGGTCTGACCCGGAGATTTCCTAATTTGACCCGGAGATTTTTAAAGGCCAACTTTTTTTTACTGTTTTTACCCTTCCAGAAGGAAAATAGGATTATGGTTTCTTTGTTATAACCGTCTATGATTCTGTCTTTGTTTGCCGGTCACCACTATCAAATTTTGAACCAATGCACCAACTTTCGTGGCAATTGGTTAGAAACTCTTTCTACAGAGGCTAAGACGAAAATTGAAGTTCCGGGATCGATTCCATGAATTATCCTTTCCTTTTGATTTAAATGGGAAATCTGAAACCCATCGTGCAGGGCTATTTCCCTACCCACACTAAAATACATAAGAAAAATGATATCAGCGCGGGATTTTCGCTATTCTCTGCGGAATTGAAATTCTAATTTTTGCCGTATAATTTTCTTATCGATCGTATTTCTTTAAATTTTGCGTTAATAATTGCAATTCTGCAATTTTTATTCCCTCATAAGAAGATTATTGTCATGGAGGCGATTATTTCTCAACTGCCATGGGGTATAGTCTAGTATACAAATGCGTCATTTTTCTCCCGAAATCGCGTAAACAACTGAATTTTTTATGCAAATATAAGTATAATACCTGATGATGTTACATAAAGTATGTAATGTTGGAAAATAAAGAGTAGCTCATTGGCTGTGAATTTGAAGTTTTAAAAGCCAATATAACCAATGGCGATACCATCCAGTTAATTAACAATTTAATGACAATATAAGTAATTAATTCGATGTCTACCTTAGGAAAGGAGGCATCTTAAGTTCTGTTCGTTCATCTTGCTAACAGTTTAATACCCAGGATCTATGTAATTTTTATAAAAAATGTTAGGAGCAAATGTATTTCGTTCCAAAATTACAATAATAATGCAAGATTGAACAATACTTAAGGAAGAACAAATTTAATATATTGAAAATACATACTCTCTTTAATGCTCAATGGTCAGTTTTACAAAAAATGGTATAATTTTAACATTAAAGTAAACAACCACATTAAATATATGAATACATTCCACATAAATTACAACTTCCACATAAATTTTATAGGAAATGGCGAATAGGATTACTACATGATTGTACGTACCTTTTATCTTTTCTTAAAAGTATATTTTATGTTGCTTGTGGAACATTTTAACAGTTCAGTTTGATCAGGTTGTTTTATAAAATTCAGAAACTCTTCACAAGTCATGTTAAAATTCGATTTAGTACAAATTTCCGCTTTTACTAATTCTACTCTCATCCTATTTCTTTCATCCCTCCATACATTTTTCTCAAGAGAAAAAACACTTTCCACAAAGGAATTGCTAACGGGAATACATAAATTTGTGACAATAGGCTAGACAATTCCGTGAAATTATTTCCATCTTTAAATATTATTACCAATTTCTTGTCCACTGGTAAGTCGCAAAATTTATTATTTATAGTTGGAAGAACTTCATTAAGAATTAGTTTCGCACATTTTCCTGTTTTGAACTCCCTCTATGAACTTGGAGAAATCGTAATTTTTTAATAAAAGTTTGCACAAAATTTACGGCAGAATCTTTAATCAATAACCGACAACTCTAAATTTTTGGGGCAACAAACGAATGTTTATTCGGGGGCCCGGATACCTCGCATCCACTGCACACCCCCTCCCTCTTTGACCGGCCCTGTGTACCGTCTACCAGGTTAATTACATGGCACAGTCATTCTAGAATGAAATCTTTATTCTCTTAGAGAAGTTAAAAATAAATCGTAATCTTTAATGCCAATTTCGAAAATATTCATGTTGTCCCGGAGATTTTTTCTCTCGACCGGAGGCAAGTCCGAAAACCCGGAGACTTCGGGTCAAACCCGGAGAAGTGGTAACCTTGGTCATCGATTACCATTGAGGACGGCTGCCGAAATGCCTATCTGGTTATTCCAACCGTTTCTAGCCACAGGATTTATTCGATAGAGCAATGGTTCCAAAACTTTTTGTGCCTCATATTAGTGAAAATCAATTCTAATTAGTTTACTAGCGTTAAAATTACACCAAAAAAGGTTTTGAGACTATAATTTCACTGAAAAATATGGAATGAACTGTGTTAAATTATACCGATTACTTTTTCATCATGGCTTCGCGGGTCACATAAAACGCTCTCGGGGGTCGCATGAGGCCCGCGGGCCGTAGGTTGCCGACCCCCGATGTAGGCAATAAGAATATCAGTCTTCCGTTGCTGAGGAAGCTGGTTCGATTCTTTCATGTGCCAATCGTTCTCATTTACAATTCAATCCAATGTATCGATAAAGGCGACATTTTCGAGGCAATTGCGAGTATGTAGGTAACTACAAGTCGCCCGAAATAAATATGTGGTGTATATTTCGCTGTTATATCAAAATTAACTGCGATATGCGATAAAGCAGTAGTTTTTTCGCGTGTCGAAGAAGATATGACCGTAATTCCGGCTTCTTACTCTTCGAGTTATAAACTTCTCGTCGCATTAATCGCGATATTCAAGTTTTATTTTTCTGCTGATGGGGTCGTTCTTTTTCTACCTAACCTTCAATCTCTCGACCGTGTTTCCTCGAAAACCTCACCGTGCGTCGTTCATTGTTATAAACTCGAATCTTTTTCCTGATTTAAATCTTCCCACCGACCTCTCCGTCCTGACTTTTTTCTTTTCAACACTTTTTTTCGTGTACTTTGTTATCTAGTTCTACGGTCAGCAAAGCCTCATTTTTTCTTATATCTTAATCTTTGAGACGTAATTTCTTAATTTCCCACCTACCTAATTTTTTTCACGACATTCCGAATTCAGTTTGATTTAAATATTTTATTTTTTTGCCGTTATTTTTTCAGATCAATCGACTTTCATGCATAAAAAGGCACTTCATGCTATTTATTGGGGCGTATTCGTAATGGATGATAAATGATCATCCATTACCTTTCATCAATTAACATCAACATAAAACTGTAAACACTAATAAAATACTGGAATATATATTCGCCATCATTGGTATTCAGTCCGCAGAAAGAAATGATAAAACCCGGCTCTCCACTTTCTCCTGCCTTCCTGAACCCTCTTCACTTGTTGACATTATCATCAAATCCTATAGCAGGTGAAACCTTTACATCCTGATCCGCTTTAGATTTCAAGTTTTTTTAAAAATCGAATCATAAATGTGGATGAAAGGCCAGGAGATCTAGGACAGGGTTGGGCAAACTTTTGAAGCCACGACCCCTATTTCCTTCACTCGATTAGTTGCGATTTCCTCCCTTCTTAGTTTAATTACATTACTGACTAAAATTCGGCAAAGAAGAACTATGTCTACCATTACCAAGAAAATAGAATAATATAGCTTTTTGTTGCACACTATTTTACCATATATTTTCAGGAGTTTAAATTAAATCGCCTAGGGTCGGTAACCTGCGGATCGTGAGATTGTATTGAGGCTCTTTAACAGGGCCGAGACAAGAAACTTTCCATAGGAAAGGCCATCGACCCTTTCTCCTCTTGAATCCGCCATTGCCTAAGAACTCTTATTCTGAAAATTAAACTTTGTCAGAATATTTCTTTCCCTTGCCTTACGGAACTAATCTGTGGCGCAAATTTGAGGAATTTGGCAGGTAAAGGGTTCAATAAAGCATAGAATGGAGGGAAACGTGGATAACCAAGTCACCTCACCCTCTTGGATCCGCCACTGCTCTTTAGGGTCTTAGTTACGGCTCCCTAAATCAACATCTTCTTCCATGTAAAGCGCCTTGTGATTCCAATCTCCGGAAGTTCACGCTTACTTACATAACAATGTTCTGAAATATTAATAGATTTTTTTATAAGAACGGTCTCATTCACCAGCACTGCGGCTCTTCTCGTGTTGGGTTTTATATAGCGAATTGAATAAAAGCGATTCTTCTTATTAATTCAGTTGCCGACCCCTTGCCTAGGGCCCTCGCACCCCCTAATCATCACTTTGAAAGGGACGTTAAGCAGATGTGCGAGTCCGGTGTGGAAGGTTTTATAGAGATAATAAGCCAAGAGGCTGATTCGCTTAAAACACCGCCTGTTGCTATCTTTCCTCATGAAACGTCTGATTCTTTCTTTCTTCTTTCTTTTTCATTTCTTTCCCTTCTGTTTACGTAAGCGCTTCCGAATATTTATTATATACATATCACAATGTGTCAAAAAATTAATCACGTTAATAATTTTTCCCGAGGTTACGATTTATCAAAAACCACTCATGGTAAGAGTACGGTTTTTGCACCAGTATTTTCAAATTCCAATTTAATATTTAATGAACGAGCCATAAATGTTTATTGGCTTTTAATTAACACATTTTAATTACAATTCGTGAGCGTATATTGGTTGCATTATTAAAAGATTTCACATTTGCGCCTATCCTGGTAACTTTTATAAGAATTAAAATCGGATAAATTGGGTAAACAACTAAGATTTGACACCTTTAGAAACGGTAACGAAAAAAGACATTCGAGGAGAGATTTAATGTAAAGGAAAACTCTCCATACCGTGTCGGGAATAGAGGCTGAAAATTCCACTTCATTATGTCTTCATGGATGCCCATTTATGTCTTCATGTCCGTGCAGCGATGGAAAGTTCGCTAACCGTCTTTTCCTTAGAAAATGATCCTAGCGTCATAATAGAAAGTGCATCCAGCGTTGCTAGTCCACAAACGGATGAATTACGTTCGTCCGACCATGATGTATTCGCATGTATTCTTTCAAAAAAATTTCCATTTCCTCATTCTGCCGCTGTAAATGTCTTCACCTTTATCTAGCCTACTCCCCGTTACTTTCTCTCCGCATGCTACAATTTCCTCCCTGATAAATAAATCGGAAGCCCTTAAAAATATATAAATTCATTTCTGGTTTATAAAAGACTTTTCATCATAAAAATAAACCATTTATTCGGTTCCCAGATCTATCCTCTTCCCAGTTTCTTGCTTGTATAATAGCAAATTTTCTAGGATTCGAGATAAAAATATGTAGAAAGATAACTCGGGACGTGAAATGCTCTGAGGAAATATTCGATTTTTATTCTTTGGAAATTTAGGAATATTATAGAGAAAAATTTATGGCACGTGAACAAATTTTTCAGAGATGCAACATGAGTGATCCTTTGGACTTAGCATTCTCTTCCGAGGGATCATCTCTCCTTTCACCGGCGAGATGATGTCAGCGAGCGTGGGTGGATTTTCTCGTGGATAGTAAAATGTGTTACGAAAGCTATGCTGGCGGAAGTCTTTTTGAATCGGAGCCAAACATTACGGCGAAGAAGTCGTCGGGTGACGGAAAGGGTAAGAGTAGTAAGTAGTGAACACATTTGCGAGAATGGCAATGCATTATAATTTTCAAGATGCTTCCTGTTTTACATGATTTTATTTGTTAAATGCGATAGTGACGAAAATTGTCTTTAGTTTCATTCTCCGGGGGAAAAAACGCGTCGCGCAAGTACAGGTTGTGAACAATGATTCTCTAACACGTCAAAACACCAACGCCTGTGCTTACGCGTATGTAGAACGTGTTGACGCAGTAGCGTAGCTGTGAGCGTTTTCACGACCTGATCTGGTTCTTTCAGCCGCGTCCTATAATGGCGTAATTAGGACGAGATGAAAGGGGTGCCACTCTGCGCTCCCTTCCTTTAATCGAAGAAAAAAAACGACTGATGCACCGAAGTGAAAGGAAGAGCCCAAGAAGAAAGAGATTGGCACAGGTCATGGCGATGGCGGGATGCTTCGAAAGCTACGCGTGTTGGAAAGGAAGGAAATTGAGGTACCTATATAGGAAAGTTTCTTGGGAGTGCTACAGTCTTCGTACACACGCATTCACGCAAATGTTTGCGCATGTTTCTGGATGAAAGTGAGAATTCAATACAAAGATCATTCACTAACAGCACACATTTTCGTTTACACAAGCTTGACACGTATTTACTTATGAATTACGGGTATGTATTATTTTTTGCATGAACGGTTGCTTGAGGGAGGGGGAAATTTCTGCTGACTCTTCCCATACGTTCCTACGTAAGAGATAATCACGTCAGGTGAGTTACGGCAGAATCGTCCAATATTTTCTAAATTATTCTCTGCCTGAAGTAGGAAATAAGAGAACCAATGTTTAGCAAGCGAAAGGGGGCATTTTATAAAGGTCGTGGGAGAATAAAAATTCTGATATAAAGAAAATACCTCTTGTAATGCAAAATAAATATATTTAAGTAGAAATATGATAATCATGCAGATGCATGTGACTGAAGGATGGGCGACAGAGAAATAAAACTGAAAAAGACACATAGAATATGCCAGTAATTTTAGTAAGATCAAAGTAATGAAAACATGCTAGGGATGGTGATATATATGTTTATATTCCCAGCATACAGAGCAGTAGGTACTTACGTATTATCCCCATGCCATAAAAGTATTAACAGAATAACAATAATAAATTATAAATACATACGAAACATAATAAAATATCGTAAATCCAACAATACGTTGTTATTGTTCATATTTTTATCTCGTTTGACTGTTGTGCCGCGAAATATATCTCGTTTGACTGTTGTACCGCAAATGGAGAGGATATTGGCGAGCCTTCGGCTCGCTTTGTTTTAATGGGTAGTCGTCTCCGGGCGTTACCGCGCTCTTCGCCTCGCCCGGAACCAAAGTATCCCTCCCCGTTGTCCGGTGATTGGGTTTGTAAATGTCGAGACAGGCCAATAAGTTTCTGTTAATGTTGTATGTAAGTATGGCATGGGGATAATACATAAGTTCCGAGCAGTATTTTGAGGAAGTATGTAAAGGAGTAATATTTTATATTTTACTAGCGGAAGTGCCCGTTGAATTGCAACGGATTTAGTGAATCTAAAACTTCGACCGTGTATCACAAGAATAAGATTGTAGACAATTTAAATCGTCGAATAAAGCAAAAATGAAGAAAACCGGTTCGCAATTACATATTTTTAGAAAATCTTGCACTCTGAAAAATTGAAAATTACGTGTAAACTTATGGGGAAATAATTATTGAATTAAACACCCCCTCCCCCCAAAAATGTTTATCGCCATAAGGCCTATGTTACCCGCAGGGTAAAATTATATAGGTACCTATGCGAAGTTTCGTGCCGATATCTTCAAATGTGTGGATGTGTATAAAGAACAAACATAATCCGAGTTTCACTTATATATATAATCATTTTGCGATGAATATACATACTTCTGTCGTTAATTTTCCAAAAGTACCTTAGCAACATTTTTTGTGTTATTGTACCCTTTTCTTACTTTTCCTTGCCCATTGCTCCCTGAAATGTTGACTTTTATGTCTTGTAAGCATAAAACCCATGAAAAGGCAACGTATAGTTATCCATGATTGAACACTTGCTTTGGTAAATGAAAACCGGATGCATGGGCTTATTTGCGTTAATAAACATGAATGTAGAATATAATGATTTTACTTACAAAAAAGGTAAGATTCCTGTCTTCAACTGATGAAAGAAGATTCAATTGCTTTGGTCCATCGTTATAAATGCTTCCCACACGCAGTTTCCTGAATAATTACTAGCAATTAATTAAGTTGCTATGTATAAAGTTTGCTACAACAATTTCGCTGCTTAAAAAAAGGTACGAAGCGAATAACGCTATTCTTTTGTCTACTTGGAGGCTGAATTGAAGCTAATTGATTCGGAGGCAACAATGAAGGTCGCCAGAGCAATGCCTGGGAAGAGTACGAAAATTCCACATAGTTTGAAAAAGATTGCGTATTTCTTTAGACTTCGACCGAAGTGAACAATTTCATCCGTCGAATAAAGCAAAAATGAAGAAAATCCATATTTAGGTATTTTGATGTATGAACGAGAATATCCTTGCACTATGAAAAATCGAAAATCCTGTGTAAACTTAGGGGAAAATATAATCCTCTCCTTAAGTCGAACCTGGGACTTTTTCCTGGATATTTTATATTTCATGCCATGATTCGTTGTGGTTTGTGTGTTGAAAGTTTTGGCTCTAAATTCCATTTTGAAGTATCCTAAAATAGAATGACAGATGGAAAGTAATATATCTAGATACACCGACAGACTCTTTAGAGTTTTTAAAAAAATTTACAACTTCCTCATTAAGTGAAATGATATATGAAATTTGAAATCAAGTCTAATAAATTTAGAATGGCATAAAGCAGGTTAAATAAGAAGCCTAGGGTAAAAACTTTGCTCTTTTCACCATTCTTCACTATCTTCATCCAACTTCCTTCACTCAACAAATTAAAACTCATAAAATTGAATTACCAAATATATTTCATCATCCAGGGTTTTTTTACATACCCATAGAACATCTGTACATTAGAACACATAAAAAACGAATATTTACAGGGTTGTTGACACAATTTATTCATCAGACTTTTTTAAACTTTTAATTTTCAATTTTTTTAGATAACCACGTGAATGAGTAATGCCACTTTATGGTATGAAAATGATTTGCTAATGCCACGATGAAGGGATATAAATGATGATGGAAAGCTCAATCAGTGCCATAACTTACACAGATACGAGTCAAGACCACACAATTTGGCTGCAGAGATTATTTTCCTGTTCAATGACACGGATTGTAAAACCAAAATAGCAGTGACATTTTCAACGTTCAAAAAATGTAAACCTGACAATCACATAACTTTCTTATTAAAACCAATTTCAACATTCACTTCCCAGTTTCAAAATTACCATCTGCCAGTTGATGCAATGATGTTAAAGAACAAAATCCAGAATAATGTTTACCATTACATTTAAAATATATATATATTGACTTCAAAAACATTGTACACATGCAAAATTCCTCCCTCACATAGAGGAAAATCACAGTAAAGACAGTGATTTAACAATCAAGAAATCGTTTCATGACAAGCACATTCATCTATGCAGAAACATGTAAAATAATAAGTTGGAACCTACGAGTGACAATTACTCTCACACAAACAAGGCAAAGCCTCTCAAGTTATTTCATGATCTTTCCACCTAGAGATGCAATCAATGTGTGCCTAAAAAAATAAGGAACACCCCACTTTGTAAAGCAAAGACCACATTCACCTTTTCTTTATATATAAACATCCAATATCAACTGAATTCGATTCCATCAAAATGGCAATCGTATATGTCAACAAATTAAAGGAAACAATATCTGGATAGGAAACCTAGTCAGTCACGTAATAAGAAGTAACTGGCCACTCAATCGAGTGAAATTTAAACGTTCCAGTCTTGAAGGCCTGGGAGAGTTTGTAAAATCTCCCAGACTTTAAAAACCTTGATATATTTATTTACATTGGGCAGCTGGTCAGTAAAGACTATGTACAAAAAGAAATTAAACAGGAGTGGTAATAACTCCTTTCCAAAAAAGTGCACTGGTTTCAAATACAAATAGTTCCCAATTGAGTATTGATCACAATTCTAAAATCAGTCTTACCAAAAGACACAATATATTATATATATTAATATATATATATTTATATATAATTACATTCTTATCTGTAAGTGTATACAGTTGATATTTAAAACAATGCTTATCTTAACAGCACCCTGGAGAAAATGTGTTTTATGAAAATACAATCGATAGCTATATTACAATTAGTTTGGTCTAAAATTGATCTCTTTTACCACTGCAATAATTGCTTCAACATTCTAAATTACTAATTGCAAAAGTAATATATTTATGTATGTACAATAAGTTTGCAAAATAACTCACATTTACCAACAACTTTTCCACAACTTCATTTTTTTTTCAATTTGTGTACTACTTCCAAATAATAATACACATAAAAGCATGCCAAAATTAAAGGTTTCAATCATATTGAACAATTATTTGAGGCCTAAAGGACGAGATATAAATCTTGGCCAAAGCACTCAGCCAATCAATGAAACATTAGGTTTTAAACATTGTAAATTTTCTTCTCTGTCATAGGCAAATGATTAACCACATGGTTAGACAGCCAGTATAATTTTCTCAAAATTTTCATCATGGACAGTTGTTGACCAGTTAAATTTGGAAATATTTGTACTAACAGCAATCTTAGCAGCAGCAACGACAAATAATCACTTAAAATTAGTTCCATTTTGCTACAACCATTTACCTTACAGTGGATTATTTTTGTATCTCCCATTAAAAATTAGGTTTTTGGGAGAAGAGGGAAACCAAACAATGAGTTTTGCGAGATATTTTTCGCAAACAATTATTTCATCCTATAGCAACATTCCCATAAAAAAGTGTATAAATAACTGTTTACTTCCTTGATTTAAAAACTTACTGCATTTAAAAAAAACATAACATAAACAGGATAACAGGACAAATGCATTACAAAACTGGAAGTGAGCTGCACGACGATCTTGAGATGTCACCACCAGAAAAAAAATTCGCCACAATCCTGAACACCACATTGACATGAAGATTTCTATAAAAACCGCAATTTGATTCAAGAGTGCTTGTTAAACATTGTTGAAGGCCAAACTTTAATGACCCTAAAACAGTCATGGCGATGCACGTGTTCTATCCTCCAGAAGTAGTTAAAAAAAACATGTGAATGTTGCATACTTCTGGAATGGTCTAATAGAATCATTAAAGCCGACAACAGAATGTGCACTCATCCACATCTGTTCGAAACACGTACAAAAAAAACACATGCAAAAATTACACAAACATATAACACTGCTCAAATGGCATTTTTATGTGTTGAAAAAGTCTCATAACAAAAAACATTGCCACTTGTACTTTACAAAACAAGGAGCAATCTTCAAAGTGGGCCTGGAGTACAAAGAGGAGGTGGTGACACGTATTGTTAAGCTCAAAAAGGCAGGGTTAATTGATGCTATCGATATACGATAAGCACAATACACTCATATACACTGCGAGTAACAGAAAGAATGGTCAAACTATTATTTCATGCCTTACAAATAATGGATTTGAAAAGTGCATGATCTTGTGTATATCAATTTGCATTATTTTCTTGTAAACAGTAAAACAGTATGGCATTAACTGCAAGGTCGCCTTTCTTTGTGTTCTTTGCTGAGATTGAGAGTTTAAGAAAGGCGGTTTAAAAAAAAAAACTGTGAACTTTACAGTACAAATGTATAAAACACCAGGGCAAGAAAAGGGAAAGGATTTTTAATTTTCCAACAAATGAAGTTTGGAAATGGCACAGAGGTTGTTTTTGTATCAGGCTGGAGCTCCTTGGGCTTCATTGCACTTGACTCTCCTTCCACATTTATCTTCAACCCTAAAAAATTCAATCTGCTTCACAGGATGTTTTATGGCACAGAATGCCACACAGAACCTCTCAGATATAGCATCAACTGCTAAACTAAAAGGGTATGCAATTGTCATTTCTCCTATTTATTAATGAACCATCAGTCTTTTCTCATCAGTCAGTTTAAAATCACCACTTGAGCAAAGGAATATGTACATATGCCCTTTTGAACGAAACAATTTTCTAGTAATAACATTGACAATATGAAAAATAATCAGCCACAATGACGAAAAACATTTAAACACATAGTATCAACTTGACTCTATGATGAACTTTTAACTTTTGTAGTTTTTGCAACAGTATTCGTATTCAATATTGAACTAATGAAAATCAAAGAATGATTATTTATGAAACAAAACAAAAGCTTTTAACCTGTTGAGAAGTGTCCCATAGTCCTTTTAAATGTTCTAATTTGGTAAAAATTTTCATAAATAACACTCTATCATCTCATTATGACCACAAACTGCAAGATTATGAAGAAAATTAAATAGATAAATGTCAAACATAAAATTATGTGATTCAGAATACAGAATAATTCAAAGTTTCATTATGATCTGTACCATACATTAAACTAAAACAAATTGTATTGAATTAAATTAACGATTAGCATTATATTTTGAAGAATTACTCATCCACAAAAATTAAAGGGCTCTCATAGATTCAAGTAATTACAGTTATTTCAACAAGGATGCTTCATTATTACAGATAAAGAAATGAAAGATGCTATCTCCTTGGCAGGTAGACCAACAAATACTGCTTCACCAGTGAAGTTTGAGCCACTAGTATTGAGCAACAGATAGTAAACACACACACACATAAACATGGTTGAGTAGTCTTTATGGATTAAATCACTTCAACCATAACAGTCCATGTTACCAGTCTAGAAATGTTACTGGAATATGAATGAGGGTTGGTTATATAGGGAAGCCATCATATATTGATCCGTTGATAACATTTGGACCTTTCTGAATAATGCCTGTGCAATTTCATTCCTCATGTTAGTGAGTCTGAACTATAGAAGTTTATCTCTCATCATAAAAATTTCATTGATTTTAAAAAATCTCCTAAAGGGATAAAACAAAAATCAAATTTATAAGAAGAAAAATCAGAATGAGTCATTCTGGAAAATAATATGCCATAACATTGTTGAAATATAAACTAATGGAATATGAAAAAATTGCATGCGACTTTTAATTTTCCATAGTCACTAAATTAAAAATGCAATTTAATATTAAACTAACAGATTCCTTGCATATCTCATTAAAAAATTAACTGTGTTCACAGAGGCACATGTAACTCAAAGCAATTAGGAGCAAATGATAACATTATAGAGAATGTTGAATTTGTAATGTGTGCATTTTAAATTAGAAAAAAACTTTTAATACTCAGGTTTAAACAAAAAATAACAAAGGTTGTGCTCAAAATTTAGCAGGAATTAATTTCATAAAAGTAAGCATAACTTCATGAGTTTTTGTTACTTCAAAAATATCATTATCTTGATATTATTTTTGCCAAAAATTTCATTATAAAAATTGTATTTTTGGTACATAGAAAGGAAAGCTTTGCACAAACACAAAAGATGCTATAGTCAAACAACAATTTCAATGTTAACACTGATTTCTTTCCTGTTACATATGGAAAATTTATGTTGACAAGGACCATTATTGATCGATTCCATAATTGAGCCTGTTTATTATTATTTAAATATGACATTTTAAACAATTCTCAACAAAGAAGGTTGAGAAATCCATTTTTCCAATGCTATAAATCATCTAAGTCAATTCAATCTGTGGTGTCGTGTGGAAGATAAATTTCAAGTGACCAAGTGCAGAATGCCACAACACGACATTCTAACACCTCATAGCGATAAATTTCATTTCTAGCTTCATGATAACATGAAAAATGATGTCCAAATACTGTAATTTGTAGCAAATTGTCACTAAAATTACTTCAAAATGGAGAATAACCACTCAAAAATCCTTATTTGTGATTAAAACTTTGAATACTTGAGATGACCATTCTGAAATCGCTTGTACTTCATGAATGTCATCAATATAATGTTGGAGCAAAGTCAAATTATTAAAGTGGTGCTTTTTCATAGTAAATGTATGCAATGAATTGTGAAGTATTTTCTATTTTCTTTTGTCTTCAAAGTACAAATCTTAAAATTAATTGGTAGGCCATTAATGAGATGCTAGAAAATTTTTCCCCCTGCTTAAATGTATTCAAACAATGTAAGTAATTTTCAAATAGCTAAGACCATTATGCAGTATAACCTCAGTTACAATTTGTATAAAAATGATGAGTTATTAAAATCCAAAAAAGCAATTATGTGCCTAAAGTATCATAAATATTGTACGTACTCCAAAAATATGTGAGTCTTCTCTAAATTAGAAACAAATCTAAATTTTGATATTTAAATATTTGCATGTAGTCATCTCAAGGATGCTCAAATTCACATAAAACAGAATCAATAAAATCAGGCTCATGGAAGGAAACCGTTTTCCCTGCAAAATTTATTGGCAAGGTTACGCATCATAATTATGGGATCAGTTAAAAACAAACACTAACAAGAGTATGTCCATTTCCTGAAATCATAATTTAAAATAATATTCAAAGAGATGGAGCAAGTCCTTGGTTTGAAGTCATATTGTTTGACAATATCTTCATCATTAAGCAAGTTCCTGAATTTACATGCGACATTCCAAAATACTGCATACTACAAAATTGTTAGCCTATAACACCTTCTGGCTTGTGGCTAGTTAAAACTTAGGATATGTTACGGATTATTAAGACAATTACCTCACAAACCCAAACATGAAAAACTATTAAGGAGTAAACTTGTAGGCGAAAAAAGGGATTTTTTTGGCTTCTTTCACTAACAGATTTATAGCATTCAGTGGATTTGGATCGTAGGAAAAAAAAATCAACAGAAAAATGCAGCATTCATAGAACTTACCTCGAAACAAATTGCACAAATCAGGCTGATTCCACGACGCACATTTCACGACACAAAGGGATAGTATAACAAACAAGTTATCAATTATTCACCCAATCACAGTAAAAAATAACGCCTATAACTAACTGCACTTTGACCGACCAACTGATCATAAGCCCAAAAGATGTACAACAAATTTTAGTCACTTTTTTTATTAAAAAAAAGAAGCTGCTGCTGTTTCATCGTGTCCTTTTTGTGGGCAACACAAACCATCCTTGATAAAACAGATTGGAACACAATACTCATTCTAAAATGAATGGGGCCAGAAAAGAGCAACTTTTTGGGGAAAGCTCTTTGTCTACCAAGTGCTCAACTGCATTCGGACGTCGATTCCATATCGATGTCCGAAGATGTTCGAGCTTCTGTGGCAGTGCACCAACACACACAGCACCAAGGACCAAAAAAATTCATTTATATATATACAGAGGGTGCTGTCACCAGGCCGCTTATTGAGGAGAGAGCACCTCAGCGAAATATAATTGTCCATGTAGGGGAGTTACACGTTTGCCCAATTTTGGGCAATAGAAAGGAATCAGAGCAAGAATGGACAAGCTCCATTTTTTTATCACTCCGATCCTTGTGATGCACAAAAAAAGTCTTCATCTGTGCACCCGGGTATTCACACCTCCACGTTCTTCATCCCAAATGCTTTCGTTTTCTCTTGGGTGGCTATACTGCTCCGGTGTTCCTGTTCCAATGTATGCAGCATATGCATCTGCTTCTTCCTCTCCACCTGTCCCCAAAAGACAATGCCATTGTAAAAATTATTAACTTCAAGAATTTAACATATCAGAAAGCTAACTATAATTTAAATCATATTAAAATTCACATTAAGCATTCAATGATAGGATGTCATATGCTGGAAGTGAATATCATCATACCTCATTGGGATATATACATAAATACACAAACACACACACACGCACACACACACACATCTACATATATGTATATACAGTGCTTTTTATGTAAAAAATGGTCCTGGTACTCTCACCCCCTCCACCTCTTCTTGCACCCTCTCCCCCTTCTCTATTGAATTAGTGATGAGCTTTTAATAACGAAGTTGATAATAAAATCAAAATTTTTAACATTTATAGAAGCCGTCTATTACTTTAAGTTTTAAAGAATTAAAATAATGAAAATGTACCAAAAATAGAAGTGGGTCATCATCGCCCTGAAAAAGAGGTGCCAGAATGCCATAGCAGAACGAATCGTCACAAAAAAGCACTCTGTGTATGTGTGTGTGTCTCTTGTGCTAACGAAGGGATCATCCCGAAAGCTCCACAACGTCTACAAA
Source organism: Uropetala carovei (assembly GCA_036926305.1). Classification (NCBI taxonomy): domain Eukaryota; kingdom Metazoa; phylum Arthropoda; class Insecta; order Odonata; family Petaluridae; genus Uropetala; species Uropetala carovei. The sequence goes on from JAXCHB010000005.1 coordinate 2,497,396, forward strand.
TGTGTCTCTCCAACACCCCAGTAGCTCTCCTTCCGGTAAGTGCTCACTGAGTTTCCTTCAACACCTAATTGCCCTAAATATATATATATATATATATATATATATATATATATATATATATATATATATATATATATATATATATATATATATATATATATATATATATATATATATATATATATATATATATATATATATATATATATATATATATATATATATATATATATATATATATATATATATATATATATATATATATATATATATATATATATATATATATATATATATATATATATATATATATATATATATATATATATATATATATATATATATATATATATATATATATATATATATATATATATATATATATATATATATATATATATATATATATATATATATATATATATATATATATATATATATATATATATATATATATATATATATATATATATATATATATATATATATATATATATATATATATATATATATATATATATATATATATATATATATATATATATATATATATATATATATATATATATATACATATACATATACATATACATATACATATACATATATATATATATATATATATATATATATATATATATATATATTAAAGGATATAGCTGCAGACTGGAAAGGCAGGAGACTGATCAGGAATCTATATGTAAATCAAGTTGTAAAGGTCAGGTTGGAGAATGCGGACACCAGCGGAGTAAATATCGGTAGAGGAGTAAGACAGAGCTGTTGCCTATCACCGATCCTATTCAATATATATAGAGAGAGGCTAATGCAAGAAGCGTTAGAAGGCACGGGAGATTTCAAAATCGGAGGAAGGATTATAAGAACAGTGAAATACGCGGATGATCAAGTACTTTTAGCAAGAAAGGAAAAGGAACTCCAGAAAATTATAAATAGACTAGTGATAACAGGTAGAAAATACGGTATGGAAATTAATACAGAAAAATCCAAACTTATGAGAATATCAGGTAAAGAAGAAGAAAATTTGAACATAAGTATTAGAGGAAAGCCATTAGAACAAGTTTCACACTATAAATACCTTGGAAGCAACATTTCGACAGAAGCAAAATGTACCGATGAAATCAGGACTAGAATAACAATAGCAAAAGCTGCTTTCAGAAGAAAGAAACTCCTACTAACGGGAAATATAAAGCAGGAAATCTGCAAGAGGTTGATAAAATGCTATGTATGGAGTATAGCTTTGTATGGGGCAGAAACATGGATGCTAAGGAAAAATGACATAAAATACTTGGAAAACTTCGAAATGTGGACATGGAGAAGAATGCTGAAGACAAAATGGAAAGATAGGGTGAAAAATGAGTAAGTACTACGAAGAATAGTAGAGAAGCGAACGATTATACAGACTCAGAAAGAGGAAGGCGAACTGGATTGGGCATTACCTGAGGAGAGAGTGCATGATTAAAGAAGTGCTAGAAGGAAAACTGGATGGAAAAAGTGAAAGAGGTAGGAAAAGGTTTCAGCTGATAGACGACTTGAAAAGGAAAGAGTTATCAAGACATGAAGAAAACTGCAGAAAATAGGAGCATTAAAACTTCACCAGACAGTTTTTTGCAACAATTTTAATCAAAATATAAAAATATCTATATAAATATTTTGAAGAATGTGTCTGTGTGTTTGTGCATTTATAGTGCAACGACTACAAAATGTAGAAGCAAGAAGAAGGTGCCATTTTAACTGCAATAAAAAGTTAAGAAAAATGGGAGGGTTTTTAAGGTGATTTGAACTATATTTTTTGTATAAAAAATGTTTTTCTCTTTTAATTTTACCATTTAAATAACAGGTGAATGAGCATATTGTTGGATTAACAATTTACGTAAAAACCATTATAAACAATACATAATATTAACTAAAAGAAATAATATACACCTAAGATAAACTAAAAGAAATAATATATACCTAACATAAACTAAAGTAGCGAAGACAGAAACACAAAGCAAATCGTTTTTAAAACTAAGTAACTTAAACAATTAGACTACATTTTCGACAAATTGTGATTTTTAAACCTTTGAAGATATCATCACAAAACTTTGCATAGGTAAATAATTTTATCCTGCGGATAACAGGCTATATGAAAATTTGGGTGGGGGAGGGAGGGAGGTGGTGCTTAATTCAATAATTATTTTCCCATAAGTTTACACGTAATTTGCGATTTTTCAGAGTGAAAGATTTTCTTCTTTCATTCATTTAAATAGGTAATTTCATGCAGGTTTTCTTCATTTTTGCTTTATTCGATGGTTAAAACTATGTACCATCCTATTCTTATGATGTATACATGTTACACTGTCGAAATTTTAGATTCACTAAATCCGTTGAAATTCAACGGGCAGTTCTGCTAGTTATATCTATAATGCCTATATATAGACGCTTCTTACATAGGAGAGTATAGGATATAGGGGGATACAAATTATGTGGCACTTACAGATGATCTAGAGCAGTGGTTCTCAGGAGATATTTTCTTGTGGCCGCATCAAGGAAAGATTACAGAAAATGTAACGACAATCATGTAAAAACCTCCATATACTTCTTATTTAATGATAACGGTTACTTATTTATCATTAACAATTATTTTTCTTTAAATAATTCGAATTATTGAAAGTTTCTTGTGGCCGCACCAAAATTGTCTGGTGGCCGCACTTGAGAACCCCTGATCTAGAAACTTGAAATTTGGCATTTAGGTAGGCACAGTGGCAAAACCGATGAAAAAAATCAAAAATGTTTAATTGTTGGCCGTTAAAAAAATCTAAAAATTTAAACAAACTGAGGAACCTGCGACAGGGCTAGACCCATTCCCAGCGACTTGCTTCACCAAGAACCTGAGATGGGGCTAGACTCGTATCTTAACATTGCACACTCGCAACGCATGTGACACAATGCGGTGCCAAGAGGAAGCTACACAAGGCATTCCATTCCGCACTCGGCGCCAACCCGTTCTTGTTTTTACCTCACTATTCAGAAAGGTTTAAATGCTTGCAGAATGCAAGCGCCATCTACTCGTATCTATAAAATATAGACCCTCCTTACATAGGAGGATGCAAATTATGAGGCACTTCCCCATGTGCTAGAAACTTGAAATTTTGCACGATTATATTTTTTCGGTCACAACCAAAGGATAAAATCCAAAATCACTGAAATTCCAATTTGAGGGGCTGTTTTGGCCCCATTATTGCCCATAAGAAAAGCACGTAAATTGGTATAGATGTGTTTACATTTGCTTTTTTAAATTATTGCCCGTCACGATTTAAACTCGGGACTTAAACTATCAGAAAGTATAGAAATTGTGGTTTCTTATTTGAAGACAGTTCAAATCTATGTTTATTTAGCATAAATTTATAGTTTTTATGAGAAAAAAGTAGTAATTTTTCTGGGTCCCAACAATCGACTGCTGTGGCAATGAGCTCCATGCTTTTATATGGGTAAGGTTTTAATGAGAATAAGAGGCTTATATTATAATGCCATTAATATTACACTACGACCAATGGAAGAAATCTGCTATTGCTGTTTTGCCCAATTATTGACCCATACGAGAACAAAAATTGAGGCAGTTCCATATGAACCACAGACTTGAAATTTCGTACAAATAGAGGTTGTTGGTTACGACCGATGTATAAAATCCAATACTATAAGAATTTCAATTTTTTGGGGCTGTTTTGCCCCATTTTTGAGGCACTTTCAGATGAGTTAGACTTGAAATTTGGCAATACTATAGATTTTATGTCACAACTTATGGAAAAAAATCTGATATTATAAAACTTCCAACTTTCAGGGGTTGTTTTGCCCCATTACTGCCCATGCAAGGTTAAAAATTATAAGGCATTTCCAGATGAGCTAGAGACTTGAAATTTGGCAAGAATAGATTTTTTATCACAACCGATGGAAAATATCTGATATTATGAGAATTCCACTTTTAGGGGCTATTTTGTCCCATATTGCCTCATACAAGGATGAAAATTATAAGGCACTTCCAGATGAGCTACAGCATTGGTTCCCAATCTTTTTGACATGATGCCCCCTTTTGGTTTTCACTAAATCCTCATGCCCCCCAATTATTTTATTAGTATTAATTCAATGCAGTACACTCGTACTTAATATAATTGTTTATTTACGTTTTATTGGATATTTTGTAATAAATTTTTCTCATATATTTTATTATACAAATATTTTGTAATAAATTTGTATTATTGTTCTTGATATACCAATGCGTAATTATTTTACAGCATGTATCTGTGCATAAGTATCATTATAACGAAAAATATGCATAAAAACTAGGGATTGCAATCCCGGAGGAATTTCACAATCCCGGGATTTCGGGATTCTAAATTTCCAATCCTGGGATCCCGATCCCGTTTTATTAAATTTTATAAAAATATTAAAACGATGGTTTTAGCTACAGAAACTAATGTTTTATTTATCCCATTTCCATAACGCATATAAACTGCTTCACTGTAATAAGTGAAGGTAGAAGACAGCAACACAGGTGAAACAATAATAATAAAACATACTATTATCTTATAAAATGCCAGTGGTTTTACTGATGCTACTATACGAAAACGAATTCAATTTATACTTTCACTGTATAATCAGGTGCACTTATATTAGGAAGCACAAGGGACAAACAGCGACGAAGATGTTCGGCCGAGCAAAACAAAAGTATGCCACCAACTAGCCATAGCAAGCATTCTATCTTAAATGTGAGCAAAGCGTTTGAGAGAGTAGTTCCTTTTGTTTATACTGACATGCCCAACCAATCTTTCTCCAACTGGCATAAGAGTGAAAATATTTTCAACTCACTACACTGGAATTGGAGCAGATTTTCAATTGTGAAGTGTGATGCTATGGGAACCCAGTGAGAAAGAAAAATGAAAAAATACTACATTATATTCACAGACATCTCGGAGCCACATAAGCAATAAAGACGATACGAATTTGTTAAGAGTATATGAGAGATGCAGCACTTGAGCTCAAGAGCTGAAAGAAATATTAAACTGCACCAAAGCTGTACTATGGGAACTCGAGGGTAAAGTTAGAATATACCTTAACGTAAACAAAAACATCTTAAATGTAGTAGGACTAAACTGAAATGAAGATTCGTTGAGGGTACTCGAGTATGAATGTGATTAATGCCTAAAGGTAAGCAAGGAAGCAAAGTGTGCAAGGTATGTCTCACGACTAGGACAAAAGTGATATTGTATCAACCAAATCTTAGACGCCCCAGTTTGGAAACCACTGACCTAAAAAATGAAGTTTGACGGAATTCGTAGGACCAACTAATTTGGTGTATAGAAGCAGAGAAAGATCCGAATGATGAAGCAAAGGATTGTGAATGATCATTCATTAACAGAAATTTTTCAGTTCATTTATACATAAGCTTGAAGCTGAACAATGCAGGATAATTCTTTATTAGCAATTAATCATCATCATCATAGGTAGTCTGTCCATTGACAGGTCCGTGATTATTCATGGTTAAACTTGATTCTCCATATACTCCTATTTTCTGCAGTTTTCTTCATGTCTTGATAGCTCTCTTTCCCTTTGAAGTCGTCTACCAGCTGAAACCTTTTCCTACCTCTTTCACTTTTTCCATCCAGTTTTCCTTCTAGCACTTCTTTAATCATGCACTCTCTCCTCAGGTAATGCCCAATCCAGTTCGCCTTCCTCTTTCTGAGTCTGTATAATCGTTCGCTTCTCTACTATTCTTCGTAGTACTTACTCATTTTTCACCCTATCTGTCCATTTTATCTTCAGCATTCTTCTCCATGTCCACATTTCGAAGCTTTCCAAGTATTTTATATCATTTTTCCTTAGCATCCATGTTTCTGCCCCATACAAAGCTATACTCCATACATAGCATTTTATCAACCTCTTGCAGATTTCCTGCTTTATATTTCCCGTTAGTAGGAGTTTCTTTCTTCTGAAAGCAGCTTTTGCTATTGTTATTCTAGTCCTGATTTCATCGGTACATTTTGCTTCTGTCGAAATGTTGCTTCCAAGGTATTTATAGTGTGAAACTTGTTCTAATGGCTTTCCTCCAATACTTATGTTCAAATTTTCTTCTTCTTTACCTGATATTCTCATAAGTTTGGATTTTTCTGTATTAATTTCCATACCGTATTTTCTACCTGTTATCACTAGTCTATTTATAATTTTCTGGAGTTCCTTTTCCTTTCTTGCTAAAAGTACTTGATCATCCGCGTATTTCACTGTTCTTATAATCCTTCCTCCGATTTTGAAATCTCCCGTGCCTTCTAACCAGGGCTGTGGAGTCGGAGTCGTGCAGTCGGAGCTGGAATCAATTTTGGGTGGAGTTGGAATCGGAGTCGGTAGAAATGTACCGACTCCGACTCCAGCTTCAAAATACAAACTTATAATATTATCACATTGTTATATTATAAACTTCAAAAGAACAAGTTCTTTGTATTGTAACTGACAATGCTTCAAACATGATAACTACAATTAAACTAATGAATGCAGATAATGAAGGTGACCAACAGCTAGAAGAACACTTCAGGTTCAGAGATATAGGAATGTTTGAAATTGAAAAGCACGCTCCTGCAACTATGGAACAAACTGAAGTTGTTACAGAACAACAACAACAACAAAATGATCCTTTAGATGATCTTGTTGAAGCTGCCTCAAAACTCTCCCGAATTCATCACATGCGCTGTGTAGTGCACACACAGCAGCTAGCAATAAGAGACAGTCTGCAAGAAGGACATGCTGCTGCTCTGATTGGCAAGGTGAGGAAATTAGTTGCTGCTGCCAGAACACCTAAAGTTGATTCCATTTTGAAGAGACGCGCCGGAAAAGGGGCAATTATAGATCAAGCCACACACTGGGGCAGTACCTACTTAATGATTCAGTGCTTGCTTGAACTGAAGCCCTTTCTTGTGGACATGGCCAACCCTCAAGTGATGCTAAGCGAAGGTCAGTGGACACAAGTGACAGAATTGGAAGAGTTGCTTTATCACCCATTTACAGTGACTCAAAAATTACAAGCTGAGGACTTAACTCCTGGCATTTTCTTGAAGGAGTGGAGGAACCTGATATTTCGCCTGACCCAAAGAGGAGGGTTAATTGCAGATGGTATTGCTGCTTCAATGAAACGAAGAGAGGCACTATTATTAGAAAACAAGATTTTTTGGCAGCTGTTTATGTAGACCCAATGCACCGGATTTAGCTGGATCATCAGCAGCTGACTAAAGGGAAAGATGCTCTGTTTGAGGTAGTAGTTAGGATGATTGGGTTACAGGAATGTCAGGAGGAAGAAGAAGTTAGTGTTGCTACCATGTCTTCAACCTCATCAACTGAGGATGAACCTGATTTTGAAAAATATTTTAATCACAAGGAGCGTGCAAAGCGTCGCCACTAAGAAAAGGATTCCTCCAAACCCATAGAGAACAAAGTGAGTAAATTTCAGCTAAATTTCTCACTTACATTAAAAGAAGTTGAAAATTTTGATCATTCCTCAAAACTAACAGTGCAAGAAGCCATTCCCTTATATCCTGAAATTGTCAAAGATGTTGCCCTGGTGGTTACTGATTTGCCACCGACCCAAGTTAGTGTTGAGAGGTTGTTTTCTGCTCTTAGAATAATTAGATCAGATTTGTGAGCATCCATGAAGGAGGATCTGACTGAGGCGATTCTTTTTCTGAGGACAAATTCTTCATAGGCTTATTAAAAATATTAAGTGCGTAACAGTGTATTATATATTTTCATCTGACAGCATTTTTTTGTTCAGGTTCTTTGCTCAAATAAATATATTTTGTGGTCTATTTAATCCTAATTTTGTACATGTTTATTAAAGAAGTATCCTGTGTTTCTTTAATTAATCATTTTTTAATATATCCTATGTTTCTTTAATTAATCACTCTAACTCAATTTTTTAAGGAGTCAGAGTCGGAGTCGGACAGTAGAAAAATAGAGGAGTCAGAATCGGAGTCAGACAGTAGAAAAATAGAGGAGTCGGAGGTTTGGCGTACCTACTCCACAGCCCTGCTTCTAACGCTTCCTGCATTAGTCTCTCTCCATATGTATTGAATAGAATCGGCGATAGACAGCAGCCCTGTCTTACTCCTCTACCGATATGTACTCCGCTGGTGTCTGCATTCTCCAACCTGACCTTTACAACTTGATTCACATATAGATTCCTGATCAGTCTCCTGTCTTTCCAGTCTACACCTATATCCTTTAATATCCTCATCAGCAGTACCCAATTTACTCTATCAAAGGCCTTCTGCCAGTCGACGAAACATATGCAGCAATCTTGGCTGTACTCTATTGCCCTTTCTGATATGATTCTCACTACACCGATAGCATCTCTGGTTCCTCGTCCTTTTCTGAAGCCGAATAGCTCTTCCCCTAGTATTTCTTCAGCTTTTTTCTCTAGCCTTTTATTAATAATCCTCGTGATGATCTTCGAAGTGTGTGACAGTAGGCTTATCATTCTGTAGTCATTACGCTGCATTGCATTTGGCTTCTTTAGAGGGATCAATGTTACCTCTAAGAAATCCTAAGGTCACTCCCCCGAGTCGTAAATCTTGTTAATTAATTTTGTAATCACTTTTAGTCCTTCCGATCACATGACTTTAAGTGCTTCTGCTGGTATTCCATCGCTGCCTGTAGTTTTTCCTTTCTTCAGTTCCTGTATCATCTTTTCTACTTCGCTTTTCATAATACTTGGTCCCAAGTTGTCTTCTTCAACGTTATCCTCTTCCTCCAGTTCCATTTGTACCGATCCTGCCTGCTTTTTGTATAGTTCCTTAATGTATTCTTCCCATACCTGTGCTACATCCTTTGGTTCTGCAACTATTTTTCCATCTGTATTAATAATTCCTTTACCACGAATCCCATTAGGCTTCTTATCTTGTAACTTCAGTGCCTTAGCGTACATCATATCGTACCGTCTTAACTTCTCCATCTGTTGTATTTCCTCACATTTTTCTTTTATCCAAATTTCCCTAGCTTTATCTGTTACCCTTCTCAACTCTTTGTTTATGCATCTATAATTGGCTCTACCTTCCTCACTGTTAACATTTTTCCATTTCCTTCTCTCATCCATTTTCTCCAGCATTTCCTTAGTGATCCATGGTTTTCTGATTTTCTTCTCGTTTCCCAATCTCTTTATTCAAGGTATCTTTTATGCTGGCTTTCACTTCCTCCCATTCTGTATCCACGGTCTTCGGTTTGTTTTCCAAATTTCTAAGACGATATTCCAACTTCGTGCTGAAGGCATCTTTCTTTTCTTTCAGTTTTTCTAGGTCTCAAGTCTATCTTTTTCTTCTCGTTTTCCATATTTGTTTAAGCTTTGTAGTTACATCGACTATTAGAACGATGTGATCTGAATCAATCTCCTGGTAATGTCTTAGCATTTTTTATGCTGTTCGTGAATCTTTGTTTTACTAGGATGTAATCTATTTGGCATCTCATTCTATCTCCTGGGCTTTTCCATGTGTGCAGCCTTCGTTTATGGTTTCTGAACCATGTATTAGTCACTACTAGGTCATTATTAATACAGAATTCTATCAGTTTTTCTCCTCCTCAGTTTTTTTTCCCAAGTCCGTATTGACCGACAACATTTTCTTCTTGTCCTTCACCAACTATGCTGTTCCAATCTCCCATTATTATGCAGTTTACCTTTCCTCTTCCATCTTCTTCATAAATCTCATTAATTTGTTCATACATCTCCTGAATCTCTTCTTCTTCATGAGTGGACGTTGGCATATATACCTGGATTATCAATCTGTCCACTGGGACTGTTTTTAGCTTTATTGCCATCAACCTATCGTTTGTTGCTGTTATTTTTGTCATGCTCTTCGTCATATCTTTCCTAAGTACCAGAGCTACTCCCCTTGCCCCACTATTTCCCCCAGAGTAAACTATTGTGAATTCTTCCGAGTCGAACTCTCCTTCTCCTTCTCATCTAGCTTCGCTCAGCCCTATGATATCAATCCTATTTCTTCTCACTTCTTCTTTCAGGTTCTCTAGCTTTCCTGCCTTCCTCATGGTTTTTACATTCCAAGTACCTATGAATAAGTTACCTTCGACAAATGCTTTCCTCAAGGCAGTCCCCGCCCGGAGATCCGATTGGGGGACTATTTTACCTCCGGAATATTTTACCTCAAGAGAACTCATATTGTCCAATCATATAATCATTTTCCCTCTTAGCAATTAATATAAATACAATAATAATATTTTCAGATTAGTCTCGCTATAGAATTGAACCATTGATATGTTAAAACAGCAAATCTCAGCACAAAAATGACTAATATTAAATATTTGTAAATCCCAAAATCCCAGGATTTCGGGACTTGGATATTTAGCGGGATCCCGGGATTACAATCCCTAATAAAAACATGAGATTAAATTGAAAATTTCCAAATGAATAAAACATTATTCAATATACTATATGTACTTTAATTAACAATTAAATGGTTGTGGTACTGTAAATAATGTTTTTCAGTAAAAATTGACAAAATCTGATTTTCCCTCATGGTCTCCCTGGAAGTTACTTGCGTCCCCCAGTTTGGGAACCACTGAGTTAGAGAGTTGAAATTATAGGATTTTGATCTTAACAATTGGGAAAAATCCAACATCGTTAAAATTCTAATACAGTAGTCCCTTGCCATTCGTGAGGATTAGGTTCCTGAAAACTCTTGCGAATGGTAAATAATGGGATATATGGAAAAAATAGGGTTAGGTTCTTAGAGTCCCTATTTCACTATGTAATTTGCATTTTAACACTTAAAAATATAATAGTATGGTACATAAATTCATAAAATAGTAATTTAACAATAAAAATAAATACCTAATACAAGCTGTTGTTAATGCAAAGAAGGGCTTACTTGCCAAGAATGGCTTGCTATCAGTTGATTCACTAGCACTAAATATTGACACACAGTAATTGTACAGATGTTTGGCTTTCTCTCGAATGACAAGCAAACTCAGCGGGGCTTTCTTGCAAGTTTAGGTTTTGATCCACAGGTTTAAAGCTTTCTCCATCTTCTCTACATATGGATCCCGAGGCACAAAGGACACTTTTGCACTCGTTGAAGTACTATTTGTAACACTAGATCTAATCACTTCTTCACTTTTCTTAATTGAGCTTATTGTTGACTCATTCACATCAAATAATTTACCCACTGACGAAGCAGATTCACTACGTGCAAGTCTATCTAAAACTTCAATTTTCTTCACCAAACTCATCACTTTTTTTACCCTTTTTACTGACTTTTCTTTCATTTCAGTGATCAGTTTCGAAAAAAATGTCATGGAGTGAGTGGTACTTAAGCGATCATTTGCGGATGTGCAAATTTCGGCCTCGTAAATGATAAAAGAGGTACTGAAAATGAAAATCGTGGATATGCAAATTTTGCGAATGGTAAGGGATTACTGTACTTAGGTGTTGTTTTTTCATTATAATAGAAAGTAGACTGAAATGCTTGCAAGCACCGTCTACTAGTATTAAATACCACAGACTGCATCATCATCACAGCTTTGCATGATGCATAAAAAATTCTTGCAGAAGGGTTGCAGCCCATGAGACATAGGTTGCATGATGTCCCTGACCTAACCATATGACGCATACACATGCTAAGAGAGAAACTCACCCTCAGTCTTGCTAAGTCTCCCCCAATAACATGGCCTCCACTGAGGCCAGATAGCTCACGCTCCAATGAAGCCATTGTCCTTCCCTGCGAGTCTAGCCTCAGCATAAGGCGGCGATGACTGCGACGTATGCCCCCATGGATGGTCTCTTCGACTGTCTGCTCTTCTACTCCAGCAATCAAGTTTTCTTGCAAAGCCAAACCACCTTCAGACTCGGACAGTGGTTGCATGCCAGCAAGGTCCCACCTATGTGGGTCCATTAACTCTGGCTCAACCTCCATGGAGAGGATTTCCAGCTGTTCTACATCTTCCCTTAGGTCGGGAAAATCTGTCAAAAAACAATTGATTATGATTTCTTTTTTCAAGGATGCAATAGCAAATTCTTGAAAGCAAATAATTGCCATTTCATGGAATTTGGTTTATAGATTTTCAGATGGAATAATTACATTATAAGGCATAGTGATGCAGCAGCTAATTCTAAGATGAGCCTGTTCTTCAAATTAATGCTTAAGAGATTTAAAGTGAAATAAAAATTACTTCATTTTGTTTGTAAAGAAACACTAAAACAAAACAAATTAAAGTATGACAAATAATATCTAAATCAGGATCTAATTAAATGTTATGAATTGCATAATTTGAGTATAAAATGTTAAGAGTTTTACTTCCAGTAAGTGAGTATCAAACTTTGTCAAGTTAGGCTTCAAGATATGTTCATCCATTTGAAAAGTCATTAGGATTTTCAATTTCCACAGCCAGAAAAACTTAGTATGCTTCACAAATAGTATTCATATATACTTAGCATCATATAATTTGCTATAGATGGTAGATAAAAAAACATATTAATGAATTCTAATAAGTATTATTCTTTTTGTTTAGAAGAGAACAGCATGAAAATATAACCGATAAGAAAAAATAAACTGGATCTGGTATTTCAAGAAATGAAACTGCATGAATTATGATGTGACTGAAGGAAAACTTGAAGGAATTTAAAAAGAAAAAATATTTCAGCAATTGCACAAACTGAATGGAAGAGAAAGTAAATGAAGAAAGTGGTAAAAAGGACTAGGATGTGGAGAATGTGGACAGATTGCTGGTGATGATGAATGGAATGATTAAACTCGTAAGTATCCAAACCAATCAAATAGATTGCACTTTAATGATCTGAAATAATTTGATACTGTGTAATTTTCCACTATCTAAAATACCATCAAATTTATTTCAGATCATGGAAATATTCCCCAAAGTTGCGCCAAAAACTGTTAAATTTAGACTGCATTTTTCTTCATCAAAACAAAGCATTAAAAAGATGTATTACATTAAAAACAACCATGAGTCAAGAATAGAAAGGACATCAGAGTCCAAAGTTGCACTCACCACTATTTCTATCCAGAGACGATAAATCAAAGGTTGAAGGCCGGACGCCATTACACCCCCACCCAGGAAGATGATTCTCCTCTTCTAGGAATGTGTTAGATCGCCCGCAATCGCTCTCTTCCACTCCCAGCAGGTGAGAATCACAGCTACTTGCATCTCTTCCGGCAACAACTCCTCCTATGACTGGAACGAGCAAGTGGCTGTCAGGTGATACTTCAGGGGTTGGCATCGGCAACGCGACCCCGACGCGACTTGATTCTACAGCCGGAGTGCAACCTGCATGAGGCCACGAGGCTGGAGTATTTCCATGCAACATGGGTTCCACATTCTGTGGCGTAAGAGGTGCGCTGTGCTGGAGTCTCTTTGGAGGTCGAACGTGAGGTGGGGAGTTTGAAGAGGGTCTCTTGAGGGAATTTACGTTTGGTACCCCTGAGAGGCATGTACCGTCCCTGAAATTGGAGAAAGACAAATCAGCAACTTGAACATTTGTTTAAAAGAATATACAATAGCATACAGGGTGCAGCATAAGTTGCTTTACCAAGAATAATCATTTTTATATTTTGCTGCACTGATTCGCAAAGATTGAATTTCATAAGCTGGGTGCAATAATGAGTTGACTAGCTTAGGGTTTAATAGAAATACCGTTCTACGAAGTGTTAATCCTTTTTTGGTGCTTTTTATGTTGTTACATGATGAATAGAAAATTAGAAACAGTACGTGTTTTTTCTCATAAAGTTGTGGCAAATGATAAGAATTCTGCGGTTTAATTAAAGAAAGATTCTATGAACAAAAATATTTCTCTGCCAATTAAGGATTGTTACCACTGTATTGTTTATTGCAACCAAGGTATAAACTCCCTCCCCCTCCCTTCCACCCTCTCCTTCCCTTCTCCCCTTCCCTCCCCTCTCTTCCCCTCGCTCCCTCCCCCTCACGCCCCCTCGCTCCCTCTCTCTCTTAAATGTATGAAGGGACTATATAGTCTCAATATAAATGCATTGAACTCTCAATTTTGGCGACAATGGGAGTTGTCATGGTAGCTTAAAATTGGTATTGTAGTAAAACTGATAAAATCACGTATTTTAATTATCCTAACCGCATTTCTATGCAAATTCGAAATCTGTCTTCAATAAAAATACACTTTGTTCTTTCCCGCAAAGAAGTATCCAAGTCTCAAGTTCGTACCATGATTTTAAGTAATTTTAAAGTGCAAATTCAAAGTAGTCTACACTTATCCCTGTATTTCAGTTTCAGGACGCAGCAAAATACGTGACGTTCAATAATTAAATCGTTCGCCATTTCGAATCAAAGTGATGGACAGAAATGAAACCTTGACCATTCACTAAGTTAGGATGTAAGGAAGAATTGTATCAAACTTGGTTATTCTAGCTTTTATCGTTTAGGAGTTCCATGAACAAACCAACAAACACACCCAAATATATTATTGGAGATTATCGTGGGAATTTACATTTGGAACAAATGTAGAGTATAATAGAATAATAATTCTGTTATTATTTCAAATAAAACTGCAAACTAACACAATAAGAAAATTATGACTGAGGTAAGAAAACTATTTTTTAATCATGAAGTCAGTAAATTTTTACTGTCATCTTTTTATGTAGCACTAATAAGAATGAAACTTTCCACACCATTCAACTGTTGGAAAATTATTTCTGGGACATCAAGGGTGGAAGATAAATACATATGAAATTTTTTCAAACTTTCTGTAACTGAGTGGGAAATATTTTCATCACATGGCTCAGGTTCATCATCTTCACTTCCAACTGTCACGTCCGCATTACACAAAGATGTTTTAATGTTATCAATAATTTCCTGATCCGTAAATTTGTTTGTAATTAATAAATTGTCATCTGCCCCTATGTAATCTTCAAAATTAACGGTATCTGGAACTCCTGTAGCAGCAACTACAGAATGCCACATATCTCTTACTTCATCTTCTACTTCTGTATCAGTTGTCTCCGTTTCCGAATCACTATTGGCAAGAATTGTGGTCTTCTTCCAGCACTTCGTTATTGTTGACTCCATTACGGACCACCATGCCGCAACAATCATGTCGCATGCTTCCTTTGTTTATTTTTTTTTCTTCTGAAACCAAATTAAGCAGTATTTTTTTGATTAACTGACTCCTATATTGCACTTTCACTGCATGTATGATCCCTAAAGCCAGCGGTTGCAGGATTGCAGTACAATTTGGAGGCAAACATTTGACTCGCACATTTTCTAAGGTACATATCAAATTATGTGGCGAGCAATTATCAATTAAAAGAAGGATTTTTCTTTTTTGTTGTTTCATTTTAACGTCCAGGTTTCTTAATCAATCATTAAATATTGTTTGTGTCATCCAAGCACGATTGTTTACATGATAATTGCTAGGAAGTGATCAAACATTTTTTAAAGCATTGTGGTTTTGCAGATTTCCTTATAATTAAGGGCTTTAATTTCTCAGTTCTAGAGGCGTTGCAACAGAACAAGGCTGTTAAGCGTTGCTTGAATTTCGTCCCTCCTCTGCAAAAATCTCCCTTAACAGCAAGTGTACGATGTGGAAGTACTAACTTATAAAACATGCCCGTCACATCCGCATAAAAATATCATTAAGATTGTAATCTGCAATCACTTTTTTAATTTCGTCTGCAAGTCATTCATTAGCTTTGTCCTGTGGAGCATTATTTGCTTCTCCACAGATTGCCCTGGAAGTGATCCCATACCGATCTCAAAATCTATTGAGCCATATAACACTTGCTTGAAAATTATCATTTCCAAGTAATTTTGCCAAATCTAATGCCTTTTTGCATATTAATGGGCCGCTAATTGGGATATTACTTGCCCGAACATCTTGAAACCAAGAAAAAACAGCTTTGTCTATGTCATCATACAAAGCACTATGAATTTTCTTTCATTCTGGTCTGCCGAATTCTTTTGCAACATCCCTTTTCTTCTTTCCAGAATCTACACTTTCCAAAATTTTCTTTTCTTCCAATGTGAATTGTTGTTGTTTTTCTCTTTTTTATTCATTGTTTATTCGAAATAATCGTGGTAAAATTAAAAATAAAGTCCTGTAATAGATGATACAATACATACTCGATAGGTATAAACACAATGATAAACAACCATCTGACATGAAGATTTACAGAATACTGAACGTCGGCGTTGGCTGTCTGCTACATACTCGACTTCTCCTCGTATTGCTTCTCTTTCAACTTCTTTCCCTTCCCCTTCGACACGTTGCCGACTGCCATCATAAACCAATTCACCTGTACAACATGGCCAAACTCTAGGCACAAATGATTTTATATTTTTTATAGAATTCTTTAGTTCATAATAAAAAATAAAAAACATGTCGAAAGCTGATCACAATGTTCGTTATACTGAGTTTTTTGTTAATTTTTTTTACTAAAACGAAGTCTATTTACAATGATTTGATATGGACGTTCGTTCGGGAAATGAAGAAAAATTCGTTCTACTGAAAATTTCGTTATTTCGGAATTCATTATATCGGAATCTCACCTGTATATAGAAAGATTATTATTCTTCACAAAGTGATTCCATTATTCTTGACAAAGCAACTTATGGCACACCCTGTTAATTAACTAAATGAACAAACAATGAATTTTCTGTAATACTCAACCCTTTCAGCATGTGTAACTATTCCAGGGAACAAATAAACATAAGTGTGCCAATACTTAAATATTTTAAGTACAATAACTGAAATTAGGATAACAATGAATAAATTGATAAACTTTGATAGACATAGAAGCAGCACATACTGGACAAACAAATACAAGAAATATTAGCAATAACTCAATTTTTATACTTTCTGCATGTAAAAAGAAAAGTGTTAAGTATAAATTGAAATACGGATTACTTTCCCCATACATCAGTGCAGAAACTCACTGCTAAAGAAATAAAACAAGGTCACACTTACCGTGTCAAACAAAACTGTCTCTCAACCCCCCTAGTGATGGTTTTTGACGGTGAGAATGGCAAAGGGTGCGATGTTTCAATAGGTAATGAGGGATCATACAGGTAAGGGGGTGGCGATGAAGAAGGGTATGAAATGGGGACCAGAGGAGGAGGAGACGAGGTTGAGGAGTAGCTTTTAGGAGTTAGGGTTGTCATCTCCTCAGGACTTGGCTCAAAAACAACAACCTCAGCTGACTGCGTCCCCGAAGCATGTACAGGTTTGTTTGGTTTGGATGGTATGGTTTGAATCTGACCAGACGAGATGATATGGTGTGAGGAAGAGGTCAACGTGATATCTTGAGTTTCGTCTGCCAAAGGTTTGATTGCTTTACTCAACTATGGAGTAAAAGAGGGGGAAAACAAAATAAATAAAATGGAATGACAAATTTTTTTCAATAGAAGCACTAAAAATAAAATTACAAACATATGCTCAAATATATTCAAAACCAGCTTTTTAAAAAAAATATTTCTCACCACAATGTATTTCAAATTATATGTTGAAAAATGAAGACAATACTATTTTATACAAGTTATACAATATCTGACAGGTATACCTCACCATTTGCGGGAGGCTACATTCCTCGAGAACCCTGGAATCACAAAACTGCAAACAGAACATAAATAAAATAATGGCAAAAATGAGGTGTGGTTCCTACATCTGCTATAATGAACCATACACCATTTTTACAGCTCTTAGAACCATAAGGCACAGAAACAAATAGAGTTTAACATAAAGAAAGACAAAAAAGCAAGCTTGAGGGAGATAAAAGGCAAGAAAGATGAAAGAATTATTAAATTATTCTTACTATGAATGATGCAGCAGGCCAATTTAAGATGTCAGGGATGGAGATGCTTATGAAGGGTATTAGTTGGAGGTGGAAGAAGAAGAGGATGGTTTCAGGAAAGCTGTTTGTTCTGTTTTTAATTTTTAATAAATTTCTATGTATGGAACTACTGTTGAATCAAGGTTTTTCTGTATGTTATTGCTCTTTTCCATTAACAGATTAACCTCCATTACTTTCATTGCTAGTTTGTTTGCATCTCCTGATGTCCTTGCCATTAACTGTGGTTTCTTAAACATATTCATAGACACGTTAGATAATATACATTCATTTTATATAGTCATTGGCAATGCAATCCCTTGTCAGAATTCTTTTCAAATCCTGCCTAGCTCTCTATAGAAAGCAGAACCATGTCCATAAACAGAAAGAATATTTTTCATCACTTCCACTATTATCTTTATTCAATCTCACCTTTGATACTGATATGCCAAAAATTCCCATTCTATGATTTTTTAATGCAAGTGAGTAAAAAATGATGTCTTAAAAGGTGAAACTGGTCTCTACTTGGATAATCTCAAATAAGCAAAACCACATATGGCAAGGTATACCTGCAGTAGAAAATTCATTTACCCTATGAGGATGAGGTATAATCTGAGCATTTCAAGGTAAAAGAAGAGAAATAATTCATCTTACATTTTCTGAATAAATATCTCATTTATCTGAAGGGGAAAAGTTACTTTTTACTAAATTTTAACATTAAGAATAATATCTTTAAATACTCAACATCTAAACTACATTACTGCTTGAATATCATGCTCTCAATGCAGTACACAATAGCACAATTAATATGCAGCTTATTCAGAAAATTAAAAAAATTACCATTTGTGAAATGGACTACATGGACTATTATGGAACAAAACAGTAAATTATTTCACCCAAAATGAATATATAAGCAATAAAATTTGAAACAATTTAATTCAAAATATTTTGTGTTAAATATGACTATATAATATCTTACAATGAAATTAATGGCACGTCCAGATTAATTTAAATTAGTTAGATGCATACCGTTGCTTCTAGAGCTTGTACTGAGCCACTATCCATGATGGAATGAGATTCCACCGCACGGTCAGAAACTGATGCAGAATACCTGATCCTCATCTCTTCAACAGCCTTTTTGCCCTCTTCTTCCCTATAAACATGGAAATTTATAAAATGAAACACATTAACAGGTGACGTACAAAGATACATTCAAATTGCATTTTTATGTTACTACTATATCATTTCAAAGAAAAATATTTCATAGTACTTACGAAACAAGGGAATTAACACAAACAAATGTGTCAAACTTTCCTGTGACCCGATCAAATTCACAATGACCATAGGTACGAAGGTATATATACTGGCCAGTCTTGGACTTAAGCCTGTAACAACTGTTGCCAAAACCATCTGCACTGCTAAACACTGAAAATGAAATAATAATCACGATAAAATAACATGAATATTAAAAACAGTAAAAAAATCTAAAATTATGTTTAATTTTTCAATATACAGTAGAATTCCATTTATCTGACATCATGTAATAGGGCACTTCCAGTGATCCAGCATACTTTGTCACCAGACAGCTTGTAATGTAATTACCATATTTCCAAGCCTATAACACACTTTTTTCCTTGAAAAAGTATTTGAAAATCGACCTGCATCTTATAGGCCAGGGATGGCGAACCTATGGCATGCATGCCATTCGTGCCATTCGTGGCACGCAAGACGATTTTGGTTGGCACACCAACGAAAGGTGAAAACCAATCAAAGCATTTATTTTTCTGATTTATTGTTATTTAACTACTGTAAACATTAGTTTTATGGTTACAAATTTCAATCTCTTATGTCTTGATCATGAATTTAATTTAGTTGGCACAAAAGAAAAATCAAAGACTTTTTTGTGGCACGCAAGGCGGAAAAGATTATACAATTTCAGCAATATTGGCACGCGGGCAATAGAAGGTTTGCCATCCCTGTTATACGCTAAGGATACCCTGGTGTTATTAAAAAAATCTGATGTGTCCAGCACATGACTTTCTCCAAACAGAGCATCAACATTAGTCCTCAAAGATAATTATCAGCAATTATGTACACTGGTGAGTAATTTGAAACACTTTCAATAGTGTCTACAATGAAAAAACAATAAGTAAACAAAATAGTTAGCTGTTGCTATGGATAAGAAAATATTGAGGGGCAATTAAAATTATCCTTGGAAGTATACACATTGCTGTCAACAATTAGAAAACAGCACCAATTTTCCATAGGTGTGTGGCTGGTTCATCACATGTGGAAAGAGATGACCATTTAGGGCAATGCTGTCTATGTGTTATCTTTGCCAACTTAGAATATTGAACTTAGGAACTTTTTGGGATAAACAAGCTGATTGCATACGGAAAGTAAAGGAAATCTACATACTTAGTGTATCTCCTTATCAGGAAAGTGAAGTAATTTTGCCATTTAGCATGTTAAAAGTATGTTTAGCACTGATGGTTTTCTTATAATAATTTTTTCTCAAAACCATATGAGGAAAAAACCTTGGTAGGTAAGCTATATGCACCAAAACAACCTCATATCATCTACGTAAAAGAACACTCCAAAAATTATCACAATTTCTAGCTTCATTTGCATCAATTTCAAACCAGTATACTATACTTGCAGATAAACCGTCACAACATATAAGCTGCACCCTGATGTTTTCAGACTGATTCTAGAGAAAAAAGTTCCTGAATATAAACCGCACTTCAAAAATCTCAATTAGGTGTAAAACATTCTGGCTAACTAAAATTCACTAATATGGGTACTTTCCTGTTAACGGGAATACCTTAAAAAATGAACATGTATTGTTATGATTGTTTGAAAGGATATAATACTGAAAGGATATATTGACGTATTGCTGGATTCACGATATTTTATTTTAAAAACAACATTAACAGAAACTGATTGGCCGGTCTCAACATTTACAAACCCAATCTCTGGAAAACATGGAGGGTTTCTTTGGTTCTGGGAGAGTCAAAGGGCACGGTAGCGCCCGGAGACGACTACTCATTACAACATCACGAGCCGAAGGCTCGTCTATATATCCTCTCAATTTGCGGCACAACAGTCAAGAGGATATAACATTGAAAGGATATACGTATTGCCTTTGGCTTGCTTTGTTGTAATGGGTAGTCGTCTCCGGGCGCTACCGCCCTTTGCCTCGCCCGGAACCGAAGAAACCCTTCACGCTGTCCGGAGATTGGGTTTGTAAATGTCGAGACAGGCCAATCAGTTTCTTGTCTGGTGATTGGGTTTGTAAATGTCAAGACAGGCCAATCAGTTTCTGTTATGTTATACGTAAGTATGGCATGGGGATAATACGTAAGTACCAGGTCCTGCGAAGGGTCCTGGAAGTATTCCCGTTAACAGGAAAGTGGTATTCCCATTAACAGGAAAGTACCCTAATATGTACCACTAACTGTATGCAAATACCAATATTGTTGTTATCTATAATAATAAAGAATTTCAATGAATTATTTGTAACTGATCAGCAATAGATTCACTCTGTGGGATACAAAGGAAAATATTGCCAAAATCTCAGAATGTGCAGCTTTTCACATGCTGGAGGTGGAAGTTGATAAAAAATTGCAACAACTTTCAAACCAAAAGAAACTATCAAAATGTTTCTAATGATAAAATTATCGGAATATGAGATTAAATAGGATGATCCCTTTATATCTGTCAGACTATGGCATTTTCTCATGAGCTCCTGGCATTACCATAATAATCACTAGCAACTGACATTTGTGGCTCCATTACCAATAACAAGAATAATAATAATTAGCTGCCCACTCAGCTCTGAAACTGGAGCTGTGTTACCTGCCTATAGAGCTATGTATTATAGTAAGCAAGGCCCTCTGCTGGCCAACCCACAACACCAACCAGTGCTGCCACACTTGGCCATTATTGGTATTCCTTAATACGTATGTACATTAGCATTTTAAATATATAGACTAGCAGGCCTACGCAGATATTCTGCATGTAAACAGTTGATAATCATCCCATTTGGTCAATACAAAATCTACAGCTTGAGTGTGAAGTTGTAAGTGATGTTCCACAGTACCAAACAAATGCAAGGAAACAGAATTAAACAAACAGTTTTCAGAAGTAAATCGCTCATAAGATACACCTTCCTCAATTGCATTGCTCTTTTTTACCACCTTTCGTTTCTTATCAGATTCTTTTTATTCCAGTTATGCTTCGTTTTCGTCTCGGGGCCATTATATACAAATAAAAACTAAAAACAATTTTAACTTATTAAATCAAACCAAATAAACAAATTTGTAACTGAAAATGTCAATATATGTCCTTTCTTTTTTATATATCAATCAATGCAACCGTTTATGTAGATTATCAATGAAGGGAAGATAACCATGTAACATGTTAACAAAAATAACGTATGTCCCTATTCTCATTTAATTTTAAATTTATGAGTGAGCCTATTTGCTTTAATAAACATTATGGATGTATAATATAATGGTTCTACTTACAAAGAGAAAAGATTCCAGCATTCAAATGATGAAAGGAAGATTCAACTGCTTTCATTAAATCGTTAGAAACGCTTCCCATACGCAGTTAACTGAATAATTATCTGTAAATATTTATGTTGCTATGTATAAATGTTGACAATGCTACAGCAATAATTTCGATGCTTAAAAGTGAGAAGCGAATTCTTTCACCTATTTGAAGGTATAATTGATAGTAACTGAATCGGAGACAACAATGACGGTCGCCTTGGCAACGCCCGGAAAGATTCCCTTTTTTATTTGTTACGATGATTATGTAATGTTTTTATATGCAACATACTGTACATTTAATTGCCAAGCAATTTGGCAGAGTATTAGTGAATTTTAACAATTATTTCATATTTTTGGATTTTCCAATTTTTTTCCTTGCACATAAGCTGCATCCTTGTGCTTCCTTAGTAAATGTAATATGTATATCGTTGCATTCAATGATAAATGGCAGGAAAGAGCATTTACTTGACATTCTCCCTAAGTTTCACAGTGTGTAGTTATGGCACAATCATGATTTTAGTAATAATTCAAGGTATAAATTATATTTTTATATATATTTTTAGTATATAAAACAATAACCCTCCATGGGAATGGTTGTATGTGTTCCTCTTCATTATCATTGTTTCACTCATGGTCAAAGGCCCTTAAAAACTGGCGTTTGAAAGGGAGCAGACTAACTTTCTGTTTTAAAAACTTGTGAAAATTCCATAAACCTCTCCCTACTACAAATAATTAAAAATTTTAGTTTTCCGACAAATTACTACTCAAATAACCCGCTGCCTCCCTCAAATATTAATTTTTGATGAATAACATTTATAAACACTAAAGAAAAAATTACTTACTCTTCTGAAGTGCAATAAATGTCCACCTAGCATCTTGGTCATGCATAAAGCTGAATGCAGAAATACCCTTCACTTCATCAGCTAGGTATCCAGCCACTACAGATATCCTATTGAGAAAATTGAATACATTAGAGAGAAGATCATAATCACATTTAAAAAATAATTAATCACCTGCAGATGCCTATATTACAAATAAAACAATATGACTTTCATTAAAAATGTGTATAAACATAAGATCAAAGAAGCTACAATGTATAACAAGAAAATTTCTTAAAAGAAAACGCTTTTGAAGAAAGTTCATTAAGTGAATGCAAATTTATTACACTAAATACGACTAAAACACAATGGAGAAATATTAATTCAAATAAAATAATATATTGCTGAAACGGAGTATTTGGAGAGACTGCAAAAATGTGGATAACCGTTAAAAGCGGTAACCTTAAATTGAGGTTTGACCAGGGCCGGATTAAGCGGTATGCAAAACATGCAAGTGCGTGGGGCCCAGAGGACAAGAGGGCCCACTGCGGGTCGAACGTGTATCGTCTCGCCCTTTCAAAGTGCTGCCGCACAGGTCACAAACCTTACAATATCTGTTACTTGTTACAAATTTACGATTTGGGTGGAGCCTTAAATGTGTTGTGCTTGAAGCTCATGAGTCTCTTAATCGTGGATAGAATTATTAAATTACGCTCCTGACTCCCAAACCATAATTTTTCCTGTTCATCGAGCTGTTATTTCTTCTACTTTCCTCAATTGTTGAAATACTGCAAAGCATCAGCTTCTTCGACATATTATGTTAAATGAGTGTCCATCATTTTTATTTACACATTAAAAATTTCGGTTCATGGTGGGCCGAATAACGGTTTTCAACGGAGTTTATTACCATTTCTTTTTAACATTTAAACGTCACCAGAAAGGTTTGATAACCATAATTTTTATTTAAAAGAATATAAAATTGCCAGTATTAAATATAGGTCGATTTTTTAAATCGAATATATGCTTTTCGGACCCAGTTTGGCAAAATGCACTCGATGAAAGAAAATGGGAATGATGTACGTTGGAAAAATAGCTATCGCTCCTACAGAATCTGCAAAACACGAGGGAAAATTTTGCAAAAATGACAACAAAATCCCATGTTCCCAAGCTGTTACCAATCCAATTACTATCCGGACCCTATAATGCTTAACTTTGGTGATCAGACGATAACAAGAGTTTTCATCGTGGTATGGCCATTGCCGAAGTAGACGTCCCTTAGAATGGGATTTATTCTATCTTACTTGTTTACAGGGCTTGATTAGGCAGTATGCAAAACATGCAAGGACCCTACCCCATCTTGCCAAAACCCTTTCCAAGTGTTGCCACTCAGATCACAAACCTTACATAATGTTACTTTTAAAAAAATTTACAATTTCGGTGGGGCCTTAAACACGCTGTGCGTGGGGCCCATGGGTCTCTTAATCCGGCCCTGGGTTTGACCATATACAGTGAAACCTGTTTAATATGTTTTCGTTTAAGATGTTTTCCCGCCTAAGATGTTCAAATCTTATGGTCCCAAAATTTTTCCCATGGAATAGTATTTTTTCCCATTTAAGATGTTCCCGTTTTAAAGGATTTCCTGCTTAAAATGGTCATTATGAACCTAAATAAATGAAATTTTACCGTACATTTTCAATAGAAGGAAAGCAACTTAATTGCGTAACAAATGAACATCGAATTGTGTGCATTTACCAAAATTTTCCAATTATAATACGCACCCATGTTTTCAGGACTGAAATGCAAAAATTGTCTTATCACTATGTATAATACGCTCCTCATTTTTTTGTAAAAAGATCACTAATTTTTACTTGGCTATTAAGAGTATCGTGACAGTTCTCGCTTTGCCGACATGCGAGACATGTGCGAGAGATTTTACGATATAAACATGACTTTTAAAAGTATTTCTTCACAAACATCATGGATGGTTCTGAAGACAACATCATAATGAATGAGGATTTCACTGAGGTTGGTAGCAAGGATGAAGACAATGTTCACGGCGACGCTATTTACACATGCGATGAGAGAGAATGCAAGATCACCAATGAACTATTTGAAGACAGTGATAAAGAATTCCGAGGCTTTAATGATGATGATGGCTAAAAGTAATTAAATGATTATTATTATTTTAGGTTTAAAATATTTTAAAGCAATACTTTCGTTATGCAATGACAAGTACGATTAATTATTAAAAATGCATCTGAAAATATCAATTATTTACTGACTGGAAAAATTGTTTGCATTATACGCACCCTAACTTTTCGTCAATTTTTTGTGAAAAAAATGCGTATTATAGACGGAAAATTACGAATATTTTTTCGCTTTACCATGGTTTCTGGCGCTATCTTAGTTTACGGTATGGAGTTGTGCTGTAGTTGGCTACTTGTCGTGGGTTTTTTATCAAATTACATCCTAGATTCTTATTTTTCTTTTCAATTCAATAGTCCCAGTATTTAATAGCTGCCACTGCTGGTAATTGGCAAGTCAGAGAAACCAAGATGTTTCAAGAGTGTGAGGTCTCTGCCATGCACTTATCTAAGTTGCAAATCTGCATGGATGACTTGTAAAATTTTTAACGTTTAGATAGAAAATGGCGTCAAAAAAATTGAAAAATTTTTATGTTCATCGACCAGTGTGCAGCTCATCCAAAGGATGTCAAGCATCTAAAAAATGTGCACAAAGTATTTCTACCAGCCCACATCACATCTGTGGCCAAGGCGTTATAATGGCATTAACCCCTCAAGCGCGGAGGACATTTAACTATAATACGCAATACGCAAGTCGGAAGAGATTTAGGGAAATTCGCAGTTTTTGCGCGAAACCATATAAAAATTCGTAACTTATTAGATATTTATGGAATTTGACTGAAATTTTTTGAGGTTTTACGTAAAACTATGCATATTTACCTATGTTTTTCACACCGTCTTAGTTATTATTATTCGCGTGAAATACGCCTATGAATTCTTTCACTCAATCACGGAAGCCATTTACTCAGTTTTTCTTTATTCAAAGTTTACGGAGTACTTCACATCTACTGTTTTATCTTGGATTTCAACTTCTTCCCCGTAAGTTTTTCAGAAAAAAAACCTTCAAATAAGGATTCTTACCCCTCAGCGCCGTCCTGTGTACTGGGTACGCCGCGGAGATTGCTAGCTTTCTTTATTTTTTTGACACAGTAAATTTTCTTAAATATGGGTAACCTTCATAATTTTAAAAGAGGAACCTTTGGCCTACCTATTCAAAACTATTGCCATGGTCTTGTTTACATTAGCTGAGACAAGGGGCGAATGAAACACAGTATCCTTCCCCGTGTATACAAGAAATGACCATAAGTAGCCAGTCAAATCACAGAGCTCGAAGGTCTTGATTCCGAACTTGGAGATGTCTGATAGCAGACAAATGGGGCCTATATCCTCTTCTTACACCTCACAGTTGCTTTCGTGCAAAGATTTCGTTGAATAGGAGCTTTTTTAGAAGCCAAAATTCCCCAATTCTCCTATCTACGTGAAAATTTAATCACAAAACTTAACGTATAATAAAAGTAAAAAGAAGGAGAGTAAAAATTACAGAATTAAGCACAATAGGAAGGTCAAACGTTCCTCTTTTAAAATATATAAAGGTTATCCATATCTAAGAAAATTTACTGTGTCAAAAAAATAAAGAAAGCTAGCGACCTCCGCGACGTTCCCAGTAAGCATGACGACCGCATGTGGAGTTTCCGTCCGACGTTCCCAGTATGCATGACGACGCTGATGGGTTAAAGCAACGGTTTCGCAAACTCTTGCTTTATAGATTGCTGTGCAATTTAAGTGACAAGGAATCAATTCACAAATTGTCTCTGCTGGAAGCAATGTCTTTAGTTGCAGCCTTTTGAGATACAGTGCCCCCAGCAATTATTAAAAATTGCTTTAGGAAGGCAGGATTCGGGGAGATGATTATTGAAGGGGAAGAAGAGGAGGAACAAGTGAGTGATGACATCTGGAGAGGTCTTCAGCTAGGCTTTACTGCATCCTTTAATGATTATATTGATGCAGATGTCAATCTTGTGCCTTGTGAGATTCAGAGCATTGAGGAACTTTATTATCACGAAGAGTCAGAAGCTGAAGAAGATGAGAATGAAGAGTCATGCAAGTCAGTACCAACTAGAGCTGAAGCAATGAAGAATTTAGACAGCTACAAAGAATTCTTTGCAGCATTCCTGACGTTCCAAATGCTGTTATGCAAAACTTGAGTGAACAAGAAAATTATACTGTAAATCTTTTTGAAAAGAATATTAAGCAAATTACACTGGACAGTTTTGTAAAGAAATGATTTACCTACTTTTAGTTTTTTATTTAGTTTTAGATGATTTTAGTTTGTTATTTGAAATTATTTTTGCATTTCCTGTGTGATTAGAAATTTTATTATGTACTTACCTTGATTGTACACTTGACAGTATATTTTTTAGATAATTTTGCTTTATTTGAATTTTTTACTTTCCTATTGTGATAGGTTTTGATTACAAATTATGTTCTTTGATTGTACCATTAATTGGCAGTATTATTAGAAGATAATTTTCTTTTATGTGAAATTTTTACTTTCATGTTGTGATATGCTGTGATAACAAATTGTGTTATTTGTAAATAACGTTGTGGAGATTGTACAGCGGTTTATTTAGGACAGACAGGATAGAAATTCAAAGAAAGAATTAAAGAACATCAATTTTGCTTCTTAAATAACAACACAACCGCTCTTTTCTCCAAACATTTAATTGAACATGGACACAACAGCGACTTTATTCCTAAAATCTTACACTATTAAAGAAAAGGACCCAGGCTTGATATTCTGGGACAATTAGAAATTACAGGTCGTGCACCCTTGATCCATAAATCCAAAAACCAAAGTTATCCGAAATTTTTTTGATGTGTCAACACCAACGATTAGGAAAAATGGTCTGCTCTCAAAAAAGGTGCTATACTCACAGGAATGTCGCTATAATGCTGCTACAGCTGGATAAGTGCAAAACTACTTCAAAATAATACATGTAATAACTAATACATAAATAATGAAATGCACTCTATCTTACTTATTAACCACGTTTAAATCATTAAATCACAGTACAATTAAATCTTCAAATTTTTTGCCACGTCGCTAAATACAAAAAAATTTGCTAGATGAAATTAAGTCCCTAAATCTAGCGACAAAATAGCTAAATTGTCATCACTGGGTCTGACATACTCAAAGAATTCTTTGTTGACGAACTTAATCTACAATGTAACCTGACATCTGACACCGCCTGCACTGCGTCATTCATCATAGTGGTTCGTAGTGGTTGGTTCCTAACATACCGTAAGATATTTGTGGTTATTTATCGTATTTGTGACAGTGAACATGCCAAAAAGACCATCATACTCTTATGGGTAACAGTATGAAAATAAAAAGTAAGTGCAATTCATGATCAATCGCTAAGAAAGTTGAGTTATTGCAAAAACTTGATCATGTGTGTCTGTGAAGCGATTAAGCAAGGACTATGGCGTGGGTATCAGCACCGTGTATTCATACGGTGTATCTTGAATCGTTTACTGACTGTAGCAGTTATTCTAAAATTCTTTCATCCCGTAAAAATTCACTAGGGAGATCTAATAAGGCAGAAATTAATGGCTCTACGGTAATTGTTCGTTTGTATTTTTTATTTTAATATAGCATGTTATAATAAAACTTTTTTAATAGGTAATTGTTCATTTGTATTCACGCTGTTAAAAGGTAGCGTGAGTGGTGTAGTGCTCATAGAATAATGTACAGGATACACTCACGTAAGAACGGTATGCACCTGTATACAGAATGCAGCATCAAATAACTGTGAAGTTGTAAATGATATTTTGTACCCTTTTCATTTCCCACTTCTCGACCTTCCATTAATCTAATTCTTCTCTCCAATTATCCCCATTGTTTTTACGTGCCTTCTTAACCACCTTACTGGACTTCACTTAGCTCAACAGTTTTCTTCCCCCCCCCCTTAACATGATTGCTCGCTCCACCATCCCTTTAATTACCCTCCCCAAAATCACCCACCCATGGTACCTATAACTATAAATTACTAGCAGAATTTCCCGTTGAATTTCAACGGATTTGGTGAAGCTACTACAGAACAACATACAAACTCTTTAAAATACCTATATAGTAGATACTTTTTAAATTACAATTAGCTTTTCTTAACAATTAATCATATTTGCTTGTAACAAACCGTTTCTGAACGGATTGCGTTCAAATATAACAATAATTGTATTTCCTATCCATTTCAAATCCGGCTTTATTTCTTGTGTAATTATGCCTATGAAATGTTTACGTTTATGTCTTGTAAGCAAGAAAACCGTGAAAAAGCAACGTACAGTTGCCCAGGATTGAACACTGACTGCTAAATGTACACCAGATACGTGAGCCCATTTACGTTAATAAACATTATAATGTAGAATATAATTATTTTACTTACAAAAAATGTAAGATTCCAGTATTCAATAGATGAAAGAAGGTTCAATTACTTTCATCAATAAACGCTTCCTGAATAATAATCAGTATCTATTTACGTTGCTATCCATAAACATCGATCGTTTCGTTGCTTAACCAAAAGTGCGAATCGAATAACGCTAAACTTTCGTCTTTTTATAAGCTTCATTGAAGCTAATTGAATCGGAGGTAACAATGACGGCCGCCTTGGCAATGCCCAGGAGGGGTACAAAAAATCCACAAGATTTCGAAACAAATAGCATATTTCTGAAAACTTCGACTGTGTAACATGTAAACTTTGCAGGAATAAGATAGTATACATAGATAGATAGAGTTTTATTCATCGAATAAAGCATAAACGAAAAAAATCGGTCCATATTTACATATTTTAATGCTTGAAGGAAGAATACCTTGCAAGTCAAGAAATGGATTCATATGTGTTATCTTATGGAAAAATGTTAATCCCCTATATTGGCAGCACTGATTAATCACGGTTGACCAAACCTTGACCATTCACTAAGGATGTAAGGAAGAATCGTACCAAATTTGGTTATTCTAGCTTTTATCGTTTAGGAGTAGTTCCATGAACAAACACACAAACACACCCTTCAAAATATATTATAGCAGACTACCGGCTATATATTTAATTCACATGATGATGTTGCACAGCAACAAAACCTAAGTCATTTTTAAAAATAAATGTGGAATCACCAAGTAAGTTCGACAATATGAAGAAATTCCATCAAGTTATGCCTGAAACTGTTAACTATACACTAGACCAGGGGTCGGCAACCTTTCACAAGTGGCATGCCAAATTCACATCAGTATATGGTCCCGCATGCTAGTAATAATTTTTAATTCAATTAACTGACAAATTATATTATTTAATCATCCCTGGTTTACAGTTGCATTTGTACCCATCAGTCTGAATTTCTGCATTTTGTGTTCATTAGTCACAAAGGCGGCTAGAAAGAACACGAGATGGCAAACACATGAGTTATGTGAGAACAGTGTTACAGAAAAAGAATAAGCAGACTTTAGAGGTGAATAATTAATCTTACTATAAAATTTAACATTAGTTCATTAAATTTCCAAAAATCTTTGATTTTACTAAATACAGTAAAACCTCTTTATAACGAAATTGAAGGGACCCAATTTTTGGCACTTTGTTGTAAGGTTCTTTGTATGGAGGTTTTTTCAGATTCATCATATATGCATATTAGCGTATTATCGTTGGTTATAAGAGAGTCGGCCAAGCACTGGTGTGGGACTGGATGCAAATATCAATGGGGGCCCAGCGATATTAATATTTATAGTAATAACGAACGATTTATGAAGTCCCAGTTCAATATTAAAATGTTTTCGAGTAATTTTTAGGAAAAGTTTTTGCAAAATTTACACTTGATACTTGAATAATTGATAACTTATGGGACTCTATTACTTGGGGGCTGGATGCCTCTCATCCACCCCATCCCTCCTTTGGCTGGCCCTGGGTTATAATTTATTTCAACACTAACATTTTAGTTAAAGACTGTTTCCAAAAAAATTCACTTTATGATAAAAACAATATAGTATTTTTTCAATTCTGTAACATTGATCAATTTTCATAGTAAAAACAATCTGTATGATGTGGCAATTTATGATGCAGGGCAGGGATGGCAAATGATTTTTGTCTCACGTGCCAAGAAAGTAATGTGAATGACCCGATTTTTTTTCACGAGCCACTAGTTTACTCTTTATCTAAGAAAATTCATATTTTATACAGAAAATACAAGCTTACGCATACCAAATAAAATCACAAACGTGCCAATTCTGGCACGCGTGGGCTACTAAGCTATATCATTATTATTGATCAAAACTTGGATTACTTTATACTAAATTTACTTTTTCAGTATTCAAAATTTTTAAATGGCAAATTTTGCTATCCTTAACACTAAGTACATTAGAGTAGATATTATATCAATAAATAGCCAAATAAAAGTAAATGAAAATATAGCACAAAAAATATTAATGAAAAAATATTTTAAAGTCCTTTATTTAAATAAAAGTTACGTCTTCAGTTGGTCTTCAACATTTACCACAAAGAGCTACTAATGATAAATTATCTATAGAAAATTTATTTATAAAAAAGAATATATATTTTATTGTGTTTTTAATAAATTTTCAACTTAACTATACATACAGGCAGACCTCGTCTTTCGCGGGAGTTATGTTTCTGAAAACACCACAAAAGACGAAATCGCAAAAGAGAAGTAATTAAGGCAATGGAAAATACAGGGTCTGGTATCCATCCCAGCAAGAATGGATCATTTGTCCTTTGTTTGAATCCCTTGATCCATCGAAAAATGTCTTAAGAGGGTTTCACTGTATTCAATAACATTGCACACACCTGTGGTCACAGTTAAGGATCTCGCCATTGAGTCCATGGCGCGTAAGGTACTCGTCCTTGCAGGCTTCCATAAGAGAGAGCTCCAGTATTTGACGCTCATGACAAACACGTGCCACGGCCACCATGACTGGTTCCCCCAAAGGAGATGCTGAAGATGAAGGCTGAGTTTGACTTGAATCTGTCAAAGATGAAGATGACCAAACTAATTAACAGAGTAGCCAAGATGGATAATGATCACTGATATAAATAACAAAGACATTCTGATGCTGATTAAACTCTCTAATAATATTTACACATCCGTAAAAAATTTACAAACTTAAGTTACCAGGCAACAATGTAGGATTATATAAAACATAAACTTAATTTTATGTAGCTTATAACATCTTTATTATACCTATCTGTAACCCTGAAAAGTATGACTATCAACAAAAGAACCAAAATCAAACCGAAAATACCACCTACTACCTTATATCGTGGCATATAAGTCAATCTTTAAAGCTTAAAAAATTCTTTCAATAAAATTAGAGTTGATTCATAGTACATATAGATTTACATTATGAAACAAATTCCAGGTGAAAGACATTTGAGCTTGCAACTAACTTCATATTTTGTTCTTTTGGCTAGTGGGGTCATGATGAGGATTTTCAGCTTGAATAATTGTTATTGTAAATCGCAATAAACATCATAGAATGACACCATGTGATGCCATACATGTCATGTGAACTTGGAGCAATTTCCAGAATATTTTCAGTAAGAAATTTCCCACATATTCATCATCAAATCAGCTGCTCATTACTGTGATGCTTATTTCCATGTTTTATTCAAAGCTTGGATTTTGACTACTCCTTATTGAGATGTTTTCTTCTGTGGTTATTCTTTAAAATTTTAATCGTAAAGGACCTCTATGAAGAAAGATATCATGAAAAGTACAATACAGGCTACTCCCGAGATTCGACCAACTCGAGAATTCGACCGGTCGAGTCGACCCAGCCGATCGATCGGTCGAATTAGAAACTAGTTTACGCGATGTAATTTTCGGCCCGCCCAACCACGAGAGGTTTAGTTTCAGTCTAGACATCGTTATTTCTGCTCTAATTGTTTGAATTTGTGCTGATTCAACGGTTCGAGATTCGACCACGTTTTCAGGACCTCATCCCTGTCTAATCTCGGGAGTCGCCTGTATCTGTTAAGAGAAAGAAGTAGGTCAACTTTTTCAGTGAGTATATGCCAGAAAATTGAGTTTGACTTAATGACAGTACTTATACACAATACTTAGAAGACATAAAAATTGCAAACATTACCCTTTCCTGTAACTTGCGATTCTTCTGAAGCAGCAGACCGCAGCTGACCAACAATGTGCACCATCTCGTAGCCTGCTGTCTCACCACGGCCAACAGCCCTCTGGCTGAGTCGTACGTAGAAAGATAATCTCCTATTACTTCCGGAGTTATTACTGCAACTTGATAATTGCGTAGAAGAAAGTGAGCTCATGGACTGGTCCATCTCCAACGATGGCCCAGGACAACACTTGGTCTCGGATGCCAATACATCTGGTGAACAATACAATAAAGTATAACAGAACTGATGAAATTTAGTAATAACAATATAAGGAGAGATGAAACAGGAAGGCAGAATTATAAAAGTCCAGCTTACACATTAAAATACAATTTAAATATAATATATCGAAAATACACGGTGACAGAACTACCAGATTATACGTAAATCTAATGGCAAGTTTCTGCCTTAAGTTTACATATCAAACTTAATTCCAGCCACAATAAAAGTCCTGAAGTCAAAACTGTTTGGGAAATGAACCAGATCAGATAATAGGATAAGTTGGGTGAAAGGTGAAACCAGGGGCAGTTGGTGACCCATTGAGTAAGGCAAGCAGTGGCACAGTTTTACTTTATGGAGCAAAGCATTATGAAGGCACCCCTCATCATTCATGTATCTCATTGGGAAATATGCTACGGTATAACAATAATAGCACACCTCGTTTGAAACCAAATTTATTTCTCACTTTGTTTCCAATAATTTTAATTAACAGAAATATATTAAATTTCAATTCCAAAATATCATAACTATGCAATTACTTCTATAGCTTCAACTAACTGTAGGCTTTCCGGCTTGAACAATCTCTTTTTTAGTTGCAAAATCTTGATAACTTGAAAATGAATTCATCAATATTGTTTTATTACAGTGTTCATTATCCCCATATATTTTTAGGATAAAAGGAAATCAAGCTTAATAAAAGGAAGTACTGATGTAGTGCACCAAAAATACACTTTATAAACCATGTGGAGGCCACAAAACAGCTAAACATGTATATCTAAAAAAATATGTAAAATCAAATTTCTCCAATAGATGGACACAACGCAGTATTTTCATGTCAACAGCAGTTGAAACTTGCTGCAGCACAGAGAAACAGTCCAAATTCTGCTTACTTCCCCTCTATTGGGCACACATAGGCCCTCCCCTCTTTTCCCCACTCTCTCGTTTCCACATGTATAAACAACAGAGAAGCAGATCTGAAACTGCTTCTCGAGATCTACTCAACAACAATTGAGTAATATGAAATGCAATCAAGTTAGTAGAAATTCGTTCAAATGACGAAAATACTAAATATATTTCTATTAATTTTATAATAGTAACTAAAGTTATTTTAAGTAATTAAAAAATCGGTACAACATAAATTGTACAAACTTTCTCATATACTAATGCATTGTTTAGTTATCTTTAGAAAATGAAAATCGTATCAGTCGGATTTTAGAAAATCCAATTTTTGTTAAAGTTGCCCAAGAATAATTTAGCCTTGTATTCATTCATTGAGAAAAATGAAATTGTAGTATTATTGCAGACGAATATTCAAGTAACTCTACGAAATTTTATCAAAATCGTTTGAGCCGTTTTTGAGAAAATCAAATTACTGTTAAAGTTGCCTAGAATAAACTAGCCTTATATTCATTTTTTGAGAAATATGAACTATGTAGTATTATTGAAGACGTAAACTCAAGTAACTGTACGAAATTTGATCAAAATCTTTAGAGCCGTTTTTGAGAAAATCAAATTGTTTTTAAAAATGTGTAGAATAAACTTCCCTTAATTATTGAGCAATGTCAACCATTTCTTCGTAGCCTCTGCTCTGTATGATAAAATGCCTAAGTACGAGATTTCATTTATTTTTGCTCTAATGTTTAGGCTCTAGAGCCGATAACAGACAGACAGACACAGCCAAACAGGCAGAGACAGACAGACAGATGGCATTACAAAAACCACTTTTTCGGACTCAGCTACACCTAAAATGTATATTTCCGTCAAAATGTCAAGGTTGAATTTTTTCACAATTACAATACTTAATATACTTCGTATATGAGTAAGTAAAAAGGTTGTTGCATTGTTGTTTTACTAGGAAAGCAGTGCTGCATAGACCGACCATCCCTGGGTGAAACCATTCCTAAAATAAGACATTCCAAATTTTTAAAAAATTATACACCTATATACAAGTTCTGTAGTATAAAAATAATCACATGAAGTGATGGCTCTACAAGTTGCAAGCACAGATGTAGTATCCTGATATGGGAGAATTAGTGGCATAGAATTATTGTAATTGTACATTTAAGTTTCTTTTAAAAATTCAATTCTACAAATTTGCAAACCAAAAAATAAAAATAATATTTTTTATTTAAGTAAATGTCAATAAAATTCTGTATTTACAATAAACAAGTATTGCACAGCCCCAACAAATGTTGATTTGAGAATTTGGATTGGCTGTCTTTATTTAGGGTTTATATGAATGGAGATTAAGGGTGCACTACTGCCATCAACAACATTATAAGTATAATTTTATGCATAAAACTGCATAGGAAACTTCTTACTTACATAAAATATTAAAACATAAGCAATCACAACCATCTTTGGTGGTCGTTGCATGAACCATGTTCTGGCCAAAGTAAAAAAATTATGGGACAGAAATCATTAGATAAGTTGTAAAGATAGGCTTTTCCTACCCTACACAATAAGAAGATTTTACTGATAATGCAAGTCACAAAATTTAAATTTTGTTAAGAAATCCAGCTCTTAAGATAGACTGAAAAAGTAATTGAAAAAAATTTGAAAACTGGCATAAAGTAAGCTTTACCTCAATTTAAACAAAGGGGCATTTATGGATGAATTAAATACAGTAAAGGAAAGCTCATACCATTGACTGCATCCGGGTCATCTTTTACTTCACTTGCCCCATCTTCTTCTGCAGAAAGGTTGCTTGCCACTAATTTATGATCCTCACTGTGAGTTATTCCATACAAAGACTGGCCCAGGAGATCATTCTGAGAAAATAAGAAAATGAATAAAACTAATAGAATCATACAACAAATAATGAAATTCCCACTCTTCACCTTCAGAAAGATGTAAATCATTTACATGAAACATTCATGCTACCTTTACATAATATTCAGTACCTTTTACAACTTGTTAACGCTAGCAAATGAGCTTGAAGTTTGCCAAAGCACAGAGCTATAATGAAAAAACCAAATGCAAAGGAAATAAATTTTTCTTTACTTTGTCTGCACTATCACCTGACCTCTGCCCCAATTTTTAGACACATAATTTCAAGCAGGTCGGATAGTTTTAAAAAATTTTAGACTGAATTATTGTTATTCATAGTTTTGCTACGAAAACTATGCTTACGAGTGTCATTTATCCTTCATCATATTCTTTTTATCATTATTTGTCATTCTATGCATGCAGGTTATATCATATAAAAAAATTATTTGACATAGTGACTCTAATAAGGAAAACATGTCTCAAGCAGATATGATAAAAATTCTCTCGCCATCAAAGGGCAACCTAAGTGAAATTTTCAGCTACCATAAAGGTTAAGAAAGTTAAACCACCCTTCTTTTACAAAGCATTTCTATAATGAAAAAAGGTACAGTTGTATTAACATGGCCACACTACCTAGTTCTACGTTTCCCCCTTAGATGGCACTACTTATGCGCACCGGTCTGCCAACTAAGAACTTCCTATTTTGACCATTACGTGGCACTATGTCCATTACTTGATATGTCTGCGATGTTTCTATGTTCTCATTCCTGGCGGATTGGGATTTCCCCAAATCCAGAGATCGCCACAACCCAACAATTGCTTTAAAACCCTTACGTGCAACACTAGCGCAATCACAAAAACATCAGGCGTTAAAATGATTACGGGTTCTTTAAATGGAACCTATCCCTCAGTCCTGGTTTGCAAGCTAAATTAGCTTGCAAGCTTTTTTATAACAATTAAGTTTAGTGAAAAAGTTGTAATGGGTGCATTAAATGGAACTTATCCTTCAGTCCTGGTTTGCAAGCTAAATTGGCCTGCAAGTTTTTTTTATAACAATAACATTTAGCAAAAAAGTTATAACGGGTGCCATAAATGGAACCTATCCCTCAGTCCCGGTTTGTGTTGGTATTATCTGCTGAAATGTCTACTATTTTACCAATAATATCATGTTTTTGAGCAACTTTCAAAAGGTGGTCAACAATAAGATCTGAGGTTTCTCCGGAGAGACTGCAATATTCTAATATTTCTGTTGAAATGCCTTTATTGGGAATAAAGTACCTTACAATAATCGGTACAATCTTTAGGTCAATATGGTTAGAAGCATCTACAGCTAAGCAGCAATATTTTGTATTTTTAGGTCTTCCAGTATTTCATTTCTTGCATATGGCGATACTACATTCACAGCAATAGCTCTGCATTTTGTTTGTGCACAGGTAAACCTTTTGTTTAGAAGTGTCTTTAAAAGAGCTGAAGTACAATTCATGGACTGGAAACTATGATTATGTTTGACAGTATGATAAACAAACGTAGCCACTTTTGCAGCTAGTTCTCGTTCTTCGTCGCCCAGAGTTTGTTTGCCAAAAAATGATGTTAATGAATGACTGGAGACTTTTGCAGACACAACAGCCTTATGTTCTTTTGTGCTGACATGATCAAATATATCTGCCTTCCCTCCGTGACCAACACTAAACACAGCATGGCACAAGGAACACTCCACTTTTGAGGAATCACTCCCAAATATAATAAGGGTTATATTTTATATTAAAAATATAAAAATTATAGAACGCTGAAAGTAGAACACCTAGAAAAAGACGTGAACAATGCAGTGCGGACAATGCAAACTGAAACAATGATTAAACGAAACTCAAATCCATAAGAGTATCTCGCAACAAAGCAGTACGGTGATGCTATGGCATTTTAAGGATTAAAATTATTTTCATATTAAATGTAACCAGTATATAACACCAAACTTAATGGCAAGCATTTGCTACTTTGTCATGAGATACTCGTACACTCGCATTTGATCCACTGTAGCCAGCTGTCAGGTGAGAATGTTTGAGAAACAATGTCTTCTTGAAAAAACCGGGACATTTGGCATCCCGAATCGACTTTGTCAGGACATCGGGACAGAGCTCTGTGAAATCTATAAATCCGGGACTGTCCCGGGAAGACCGAGACGAATGGGATCCCTATACATATAGTACCAACATATTTTATATGTCATTTTGACGAAAATTTTTAATCGGACGGAATTTCTGCTTATAATGCTGCTAGCCAAAATTGTGGAGAAGGGGGATGGGAGATGTCGCTGCCCTGGGCCTGCTGAGAGGCCCGGTTCCCTTTTTTAACTTAAAACAGAGAAAAGGGGCCCGGCAATGGTATTTGCCCCAGGGCCCGCACTGGCTCTCGGCGGCCCTGATTGGAAGTACATATTAGTGTAATGAATGGGTGTTTCAAATAAATTAAAACTTTGGAATTCTGTTGATGTAATATTTATGAAGTGCCTATATTTTAATTTCCTCGAAGAATTTTTAATTAAGAAGGGAATGGATTCTTGGAGGGAGAAATAATAGACCATTGGAAAGAAACACACACACTGCATCAATGCAGGAGCATGGCATGGGATGAGTTGGAGAATTGACTATAACAGGTAACACTTCTCTCAGGACATACCATTACTGAAACTGATCTATTAAGTGATATGAAATAGAATTTTTATTTTGTCTCCGGCAACATTTCTACACTACAGTCCTGTATTGATTAAAGCCTTTTATTCAGACGCATAATAAAACCAAGATAAAGAACACAGTTCTCAAAGTGCCAGAATTGTTGCCCAACAGCCAGTTACATATTTCACCTACAACTGCAAATGCAAATAAATATACAAAATTTTACCCATTAATTACATATCATTAAAAATACTGCCAACTCATACCAACCTGTGTGTGACCAAGAAGTCTCTCAACATGTTGTGATACAAAGACAATTTTTCCAGATGCCATTACCACAAGTAGAAAGCCATCCATATCCTAAGACGAAGTAGATAAAAGATGGGCATGAAATACAAATATATAGCATACTTTTTTCAAAGTATAATTATTTTTACAACAAAATGTCTACTATAAAATAGTGAACTATGATCTAGCATAAACATTTTAAATCCCAAATTAATCACTTAAAAAAATCCAATTCGAAATTAAAATAGTAAATATTCTATTAAATGTACTAGAATTTATTCTCATTGGTGAAGATAATTCCAGAAATTATCTCACATTTTAGACTCAATAAGAAGCCTATTATAAAACTGAAAAAGAAAAAATGAAATATAATGGCAGATTAACAAAATGCTTAAAAATGGAAACTATGACTATGAACAGGAAAAATGATTTCATTACTTAAGTTTGTAACAGACATAAGTTACAACGTTACCTCGAGAACTTTCTCAGAGAGGTTGAAGGCCTTCAGTGATTTTGGCAGGAAAGGACGCAATGGACCATCAGGGGGAATGAGAGCTACAAAAGAAAGGGATAATGAATTTCAAACACAATGAAATAAGCAAAATGTGCATTACAATCATAGCACATTTTCTAATTTTTAAAACACTCCATGCTCTCTTTATAAGTTACTAGTACAAGCGCCCATTGAAGTTCGACGAATTTAGTGAATTTACTTTCGTTACCAATTCTAAGATGTATGCGGGATGTACAAAAACTTTTTAGTCAATGAAAAACTGAAAATCAGGTATAAAGAATAATTTTTAAATTAATATTTCTTAACAATTAATCAATTTTTTGTAAACAATGTTTTCAACTACATCGCATCAAAATATAACGATCATTTTATTTATACTATATTACAGCATTTGTTATGCTTTTTTCTGTTAAAAAATAATGCTCTACAATAGGGCTGTCCAACTGGTGGGCCACATCTGGCCCACAGCATGATTTTATATGGCCCACAGCATGATTTTATATGGCCCACAGCATGATTTATCCATCCCGAGGTAAGGGCGATCTGGGCGGCCGCCTGGGGCGCCAAAGCTATAGCGGCGCTTACCTGTTGGTTCATTTGTATCTATAGAATACTGGTAAGCTGCCTAAACCATACCAGTCATAAAACATGCTTCCCTGCATGCCTCTTTCCTCTTCCAAAGTCTTTACCACCATGTGCGAAAACGGATGGGGAAAACCAGGAAGATGAAAGCAGCTGAAATATTTCCCCCGGACACTCGCTAACAAGTGTGTCCGTTATGGTTCCATATTTCTCTTGGAAATGGCCCCAAACCTACTAAGGGGTGCATGGGCAATACACTAACGATGCACATTAGGGGAGCATGTTTTCCGTCCTATCTCCAATCTTCGCTCAAACAAAATTTCTCCTACCCCCCTCCCACAACCCCCACCAGTCAGTGGCTCTCAGCATATGAGGCCCATCACACCAAAGAAGTTGGACAGCCCTACCCTACAATACTGACATTCTTTAACCATTTTCCTAAATATGAATCACCTCATCGAATAGCTAATCCATTTCCTCTTGCTGAGCTTAAATTTGTGTTGTTTCTTCGTCTTCAGCTGTTGGTTGCATCGATTCTGTTTTAGATTCTTCTTATATTTCCCCCTTCTTCATCTTCTTCATTTCTTCTTTGGAACCTGATTTTGTTTATGCTCTCTCTCGCTCTTTGCCATTGTTCATATGTCCATATTGATCTTCTCGCTCTCTCTCTTCTACGTCGTTCTTCTTATCTTCTTCTGTCTCTTCATCTGCTCTCCTTCTCCTAAGTTCTCTATAATATCATCTTCTATCTTACATTTCACGAATTAACAGGCTATTATTGCCTTAAACTTTTTATTAAAAATTATATTTGTAATAATTAAAATGCTGACAACAACAACTTGGGAAATTGCAACTAAAAATGATTTACTGTCAAAGATAAAAATAATGAGTAAAAGCAGTTATGTAAACTAAACATAAAATTATAAAATATAATAATTGTCATCTCTTATGTGACTAACCAATTCAAATAAAAATATGCATTAAAGAAACGCTATTATGTAATTTATGTAGTTATTAATGCATTAAAATTGTTTATGTAATTCTGAAAAACTTGAACATAAATACATATTAACTTAGTCGAAATATTCATGAATCTGGCGACAATGCAGGTTTCCAAACCAATAAAGTTCTCCATTATTATAAACCTGAATATATTGGAAAAATATGTCATGCAAACATTAAGTGATTTCGAATGAAGACAAAAATCGTCGACAAGAATAAGAAACTTTATTCATTTTTCTTGAAAACTCATAATCCTAAGATCATATGTAAATTTTTTCTAATTTAAACTTCCAAAAGTAGAAAAGCCTGCACAGCAAAAATATGATTTTTACATGTTATCTTATGGGAAATAGAAATTATAATCTGGAATCAAATAGTCTTTATTCATGTTTTTTTTGCCGTTCCATTTTAATCTCTGAATCAAGCATTCCTTCCAATTTTCAATCTTCTATCTATTCGGGAAGATTGTTAAAACACTCTAAAACTGTTATAAGAGTTTAAACCATTTCCTGACACCCGTCCTTTACATATATAGTATAGACATAGCTCTCTATAAGTTTATAGCTGACACATAAGGTGAAATATGGTTTTACTCTAAAATCTTATCTATGAAACTGTACACTTGGCTACAGGGAATAAATGAAAATGATTATCTGAATACAGGCGATGCCCAAGATTCGACTGCTCGACATTCGAATAACTCAAAAATTTGACCAATATACATTATAACCCCAACTCAACTTTCAATCGGTCGAAGTTTGCCTATTCAACCAATCGACATTTAATACTTCATGACTGGCCAAATTTTTATCTGTATTTAACCACTCCTGCACAGCTTCCTCGTCAACATTCGCACATCCACTAATCTGGTGTAAATTGTTTAATACTTCAGGTACTGTTTCATTAAAACTGTCCTCAAAACCAAGAAATTCCTAATCATTTCCTGGTCAAAGTTTTTGCCATGATTTTTTTAGTCGAGCTTTTTACCGATTTCATAAATAGCGTCCAACACTGATAGTTTTTTCCAAAACAACAGTAAATCAAACTTGAGTAATAAATTTCTTCAATAAATTGTTTCATATTTTGTTTCACTCCTTGATCCATAGGCTGCGTCAAAGCTGTCACATTTGGAGGTAAATGCTTCACAAAAATATTTCCATATTCAGGCTTTAAAATTCCTTCATTCAGGTGACTAGCAGCATTTCCTAAGAGCAAAACAGCTTTTTGTGACAGATCTAGAGATTCTAAGTGTTGACGCACTGAAGAAATGAATTCTGTTTTAAATCAGTTCGTAAAAATTTCTCTGTCCATCCATGCTGACTTATTGTTATAGTAATCTACAGGTAAATTGGATAAAACTTTACCTTGTGAGAAAGCACATGGTTTTTTAGCAGTCCTGATAACACATGGTTTTAAAAAATGAGACCCGGTGGCATTACCGCAGCACAAAACTGTAAGGCATTGCTTTTTAATTTTATGCCCCGCAGCACTTGTTTGTTTCAGTTTCATGAGCTAAAGTTTTTTTTAGGGTAAACAATTCCAGGAAAAACTGGTTTAATCAGCATTATAGATTTTTTCTGACATGAAACCTTCATTTTCAACGAAAATTCATTCCTTGACAATGCATATCACCTGCAATCTCTTGCGCTGTCGCATTGTTTTTTAGCGGCCACCTTCTCATATCCCAAATTATTTTCGTATATTATTTTTTCAATTATTTTAGGGACGTCCCGGTTAAACCGCATCCTGGTTAATCCGACCATGGATAATCAAGAGTCTACTGTAATTACATATTGATTCCGTTTGAAGAATCAATCAAATTTACCATGAAATAAAATTTTCCGGTCATAGCAGATTTTTTCTCATTTCCACATTTCCCAACAAATTGCTAAATGAGGCAAATGACCCTTTGACATCATTTTATATTGTTTATGAAAATGGTTCCACAAATACCAAGAGCTAATAAAAATTACTTTTACATTTACTGTGTGATGGTTTTTATTTTATTTCAATAGTGTAGATAGTTCTCTTCTAATAATTATTTTCCCAAAACCCCAACTTTTACCTGGCAGAGGGAAAAAACCTTGGCAGATGAGCTATACCCACCCAAAAATCTTGTAACATAAAGGTTAAAGAAGGAAATTTTTACATAAACCATAAAAAAATAAAATTTGTGATTGTGATGACTTGCTATGTAATATCTATAGTTATTTACAGTCTCATGTCAGATAAAAATTATACTGTCTAATAATTCATATATTTTTACTATAATGCTCTGATAAAAAATACACAATTACATTGCGGACCTGTCTTCTTTCCTATCCAATGAAATATTCTTGCATTCACAGTGCATGTTTCACGTATGTAATTCAGAAAAGGTAGAACACGCAAGTCAAACAATCCCCTCTTTAAGAAGATTGGGATATATTTGATTTGAATATATTTACGCTCCGTCTGAGTGAACTCTATGCTATCTTCACTCTACAGTTGATTTATCTGAAAAGTGATCCTTCCATATTGATGAGCTGACCCAAGTAAATGAAATTTGTGACTCCCTTCAGTCCTGCTCTGTTGATACATATCTTCTCATGATTTATGCAGGAGTTGTACAATACATGTTTTATTAATAT
Organism: Uropetala carovei; assembly: GCA_036926305.1. Classification (NCBI taxonomy): domain Eukaryota; kingdom Metazoa; phylum Arthropoda; class Insecta; order Odonata; family Petaluridae; genus Uropetala; species Uropetala carovei. Next base: position 2,541,556 of record JAXCHB010000005.1, read on the forward strand.
TAATTTTAAGTCCATCTTTTTAGCTTGCCTAATTCAATTCCTCAGTTCTTCTATGGAGGTCTTCTGTACTTGCATGGATCCATGACTCTGATATGGTCTTCAGTTTTAGGCAAAGTGGAAAACTTCTAGAGAGAATATTTTCTATACCCATTGCCTCGAATATATCTGTTGTGATGCCATCAATTCCCTTTCTTGCCTCTTCTGGAAGAATATTGGCAACCTCTTCAGAAGGCATATTTCTTCCTTCATTTACTTCCTCATTGGATAGTGGATCTTCGGGGTAATCAAACCATCTTTTAAGATCAATACCATCAGCTTTTTGTGTTTGTATTTCTGGTTAATTAGGATCTTGTACTATTTTAGCTGTAATACCTACCACACCACTAATATAAAATGGAAGTAGGAAACCTGGTGCAGGCATTAGCATGATTATTACAAAGAGCACCACAGGGGACAATTGATTAACTGAATAACAGCCCTTTCGAAGGACAGAGTGCTGACTTACACATCCTCCTCAAATCACACTGGGGTGAAAAATCTGACTTCCACCAGATTTGAACTTGGGACTGCTGAATGGAAGGCCAATGCTCTATCCACTTTGCACCCGCCACCCTACTGCCATTAGCTCTTGCCAACTGAGAGGCATTGCTTTATTTTTTTTATAGCTTCTATTTCCTTATATAATTTTTTTGATAAATTTATGGTTGTAATTATTCACATCTTCTTTGATGGTCTTCCTTATAGGTTTGTATGGTTCCGCAAAGTGGATCAAAATTTTGGTCTTGTTAGCAATTTTCATTTCTCTTATTTTCCTCATCAGCAATCTTGTCTTTTTTTTCAGATAACTTTTAATTTAGTTTGGCTTTAACAGTTGTATTTCTTGAGTACTGAAGTGAATAATGAAGTGATAAAAGTTATTAATAAAGCTCTTGCCAACATAAGAAATAAGTTAAACCTAGCTCTCAATGCTTCTTAGATACTATATTAGACTACATTTCTACAAAAAACTAAAAGTTTCAGAGCTTGACAATAATTATGCTAACGTTATTGAATAAGAAAATAAGGAATACAATAAAAGGCTGTAAATGCAATTAACACCATTTTGAATGAAGAAAGTAAACTTTTGACATAAGAAACACACAGAAATATGTCCAGAAAACATTAAGAAAATTCTCTTAAGTTATGCTACTTTAAGACAGCAAGAAATGATGTACTGATTTATTTTGAAGGAATGTTTATAGATTATTTTCTTACTTCTTTCTTACATTACTTCCTTCACCATCAAGATGGGAAGGGAATAAAATACATACTGCGATGCATCCGAAGGAAAGTCGCACTCAGCCGGAGGACGGAGGTCTTGTCAAGTCTTCTTGGAGACGATGACACCATTGGCACAAGGGTTGCAAGCTCCCCAATGTAAGTATTAAGCTTGTCCCGCCGCATCTTCTCTGCCATGTTACGCATGGCTCGGCTTGAACTGAAAATGAGTGAAAAAGAAACATTCACCTTTCTGACAATTCAGTCAACAACAATTTTATTTCATTTTTCATTTGTCATGAAGAGAAAATTGACACCATCAATGATTTAACCAATAATTACAAAAAAATTAAAAACTTGACCGCAAATTTCACTTTGTTATACATTACTTGCAATTAAAAAGAAAGCATAGCTTACAAATTATTAACGTAGAGAATGAACTATACCATAAAACGATAAATGAAAATTGTATGAAGAATTATACCATGAGGAACTGATGAGATACTGGGAAAAATTAATGGCAGACTAAAGATGTAAGCTTAAAAAAAATAACAAAATACATTTTACCAGAATATTCTAGATTACGATAATGAGGAAAAAGAAGACAAGTGCTGGTATGAGGTTTATCGGAGAATTAAATTTTTTAAGTGCAATATGATACTAATTTTATTGGTGACAAAAAATGCAAAATTCAGAGCACGGATGAAGCAGATAAGATGGATTTGTGACTCATTTTGGAAACCACTACCCTTGTACCAATGGAGATCTTTCAAATATGGGAAAGAATGGGAAAAATGGAAGGTAGGGAGTAAGTGTAGAGAATGAAAGAGTAATTAGTTGTGGGACAGGAGGATAAATGGTCAAATAGGAGATGAGTGATGCACAAAAGAAAGGAATGCCCACAAAAGATGATGGAAAAATAATCTGGCCGTAAAATATGAGCATTTAAAACAATGCCCGCAGAAGAGGATGGTGGAAAAAGAATCTGGCCGTAAAATATGAGCATTTAAAACAAACTTAACAATCTTCACATCCTTCGCCCAAAAGCACTCTCTCGCAATTCTTGTTAAGGTATGCACAAACGAGGCGACAAATCCATCAAATTCCGCGACACTTATCTATTCACCGCTAAGCGGAGAAAAAATTACCATCCTCCATTTCTGGAACCCAATTTGCGCCTGCCTCTGGTTGAAAGGCCCCCGAGCGCACAGCGATTGAGCAGGGTCATGTCATAGGACCGAAGTGCCCGAAAATCGACAGCAGAGGAAGAGATGGAAAGGGAAGTTTTGAGGGAGCGAGCGAGAGAGCGTGGGGCGGAAGACAAGATGGTCTGCACGGGCTGCAGCAGGCGTGAGATCTCAGATTGATCGTTTGTTGAGAATAGTTACATTGGATCTCTTATTTCATTGCGACAGAGAGATAGATGGAGAGTAAAGTGGAAGGGATGGGGGGTATTCGCGATAACACTTGCTGCGCGCTGACCCGAGGGGTTAACCGTAACGAGGGCCTAAAACATAAATAAAAGCACATGTCGACGCATGCACTGACGGGACTCAGTATCTCTAAGTAGTTACTAACTCAACAAATTATCCCATTAGCACCGATATGCCTGCGCTAAATATGGAGATGCGATCTTTGTAACATAATGATCATGAGACTCTTGACGGCTGTGCGCATGTTTAATCTCCACGGTGAAGAGTGCGAATGGTCTTTGGCAGAGGCCGGCATTCAATGCCAGCGTAAAAAAACGATACTGTCCAATAACCATAAAGCGATACCGATCGAATATTTACGCGTGTTCAGCGGAAAATTTGAACGTTTTTGCCAGATTCCTTTAACACCCGCGAACGATGGGTATTACCGTCAATATTCCGCCAAAAAAATTAGTATTATATTAAATTAGTGGCGAGAAGAAAAACGATCAAAATTTACATTAATAACGGAAGTTACACAGAAATGAACACGCCCACACACGAAACTGTACGCAACGGAACCGGAAGAAAAAATATCGGGATCCGCCAACAACATTGCAACGTGTATCACATAGCTTCGGAATAAATTGTGGGATACTGATAAGATTCACTTAATTACGTAAAATGTTGCAAGGTTGGGATTATAAAAAAAACTCGACCTTTCAAGAACTGTTTAACTAGCAAGCTTGAACCCCATAATCCTTCAGTGAATCATTTCCCGCTGTAGGAAAAAAAATAATCCAGATACGTTAAAAAATAATTTGCTGCAGATGCGAAACGAGGAGCAGAGATTGGAAAAGAACGTTACACGCAATGACAACAGTCCGTTGTCTCCCGCTCGCTGCCTCTATTGAATACGATTAAATGAGTGCGTGCGCACCCAATACTTATGCCCGTAGGCGTGTTAGAGGACTTTACTTAAATTATCTTGAATGAATATCCTTTAATATAACACGGCTAAGATATACACACTTCTTCCTCGAAGAACTTTTCTACAAAATTCAGCGATAAATATTTATATCTGCGAGCGAATACATTTAAATAAAATTCCGCGGCATGACGACATAAAGTCGAAATTGAGCATGATGTTTTTTTTACGGCCGTCGCGAAAACGAGAAACAAAAACAACCCACGTTAAATAGGCCACGCTAGCAACCAGATGCCAGCGAAAAATACCTTAACTAATCCGGCAAACAAGGCAATATCGTGCAAAGTCAGCGGATGTCGATGTGTTAACAAAAGTTAGTGAATTATGAGGAAAAATGTTTCACGCCGCGATTGAACTTGAACTTGGGGGGGGGAGGGAAAACTTCGTTGACCTCAAGCGAGCGCCTCTACGGCCGTAAGGCGTCCTACCCTTGGAGCCTCATGACTTAGTACGCAATTCTATAATGGCGTCTTGAGCAATTCCTTTCCTTTCATTAACTTTGGAACCATTAAAGCTGATTACAAAGGAAATCTCGCGGCGAGATAAAAGAATTTTTTGACAGCAAAGCGCGTGGAACGATATTGGATGTTCTTCCCTGTCCAAACGAAATTAAATTTGAACAATTTAAAAGACCTAATTGTTTACATCTACCGAAGTTAATAGGAGTATACCAAGTTATAAAAGAAAATACGTAGAAATAACCGCTCCGACAGACGGGTACAACTGGTCCTTTTTCTCGAATGCACTAATATAGGCTAATAAAAGTTTGTATACGTGCAAGTAAAGTGCGACGATGACACCACTTGTCACATACGTACTTTTGGCGCCTACCAGGGCAACGATGTAATGCAAAATGTAAAATTGCGAGAGAACCATACTAGGGTGACCATCCATCCCAAATTTGGAGGGGCAGTCTCTATTTTTCGTCAATCGTCCCGCAATTTTACGTCCTAACTTTTGTCCCGCTTTTAAAAAAAAATCGCGATTTACATCCCAAATTGTCATTTAAACTGTCTTGGAACACCGGTGAAAACAACCTATCTGATATCTATCGCATTTATCTATCTACGGCTGATCCGTCAAAAAAATATCACCATAAATATGCCACTGTACTATAACCCTCCTTATAGTCGCTAAATGATTGAAAATATCCCTCCTTAGCTTCCTGAAAATTTGGCCACCTTAGTTGATGCCATATGCACTTCTCATCTAAAAAGTAGTCGCCAATGGTGACCATTTTCCAAAAACTAAATTTGTAGTTGATGATAACTTGGTTCATTCTATAATGTCATGGCTAAATAATTTACCTCGGCTACATGCAGTCCTACGAAGAAATATCGGTCATTAAGTAAGGTTAAGAACTTAAGGTTCCTCCTAGTATTTAGACGTCTTGAAAATAAGGCAATGCTGATAAAGGATATAAGGTTACCGTTTAGCTGCTCCATCTACTGGAAATGCTTTTCCAGAGATTATAACGAAAGAAAATAATTTCATATTCAGCACTATAAGCAACCTGATCAATTTTAATCCTCATTATGACATACGTATATTTTTACCAGAGATGAATCATCATTCGACTCGAAAATATCAGACCAAAACGACTTTACAGGTAAAAATGGAATAAATAATTAATTTTTTAACAAAATATACTCAGTTGAAAGGCATAATAAAGGAGCACAAAGTACTCTTCCGTTCATTATTTTTTAGATAATGCTCGTCCCTGAGAAATTATGCAAAAAAATTTTGCTCAACAAACAGAGAGCATGGCGAAGGAAAACGCGGAAAACTCACTAATACCCAATGCGGGATTTTTTTTGGTTATTAATATTTGCGAGACAAATTATGCACGGTAAAATGAACGCTAAACGTTTCTTATGTTTCTTTTATGCTAGTATTTGCCGCGAAATTTACCATCTCCAGGGGTTTAGGACGAGAATAAAACGAAACGCACTAATGTCCCAACCCAAAGCATTAATTATGCTCGAAATCTATCCTCACCTTTTCGAACTTCAAGGTTTTTGAGCGGCCACTACAGAAGCATCTATCGCCGCTTGATCACCGTTAAACATTTATAAGTATAAAAGTTGGCAAATGTTCAGAAATTAACTGACGCCTACAGTTGTGGAACTGAAAAAAATTACTACGGTACCATGGTCTGCTATCTTTATTAATCGAACTTGTTTTATTGAGTTTGAATTATATTCTCGTTATTATTCCAATTCGATATATCGACTTTTATTTCTCGAATCGTCCACCATTCGATTATTCCTTGAGACGAGTTATAAAGCGGCTCCACTGCCAACGTGGATTTTTATATATGATAATAGTTCGCAGAAAAAATATAATTCTTCCTGTCATATCTCGGCAAAATCTCCTTTCCATCCTTTTTCATTCCGACTAATTAAAAGCAACAAGTTTAGCCTATCTTTCCCTGCGCTTCTCCCGACCACTCCACGCACGGAACCTGAACCTTTATTTCTTCCAACGATTCAGAAAATGTTTCGCACACACGATTGAATGTGACCTGACGTAACCCCTAACTGCTTCCGAGATTTAATCGCCAGGAAAAATTTACTTTGGCAGAAAACAATCGAGGTCCCCCGTAACGCGAACCTTAAAGGAAGACGTGAAAATATCTGACCCGTGAAAAATTCCAGAAACAATTCTTCAGCTACTAAATAGGAATAAACACCCTCTTCGACAGCTGCCTAAAATTCTAGCTAATGAGGTTGGATAGTATAAGGCAGTGGTTTCCAACCCGTGGTCCGCGAGTCTACTAAAGGCGGTCGGCCGAAAAAAATAACATCCTCACTGATATTTTCCTCAAATATATTTGTTGAAGTAATGAATAAGAATTTTATAAAATTTAAGGTATGAGCATTAAAAACGTCTGCTGAATACATATTATTTCTTTGCTATGACGTTAGATTTCCATATCATAATAGGTAGTCTGTCCGTAGACAGGTCCGTGATTATTCATGGTTAAACTTGGTTCTCCATATACTCCTAATTTTCGTAGTCTTCTTCATGTCTTGATAGGTCTCTTTCCCTTTCAAGTCGTCTATCAGCTGACACCTTTTCCTACCTCTTTCTCTTTTTCCATCCAGTTTTCCTTCTAGCACTTCTTTAATCATGCTCTCTCTCCTCAGGTAATGCCCAATCCAGTTCGCCTTCCTCTTTATGATAGTCTGTATAATCGTTCGATTCTCTCCTATTCTTCGCAATACTTCCTCGTCTTTCACCCTATTTTATCCTCAGCATCCTCCACGTCCACTTTCCGAAGCTTTCCAAGTATTTAATATCATTTTTCCTTAGCGTCCACGTTTCCGCCCCATACAAAGGTATACTCCATATATAGCATTTTATCAACTTTTTGCGGATATTCTCCTTTATATTCCCCGTTAGTCGAAGTTTCTTTCTTCTGAAAGCGGCTTTTGCTTTCGTTATTCTAGTCCTGATTTCATCGGTACATTTTGCTTCTGTCAAAATATTGCTTCCAAGGTATTTATAGTGTGAAACTTGTTCTAATGGCTTTCCTCCAATACTTATGTTCAAATTTTCTTCGTATTTACTTGATATTCACATGACTTTGGATTTTTCTGTATTAATTTCCATACCGTATTTTCTACCTGTTATCACTAGTCTATTTATAATTTTCTGGAGTTCCTTTTTCTTTCTTGCTAGAAGTACTTGATCATCCGCGTATTTCACTGTTCTTATAATCCTTCCTCCGATTTTGAAATCTCCCGTACCTTCTAACACTTCCCGCATTAGTCTCTCTCCATATGTATTGAATAGAATCGGCGATAGACAGCAGCCGTCTTACTCCTCTATCGATATGTACTCCGCTGGTGTCTGCATTCTCCAACCTGACCTTTACAACTTGATTCACATATAGATTCCTGATCAGTCTCCTGTCTTTCCAGTCCACACCTATATCTTTTAATATCCTCAACAGCAGTACCCAATTTACTCTATCAAAGGTCTTCTGCCAGTCGACAAAACATACGCAGCAATCTTGGCTGTACTCTATTGCCCTTTCTGATATGATTCTCACTACACCGATAGCATCTCTGGTTCCTCGTCCTTTTCTGAAGCAGAATTTATCTTCCCCTAGCATTTCTTCGGCTTTTTTCTATAGCCTTTTATTAATAATCCTCGTGATGATCTTCGAAGTGTGTGACAGTAGGCTTATCGTTCTGTAGTCTTTACACTGCATTGCATTTTGGCTTCTTCTTTTGAGGGATCATTGTTACATCTAAGAAATTCTGAGGCCAATCTCCCGAGTCGTAAATCTTGTTAATTAGTTTCGTAATCACTTTTAATCCTTCCGATCTCATGACTTTAAGTACCTCTGCCGGTATTCCATCGCTGCCTGTAGCTTTTCCTTTCTTTAGTTCCAGTAGTGCCTTTTCTACTTCACTTTTCATAATACTTGGTTCCAAGTTGTCTTCTTCAACGTTATCCTCTTCCTCCAGTTCCATTTGTACCGATCCTGCCTGCTTTTTGTGTAGTTCCTTAATGTATTCTTCCCATACCTGTGCTACATCCTTTGGTTCTGCAACTATTTTTCCATCTGTATTCATAATCCCTTTACCACGAATCCAATTAGGCTTCTTATCTTCTAACTTCAGTGCCTTAGCGTACATCATATCGTACCGTCTTAACTTCTCCATCTGTTGTATTTCTTCACATTTTTCTTTTATCCAAATTTCCCTAGCTTTATCTGTTACCCTTCTCAACTCTTTGTTTATGCATCTATAGTTGGCTCTACCTTCCTCACTGTTAACATTTTTCCATTTCCTTCTCTCATCCATTTTCTCCAGCATTTCCTTAGTGATCCATGGTTTTCTGATTTTCTTCTCGTTTCCCAATCTCTTTATTCAAGGTATCTTTTATGCTGGCTTTCACTTCCTCCCATTCTGTATCCACGGTCTTCGGTTTGTTTTCCAAATTTCTAAGACGATATTCCAACTTCGTGCTGAAGGCATCTTTCTTTTCTTTCAGTTTTTCTAGGTCTCAAGTCTATCTTTTTCTTCTCGTTTTCCATATTTGTTTAAGCTTTGTAGTTACATCGACTATTAGAACGATGTGATCTGAATCAATCTCCTGGTAATGTCTTAGCATTTTTTATGCTGTTCGTGAATCTTTGTTTTACTAGGATGTAATCTATTTGGCATCTCATTCTATCTCCTGGGCTTTTCCATGTGTACAGCTTTCGTTTATGGCTTTTGAACCACGTATTAGTCACTACTAGGTCGTTATTAACGCAGAATTCTACCAGTTTTTCTCCTCCACGGTTTCTTTTCCCAAGTCCGTACTGACCGACAACATTTCTTCTTGTCCTTCTCCAACTATGCTGTTCCAATATCCCATTATTATGCAGTTTACCTTTCCTCTTCCATCTTCTTCGTAAATCTTGTTAATTTGTTCGAACATCTCCTCGATTTATTCTTCTTGATGTGCGCACGTTGGCATATATACCTGGATTATCAACATGTCCATTGGGACTGCTTTTAGTTTTATTACCATCAAGCTATCGTTCGTTGCTATTATCTTTGTCACGCTCTTCATCATACCTTTCCTAAGGACCAGTGCTACTCCACTTGCCCAACTATTTCCGTCAGAGTAAGCTACCGTGAATTCTTGCGAGTCGAAATGCCCTTCTCCTTCTCATCTAGCTTCGATCAGCCCTATGATGTCAATCCTATTTCTTCTCATTTCTTCTTTCAGGTTCCCTAGCTTTCCTGCCTTCCTCACGGTTTTTAAATTCCAAGTACCTATGCGTATGTTACCTTCGACAAACGCTTTCCTCAAGGCAGTCCCCGCCCGGAGATCCGAATGGGGGACTATTTTACCTCCGGAATGTTTTCCTCGAGCGAACTCATATTGTCCAACCATATAATCATTACTAGGGAATTGTAATGTAGTAGTTTCCCTCTTGCTTTCCACATCGCAGTACTGTAGCCTACAGCTCTATTGGATATAGACCCAGCCAACATAATTTGTTTTGGGCTCTATACCATACTGACAGTACTGCTGCCTACTGCCAGGCACCGATGGTAGTTTTTAATTTATTTATTTATTATTATTTTTCCGTATATAACTTATAAAAAAACAAGTAGCATGGCATGGTCCGCGAAATACTTGAATGTTAAAAAGTCGTCCGCACACCCGAAAAGATTGGGTACCACTGGTATAAGGCAGGGGTGGGCAAATTACGGTCCCACGAGAGCATTCTATGAGACCAGAGATTCCATCATGAAAGCGAACCGTGGCACGCAATACAAATCATTTAATATTTGTTGGTTGAAATTATGGACGGAAACCCTTTTCCAGTGATGTTACAAGGCTGATTCATTATTAATAAATGATTTTCAACTTCCGATTTGAGCCTTAAAGTGGCCCATCGAAGCATTTTCATTTGTTAAGGCGGCTCGACACGTAAAGATTAACATGACCGCGGAAGTATACCAAGACTTTATTTCGCGATGAATATAGGAAAATTTCACAAAAGTTACGCCTCACATTACAGATAAGGGGCCGTCCATAAATTACATCACGATCTGAGGGGGGTAAAGAGTTTTGTGACGGATCGTGACGTTTTTGGTTCGATGAAAAAAATATTCATGCCACTCTACTGAATTTAATTAAAATTGGTTAAAAAATCCAAAATTTATGTGTAATGTACCAAAATAAACTTGTTAAAATCTTAATTATTGTTTTTTGAATAGAAACCTAATCGTGTATTTATTTATATGGAAAGGGGGGATTGAATAATTTGTGACGTACTTTTAAGGGGGTTTAAAATTCTGTGACGATATGTGACGAGGGGGGAGGGGGGCTAAAGAATTCGATTTTTTGCGTGACGTAATTTATGGATGATCCCTAATACACCGGAATCGACCCATTAGGAAACAACTCCATAGCAAAACCGTGTTGTAGCGAACCAGTGTTATAGGGGGGGTAGTATTTTAAACCAACCAATGACCGTGAAGAGCACACGCTGTAGAAACGATTGATCGTATATCCCAGCGGGACTTCTCAAGCACCAAACTTCGATAAATATTCCCGTAGAGCGATGAAGGAAAAAAAGCTCCGTCTTACGACAAAAGCAACCTTCCCTAAGTATATTATAACCAGCCGAATAATTGCAAGTATGCTAATTCGGGTAATAAATGGGTAAGTTCAACTTCCAGCTTAGATTTTTAATTAAGATATTAAGGTCCTCGGCGAAACAAAATTACTGTACTTATCTCAGCACACATCAAAAATAAAAGAATGAGGGACGTGCGGAACTAAAGAGCGAACGACATTTTTCAATCATTTTCCGCAATGATACGGTTCTTTCCTGCCAAAAGCAGATCTGCGGAAAGGTGAGCTCGGTGCGGAAAATAAAAGAAAAGAATTTTTTCATCACTACGTGATTTATACCTAAGGACGGAGTGCTGCATTAAGGACGGGCGGTACTTCAGGGAAAATAAAAAAATGGATTCCTACGAAAACTAGACATCATGATCGTCATTATCCATATCAGATTCTTGCAGAATTTCGGTGACGGAATGACGAGCCGTGCAAAGGTAATGCAACGGGGGGAACGGTTCTCCAGGGAAAAAATGCATTAACTTCATTTATTCTTCGCTTCGACGTCGAAGGAGGTATTTTTGTAATTTGTACGTCCCGGAGTAGTTTCACAGGCTGTTGTTCACATTCTGGGAGGCACGATGTGCATAAATTAAAGCAAATTCAATGAAGAGGTAGTACTATAAAAGGTGAATAATGCAATTTTAAGCATCGGTGAGCATAAAATATCGTCCAACTTCGATAAATCGAACCTCGATATCTCGAAACTCGATTACTCGAATTTTTATATCTCGAATTTTTGATAAGTAAATATTTTTACTCGTCCATATTCATAAATATGAAACGGATGTTATCGAAATTTGGATAAATATATCTCTTTACGTCTACCCTTGAATTTCGAGTTTTAAGGGGTTCGATGGTATATTCACAGAAAATGCGTGTTCCCAATAATATCAATTCTCCAAAACAAAGTCAAACGCTGAAACAGGATATCCGAATCAAAATTTATGCGTATATTTTAGCATCGAAAAACAAATCGTCAAACGAGATGTTTGTTCTAAACGCAATTTTATGATTTTGTACTCATTCTAGCGTAAATGGTAATAAACAAAAACATAGACAGATGATAAAACGGTAGCGAAATTCGCCGATAACGTCTTCTGTGACACCGAAAGAGAAGTTTAAGATGATATCGCATGAATGAAAACGATGCAAAGCAAGCAGAGCCTTTAAAACATTATTTCTAATTCTTGCGGAGCAATATATATAAATTATAATTTATTTATACATATTCCCTAGCAGAAGCGCCAGCTGAATTTCAACGGATTTAGTGAATCTAAAACTTCGACCGTGTAACATGTAAAGTCCAATAAAGCAAAAATGAAGAAAACCGCTCCGCAATTTCCCATGCATTTAGATGAATGAAGGAAGAAAATCTTGCGCCGTGAAAAATCGAAAATTATGTGTAAACTTATGGGAAAATAATTATCGAATTAAGCTCCTCCAATTTTTATCGCCATATAGCCTGTTACCCGCAGGGTAAAATTATATACCTACGCGAAGATCCGTGACGATATATTCAAAACGAAAACTGTAAGTATAACCAGCAAGAACACAATAATCAACAGAAAATGGATGAACAAAGGAACATACGAAATTAATTAATTTAACGAAAGACAAAAAAGTAAATAGAGAACGTTTAAGAATCACAGAATGAATATTATCCTCCTACTATTAGCTCGATTCTCTCATCCATGAGTTCTGTTTGGTTTTGTTACGAGAAAATTGTTTACATCAACAATACTTTGGAAACAATGAAACGATTTATCCAATCACAATTTGTGGAAAATCTACGTCTAATTATTTAAGTTACTTACGTAGTTTTAAAAACGGTTTGCTTTGGAGAACTGTACGCCACACGAAAATATAATTAAAAACTATTTATTAGTAATAATTCAATAAAAATCAACAAATATTTGGTTGTCAGGTAAACAAAGAAAAATCGCACACAAAAATTGAAAAAATTTCCCATCTACTATAAGAAAACGCTTGATGTCTTTGTCGCGGCCTGACCGGACGGTCTCATCAGTTAGTTATGCAAACTGGCTGGTAGATGGCAGCACTTGCCAGTACAATTAGTGCTGCCCCTCCACTGTAACTAATTGCGACGTAAATTGGATGGATGGTAAATACATAATAATAACAATACAATTTATTTCAGCGTTGGCATATACATTTGCATGGTTTCGTCACTTACGTACATATTAACGGGGAGCCCAACTTAAAAATATAAATACGAAACAAATACCATTTAAATCATGTTTTAAAATTTAAGAACATTAAAAGAAACCAATTAACATTTAAATGATTTGTTATAGATAATAGAAAAAACAATCACATTTTAATTTCTGGTGGCCAATATTTAGCAATTTCTTCTAAAATTAATTGTTATTTTAATACGAGAACTAAATTAGATTAACATTTTGAACAAGTAACGCAGTGAATTTCGAAAGATTTTATTTGAATAATACTTTTGTTGAACTTTATTATGTCTTCTGAACTAAAATTAAGAATTCGTGTCTGCGGTTCCATGGGTAAAATGTAAACACTACCGATACACTCACGTAATTAATTACGTTAGAAAAGTAAAACATTTTACTACATTATTTTAAATCGATTCGTTCGAATATCTCAATCTATTATTCAATTAATTACGATGGAAAACACAATTAAGATCAATAATTTTATATCTATTTAGAGTAATAATAGGTATTCTTATTTAGGTTCTCCTGTTATTATGTTGACATAAAAACTCATATTCCGCGTAACCACTCATCACTACGACACGCTCTTTTGTGATTGTTGGTTGTTTATTTAGCAACTGAATAGAAAGCGTCAGTCGCCATCATCAGAGACATTGAGCTTTAGGAGATTATTCGTTGGTTGGTTTTGGTTAGTTTGTTGTTTTCATTTGCTTTCGTTTCGTGTCCATTTTTTGTGTTCTTTGTTTGTTTTCTTTGTTTGTTTTCTTTGTTTTCGTTCTTAGTTGTTCATTTTGTAGTCTATGTTTATATTCTTTGGTTGTGCTCTTGATTTTTGTTCCTTGATTACCTATTTGTCGGTTTACACCTTTTATGCCGGCTATTGGTTACAGTTTAATTCATTTCTTTTTTCTTGGTGGTTTTTACGTTGAACTTATATTCTTTGGTTGTACTCTTAATTTGTTCCAAGATTATTTATTTGTCGGTTTACATCCTTTTCTACCGGGTATTGGTTAGCGTTTAATTCATTTCTTTTTTCGTGGTGGTTTTTGTAGTTTTCGTATTGGTTCGTTTCGTGTTCTTTCCACTTTATTTCAAGACTCCTAATGTAGTTTACAGAAAGGAGAGGAGAAGTTTTAGTATGTATCATTTTCTCAAGCTGTCTTCTAAGCGGGAAAAAGTATAACTATTTGCAGTCCGAAATGCACCCGGGCGAAGCCGGGTACGAAAAGCTAGTATAAATATATTTGACTCTCAACTTCGGAAACAATAGGAGTTGTCATGGTAGCTTATAATTGGTATTGTCATAAATTTCATAAAATCACGTATTTTTCTGATTCTAAACGCATTTTTACGCTAATTCGATCAGGATTCGGATTATATCTTCAAAAAAAGAAACTGTTCTTTTCTTCATAGAACCATTCAAGTCTCAAGTTCGTACCATGTTTCTAAGTAATTTTAAAATTCAAATGAAAAATAAGCTGCACTCATCCCTATGTTCTTCAAATGAAGAAAATTAAAAAAGAAAATATTTTTAAAAATTAGAAAGGTCTATCAAATCGATATAAAACCCTGACTGCACTGCTTAACTCTTTATTCAGGTTAAAATTATACCTTCCTCTTGTTTCTATGTGCTGTAGTTGCTGAGCTATAAAAAACATACATACATACATACAAACACTTTTCTTTACAGTTCTCTATAGATTATTTATTTTTAAACACGTACCCTTCAAACGTAATTAACCCCAATTCGAAATTCCGTAAATCTTTAATTTTACCGTGTCTAGACCGAAGTACTGTTCCTTAACGGTTCTTCATCCAGACGGCTAACAATGGAACAATTGCAAGACGAGCACAGATCGCATGGAACAATGGGATGTAAAATGAAGAAGGTCGCTGCAATTTCGCGCCGCGTTTCTTGAAAAGATAAGGCCCCTACCACGAGGTTTGCTCGGACATACGTATTAATATATAAGGCGCTTCACTGCTGGGAATATTTGAATGAAATTCGATATTCATATGAAAGTAGACGGCAAAAATTCACTCAAAACATGTCACTCGATCAGGGCTATCACCACAATGATACAAACTGATTTTTGTTTTGCTTTTACTCTATAAAATATCCATTCAAGAACATTATTAATATTCAGATTTTGTGGGATAAAGAAACATAGTTTCTCGACTATATATTTTTCATAGGATGGGTTATTTTTAGAAAATGGCGATCAAATATTCTTTATTCCATATACGTATCTCATGGACAAATTCATATTTGTGCATTACATTAGAAGCTTTTATGGTATGCCACATAGAATGGCATATAAGGATCATTTCATCCAATCACCACGGCCTATATTCACATAAATTGCAATATAGACTGAAAATGGCTGATAGAGGTTATTTCACATCGCTGGAAATTTAAATTTACTTTTCAACTCCTTACTAGAACTTAATTTCATATTCAGAATTAAGTGAGATAACACTGAATTTGAACAAAAAGAAAACAATTAACAAGTTAGACAACACTGAATTGGAAACATATCGCCCTCACAGAGCAGCCACCTTACTAGCAAACAAAATCAAAATTTCAACTCCAAAATCTTTTGAGAGAAGAGGACCTATTTTATGCCACGCTCCCTAATTTATTATTCATCCTCGGAGGATTATTCCTCCTGCGCAATCTGGAATCCAGCATCCAGAGCCCGACAAAACAGCATTAATGCGAACCGTAATCCGCCTTGCATGAAACCGTGTTGTAGTGAATCCGTGAAAAAAAAGACCGCGTTATAGGGGGGTGGGGGTGGGGGGGGGGGGGGACGAATGTATTTAAATTCAACTGGTGAACGTGAAGAAACGATTAAATCGTACAGGCGATTCGCTTAAATCAAACATCCCTTTAGCGAAGAAGTGATGCACGATCAATTCCCGCCGTTTGGCATAAACCACCATTTCGACCACCAAAAACGTCCTGCATTTCCTGTAGCTCAGCACGAGAGAGAAAGAGTAGCGAGGCTACGCTAGCCAACGTCATTACACGAGCGGATGTTCACTTCGTCGACACGCGCAATGCAATTATAAAGTAGCTCCGTTCGGAGCAAAGAATACCTAAGCGTCAGATATTGAATTTTTCGAGCGGAGCATTGTAGCTGCAAAAACATCGGTAAGGCTTCGCCCGTTTCTCTCCGTCGCGACGCAGGTGCCATTATAGGAAACGCCGTCAGGAGTGTAAATTCCGAAGAGCGAAGCATTACACCGAACTACAAGCTCAAACGCCACAATAGGCCGGTTTCGAACATGTGCAGAAGCTTCGCGAGGACATATTCAATTTCGCAATTACCCGGCGCAGTACGTGAGTTATTGAAAGGGAGAAGGCTCGATAAAACTCCAATATTTCCCTCGACAAAAAATACGTAACACGTGCGCGCGAAAAAATTAAATAAAAAATTTAGACGTTTTAAAAAGAAATACATGATGTTGTGGCAGGGGCGTGGCGAAGACCCTCTAGATGAGCGGGGACTCGACAGTCCCGACACCCCTCCCTCCGCTGCCGTTACATTGATACCGGGTTGGGGGGGAGGGGAGGGGGGGGGCACATTTTATTTTTGGCGGATGGACCCCTGATCCACTGTCAACGCGAATAAATTTACAGGCGAATTCACCTCGACTTATTGCTAAATTAACGTACGTTACGTCCAGCACCGTAAAAAGCAAGTTTAGCGAATGGGGCGAGACTTAAGAACGCCGCTCCATACTTTGACAATTTTTAAAGTAATAATTTACTTATAGGCTAAATGTGCGAATATTACGTAAAAATAATTCATACATCACAAAAATTAAAATT
Source organism: Uropetala carovei (assembly GCA_036926305.1). Taxonomy (NCBI): domain Eukaryota; kingdom Metazoa; phylum Arthropoda; class Insecta; order Odonata; family Petaluridae; genus Uropetala; species Uropetala carovei. The sequence goes on from JAXCHB010000005.1 coordinate 2,558,398, forward strand.
CCACAACAATAATTTTACAAATATTTATCTTAAAAAATATCGACCCGCGACGCGTCTTTTAGCGCCCCTTAGCTTCTCCGCCCGGGGCCTTTTCCCCGCTCGCCCCTACCTTTCCGCGGCACCGGTCACGTCTTTCCGGGCTGCTTCGTTACTAAGGTAAAGGAAACTCGACAGACTGCAACGCTTAAACGAGGCCAATTTGACGGAATAAAAGCCTTAATTTTTTTTCCAAAATCCCGAAATCACTCGCACGGATTTCATTTACTCGAAGCGGAGACTGGAGCGAAAAAAACCGCGAAATCCTCCTGAAGAGACGGAATCGAGAAGCGGAAAAAAAAAACGAAACGAAAAAAAAACCTCAAAGGACGAACGGTCGAGTCCGGTACGTTTCCCGATTAATTTAGCTCACGTAGGCGAGACTCTATGTGGAGAAGATTTTTCCTGTGAGATCAAATGAAACCACGTGACGTACTACACAGCGAGCGACCTCAAGGGAACCTTACGATGATCTCAGCAACGGAGAGGTCTGGGAAAAAAATTTATAATAGGAGTAGCAAAGGAGGCAGAAAAAGCCATGGAGGATGCAACAATGATATGAAAGTCGGAAGGAAAATCACGGACATCGTATATTTCCCGTCAGTCACAACAAGTGGTGCCTCATCTGCCTCTTTTTCAGCGTCAGATGCACCCCGAGGGGAAAAGACTAGATGAAGCTGAAGATCGCGGAGATAAAAGAGTCCTGCACTGCAGTCTCGCTCGATGCACTTTTCTTAACGATGTAATATCACGCAGGCGCAATGGTATATTACGTTAAAAACATGACGTGGGCTTATAAACCTACCGTTGCGTGTAATTAAAATAGCATTTTTTTATCTATATCTAATGCGACTAAATGCAATTGGCGTGCATCGTGAACATCAGATAGCAAAGGCGTTTCGTACAAAACCCGAGTGGAACTTAAAAGAGTTAGATAACCATCTGCATTAATTCTTAAATTCGCGAGTAATTTGCTCATCATCTGATATTTGTAATGAGTACTTAATAGAAGCAAATGCCACGCATACATGTTAATTTCCGTACTTTTTATACATCTAACAAGACAATGAGAAATGTGTGATTGCTCACGTTATTTATATAAACGTAGAAGCAACTCTTTTCCTCAAAAGAGAATTATCGAGTTCGTCGTATGGGTGAAAAATTCAAGAACAAGCAATTTAAAAAGCATTCATTATCTCCTATTGCAAAAACAAGGTTATGAAAAACCAGATGAGCATTTTGAATACAGAGCAGCCGTCTTCAGCGATATCATCTAAAATTAGAATCTGCTTTCAGAAAATTACCACTAAAGACTGCTGCTTTGTGGCCGAAATGCGCATCTGCTTTTCATAACCTTGTTGCGGCCATTGGAGATACCTGAGATTAAGCACTTTTTCTAGTGCTAGTTCTTGAACTCTTTTTTCCTGTTGTATGCGATAAAAATTTATAGCTAAAAATCTGCAATTAAATAAAATAATCGCATTACCAGTTTTCTTATAGAGTCACTCTCGAATCTTTTGAAAATTTTTCTCACCTCCCTTGAAGAGCTAAATCACTGAAATAATATTAAAAACGTATACGTTTAAACCTTTCAAGTGGCGTTGAATCCCTCGCGACAAACCACTGCCTGTCAATTTTCAGAGACGAATGAGTCGTGAATTTTAAGCTCAATTTTCACAGGACACAGAATCCGTTCTTTTCAAACGGATATCCCTTTTTTTTTAAAAAAATCGACGATTTAATGCAGAAATCTCAGCTTTCGGCCGCCTTCAGCCTGAGCCCCAGCCAGACATTCGAAAACATTGATTTTTTTATTATAATTGCTGCGCGCTCGGCACAAACTCATCTTGATCCACACCTGTAAATGTGGGCGGGGTACGTGAGCGCGCATGACTAATTTTTTTTTCTTGGCTCCCCCACCCTACCATCCATCTCCCCTCCATTTCGAAAGAGACTTTACGAAATGGATCGAATTCAGTCGATCACTCTTTAGGCTAAAATGTGCATAAATCAAAGTGATTCTGGCCAATCACGGTTCGGCTTTCTGAGAAGATATTCCTCGCGCGCAAAAAAATAAGTTCTGCATAGGGAACAGAAAAAAAACCATTGATTTGTATAGCTTATGAGAAACGAATCGCAACGACAGCAAATAAAGAAGTCGAATCGACGTCTATTTATTTTTTTAAGTGTGTCATTGTATCGCGATAAAAGAGATACTACGAAAACGACAGCAGAGAGAGAGAGAGAGAGAGAGAGAGAGAGAGGAAAGAATCGATATCTAGATAAAGAATGAAAATTGGAACTTTTCGTGGCTTTGTGTTCGAGTGGGTCGTCTAATAAAGATCGGTGACGTAATAAAACGTCGAGATCGGAAGCATCATAACAAATCGAAGGGATCCTTTCGCCGGAGAAGGGAACGTGGAACGTTTTTTTTTTCGCGACATTCCATTCGTTTGCATACTACAAGTTCTGGGAATAAAGCCATTATCGCTCAGGTAAGAGGTCGTTATAAGTTTTCTAAGATCTGAAACAAAACTCCACCACGATGAAATAATCATTTCCAGCACTTTAGGAGTCGCAGGAAATATTACGACAAAATTCTAGAAGAAAAAAATGATTTTTTCCCCGAATAATGGAAAAGTTCGACGAATCTCAGAGAAAATTTTTTGTACTCCGGAGTCTTCAATAACATCGAAAAATAGCCTTTTCGTAATAAAAAGCACTTCAAAGTACAATTTTAAAAAATTTTAATTGTCCAAAAATCCGCTCCTCTGACAATGATAGAAAATTAGAATAATAGTGTTAAAAAAACTCGATCGCTGCAATAACTTATGGTAGGTACATACTATGGATTTGAATATATGGATACTTTTAATATATTACATTAATAGTGCGTCAAAAAATATGCACACAAGCATAAAAAGATAATGACGGTAAATGACTTTTTAAAACGACGCGTTAAGATAATTAGGTTCATACCTTGCACAAAAGTGAACGCCGAAGGGTTAAATTTATTTTTAGTAAAAATAGAATTATCGAACTGGACTTATTATGCCTGAAATCAAATTGATAAACATTGTCTACCGACAACCACAAAAGATTTGGGAAAATCATTTCTCGTATCGGCTAAAAATAAGCCGTCATCAGTGTTAATTTACAAACGGTATATTCCATAATTTTCAATTTAGTATTCTCAACCTTTTAACGGCCATTGGTGAGATGCAGATTTTCACGTTTAACGTCAGTGAGTTATGTTTTAAGAGTAATTTTTTCTCTCGATAAATTCTAAAATATTGGTCTTATTTATTAGAATATGAAAATTTATTTCAGATTACACACTGTTCTTAATTTGACCTGGATAGTAGGAATTTGGATGAATGGAAGTAATTGAAATTCTCTCTTTATTATTAGACAAGGTGAGGTGACGCTTTTTGCCAGGTGGAATTCGTTCTCTAAGCTTCCGGTAGAGAGCGTGCATGTAGAGTACAGATAGTTCCCCCTAACGTAGCGATTGAAAATTACTAGAAGCTACCTTACGCCTCGGGGATTAATGTAGAATTCCATAAGAAAAGATGGGCATTGAAGGTGCGCCCGCATCCTAGAAGGGAAACCACCTCGCGGAGTAGAGACACCAAAGGAGGAATACGCCCCTAGTGAAGATAAATATATCTATAACGTCTATATATTACATGACCCACAGTAAGACAGAGAAATATTAATTTTTTTCCAAGATTTTTGCGATCGCAATAAGCGAACGAAGACTATTATGGCTGTTTGGGATACATTTACCAATTTACATGCATCATATGGAATAGAATTTCTGAAATATATCTAAAGAAAATCAAACGAAAACGGAGAAAATCGGTAACAAAAAAGACATTCTTTAAAAAAAAGCTATTATGGACCATAACGTCTGACGCATCACAACATATCCGAGGAAGTGAATGCGAATCATTTCACGCACCATACCTTCGGCGGAGCTAACTTCATTTTAATGACGGATATAACGAGGTCCCACATCCAAATAAACAGCCACTGATGCCAAATAAGTCGGATGACATTTACGTGCGAGTTCCAATAGAGGCGCATATTAAATTTCCTCTCCCTATTAAACGCGAGGAGCAACGAACTATGCGCTCGTAACTGCGACTCGTAACTATTGATGACTGATTCATGAATGAATCGACTCATACGTTTCGACTAATTGGAAAAGTTGAATCAATTCACGTTACGATTAATCGATTCGACACGGCCAGTTTATTTTTTTTACAAGCAATAATTGAGACAAGTTCAATAAATTATTTTTGAACCCGTTTGTGCATGATTCGACCAATCTGTCAACTTTTCTCAATCTATAATTTTGCTCCCATTTCAGCTCTGCATCTCCATAAATTGTCAGACGACGCCAGGGCCGTGCCCAGACATTTTGCCGCCTGAGGCGAGATATAATATGGCGCCCCCTTAATTTTTTTACTGAGTAATTTTATTATATGTTAGTCGAAAACGATAGGGAATAATAAAAATCTATTTATTCAAATCCATAATAACATATTTATGAAAAATATCAACTATACGTATTTTAATTTATTAAAGTTCTTAGCCTTTCTTTTGAGATATTCAGCACCAGATAATTTTCTATGGCCAACCATCGTCCGCTTTAAAAAATGTCGAATAGTAAGGTATGGTCTCTTAGTTTTTTATAAGAGTAATATCGAAAAAATAATAATACTAATATGTAATTATTATTGCACCATTATTTTTGTAACAAAGTCGTTCACCCAACCATGTTTTGCATGGTTAGGCTGAGGGATTCTTCTACAAATATGCTATTGTCCAACTCATGGTCAACTCAATATAAAAACGAGTTTTTGCAGCATTGTTTAAAAAGAAATAAATGATATCGAAAAAATCATGAATATACATTGTCAGCCCGAGGTATCGTATTCTGACGCCCGGCCAATCAAACAAACAGAGCCCCCTTTTGCATATAAAAATTTCACAAACATACAGTTAATATTTATGTTCACTTATACGCTTTGTTGTAATAAATAAAGTTGCCGCTTCGTTAATACGTGATTCACTTTGGAATGCAAAAGAGAAATTTGCAATAATGGATAGATACATAAAAGTCGTTTAAACGCCCTAACTACATTGACGCCTCGGGCGAGGGCTGGCCTTATGAATATATTTTGATAGATTTTCATTTTTGTCAAATTTTGGCGTCCCCTTCGAGAGGCGCCTGAGGCGGTTGCCTCGCCGCCTCACCCATCGACACGGTCCTGGACGACACTACCTTGTTGAATCCTATGATATGTTCTTACAAAAGAAGACAACATTGTATAATTCTTTGTTTCATTTTAATTCACCTACATGTTATCTCTATAAATATTCACTATCGATTTCTTTCGTTTAAAAAGTTTTTTTTAAACAATCGATTCATTGCATCGACAACTTAAATTTGATTTAATATATGTTGCTTGTCATCTTCATAAAAAATGACTTTTTAAGAGCAGTTTTTCGTTTTAAAACTTTTATAAGAATAATACATTCAAATGACTCGATGAATCGCATAACTGCGGTAAGCAGCGAGATAAACCACACTAATACCGTATATTCAAGATCGACAAATAACGGACAAGTTCTGGAACGTGAGACAGATCCAAGCAGGAAATACAGAAGCTTCCCTCTTTGAATAAATACTTTTAAAAAAATCACCGTCCCGAGCCGATTCAAAGAATGAATTGCCCGTCTAACCTTTTGAGTCATAACTAAGAAAAAGATTTACGCAGCCTTTCCACTGCGGTCATCCACCACCACACGTAGCGGATCGACAAGAGGTATTTGACACATTTCATTACATATATATATATACATATTTAATTTCAAAATCACGCACATAACTAAACTTTTTCGTATTTTCCTATGCGTAAACATTCGCAGTCAAACTGCAAACTTATTATTGGTTTCGCTAGCATGTAAATTGGACGAGGAAGGACAATATAGTATTTTTTGACATAAGATGTCATTCACGTAATGGGCGTGTTCTACTTGGATAACACAATTTCATGGGGAGAGGGGGGGGGGAGGGTCAAAAATCATTACGCAATGATCTCGGGGCACGCATCACGCGTATCCCTGGCGGAATAGGGAGGACGATCGGTTTCCGTGAATCGTAATCAGAAATCGCTATGTATGTATACATGAAGTACAAAACAAGTTCCCCAGTTCGGGAACAAGCACTTAAAAAAATTACTTGTCTTTGGTATCTCCGACAAGGATATTTAAAAAACCAGATGCGAATTTAGGTTTCAGTAGTAATTCCTCAAAAACAGATTCAAAGTTACTATTTTAAAATATATTTGATGAGAATTACAACCGAAGATGGCTCCTTTGTAGCTGAAATGCCATTCTGTTTTTTTTATATACTTGTGTTTATTGGAGATATTTGAGACAAGTATTTTTTTAAAAGTGCTTCTTGAATTTTTTCAGCCATAAGACGAGCTTCATTAATTCTCTGTTAAATTAATTCCCTCGTTGTTTAAAGGAAGTGTGGCACAGATATTCTCAAAAAATTCGCACACGCTTTAAACGCTTAACATCTAAAGTTGAGGAATGGCAAATGGACCGAAAACTCGCTCGAGAAATTTGGCAGGGGAGAACAAGGTCCAGTATCCTGTAAAATCAAAAGAATACCAGGGAGAGAGAGAGAGAAAAATGCGACGAAAACAGAAAGAAAAACAGAAAGCGAGGAAATAAGCACAAAGAGAAGAGAGCGTAATAGCATAGCTCGTGAATACTATAACTTGTGACGTTTCAGCGACAGTAATTTCAACTCGTGCCTGCACAGAATAGCATGATAACGAAAACGTAAGTATAATCGAGAGCCAGATTCGTTTTACTCCTTTAATTAATCCGCTTTCATATTTTACCTAATAGGGTGGTATGCGAAGAATCAAACTATTCCTGAAAATTGCATTCCAGATTAATCGTGATGGGAAAAAGAATATATACACCTTTCCTCCTACGATATATCAATATACCGTATTCTAGCCTTTGAGGTAGTACCCTCCAATATAGGTTGGATTTCAGATTAGTCTTTCAACTTCATAAGCTAACTTCACAGTACAATGAACCCTCAACATTCACGGTTTTGATAATTCGCGGAGGGTTTCTGTTTCACGTTCGCGGCCTTATTAAGCTGTTTAATTGTATACTTTAACAGTTATATTTTATTTTCTCATGATATTCATGTATACAAGCGTATACTCTTGCCATGCAGTGTGTTTTTGCGTAAAAATCGTCGCATTTTGTATTTTTATTTTTCTTTCATATTACGGTTACTCTGCACCTGCGTTCGCGTAGAAAATGCTGAAGCGTTAGTTCATGCTATAACACCAGCATGCGTGCTTAATTTGACTGCGACGGAGAAGTTTTTCTCGGTTGTATATATGTACTTCCAGCTTAGGGTCTCCTCTTTTCTCATATCTTGTGTTTCATGTCGCATGTCTCTCTTTGCATTGGTAGAACGGTTGCGTCGAAGCAGTTGTGCGCAAGTAGTTCAAGAGTTTTACCCTCCTTATCACCATTCCTTATAATTACGCCAACTAACTTATACATATGGGTTGATGCTTTCGGGAGGCACTGCGTGGACGGCATTACTGCTCTCGACGTTTCGCCTTCGCTGAAGAAGCCTTCCGCAGCGAAGGCGAAACGTCGAGAGCAGTAATGCCGTCCACGCAGTGCCTCCCGAAAGCATCAACCCACATCATCAAACGCTGCGAAAACCTCCAAACTAACTTACACATAATTTTCATGACCAACATGGGAATTGCGCCTTTTATAAGGTTATACTTATCAGTTACGCATCTTCAACCGGATATTCCCAGGAAAGGTCCCATTATTCTACAAGGCTTAAGTTTTAGCAGCCGCGGATTTTTACATCCGCGGTGATTTCTAGGAAAAAATTTGACTCCACGAGTGTCGAAGAGCCTACTTTGTGTATCAATAATCTCGAGTTTTTTTTTAAATCACACGAGAATAAACGAGCCCATACAAAGGATTTCTGGGAATGGACAGGAACATTGCATCCCCGGCCGTCCTTCAAAATGGTGAGCTGCAGCGTAAAATGCAGGCGTAGATAGTTGGAGGAAGAGAAAGAGATAGGGAGGCAAAAACAGTGAGAAAGCGAAGGGAGAAATACAAAACAACGCAAGGTGAACGCTAAGTCGTTCTGAGACGCAATAAAGGCACTCTTCCAGACGTCTACGACAGCCTTTCTGCTTAGACGACAATATAGTAATGTAGAGAATACGACGAGTAAGAGAAAGAGAGACATTAGACGCTTACTCTCCTCCACACCTCTGCTCGCTTTTGCTCCGCCGCGGCGTGCTATGAAGACACGTGTACGGAAACCCCTACTAGATAGTCCCTTTGTCTACGCACACGCGCGCGCTCATGCTCGCGAACACGATCCAAGCGGTTGCCCCGTTTAATAATTTATTTTACGCCCCCACAACCCTCTCTAAGGCCACCGCAATTCGCGAACCGCTCCGATTACATTCGGAAAAAGTGAAAGAAAACCAACCCAAAAGGCTCTCCGGTTTTTGCCACGAGGTTCGCCCCCACACCATCTTACTGCCACGCGGGTAAGATACGATCTTTATTTTTTTCGCACGGAAAAATAAAAAAATTATATTTCCTTCCCCTTTTTCAAGGTGAATCGAGAGGAGGGGAGGGGGAGAGTGAAGTGCGGAGAGGGCACGAAAAAAGTCGGGAGAGTTGCAAAGCTTACCAGTTTCTCCGTAATTAATAGGTAGGTTAAATCGAGGAGTGTAGGAGAGGCGATGAAAGGTGCTCCTCCGATTCAAATAGAGGGCGCCCTTGAAGGTAGCATTCTACCCCACCACCTTCTCTACATCTTCCCTCGACCCAACCTCGTTTATTTTGCTACCGGTGTATCCGGAGTACGCACGCAATCGCGAGTCAGCGCTCATTGACGGAAAATGCATTGGACTTGAAATGGCACGGCTTGTTGTGGCGAGGTCTGATTCGAGAAAAAGAATTATTATGGCGGCACCTTATGGTCGAATTCGAACTGATAAACTATGTTGTATCTCCAATGGATATTTAAAAAATCGGCACAGCATACATTGTACAAACTTTCTCATATACTAACGCGTCGTTTAGTTATCTTTTGAAAAATATGAACTATGTAGAATTATTATAAACATCAAATTAAATAATTATACGAACTTTGATGAAAATCGTATGAGCCGTTTTTTAGAAAATCCAATTTTTGTTAAAGTTGCCCAAGAATAAACTAGCCTTATTTTCATTCTTTGAGAAATATGAAGTATGTACTGTTACTGAAGACGTAAACTCAAGTAACTGGACGAAATTTAATCAAAATCGTTAGAGTCGTTTATGAGAAAATCGAATTGTTGTTAAAAATGCTTAGAATAAACTTCCATTAATTATTGAGCAAGGTCAACCTTTTCTTCATGGCTTCTATTCTGTATGATAAAATGCCTAAGTATGAGATTTCATTCATTTTCGCTCTACAGTTTAGGCTCTAGAGCCAATAATATACAGACAGACGGCATTGCGAAATCCACTTTTTCGGACTCAGGTACACCTAGTAAAACGTATATTTCCATCAAAATCTCGAGGTCGAATTTTATCGCGATTACAATACTTCGTATATGAGTAAGCAAAAACATGCAAATCTTGTGTTTAAGAAATAATGCATAAAAAACGGTCATTATTATATTGCATTGAGCTCCAAAGTAGGAACAATCAGTAAAATATTCGATCTAAATAAAACTCCAAAAAAAAGAATACAAGACTACTACATTAACGTAATATCGGACATATCACGATAGGGTATAATTCTCTCCAAAGAAGCAGCAATGTGCGAAAGAGTCGGCCTAAATAAATATTTAAATCAAAATCGACTAACTATCTCATCTCTATTCGTGTTTCAAATAAACGGCAAAGGCAACTCCTGCCACAAAACAACTGAATAAACCAGATGTACTACGTCTCAGCGATCGAGGATTACCACCCTCATATATGTATGGCTACTTTGCATTTGAAATGCGTCCGTCGTACACTCGAGTTGTTTTATGACCAGAGATATAATCTTTCATTATTCTTTAATTCTAAAATGTCGGCATGTGAACGTGTTTTTTTTTGGGGCGATTATCGCGGAAATTCTGCGTCGAACACAACGAAATCCCGTTATAATAAGGAAGCCCCCGGGAAACGCTCTAACCATAACGTTGTTGCGAAAAATTCTCAAATTCTTACCATTTCTTACAATATGCCCCGTAGTATTTTCTAACGCAACATGAGTTATGACCCACTTGAATAAATTGCCCACTTCAAAAGTCATAAATAAAAGTACGTACCTACGAAAGAGGAATTTACAAAATATTACTGTCACGGATATTCTGTAGGATCTTGAAGATTTTTTTCGCTATAATGATATTTTGTTGTATAGTGACACCTCTCTGAGTGGACACCTCCATAAAGCGGACACCTCTTTTGCGGACACTTACTCTAGGGTCCCGGCCAGAAGAATTAGAAATTACACGGTAAGCAACCTCTCCAAAGCGGACACTCCAATACGGACGCGGACACCTTGAAAGGCGTCCCTTTTGTATTTTCAACCTCCCTAAAAAGGACAGTCAGGGCTGGCTCAAGGAGAGGGAAACAATGTATGCATCTATTACGTACACTGTATTACTTGGAAAACAACGTACATATTACGAATTAAGCAGCAACATTATTGCCGTGAAAAAATGCCAGTACGGCCGTAGTCTTATCATCACGATCATTCAGTGCTTTCGTTGTCTTCAATGAGGAAAGTTATTAACGTCTCCGAGTTAGGATTAACATTGTGGATATTTTGCATAATATGCGCAAGTATTTTTAATATAATATTTTATCATAAAGGCAATACAAATATAATAACTGTATTATCATGTAGCTCGTTCAGTACTTAAAAAGTATTATCGTGTTACGTCTCGCGTATTTTTCTTCAAGACATTGATAGTTTTTATTTATTAGGCAGCGATTTCACATTTACATTACAAATGCATAAGCGAAGGAAGCCAACCCTAGGTCATTTTGTGAAGAAAGTGAATACGGTTTTTCTGAGGAGAAAGTGTGCTGTTGTGAAAACTGGCGGGAAAACGGGAATGGAAAACAACATCGTAAGTTTTGTAATGGCAAAGGTAGTTTAGTGGATAGCGGTTTTGTCGGGATTGAGTCCAAAAAATTTCGTTCTCGGGGCCTATGATACAAACAAAAGCTTTGGAAATAGCTGCGGAAATCAATGAAAATGATTTTAAAGCCTCAAATGGCTGATTGGATAAATTCCGTGGAAAGCACAATATTTCCTTAAAAGCAATTTGTGGGGAGTATGCAGACGTAAATTTGCAAACTGTTTCTATGTGGAAAAAGAAGCTGCCATCAATATTCGAATCATACTCTGCAGAAAACATTTTGAACGCAGATGAAACAGGTTTGTTTTTCCATGCAATCCCGGAAAAAACACTGTCTTAAAGGGGAAACGTGTGCATGGAGTAAAGCGGCAGAGGAACGTTTGACTATACTTTTGTGTACAAGTTTGACGGGTACTCGTGAAATGCCCCTTGTTATTGGCAAATCTATGAAGCCAAGGTGTTTTAAAGGTATACCCAGATAAATTGAATGTCATATGGAAGTCAAACGCTAAATCTTAGATGACTAGAGATATTATGACGGAATGGTTGACCCAGTTAGATAAAAAAAATGATTCGCCAGAATAGAAGAGCTATTTCATTTATCAATAATGTAGCATGTCACCCCAAGATTAAATTACAATATACTGAAACAGTGTCCCCCCCCCACCAATATAACATCTATTGCTCAACCTCTAGATCAAGGGATAATACAAAATTTCAAGGTGAAATACCGAGAATTGGTGCTTAAACATCTGATATCGAAAATGAATTGTGAAAATAATAGTATTGGGACAAAACTTTGCAAAAGTATTGGTGTACTGCATGCGATAACGTGGATTAGTGCAGCATGGAATGGAGTGACCCCTTCTACAATTAAAATTTGGTTCTGCAAAGCAGGGTTTAATTGCAGTCTACACCAGTGTTTCCCAACCTGGGTGCCGTGAAGTGTTCTGAAGGGTGCCGCAAAAAATATTGTTTTCCCATTTTTAGCCTCATTTTGCATCGTCGGCTTTCAAAAATGCAAACCAGAGTTAAGTCGACCTTCATTTCGCCGCAAAGGCACTTCGAAATGAAAGGAGATATGGAGATTGGAGTTAGGGGTTCAACTTCAGCACTATTATTACTGATGGTGGATAGGGAGGGGTGCCGCCAAATTCTGAAAAGTCACTTAAGTTGGGAAAAACTGGTCTAGACCAACGTGGTGGCGATAATGAACATGTAGCTGATGCATCCATACTTAATGGTTTGCTACAGACATTGGGGAATTCTTCAATAAGCGCCGAGGAATATGTTTTTGTGGACTCCAATGTAGCAATAGAAGGTAGGAACACTGAAGTTCGGGACATTGTTAATGAATTTGTGAATAAGAACACGAGGGCGAAGATGAAGACAGATGAAAAAGATGAAAAGACTGAAGATCAATGTGACTACAAATTAAAGAAACATAGTGATGCATTAGATTACTTAACAATTTTAAAAAGCTTCTAAGCAAAAACGATGTTTGGACTGAAACTTAATTATACACAGTGAAAATGAAATTTCCAAAATGAAATGTCCCAAGCAAAGTACTTTATTTTCATTTTTTAATAAAAACTAACTATTACGTATGTTTATATGTAAAGCAAATGCACAATATTCAATAATAAAATCTGTATATATAACAAGTACAATTACGTATGTTTATATGTAAAGCAAATGCACAATATTCAATAATAAAATCTGTATATATAACAAGTACAATTACGTATACTTACGAGAATTCATTGCTTTTCCTTTGTTTTTTGTTATATGCATTACATGCTTATATATATTTTTACAATTTATACAAAGTAATAGATTTACTGTGTTTTATATTGTAGTTATTATATTGCGCTTGTAAAATGTATTTTTACTGTGCATATTCAATTTGTATGCATTTTATATTTCTGATATTCAAACCTCAGACCTCCAAAAAGGAGACCTCTATATAGCGGACACATTATTCTGTCTCACTGGTGTCCGCTTTAGAGAGGTTTCACTGTATTAGCTTTGTCGTATTTGTCCGTCCTCTCATACAAGATCGCCTTCCTGGAAGAAAGGATTATGTCGAAATTCCATGTTGAAGGTTTTTCACTAATATCCATTAATTAGAATCAATCTCAATTATCCACAATGGATAATCGAACAGGAGCCATAAATGGAATCAGCACTTAAGCCCCGCGGTGAATCCAGGGGTGTGTCTCACTGACTTGAGCTCCCTTCACGAACGGAAGTCTATCAAATAAATTACTTCAAACTGATGAATCAGAATTCCCCAAAAACCCACGTGCATTCTCAACTGTCATAATCACCCCTTGCATAAACACCACGTAACGTGCGTCACATGCTTTCTTTCTATAACCTACTAACGGTGAATTATCACTGATGGCGGCTGCCTCATTGATGAAATGCGCACTTGTTTTTTTTAAATTACTTTATGGTTTTTGGAGAATTCTGATTTATCAGTTTGATCTTAGCCATTAGACGAGCTTGTTAATTCTTTGAAAGTCGCATCAACATCAGTTTTAGTGATTTATGTTTTTATCGATAATATAAATAAACTAAAAACGTATGCAACGACATAAATACAAGATATTTTAAGTACAGAGAATATTTTTCATCCTATCGACTAGTTATCCCTCAAAAACAAAATTCGTTTAAGCTTGGGCCTATAAAAATCTTTCACTGTATCACAAATATTTCGATCACAAATAGTTTATTTTTCGTGCGCATTTTCGATCGATGAGACATTTTAGAGCAGGGATGGGTAAACTTTTTACGAAGCAGGCCACATTAGGTCTCACATAGGAAGTTATTTGAAAGAATTCGAAAGGTCCTATTAGTGAAAATCAATTATTAATAAATTTTTAGTACAACAGCTTCGCTATATGTATAAGGTTTTACGGTCATGATTTTAACCACCAAATGTGAAATTTACTGTTTCACATTCTACGGTTCTCATTTATAAAGGAATCACGGGCCGCATAAAATGCTCTCGCGGGCCTGATGTGGCCCGCGGACCGTAGTTTGCCCACCCCTGTTTCAGAGGCTACGACGGTCAGGATAAAAGACTTCAACGAAACCCTTCACACTATTCCTTCCTTGCTCTGATTCTGAACGTCTAATTAAGTATTTTTTTTCGGAGCTGATACGTGCATTAGCTTGCCTAGTTCTTACTTGCGACATAAAATCTTGGGGGCAGCTTTTTCTAACGCATTCTCCAACATTCCCGCTTATTCGACCGTAAATACACACGAACCAACCGAGGTCTTTTTTTTTCAATCCGCCGAATATATATTTTTTATTCGAGTCACAAAACCGACAGGAAAAAATCATCCCGACGAACGCGATAATTCACGAACCCGATAAAGTCGACTTATCTTTTAAGTGACTTTGTGACGACACGTCACAGACGTTAACTAGACTTCCCATCGAAGAGACAAACAGAAGCGGAGGCATCCAAGAGGAACAGGAGAGAATGGAAGAGAAAGAGAGAGAGAGATAAGTGACGATCGGGTGGCACAATGGACGCCTGATTAACCTCCCGCGATGGACTCGAGACAGTAGGAGATATGCGATGCGTGGGTGGAGAGGGGAGGGGGAGGAGGAGAGGTTCCGGAGGATGGGAGGAGAGGGAGGGAGAAAGGGGCGGGAGAATTGATAGTAGGTGAGGTGATAAGGAGAGAGAGGGGATAGGATGGTACCTTGAGGGATCGAGGGAAAAAACGGAGAAGTTGGAGGATGGGGGAGGGGGGGGGGGGGGTTGGTGGGAGGCGGTAGAGGAAGCGTGGGCGGCAGGCCGAGTAAGCGGGGGCGGGAACCGAGGGTGCAGGAATAGAAACAATTTCAGACCTAAAAGAAGCACCAAACTACGCTCCAGGGTGGCACTCGAATTTAGCGTCTCAGATTCTAAGTATTTCCGTCGTATTGAGAACGTGATTACCAAGATCCGGTTTTTTTAAGAAAATGAAAGCGCTTCCTCACGCAGAAACGACCGGGTATCATCATGAATAATATCATCAAATCGGTAATTTTTATTTTTTCATCAGAATCGGTTCTCATCGTTAAATATATAACGTAATGCTTCGAATCTCATATTTACTTTGACGAAACGTGGAATCTTTAATTTTAAAAAAATCTTTAATCTCGAGAGATATTCCCTGTGAACGAGTTTTCAACCATCGCTCAAACGGTACATCCAGGGTAGGCGGATTATTGCACCACGGTCTTAAATGGCCTCAAGAGTTCGCGAGTTGCATAGCAAAATGACATCATCAGTAAGGTGCGTTGCGATTGGCTACAGCATTACCCCAGAGGGAAACGGGAGGAACCTGAAATTCCCTCACGACGCCGTATGCAAAATGAAATACTGATTCTATGACCGAGTAATGTTTAAGGCAAAGTTTCTTCTCCTGGACGACGGTGAAAACGTGGTATGAAGGAGATGAGATGCCCTAATAAATGCTCAAAGAAGGAATGGATATAAGTTCAAGTATAATAGCACTGACCTAACGGCAGTAAAATACAAACGGGTCCTCTGGATCGAATAACTATTCGGCTGTATTCCAAAAAGATTTTTTTAAAGTAGCAAACACGATATAAACGACGACGGTTGCACATTAAGCGCAATGCGAATCTGGTTTTCCCAATCTTTTCGTAGCTATTGGAGGGACGCGGTTAATCGGTTCGATTTTAACCGTAAGATGACCTCCATTATTCTTATTTTTGCTTAATGAAAACAATCCAGAGGTTGGAAACTTTCGATTATTATATTACTACTATTTCGACATTATTATATATATTACACAATTTCGAATATTAGATACCGCGAGAACGAGATGAAAATCCACACCTTAAGATACTGAAATTTCAAAACTCTGATAAAGAGTAACGGAGACGGATTAATTGTTCGCCGTATTATGAACCGATAACACCAGAGAGCTTTTAAACTGACTGTGAGAGAATCGACGACGCCGAATGAACACCAGTCCGTGGGCTACGCAGGACTCGATCGCGCAGCATTAATATCGGAAGGGAGATGGCCTACTTGCTCTTTTCAAGTCTATCAACACGTGATATTATGAAGGGTAAAGTAAATCCAAAAAATCTGATGTGGTCAACACATGACTTTCTCCAAATTTGGGATATAGATATTTAAATTATTATGAATAACATTATAAGGCAAAATTATTATTTCGTATCGTAAAAGAATACAGTCGTCCTTACTGCCGTAAATTAGGTATATTTTGAATATGTTTACAGAAGTCACCGCTACATGGTGGTGGCGCTGTATACAGGAAATTAAGAAAAAGCAAAATATCTCAGAAATGGATGGTCCTACGAAAATTTGTTTCAAACAAAACTTGGAGAAAATGTTATTCTCTACAATTTTGGTCCTGACGAAGATGACCAGTTACGACGTTTTTAAGGAGATATTTTACGGAAACCGAAAAAACCTATTATTTTTTATAATTCCTAAACAATAACAGATATAGAAAATCGTTTCAAATAAAAGTTGTAGGATATTACATTCTCTATAACCTTTGTTTCGAATTGTATATACTATAATGATATTTTAACGGAGATATTTCGCCAACACCGAATCGGGTTTCGAATAAACCTCGACTTCCGGTTAACCGGTATTGTCCAAAATCTAATAAGCCCTTTGTGCTCATACCAAAGTGTTATATATGAAATTTGGTAATGATATGGTAAGTACCTTTCGAGTTAGAGCGCCCACAACCACATACACACACATACATCATTCCGAAAATAGTCTAAACGTGGTTTAGGGATCAAAATATCTAATAAACTATCGGTTTTTTGAAAAATTCCTATCACATACACAGAGACAACATCGAGAAAATATTCAAAACGGTTTCTAGGGACCTCAAAACGTGTATTTCCGTTGAAATCTCGAATTCGATTTTTTTCATGAATACAATACTTTCTCTATACTTCGTATATGGAGAAAGTAAAAATGAATATAAGGCTAGTTTATTCTTGGGCAACTTTTACAAAAATTGGATTTTCGAAAAACCGGCTCATGCGATTTTCATTTTTTAAAGGTAACTAAACGACGCATTAGTATATGAGAAAGTTTGTACAATGTATGTTGTACCGATTTTTTTTATCCTGTCGCGAATCCTTGATAATTAATTTGAGGCTTGTCTCTCGTTTATCTGTCCTTTCTGTGTATGTGTGTGTGGATGTGTGTGACTGTGCGGGCATGTGTTTGTGCGTGCGTGTGTTTTTGCGCGCTCGAATCCTTCCGCTCGATGGCGTGATGGCTTTGGCGTTTGGTTTTTTTTTTCGGTTCGTTGGTCCATTAGGAAGAAAGTAGGACACGGCAGAAACCGCTTTTCTTAATCTTTTCTATTGAGGTACACATTTCGGCACGCGCGAAATTTCGAAAATCGCACATGGGGAATCCTTGCAGAGTTTTTTTCGAATAGAAAAAAAGAAAACGAAATTTTTCCGAATAGTTGTCGAAATTGGCGCTAAAATATATGTTAGGTCGATGGAGGATTTTTTCAAATGATCCGCCCATCCCGCGCCGAAAAAAGACAGACACAGGCGGCATTGGGAAAACCACTTTTTCGGAGTCAGGTACACCTAAAACGTATATTTCCATCAAAATCTCGAGGTAGAATTTTTTCGCGAGAACAATACTTTCTCAATATACTTCGTATACGAGAAAGTTAAAATCGGTACAACATACATTGTACAAACTTTCTCATATAATAATGCGTCGTTTAGTTATCTTTTGAAAAATATGAACTACGTAGAATCGTTATAAACATCAACTTAAAAAACTATACGAAATTTGATGAAAATTCTATGAGCCGTTTTTTCGAAAATCCAATTGTTATTAAAGTTGGCGAAGAAAAAACTAGCCTTCTATGCACTCTTTGAGAAATATAAGTATGTAGTATTATTTCTGACGTAAACTGCGAAAACCACTTTTTCGAACTCAGGTACACCTAAAACGTACATTTACATCAAAATCTCGAGGTCGAATTTTTTCGCGATAACAATGCTTTCTCAATATACTTCGTATATTGAGAAAGTAAAAACGAAGGCGACGAGGAGTTAAAATGGGTTAAACCGAGTGTACTCACTAAACAAAACCTGACCGATAGGATTTCAAAAGGGGGTGATTATCGAAAGAGTATAGGATGGGGATGGTGTGGGATTTCGTCGACAGTTCGCGAATCCGAAGACCACTGGGGAGGACTGGAGGCGGTGCCGCCACCATGATTGGTAGGGATTGAGAGATAGAGAGGACGGGTCCGGATCGCACAGTCGAGAGGAGGACGTCAACAGTTTCGAATGACCACAGAGCTCTATATATTGCTCTCATCAGGCTGGCTATTCTTCGTGATCCCTGCGGGGGATACCCCGTGCAATATCCCGCGGGGCGGTTGGATCCACGTGGCGAGGTCGTTAGGGCCAAGAGGAGAAGTGAACACGGGACGCCGACGGGTTATCTCCGTGATTGCGGATTCCGGGAACAAAAAGGAAAGCTTCAGGTCCAGCACCCGCGGACGCGGAATCCGCGGCATTTCTCCCCGTTCTTTCTTAATACGGTTTAAGTGTTTAAGTTTACAGATGAAGGGAAGGGGAAGCCTTTTTCGACGTGGATGTCCGCAATTGGTGGAGGACGAATTCTTCGAAGGGCCGCAACGGAAGTTGCCAGTGCTTCGGCGGTCCTGGTAAGAGTTACCAAAGGATTCTTAAGAATCATATTCTCTCCGTTCTCTTTTAAGACGATTTAATTATGAAGCGTGTTAAATTTTACGGCAGGGGAGGGCAAACTTTTTTTCTACGTGGTGGGCCGCGTTGGTGGAGGCGAATTCTTTGCAAGGTGGCAATCTTTTTAAAGTTAAATTTAATGAATTAGTTTTCGTTAATTATTTTCATTCATCCGAAGGATTTTTGCTACAAAAATCGTTCAATCAGCAGGAAAAGTTGGAAGAAGTTATTTACTCACTACCGCAACTCCAGGAATATTAGTCCTCGTGTAATTTACATTCGAGAAAATCTGATATTCTAGTTACATGTGTCAAGTTATAATAGAATATCTGGACTAAAGCCGCTAGAGACTTATGTTAGTGTTAACATAATCAGGACCTAAGTAAAGAAATTTACACAACGAGTGTGAAAAGTCCAAGCATAAATAAGCAGTCACATATCCTAAATTATGGTGATGATAAACATAAGCGAATATCAGTCTCAACTGACGGGTAACATTAAAAAATCGGTACAACAAACATTGTACAAACTTTCTCATATACTAATGCGTCGTTTAGTTATCTTTAAAAAAATATGAACTATGTAGAATCGTTATAAACATCAACTTAAATAACTATACGAAATATGATGAAAATCGCATGAGCAGATTTTTCGAAAATCCAATTGTTGTTAAAGTTGCCAAGAATAAACTAGCCTTATATTCATTTTTTGAGCAATATGCCGCACTGTTACTGAAGACGTAAACTCAAGTAACTGTACGAAATTTGATCAAAATCGCATGAGCCGTTTTTGAGAAAATCAAATTGTTGTTAAAAATGCTTAGAATAAACTTCCCTTAATTACTGAGCAATGTCAACCTTTTCTTCATAGCTTCTACTCTGTATGATAAAATGCCTAAGTACGAGATTACATTCATTTTCGCTATACCGTTTAGGCTCTAGAGCCAATAACAGACAGACAGATGGCATTCCGAAAACCACTTTTTCGGACTCAGCTACACCTAAAACGTATATTTCCATCAAAATCTCGAGTCGAATTTTCTCAACATACTTCGTATATGAGAAAGTAAAAAATAACTATATAGGTATTTCTTATTCGAATCCACTGTATTGTAATACAAGAAAATAACATATTAAGGATTTGATAGCCTGTTTTCTTCCATAAAATTTAGCCATGAAGTCGCGAGTTGTGGGTCTCGCGCCTACTAAATCAGCTTCTGTACACAAGCCGACAGTAAAACCAGATTCCTTCATTCAGAATTTTGAGAATGAAAAATCAAAACCTACGACAGTTCAAATAATACGGTATCCGCACAGCAAGTGGAAGACCAGGGTTCGATTCCCCGCCAAGATCGGGACTCTTCTTCTCTATGTTGGATTCTTTTACTCTTTCCTTCCCATCCCTCCGCCCACGCGGTTCAAAGGTGGCCAAGGTATCTCTTTTCCCCCAGTCTTATCATTAATTTTTTTTATTTATCGCCAGATACAAAAAATACAAAGAGGTCTTACCTTAAAAGACTATCCAAGACTATCCGTTGAGAAAACTGGCTCGATTAAAAAAAAAATGAATTATTCGAGTCCACGGTACGACTTGAATCTAACCGATGATAAACAACATCCGTCGCCATAAACGGCCGAGTAAATCAGATGCGAATTCCAGCTAAATAAAAAGTAGCCGTCCTCGGCAATAATTTACGTACATTTTCTTTTAAAATAAAGGACCTTGTCTTTTCGCGCATGGAGAGTCAATTAATTTATAATTAGGAACATTTCGCAAGCAAACTCTTCCCCGAGTTAATCTCGTCCGTTCTGACAAATGGATTTAAATTTCGTCTGACGTGCTTGGGCAAAATCTGAGACATTTCGCCCGCTCTAATGTAGTTTATTTTTGCTTACATTCGAAAAAAAATCGTTGAGCTCGCTGGGCCGAAGAACCTTCATGAAATTCATAATGAAAAAATGAGTTGTTCAGCTCAACTTTGGCTTGAATCTAAATTAGTATCAAGGTCGACGTAAACGTAGATTTAAACAGACACGCAGTTAGGCTGCAAAGAGGCCACCTTCGATGTTAATTCACGGATCGTTCCATTACGATTCGAAAAATAAAAGTTTTCGTAAGGAATTATACGTGGCTATACTGCGAAACCATTTTACTCGACCCTTATATAAAAGTATTATATAACTATACTACTATACTATACTACATACTATATAATACTAGATCAAATTTGACAGTCTTTGATTCCTAGCAGTTTAGTTTCGCTTACAATGCAATAATAAGAAAGATAAATTCAGACCAACCTAAGAAGATATTAGTGAGAACTCATCCATTGTTTGGGTGACGTTGTTAGGCTTTCCAGATTTTCAGAACAGTCAAGTGGGACATTTCTATTAATATATTAACTTCTAAACGGAATATCGTATTTACTCGATATACTTTTTTCCTTTTTCATATATGAAGTATTATGTTGAGAAAGTATTGTTATCGCGAAGAAATTCGACCTCGAGATTTTGATGGAAATATACGTTTTACTAGGTGTACCTGAGTCCGAAAAAGTGGTTTTCGCAATGTTGCCTGTCTGTCTGTTCGCGGCTCTAGAGCCTAAACGGTAGAGCGAAAATGAACGAAATCTCATACTTAGGCATTTTATCATACAGAATAGATGCTATGAAGAAATGGTTGACCTTGCTCAATAATTAATGGAAGTTTATTCTAAGCATTTTTAACAACAATTCGATTTTCTCATAAACGACTCTAACGATTTTGATTAAATTTCGTCCAGTTACTTGAGTTTACGTCTTCAGTAACAGTACATACTTCATATTTCTCAAAGAATGAAAATAAGGCTAGTTTATTCTTGGGCAACTTTAACAAAAATTGGATGTTCTAAAAAACGGCTCATACGATTTTCATCAAATTTCGTATAGTTATTTAAGTTGATGTTTATAATAATTCTACATAGTTCATATTTTTCTAAAGATAAATAAACGACGCATTAGTATGGGAAAGTTTGTACAATGTATGTGGTACCGATTTTTCTTAAAATATTGAGAATAAAACATTGAGGGCATTTATAAGCCTCATGCATTATCAGTTATTTATTCTTGATTCCATTTCGATAAGTAAGAGTGAATTACAGACCGGCATGTATTATGTGAGAAAATTATAAATTTTTTATCTGAAAGGGATTATTATGCATATAATTACTAAAGATGAGTTTTAAAAATAATAACAGTGTTTCTACTGAATGAAAAGGAGGTAATTGTTCCCATAACTCCATCCTTCCCATAAGCTATCTATATTCGCGGTTTCTATGTTTTTCAGGAACGCAACCCCCGCAAATATGATGGAATTACTGTATTTCTTATTCGCCGATACTGATTACATCCAGAATAAAGGAATTACACACACGCATACATACATAAACTGAGGCATGTTTATCCTTTCATCCTAACCGTTGCTCGAACAAAAGATCCAAAAATAAAACCGCTCGAAAAAAAATTACGCAATTCGCAAATAAATCTTTCCGCGAAAGATGCCAAAATAGAGATGGGAAAGGATGGAGAAGAGAGGGGGGGGAGGATGTAGGGATGGCTGGAAAGGTCACTGCACCGACCTACGTAGTCCTATTATTGCAGCGTTTCTTATTACTCTCTCTTATCGATCGCGTTGAAGGAGACTCGGTACGAAGTCTGGACGCGTGGGATATCTTATCCAAAACGCCTCAATAGGAGACGGCGGACACAATTTCCTCCTTGAAGGCATCGACTCTATTTTTCTCTCTCGATTCCGCCACACTCGAGGCGAAAGAATCCTTCGCTTCCTTCGATAAAACGCAAAGATATTGCAGCAGTTTTTTTTTGACAATGGATCCTCGTAGAGAATCTTTGCCTTTTACCAATCAAATAGACGACGGAATTTTTTTCGGAGAAAATTTAATGCTAAATTTATATAGTCGTTTCAACTGAACGGACACGAGAAATTTAACGAGTGGATCAGGTAGCTCCGATGGGCATTCGAATGCTGGGGAAATCGGACGGGAACTGCCCGTACATGCATTTAACCTTCGCCGTCCGCGCGTGCATACATCTGTACGTAAAATGCATTGGCTAACGGACGCACGTCTGTTCGTACGCTGGACGACGATTCGGATAATATTAAGGATATATAAGGATCATGCTCCCAAGATGAGACAAGCTATTCCGCGAACACAATAGAATAATAATTGCCACTTGAGAATATTATACTTATTTTTTTAGGCAATCTCATCCCAATATACGACCTGTCGCCATAAACGCGCACGGCTCTTAATAACGATACCGATGAAGAAGAAAAAGATATCGAGGTATAGCCTAATTGAGGGAATTTCTACCACTTTTATTAAAAGAGAGGACTTTGTATCCTTGTGAGACTTTGTATTCGGTCAACAAATTGGTAATAATATTTTCCATTTTGTTTACAGCTCCTATACATATAAATGTATGCGATGAAATTTTTACTACAAATTTTTTTGGAGTTTTTCTCTTTAAAACTATTTTTATTTGAACATTTTATCAGATATAGATCACGAGTAATGCGTATTAATATGAAGTTAGAGCAATTAAGCAAAACTCCCGCCACCGCGGGTTACTAGAGGATTTAAACGTCCCACATAATATGTTAAACCCATGAGATTAGTTTCTGAAACGTTTTTGAACCAATTTTTCATTCCACTGACAGAAACGAAACTCTTCGGATATAAAATATTACTTATATAGAACGCTAACGAGCTTCTCCTATGGTTGAAAAAAGATTGAAGAATATGCACTTAAGTACAAAAAATCTGATGTGGCCAACACATGACTTTCTCCATATTTGGGGCATAATTATTTAAATTATTATGAATAGCATTATAAAGCAAAATTATTATTTCGTATGGTAAAAGAATACAGTCGTCCTTATTACCGTAAGTTAGGTATATTTTGAATGTTTACAGAATTGACCGCTACATGGTGGTGGCGCTGTATACAGGAAATTAAGGAAAAGCAAAATATCTCAGAAATGGATTGTCCTACGAAAATTTGTTTCAAACAAAACTTGGAGGAAATATTATTCTCTACAACTTTGGTCCTCACGAAGATGACCAGTTACGACGTTTTTAAGGAGATATTTTACGGAAACCGAAAAAACCGATTATTTTTTATAATTCCTAAACAATAACTGCTATGGAAAATCGTTTCAAATAAAAGTTGTAGGATATTACATTCTCTATAACCTTTGTTTCGAATTGTATATACAATGATGATGTTTTAACGGAGAAATATCGCAAAAACCGAATCGGGTTTCGAATAAACCTCGACCTTCGGTTAACCGGTATTGTCCAAAAACTAATCAGTTCTTTGTGCTCATGCTAAAGTGTTATATATGAAATCTGGTATTAATATGACAAGTACTTTTTGAGTTAGAGCGCCCACAATCACATCCATCCATCCATCCACACACAATCATTCCGAAAATAGTCTAAACGCGTTCTAGGGACCTCAAAACGTGTATTTCCGTTGAAATCTCGAAGTCGATTTTTTTCGTGATCACAATACTTTCCCCATACTATGTATGGAGAAAGTAAAAATTGAAGAAAAATAAGTACTTATCTTATGTGTCTCCAACAGCCATAACAAGTTATGAAAAATCAGATGAATACTTCGGCTTTTTAGAATTTAATTTCGGTGAGTAACCACTGAATACGGCTGAATTGTAGCCGAAATTGAATGAAAATATTAAATTCATTCCAAGACACTGGCAAATTTCATTCCACGTGAACCAAAAGACAATAGCTTAATCATTACGGTTCAATGATAAATCTCTCCGGAACCGATGCGCAAGGGAAAAATTTACCTTAGAAAATAGGAAAGATAGAAAAACCTGAAAGAATAATCGTCCCGAGTATTAGCCGAAGAGCGAACTCGAAAGAGAACCTTCAAACCGACTCGCTCACGTAACGGAGCTCTTCCAACATATTCCGTGACTACCGCAGTTCTTTTCCGCTGGGACACGAAACAAAATTAAATGGTTACTAAAGCCTCGAGGCGCCTCACGTATGCCACATCGTGGAAATAACCGCTGGGAAAAGGAGAAAAGCCTCAAGTCCCATAAACATGTGTATTCCTTTCCTCGAAAAGAGGACCTTTCATCGTGCACAACAACAACAATACTACTAGGTTCCAACGAATCACGCGCGATTCTGATGATCTCTAGCACGAATAGGGCAATGACAATCAATCAATTTCAATTTTAACATATTACTCTATCCTTTCCATCACCCCATACCCTAAACCAGGGATAGCAAATGTTTTTGTGTCGCGTTCCCAGAAAGTAATGTGAACAACCAGAATTTTTTCCGCGTTCCACTAGTTTATTTCTTCTCTAAGAAACTTCTTATTTAATACAAGAAATACAAGCTTACGCGTGCCACATATATGACATCCTTGCCCTAAATTATCTTCCTGGCCAAGTTAAACCTCAATTGTCCACTTTAATATGGAACGGTGTAACCACGGATGATACGAGGAATGAAATTTTAAAGCCATAATTAGTATTTATTTCAAACCGTTAACTACAATAAAAATTATTTACGTGAACAAACAAGTCACTTAGGCCTTTATTACAATGGTGACGTCTAAAAACGTTTTCGTTTGATTAAATATTAAGATAAATGTATGTAAATATACAAGATACAAAAACCTTGCAACCTAAAATAACAATTGAGCTAATTATACTTGGCATTAGAGTGGTGTTTACTACCTAAAGATAAATTAACAAACTTAAAAATGAGTGAGAAAATTTTCGCATACAACAGGATCTCTGTAACAAAAAGTTCTCATGGAAATGTCTAACTCACCAGAAAGTTCTGTTCCCCGGTCAATCCGCGCACGGATAAGCGAGGTTTCATTATAATATTTTGTTCCGTATCTTTACATCCGAATTACCGGTATTTGTTCAATGGCCACATCCGTTATTCTCCGCCACATTTGCATTTCCTACCTCCGATACTTTCACACATCGTTTCCTCCTAATTTGTCGTATGCTTATACATGCCCAAGATCTTATACATCGGCTTTTGACGTAGTGGTAAACTTGAAATCGCTCGCGTTTTTATATTTAGAGTGGAAATCCCAAAACTCACAATTCGTTCCATCTACATGACACATAAGCCCAGTAACCGCCACGATGACACCTGTTCGCTTTTACATCTACGAAAGAGCCATTTTTTTTTCAACGCCTGCAGTACTGCCGCATGAAAACGGTGCAACAAGTTACGTACGCCTTTCCGGTAAACGGAGATACGAAATATTTTTACAACCTCTAAGAGTCGAGTTTACAACGCCAGTGCAAAAAAAAGTCAACATCGTCCCGGAGCCCATACGAACAACTAGTAGGACAGGAATAAGCAGAGAAACAGCTGACAATCCTTTTAGCACGGATGGAAACTCTAAATGTATTTGCTCTGGAAGAGGATTATGGTCGGATTGTCCGTGGAGGCTGTGGAAACCTTGCGAGATGCACTTAGTGCGGATTCTTAAGAGCTGACGCGACGTGGATATATAAGCCACTGCAGTGGAAAGGAAAGGGTAACGAGAGATGCGAACTGCATACATCTCAGGATACGTTAAAGGTTTCGGCATGGAATATAATGAGTTCTGGTATCGTCAAGAATGGAGCGAGTACTATTTTTGTCATGACTCGAAGGAAAGTTCCGGAAATCTACGGGATAAGATGGGCGAACGTTTCCTCGACGTAAAATTACATAAGAAAGGAAACTGAAGTCTCCCGAATGGCAATATGCCTACT
The DNA here is from genome assembly GCA_036926305.1 of Uropetala carovei. Taxonomy (NCBI): domain Eukaryota; kingdom Metazoa; phylum Arthropoda; class Insecta; order Odonata; family Petaluridae; genus Uropetala; species Uropetala carovei. The sequence goes on from JAXCHB010000005.1 coordinate 2,585,262, forward strand.
GATTCGTTGGAAATGGAAACGAATGATAATTTAATAAACATGAGGAAAAGAAGGTTATCTGAACGAGTTTGATTTGGATAAAAATAGACAGTATCTTGGAAGTGAATAAAAGTCGAGGTTATGATTGAACGAAAACGTGGAAGAAGTTCACAAAGGAAATAAATGCATGAATGAACCATAGAGCATTGCAGAAATCTTTTTTTTTAATAGACGACAAAGAATAACGAAGTTGATAATGACTTTGTAAGACGAAACAATGACCTTAATATGACCTTCATCGTCTGTGTCATTCTATAAACTGGCAATAAAAATTTCTCAGCATTAGTTTCATTTATATGTTTCGAAACAACCCTAACGAGCACTCATTAACTTTTCGCGCAACCTTTTACTCGACGGTTACATTTGCAATGAAATTAAACGGTAGGAGAAAATTGATAATGTAATTAGAGGTATAAAATAAGCAATAAGATAACACAAAAGGAAATAAGAAATATGCCGATCTTATTCGGGAATAGAAACCGTGTTTCATCTAGTTAAGACTAGTTATCGAAACCGTTAGGTAAAGCATGGGAATTTGTTCGTGTCACGGCGAGGACATCTGGTAGGGGGGGGAATGATAAATGCAGTTACTCCTTTTGTTAAACACTTGCTAGTTCCCAATCTTGAGAATAACTTCTACGTGACTCAATATTTAAGCGAGTTCAACATGCATGTGGTAGACCCGGATAAGGACAAAATGTTTCCACTCTCCTATACAGATTTTCAAATGTCCATTACAGTTCGAAAGTCTTAAATGAAGTTGTCAGGAATCAGGAAACGTGCGAAAGCCGGAAACTTTTTAAAATTCAGTCCAGTATTTAATTTATCCTGCCGCACCGGCACGGTCACGGTTCCGAGGTTTCAGGATTTTGATAAGTTTCACCTGTATTATATCATAACTCTGCTGAAAATCGCCGTATACGCATGGAAAAGGTGACTTGAGTGCTCAAGTGTAGGGAATCGGTCGCATGAGGTTACACGGAGCCTGGAGAATATCCTCTATGGAGGATTACAATTCAGGCGAATGTTCACATTTACGCAAGCGATCGTAAACAATAATTTTTCCTTTCATTAAACACGTGTCTATAACTTTTTCCGACTAAATCTACGAGTTTATAGTCGCGTAATACTAAATTTGCAAAATATTTACCTACCCAAATTATCTCCAATAGCCAAGCAAAAGTTATGAAAAACCATAGGCTCACGTCGGCTACCAGGTAGCCGTCATCAGTGATATTCTTTTGGAATCCACTATCGGTGAATACCGCTGACGATGGCTCGATAATTCTCTATTTCACTGCGTTATAAAGATCAGTAAAAGCTACAATTCAATTTCTACTGTTGCGAATCGTCCAAAAAATTGATTCCCCATCCTCCATATCTTTCCCGGCGCTTCGTCTGTATCTTCTTTCCTATCGGCTTTGCTTCCCTTCTATATCGTAACGTCATCAGCGGAATTCACTTCAGACATCGCAGCCTTCTTTAAAACTCAACCATCTCTCATCCATCCAAAGGAAGAGTAAGAATAAAAGATTTCCAGGCTCCATCTTGCTCCGATAAATATCGTAAATGGTCCGACATTAGTCACACGTTGGGTACTGATGCTCCTCAGCATCTACACATTTTAGTCCATTTTCAAGACCGTATAAATGAAGGTTGTATCAGGCGCCTGACTACTATCATATGTGTACGTATACTCACTAATGATGCAGAATTTTTATTGATCAATGAATATTACCGTATTTTACTATGCAGCTCCTAACGTCATTATCTAACGGTGTATCTGTCTTGATCGACGGCCTTTAACGACCCCTAACCAAGATTCTAATTAATAAAACTTTCCATTACAACCGCATGCCTTTGATCCAGGGCGGCAAATACAGCGATCCGATTCACGAGAAGCGAAGAGAAAACTCTATGGAAGCCGACGGCCTATCAAATGGACAACACCCCTTTCCTCCTCGCCCTTATTTTTTTCCAGTGTCATTCATCTTCACTCGGATGATGAAGGACGGCAATAGAGTTACCTAAGTAACCCTTAAAAAATGGCAGATTCCCTCGAGGAAGATCCTTGAACCTTAAGAACGAGCCTGAGGGTCGCCAGGAACGGGAGGAGAAAAGGATCTCTGATTTTCCGAGAGAAACGTCAATATACCCTTAAATGGCAAAAATGACAAAATTTCGGAGACATTTAGGGTGGCGAGAGGAAGAGAAAAAAATCGTTGAATCAAAATGTGAAACTCGCTTGGCAACCGATAGTCATATGTCCTTCTCTCCCACCCCTTCTTCCTCCCTTCACCCTTCTTCTTCACCACCACCATCTCTCGCTAGCCTCCAAAACACCGCAGGGTGAGAGTGGTGGGGTTTAAGTGGACGACAACCTTGTAGGTTTCTTTTTTTCTTCAAAATGGCGCCGCCTCCTATGCCGGAGGGAACCCACCACCGGCGAAGGAGTAACGCACGACCCTGCCACACGCTTCGCAAGATGACGCAAGAAATGGTTCGGGACGAAGAACTGGACGGTAAACTCGCACGTTTCAAGGTTCCTCCATAACTTGAGATTTCTAAAAATAAGGAACGCAAGCCGGAAGCTTTTCGTGCAATTTCTCATTCATCTCCGGAGATCCGTTTGATGGAAATTCGTACTACGCAAGCGCTTTAGGAGAAAAGAAGCGTTGGTTTCCAGTTAATCGGTTGTTCTAAATTTAGCGAGATGCTCCAGGTACGTATAAAAAAAATATTGGAATGCCAAATATTCACCTGATGCACTGGCCTAGACAGAGGGAAGCCATTTTATTTAAATAACATGTTTGTGAGCCAAGTACCGAATTACAGTGACGAGAAAAAAAAATTTTAACACAAGAATCAAATATGCTCGTGGCTAATGAAAGTTGTTACCCGAAAGCTGAAACCTACGTCATTCCACGTATCTACCACACAGAAACATTCATTTCTGCGAAAAAGCTAAACGATGAAAAACATCCTGGAAGAGCGATTTGAAAGATCGCAATCACTCTGGAAGAGCGGAATTTATCAGCTGTAATGCAGACGGACCCAAACCTTTAAGAGATGTAAATCCTCAGGAATTCTAGTTAACCCACGAGAATGCCCGCGTGCAGCATCAACTTCTTCGGGGCATATCGGAAAAAATCTAGTTGTGCTGATGGGATCAATAAGAATTTCGACCGATACACTTCCAATCCGGAACGTCGACATTCGCGAATCATATCCTAAAAACTCTTCCGAGACACGAGCTCTTAGAGTAACATATTTCCTAAATTCTAAAAAAAATCATCTTCCTTTTGGCAGACGAGATCCACGCGACGATAGACATACCCTAACACTTTACGGCACTGCTTAATTACCATATATTCACGCGGAAACTTTAAAACGAAACCAGATCCTTGCTCCTGGCACGTGGCGGCTAAAAAAAACTTTTTCGAAGAAACAAAGACCTTAGATCGACTGATAAATCCAAGTCGTACCAAAAAAAAAATTAACCGTTGGAAAAACTTAATAAGAGGTTCCTACGAAAAACCGCTTTATGGGATTCGCTATGTCGTAAGCAACGTGCCAAATGTACAGCAGCCGTCGATTGGTGATCATTATTTCTGCGAGCGACCCAGATAATAGTCAGAGCGAGTCGATTTAAATACCGGTCCGAGCTATCTGCCATGGCAATCTTATCAGGAATCCCGCAACCTATCCGCCATTATACACAGCCCTGTTTCGTAAAACAATTAAAACCGCTAAAGCTAACGAAATCTTTAATACATAAAAAATTTAAACACTGCCCTAAAAATCGATTCACAAAGGATCCTTCAGGAACTATCGCTGCGAGCAGACAGACCCGAAGACAGACCCGCAGACAGACAGACGGCATTGCGAAAACCACTTTTTCGGACTCAGGTACACCTAAAACGCATATTTCCATCAAAATCTCGAGGTCGAATTTTTTCGCGATTACAATACTTACTGAGTATACTACGTATATGAGAAAGTAAAAACGAAGAAAAATCCACCACAGATAAAAACGAAAGTAATTTACCATAACAATTAAATCATTAAACCCTGCCAAGTAATGCTCTACGTAATCCGATTAAACCGAGGCGGTGCGATAAAATCGACTGGAATAAATTACAGGTGGGCAATGAGGCGTATGGCGTAATAAAGAAATTACGTTGGTAATGGACTATTGAATTTGAATGAACGTCGGGCACGCTTTCCTGCTTTCCTAACAGAAATCAGAAGCTGATGGTGGGAGCACGTACTTAAATAATACACGTCGAATTTTAATTCTTAATATTTCACAGAAATTTTAAAATGTGGAAAGAGTAAGAGTTAACACTAAACTACGGTATAACATATATATCCGTTACCCTCTCTTTTATGGAATTCCACATGGAATGAAATTCTGAATAAATTTAAATGTTTTGCCTTTAATGACAAATATAATCACAAGAGTGACAAAGTGTCATTAAAACATAGGAAAATACTTTTTCTGCCTGCTTGACAAAGAACAGTAAAAGAAACAATTTTGAAAGAGATATAAGTTAGTTATTTACATCAAAATTACCAAAGCATCAATTCAATTGTGTTGTTTCAAAAGTGGTGACTGGTACAATAGAGAATGGACAAATTATAAGACGCATGAAGAGCAAATAAAATCAATTTTTAAACTTCTATATAATTTTTAAAATTATATTTTCGCATAATTATGTTTAAATTTTTAGGTCACCAAATTCGGAGAATACGGTGAAGTTTATTATAAAAAGAATCTTCCTGCAACACAAAAATTAATATTATAATGAAAAAATAATACTCCCTAAACATAACCTTTTACGGAATATGAACAATATTTTCATAATGAATGAAAAGATTCTTTGCCCTTTGAATCGCCTCTTTTTTTCTGATAAAACAAAAAGAGTGCTTTTCCCGTCGCCGAATGTTTGCAAATATCGAGCCCACAAAAAAATCGGGGTAAACACGTGCCCGCGGTCGAACGAAAACGCGGAAGAAACGTCAAGGTTGCTACAGGATCTTTTTTTCTCGCTGTTATAGGACGTTGAAGAAAACAGTTATGTATCGACGGAATGAGCCATTCCTTAAGGCGGAAAGGGAGTGATTTTTTTTGGCGAAACAGCAATTCTCGGAGTGGCCGACCAAGACAGGAGATTTTCGCATGCTCTCCTGGCTTTCCGCGATTTAAAAAAATTGGTACAACATACATTGTACAAGCTTTCTCATATACTAATGCGTCGTTTAGTTATCTTTAGAAAATGATTATCGTATGAGCCTGTTTTCAGAAAATCCAATTTTTGTTAAATTTGCCCAAGAATAAACTAGCCTTATATTAATTTTTTAAGAAATATGAACTATACAGTATTATTGAAGACGTAAACTTAAGTAACTGTAAGAAATTTGATCAAAATCGTTAGAGCCGTATTTGAGAAAATAGGTGTTGTTAAAAATGCGTAGAATAAACTACTCTTAATTATTAAGCAATGTCAACCATTTCTCCATATACTCTGCTCTGTATGATAAAATGCCTAAGTATGAGATTTCGTCCATTTTCGCTCTACCGTTTAGGCTCTGGAGCCAGTAACAGACAGACCGACGGCATTGCGAAAACCACTTTTTCGGATTCAGCGACACCTAAAACGTATATTTCCGTAAAAATCTCGAGGTCGAATTTTTTCGCGATAACAATACTTTCTCAATATACTTCGTACGTGAGAAAGTAAAAATAAGAAAAACGTCGGAAGAAACGGCGGCGGTTCGGATTTCGACTAACCCCTATAGGTTGCCTCCTCCCTTTTTCGCACGGAAGCTTCTCGAATTCTTGAAAGAACGAGGGACGAAAACGAAAGATAAACTAAAACCGCTAAAAACGTTAGCGGTCGGCTTTTTTCTGGAGTGAAAGAAACGTGCTTCCACCGCCATGACGGAGTATCGAAACGAAAAAAACTTAAGCAATTACGACAAAAAGCAATAGGAATTTTTTGCGACGAATAAAGCAAAAATAAAAAGAATCCTTCCGATGCGGACGAATGCCCTTGCTTTTAAAGTATTTTTTTTAAGAGACGAAAATCGGCGCATGCCGTAAAGTCCCGTGCCAAAAATTTAGTCGCAGTATAAGAAGTCGCGGAACCGTACTTTGTTGGACAGAAATATCGAGCAGTGAAGTCAGAGCTAAAGCGATCCCTAAAAAAAAAGACTTTTCATTGCCTCAGCGTTCTCCCTTTCTAAAGGGGCGGGCAAATATGTTAGCGATTTTCAGCGATAAAATTCACACCGGAAAATACGTGAAGATTGAGAGCCAAAATCTATTTTTTTTAATCATTTGTTAACCTTATTAACTACACAACTACACTGAGGAATGCTTTCATAATTTCGCGTAACAAGGAGAAAATTTTCCTTGCTACATCTCGCGGTTCACTTTCACTTAGTGGGTCCCGCAAAAATGCCCTCGTGCCCCTGATGCGGGCTCCCGACTTCAGTTTGCGCATCCCCGCTCTAGGGGAATATTTACCGCATAGGTCGTAATATTTACCGCAGTACGGCACCGCGATGTGTTCCAACGGCTGAGAAATTCAATTAGGCGAAAGAGACCGACATAGGCTTATGAAATCACTTAATCCAGGGAGGTGCAACCTACGCCCCGTGGGCCGTATGCGGACCCCGGGAGATTTCTACACGGTCCACAAAGCTATGGAGAAAAAGAGATCTGTGATGCTTCATACAGAAAAACCTCTATTTGCCAGGTAAAATTATGATCAAAATTATGTAACGAATTTCTTTACGGAAAAAAAATTATCGGGAAAATGCGGCGTTGTTAAAATTAAAACAAAATTCAAAGAGCACGGTTTTAATAAAAATTATACTTCTTCCACATAACACATTATATAAACACTCCTGCATTTCCACGAAGTCCCAGTTTCATCTATTAATTTCCATTAATTTCGCCAAAAAATTGCTTAAATACAATTTTCACTTTCGTGATACTACATAATCTCTCAGTTAAGCATACATATATCTTCTTCGAGGCACTCGTGACGCATGCGGCGTGCCACGAAATAAGGTTTCATGCCCCTCGCTCAATCCTACCACAAGGAATCCCATAACAATCAGCTATCCTAAGAATGCGACGTTAACATATTTTACGGCCAAAAAAAAGTCCACGGCATCCACTATTAATTTCGAAAAAATGAAGCCATCGACGGCGAATTCCTCCAAAGGTCTTCTTATGAACCCAAGAGAACTCAATCCGGTGGAAGTATTCTCTCGCCGCCGAGGATATTATATTTTTTTAAGGATACCACGCGTAATTAAATGAGCAATAAACTTCTTTTATGGCACACACATCCTCTGGCTAGTCTCCAAACTTAACGTAGGATAAAAACTTTTAAACCTATAAAAGGTCTCGCGACAGAGCAATACAAAAAAGACTCCGAAAAATTCAACCGAGCCTTTACAGAGAACGCTTCAATAGGTAACCGACCTTCGTATGTATTTTTTGCTTTCTAATGAGTCGATCCGGGCGGTAAACGACGTAATATTTCACTCCGGCACCCGACTTAATTGCCTAAAATCTGACCTCTCGAATTTTAAGGGGGCTGTTTCTTGAAAGAAAAATTGGCAAACGGCGTCGATCTGTACATAATCATGCATCCAGCTTTTTATCGCATGGGTACATAATATATAGAGGAAACTTCGTAAACGATACTTTCATTACTGTGGCACATTTGGGTCATAACGCTCAATCACGTCGGCTAATTCGCTTGGAAACATAATTGAAACGTTTTGCTTCAACCCGCAAAAACTTACGCTGGCGTAAATTAAGTTTAGAAGTGAGAGTGAGAGAAAAGGAAAATATTTATATCGTGCACTTATACGAATGAATAAGTTGCCTTAAATTTTTTTTATATCTGGAAGTTTTATTTTTAAATTTTTATCTGGTTATAGGGGCGTGTTCAAAGGGGGGTCATAACCCCGATGAAGCTATTATTTCTTTAGAAATATAATGGTCCCGATAAAAGCTTACCAATTTTCTAAAGAAGTTACAATGATGCAGGATATCAAATATAATTGTAATAAAATGCCACTATTTTCCTAAGATTAATAAAAAATAGGCATTGTTTCAATTGCGTAATATCCCATATAAAAATTAAAACAGCGAGGAAAGAAAGCACTTTTCCAAAAGTTTTTTTATGGTGCATTTTGGACGATGGCCATAATTATGCCCTCGATATTGGACGATAGATCATATTCAGAGCATTTTGCTTATCTACATTCGTTTACACGTAATGATGTGAGAACACACTCAGAATGGAGTAATTAAAAACAAAGCTCTACCAACCTAAACAATTACCTTTTTTGAAATCGCAAGAAATTTAACAAAACGTGCTTAACCTACGCCATTCCGATATAATATACCAACTTCAACTGCTTATCTTTCCGTAAAAGACTAGAATATATTCTAAAAGAATTCCTCCCTAATAATACCATAAGCCACTCAACGTGAGATGCTCTTACTTCACATGGCGTGACCTGGACTAAACAAAAGAAAATCACTAAAAGCAGCAGCTTCCCTCCTTCGTGAAATCACGCGTATTCTTAACAACGTAGCTCGTTTTGTTTCTTCGTAATAAACGTCCCATGCGTGCTTTAAGCATCTGCTAGTGAAGCGGACCTTTAATTGTGCGTAACGGCTACTCAAGGTTCCTCTTCTCTCTCTCTTTCTCCCGCTCACCTCTTTTCAAATTGCGCCTCAGTAAACGCCTCCGCCAACTTTACTTAACGTTCGTGTTCCCCTCACTGGCGAAAGGGCATCATCCGTGAGCGAGAAGAGCAGAGGAAAGTTTACGCCGCCGCCAAAATGCAACCCTTTCACGAGAATCCCCGTCAAGAGAAACTTTTAACTTGTTAGTTCGAAACTTCGAACGACGTTCGTTCGAATAGCCGGTCGCACGTACGTTTTAAAGCAAAGAAAACGGAAAATTGCAGCAAACTTGGCAACGTTTATTTCATCGTGCGATCCAAACGCCCATATTTATGAGAAGAAGTGTTACTGAGAGATTTTAATAAGCGAACGGAGCCATACTAGTCGACGTGTATGAATAAAATGGATTACTGCAAAGCGAAGTGGCACAGGATCTTAAAGACCGCTAAACACAAGCTTAATATATATTAGGTAGAGGTTTTTTAAAAAAGAAAATTGAGTCCGAATTGGTCTCAACCATACAGGGTGAATTGTCTACTGCGCATGCGTTCCAACATTGAGAGGTCACGTGACTTAATGCATCAGGCTTCAGCGTGCTTCAACGGCGTTGAGTGTTGTGACTGTGAAGACAGCGTTGAAAACTTACGATTTTAGTTCTTGGTTGTGCATGAATATCATTGTGGCTAAAAAAATTAATGTAAAATTCATAAAATGATTAATTTGGAGGGATGTAAAGTTTTCATGACATGATCCATAGAAGATAAAATATGTGACTACTGAATTTTTCATTTTGGAAAAATTTATTTTATTTATTTAGCATATTTATTTCATGGAACAATCATATTAATCCTATGAATCTTTCCATTACATGAACTTCACAACCAAATTAATTTTTAAAACATAAACTGAATGTCATAAAGACTCATATATTAAACCTATAGAGTAAGAATATAGATATCCATATTGTTACTCTATGATTAAGCCAGTTCTAATTAATAGTAAAGAGATCAAGCTACAATATAGGTGGTCTGATTTATGTTAAATACTATCAGAAGTGCCCGTTGAATTTCAACGGATTTATTGAATCTAAAACTTCGACCGTGTAACAAATAAACATAGCAAGAATAAGATAGTACAGTTCTAACCGCCAAAAACTAAAAACGAAGAAAACCTGTCTATATGTTAGTATTCTGATAAATGATGGGAAAAAAACCTTACATTCGGAGAAATCGAAAATTACGTGAAAACTTAAGAGAAAATAATTATTTAATTAAGCACTCCTCCCCCAAATTTTTTAATCCTATATAGCCTATGTTATCCGCAGGGTGAAATTATATACCTACTAGCAGAAGTGCCCTTTGAATTTCAACGGATTTAGTGAATCTAAAACTTCGACAGTGTAACATGTAAACGTCGCAAGAATAAGATAGTACACAGTTTTAACCGTCCAATAAAGCAAAAATGAAGAAAACCGGTCCGCATTTACCTATTTAGATGAATGAAGAAAATCTTGCACTGTGAAAAATCGGAAATTGCGTGTAAATTTAAGGGAAAATAATTAGAGAATTAAGCTCTCCCTCCCCCAAAATTTTTTAACGCCATATAAAGCAAAAGTGAAGAAAACCGGTCCGCATTTACCAATTTAGACGAATGAAGGAAGAAAATCTTGCACCGTGAAAAATCGAAAATTACGTGTAAACTTATGGGAAAATAATTACTGAATTAAGCTCTCCCTCCCTCCAAATGTTTTATCGCCATATAGCATATGTTACCCGCAGGTTAAAATTACATACCTATGCGAAGTTTCGTGACGATAACTCCAAATCGAAAACTGTAAGTAAAACCAGCAAGAACATAATAATCAACAGAAAATAGATGAACAAACGAAGTTAATTAATTTAACGAAAGATAAAAAAGTAAATTGAACGTTTAAGAATCGCTGAGTGAATATTATCCTCCTACTATTAGCTCGATTCTCTCATCCATGAGTTCTGTTACAATAAAATTGTTTATATCAACAATACGTCTAATTATTTAAGTTACTTACATTGTTTTAAAAACAGCTTGCTTTGGAGTACTCTACGCCAGTGGTTCTCAACCTTTTGCTTCTTGTATCCCACCTTTTCAAGAAACCCTGGTCCCACCATGATATATAGAAAAACCTCACTTTTTCTAATAAATGTATTTCTACGTTTATAAGCATATAAGTAGTACATTAATAATTGGTAGACACAAAGGAGAAGGTCGAAATAAAAAAGATTTACTTGGTAATTCCACAAAATTTTATTTATTTTAAAAAATTATTTTTTGTGGAATTACTAATTGTAAGTAAATCTTTTTTATTTCTTCAGTCGGCTCTGGTCCCACCTAGACGGTTTTCAAGTGCCACCAGTGGGACGCGTCCCACCGGTTGAGAAACACTGCTCTACGCCACACGAAAATATCATTAAAAACTATTTATTAGTAATACTTCAATTCAAATCAACAAATATTTGGTAGCCACGTAAACAAAGCAAAATAGCACATAGAAATTGAAAAACGATAGTACGTTAAAATTTTTCGCATATAAATGCATTCGACTCTCAACTTTGGCGACAATGGGAGTTTTCATGGTAGCTTATATTTGGTACTGTCATAAATTTGATAAAATCACGTATTTTTCTAATTCTAAACGCATTTTTACACTAATTCGACCAGGATTCGGATTCTGTCTTCAATAAAAATTAACTATGTTCTTTCCTTCATAGAACCATCCAAGTCTCAAGTTCCTACCATGTTTCTAAGTAATTTTAAAATTCAAATGAAAAATAAGCTGCACTCATCCCTATGTTATTCAAGTGGAGGAAATGGAAAAGAAAAATATTTTTAAATTAGAAAGGTTAAACAAATCGGTATAAAAACCTGACTACACCACTTAACACTTTATTCCAATTAAAATGGCACCTTCCCCTTGTTTCTACATGTTGTAGTTGTTGAGTTATAAAAAAACATACATACATACGTACAAACGCTTTACTTTATATAGATCTATAGATAGATATAGATATAAATATTTATACAACTTGATATTAAATATCCAGCTGTATAAATTTTGTAGATGCTCATATTCAAAATATTACTATGGAAAAGATGTGCCAATAGCTACCCATAATTAAAAGACAAGTATATTTACATTCTTAAAGAAGGATTAGCAGATAACAATTAAATAGAACAACGTAAGCAGGGCCGCCCCAAGGCACGGGCTATCTACTCAGCAATCGTAGTTGACGAAATTGAAAAATGCAAACGTAAGTTATACTTTCAGGTTTTTGAAGATGTTAATCAGTTTTTCGATTTCGGCAGAGTCATATTATATCTACAGTTCACCCTGCAAGCCACCGCAATGGTGTGGCGCAGGGGGTGCAATAGCATATTGTAGCTACATTAGCATCAACAAATAGCATGGCATTAAATTTACTTCTGACTTAATTGTTACAACATTCAGGTAATCCTTCGGTTCCTTTACCGCTCATTAAATCTGAACGAATTCGCTTTTACGTTTTTTTTTCGACGCTTTCACTTAACTTTAGAGTGATTACACAGTGAGCTAACATTTGCAGAATCTTACCGCCTCGTGGAATGCATATTTTTCTCGATTGTGTTATTATTTAAGTTGCTAGCGACAAGTTCACAATACCCATTATATATAATTAGGTAAGAAAATTTTCATTTTCAAAATTCGCGCCCCTTTTGCCCTAAGTCACGTGATTCCAGATGTTGGGACAACCTCTCCTCACTGCGCAGCCAGAAAGCGTCGTACTCTATCTATATTCTTACTCTATGGTCTGAACTGCAATGTGTTCAGCTTATGTTCATTTGTAGGTGTGGCAAAGTTACCTAAATTAAAATCTTGCTGAATGCAGATTGTAAGAGATCTACGACGCGCGGCAACACGAAAAGAATCTCCCAACCAATAACGAGAATACGATCCATTCAACTCAATCCCAAAATATTGACTATTTGCAGCATACATGTTTTTAATTCATATTTTAAAGAGAGAAATGGGCGCAGAGCTGTATTTTCGGCGTAAATAATACGAGAGAATCCTCGAGTAACTTCATATGAAAATTCCTATTCGACAAACCGAACAATTCGCAGCATAAAACGTAGCGCCACGTAAAAGTCAATCCATCTCTGGAATACACAAACGTGTAGCATGCTATAATAAGAAGCTATTTATTTGCAATCATGCCAATTCGGCGGACCGTTTATTCAGATAGTAACTACTTATTTTCAGGAACAATTTGCTCATTAATAAATTTAGGGTGAAAATTAGCACAAGTAATGGCCCTTACGGAATAAATTATATAAGGGTGTCCTTTGTTTCAGCTTTATTAAATTGATGATACCGACCGACCCATTTCGAGCTCTTGAAAAACCCGCAGTGTGGAAAAACTGCGGGATACTTAATAAGAACTGGAAACTCGCACTTTCCATGCAGTGTTTTTTAAAAAATATTCTGATTCACAGAAATGAAAGCAAAAAGTCACTTAATTGATTCCACACGTTTTCCATCGGAGTGATGCAACAAATGCGCCACATGAGTTTCTTAATGGGCGGGAACCTGGACATAACACGGTCCACAGCGTCGATTATCATCTGATCGCGTTATTGCTGAGACCGCTTTATATCGAGGAATTTTAAAAATATCTAATTCAAGAATGACTAAAATTGTCTCATGCCTGAAGTGAACTAACTTACAACAGCAAAATTTCGGCAATTCTCGTCAATGAGATTTGATTCCTCCTGAAGATAACACTGGATACATTTTAACATTACAATTCCTAAAAACAATAACATTAAGTGACTGTTTTTCGCGGTACAAGGCGGGTCTGAGGAATACCTAGCTCCGCGCTAGAGTAAACCGCGTTACTGCGGGCCCAAACGTACCGTCAATGAGTCGATAATTTGCGACAATGCAAACATTAGGTAGAAGATTATCTTCTAAGGGTATTAGTAAAGATTCCGACGGCATTCTATAATATTATTTGCTCGGGTCGGAAAGATCTTCATTAGGAACGAAAACCTTGAAATTCAACCTTTGTCGTATTTTTTTTCAAACAAGAGATCATCCTTACGTAATTCATTTGTAAACATCTGCGAGGAAGCCATCTCTCACAGAGAGATTGCTGACTAAAGACGACATTCTCGAGAGTCGTCGAGAAAAAAAGAGGAGGGGGTGATGGCGAAAGCCAACTAAACCTAAATGCACCTTTCCCTTCCACTTTCTCTACGAACAACATCGCGGAACAGCTCAATCAAATTGCAAAACCCACATCAACAACTGATCAATCGTCGATATCATTCAAGAATTTCCTGTTATAAGAATTGCGCAACAAAACCTAAAAGTTAACTCCTGAGACATTTTTATCAAAAATATATATATAAACGCGTCGAGTTTTATTATTGCGACCCACGGAGCATTTCATGCGGCCCGCGAAGCTGTGTTGAAAAAGCGAACCGTAATATTTAACACATAATTTCATATTATTTTTGGAATTTTAACGCAATAAAACCTTTCGTTTTGAAATTCCAATAGTAAAATACTTATTTGGGCTTGTTTTTTGCTTATATATATATGATTTTAACGAAGAAAAATAACTTATTGTTAGTTAAATTCACCAATTTTTTATTTCACGGCCGGTTTCGCTAAATAACTAGTTATTTAGCGAAACCGGTCGTGAAATAAGAAATTGTGGAATTTAACTAACAATAAGTTATTTTTCTTCGTTAATATGAGTATCAACTACCACAACGTTCAGCCAAATTCCTTGGACTTTATTTTCTTACTAGAATAATAACCCGTCGTACGACGGGTAAAATTAAAAATTGTAACAACTGAAAAAACTAAAATTAATTTTTATATAATATTTATGTTAATATCGTAATAATAGATGACACTTTGTGCGCTTTACCTTTCGTTAAATGCTTTAATTAGGTTATTCTAATTGATAACACTAAATGCACTTCTTCTTTCTTGCTTCTTTCAAGAAAAATAAGCTTTGGAAGATTGTAGTGACTTGATTATTAATTGATGATAAAACAATACAGGTTGCGTAGCAACTCATGCTACATTAAGCGTTAAAAATCACAAAAATACGCACTTTTACGTATTTTTTAAATTTTAAAGAGCAAGATACAATAAAAGACCGCTGCAATAAAATAATTTAGAATTTCGTTCGTCTTTTAGTTTTTGTTTGAAGTTTCTAAGTTAATATTTAGGTATTTTAATGAGCAAAAGAAAAAATGTCTGCACGGTCAAAATCGTTTTTTCCCGTGCTTTTAAATGGCAATACGAAAGGATATCTGGAGTCGAACCTAGGACACTTTATGTAAAGGTAATAACATTTTCTAGTAGTTAATGTGGTTATCTACGAACAAACCAAATTTCACATCTCTAGCTGCTTCCAGTGATGAGATAATGAAATATTCTAAGAGCGTTATACACAGAAAGAAGGAAAGACAGAATTGGAAAACTAAATGAAAGAAGATATATGATGCCCACGATTCTCTAGGAAATTTCTTATGTAAACTCTAACCCGGCCCGCCTAAGTATTGGCACCTTTCAACGCGGCTGATAAATTCGCAACCACCGACGAGGACGCCGTATAGAAAAGCTTGCCCACCCATGGGTTAGGGTTAGACTGTAAATAGAAGGTTAATAACAACTCTGAAATTTCTTCCAACTTCAACAATGAAAACGAAAATCTAAACTTTTCTTAGATAACTAGTGAATCACGCACGAAGAACTGCTTCCGCTTTACCAACTAGAACAAAGTCTGAAAAGAAACAACTATTCTAAAAAAAAATCGAAGCTTCTAATACGATTTTCGAAGTTATCTTAGAATTAACGGCGATAAAAATGCGTCCCTTTTGAAAGCGAGATAAGATCAGACCAGGTAAGCTGACTTAAAATCCACGCCAAGTTGACTGGCCGCGTACGCTAAGTGAAATAACAGGAACTGAAGGCTGTATTAATAATAACGTGACGTCACTCATCTTTTCACGCAATCCTACCCGGTTACTCTCGTTTCGGGACAGTTAAAATCCTTTGCATACACACACACGCACGCCAACACACGCACAAACATCCACGTAGGACGGGCATAGACGTATATCCCAAGAAACTACGACAGAAAAGAAAAGGCTAAGCACGCCAATCAAACCTTTACGGCCAATAAAGAGAGGCAATTAACTTGCCAATCAATTCGAGGAAATCACCGTATGAGTAGTTCGAAGAGAGAGAGAGATATTCTCTTTCTGACGCAGCCCAATTGCTCCCATTCGACCTCAGCGGACAAATGTGTCTATCATGCACTTTCTCCACAATCTCACCCCACGTGAAATATCGATTTAATTGGCGGGAGATTGTTTCACAGCTCGAAAAGGTAAGACAACCCTCGTAAACGATCAAATTCGTCCCGACCTTGAATCACAAAATCAAACTGCGCAGAATTCACTGAAGAAACGAATGATAAGGCATCGGTAGGCACACAAAACAGCAGACACGTCCGCGATTACAGTTTTCTCTCTTCTTTTTATTAGTGACTCGAAATTTTTTACCGTATAAATATGGTGAGAGTAATGAATTTGGTTACTGAATTATTTATATTTTTCCTCCAAAAATATAATCAAATCAATACACGACATAAGGGTAGGAGATAAATGACAGAAGAAAATATTCTTGGGAAAAATAAACATTTCTCAGATATGGCCCAAACTGGAAGAATTTTACAGACGCTGACTAGCAGGTTTAGTTCTACAACGTTTAAAAAGGAATTATTCAGCTTATGGTATAAATATCATAGTTACCATGGTAAAAATGTTCAAAAGTCTCGATCTCAAAGCAGCCGTCATCGGTGATAAATCACCGATCCTCGTTTCATGTAACGACGTATTAGAATCAAGGTAGGATTAATCACCCCTTAAAATAGCTACGTATGCAAATCAGGTTCACTCAATCGTTCCGTGACTATATTGGTTCTGATTAGAATTAACGACCAGTGAATAACCAGAGGGAACAGCTGCCTATCATTCCAAAACGTGCGTGTGGTTCACTCGACCATCTTACGACCGTATGGATTTCCTCTGTCAATTATGCGCGTTACTTGTTACTCGGAGAGGTCCATATTCGAGAGCTGCCAAAAAAAATTGAAACTTATTTCATGGCTAACAGGTGGTTCCAATCGGTCTCCATAAACGCTGTCAATCCCACAGCGGAGTTTTTAAGATCCGTGTTATTCGTCAAAACTGGGAATAACACCCCACTCCGAAAGTAGAGCAACCTGGGTCTAGTTGAGAGGCAATTCGAAACCAAGTCCTTTTTTTTTTTTTTGACAACATCGTGATTCAACGCACATGACTCTTAAAAAGGCGCGTCTTCACACTGTAAGAAAATGCGTGTGGTTCCCCCCCCCCCCATCCCCCCTCCACACTCGCCGACCGAAGAAGGCCACGCTTGTTTACCACCAGACTCCCGAAAGGCACTTTATGCACCAGCCGGTGTTCATCCAAGTGATGTTTCTCCTTAACGTTTATAACCTTAGATATTTATAGGCGTATAAATGAACTCCAATAGATATTAACGTGATCTCCCGGATAAAATGCGATTAAGGTCACCAATTACATACCGTAAATATTGTAATGTCTGGCGAAAATAATGCTTGTATTAAACATAACGTTGCGGCGCTGCGGTATCAGAATGCGAAATAAAATTTAGCATTCTTAATTGATCTTAGTTAGTTGATCCAGCATCCTCGAAATCTTTCTAGAGAGCTACTCCGAATAAATAAAGCAGAACATAAGGTTGAAAAGTATGAGCCACGAAGAATTCCAAAAGGATTTTAATAGAAGGATCGATCCGAGAAATTTTGCTGAGGTAACTGAATAAAAAAATTTCCGGTACAATCGAAATTTCATAATAATTACGTGCCGAATTAATTTTCACACAGGTAAATTATTCTGCGACGATATACCGCATGAAACAAAGGTAACAGTGTCAATTTCTTTTTGAACAACGAACAAGTTCCAATACATATTGCACATTAGTTTGCAAAAATATTGTACGTAACTAAAATAAAAAAACTGGCAATATAATTTACTTATATGGGGGAATATCTTATAATGCAATGTTTGCCGGTTCCCAAATGATAATATCTACTGTTAACAGACTATAGAGAATAAAATCCGGAAAAGTATGACGCAGAGCAGGGTTTCCCAAAGTGGGGTACGCGTGCCACTGGGGGTACTTTTAAAGGAGCTAGGGAATACTTGAGAAAATTTATGTAACGGCGGATATTATGACACTGGTCACTCCAAATAAGCTTTTTTTCGCTTTGATGTTGTTATAGAATATGTTTACGATAAATTTCGTCATTATATGTGCAGATAAACAATGAAGTATATTTTGTCTCTAAAAATAATGAATACACACATAACAATAATCTGCAGCCTTATCACTGAAGGCGGCGGCTTAAGTACTTTGTTTGCTTCCGTTGACCAAGAGACAAGACTTGTTACGGATTAAGTCATAAAACCAGGTAAACCAAACCGGTGAATCTGAAATACGTACAAATTTCTATTCCTAAGTTTGGATTTGTCAGATATAAAGGAACATTTGGAAGAACTCACGGAACAATTACGATAATATTTTCTAGAAACGGACGATTCTAATAATTATGTGCGCAATCCATTTGATGTGAATTTTTCGCTTCCACGTCTAACATGAAAAGAACAAGAAAGCCTCACAGATACTTCTAATGACGATGACTTGAAAATTAAATTCTCGAAGGTATCTTTAATTGCTTTCTGGGCAAAATTATCAAACTAGTATGGGGAAGTGGCTAAAAGAGCAACCAACCCACCTTTCCCCACAACGCGCATGTGGGAATTTTCGTCTCCGAGTTTTAATTAATACAAAAAGTTGCATGTCGAACCTGACTTACGATTGAGGTTTTCTTCAATCGAGCCAATGATTGATTCTTTATATCATGGAAAACAGCCACATTAACCTTCATATGTATATTATACCTTATGAATACCTTCATATGTATCATATGTGAACTCGTTCATTAAATGTGTCTATTTTGTGTAATACTTGCCGTATTATTTTATAACGGGGTACTTCAATTGAATGATTGAGTTCTAAGGGGTACGGGGCCAAAAAAGTTTGAGAAACCGTGACGCAGAGAAAAAACCAATGAACCAGCTAATCATAACTAAAGAGACCAACTGATCGGGTCTGTACTTCACTGATTTTTACCATATTGCGCAGATAAACTTGGCTTTAATTTTTGCCCTTATTCACAAATATGATAATTGCTTAATTTATATGTTGCCTAAATGCGCTCTTTTGGCTAACTTACTGGCATTTTGGCCTCCATTTCTGCTCTCTTTTAAAACCATTAAAGTAACATAAAATGTTTGCTAAGTGATTGAATTAAAAAAGACGGATACCCGTAAAAAAAATAAATCAAGTAATTTTTTAACTTTCCAAGTCGATTCTCCAACGCAGGAGAAGTTTTTACCGATCTTTCTCAATGGCACACATATTATTTCGGAATGTTGCTTTTACGAGCAGAAAAATCCATTTTTACTGCTTTCTGGCTGGAAAAAAAACTTGGCCATTTAAAGCATAAACCGTCACTCAAAAGCTGCAAGGCCGACTTTTTCCATAATGATGAAACGGTTTCATTCGAAGACCGACTGCTTAATTAGCCCACACTAGTTAAAGAAAGTCGACCGGCAAACGAGCAAGCACTAGCGTCCTTAATAACGTTTAGCGATTGTTTTTCTCTCTGGACTTAAGCAGGAGCGACAAGACAAGCGCCGAATTCCACGACAATATGAATTAAGACGTTCACTTGAATTCTCGACCCAGTGGCGTAGCAGGGTGAAGCCACGCCCTGGTTCGAGAATATTTTACGGTGCCCTCCTCTCC